>JAMXBB010000010.1:46526285-46745942 GCA_024138015.1 Lumnitzera littorea | reverse complement strand
AGAGGGAAGCACCCAAATGAAATTGCAGCTTCTAAGAATTCTTCTTCCCTATGGAAAAGAATTCTTAGAGCTAGGGATATGTGTGAAAAAGATATTCATTATGGGTTAGGGAGAGGTGATGTAAGCTTCTGTTTGATCAATGGCATCCTCGTGGTCACCTCTTTTAATTGGTTCCTATTACTTTCCCCAGGATTTTAGTGAAGGATCTTTGGGTTAATAATAACTGGAACATGGATTTACTACAGAGAATTCTCCCTCTTGAGTATAGAGAAGAGATGATGACCTTATCCCTTAATAATGAAGTAAAAGATACTATCGTCTGGAAAGGTTCCTCCAATGGTATATTCTCGGTGTCTAATGCTTGGAATTTGGTTAGGAAGAAGTCTAATGAATCTTTTAACTGCTCTCTCTTTTGGAACAAATTTCTACCTATTAAAATCTCCTTCTTCATGTGGAGGGCAGTTAGATCTTTTATCCCTACTGATGATAAACAATGTGCATGGGGAAGATCAATGGCTTCTCAATGTGTGAATTGTCTAAAAGAATGTGAGTCTGCTAGTCACGTCCTTTTAAGTTTAAGTTATGCAAAGGATGTTTGGAATGGTCTTGGTAAGTTTTTTGGAATTTTACCTATTCCTAATATCTCACACATTGATGTAATGTTAAAATTTTGGAAAAACAAGAGTGGTAATATTTCAAATCATATCAGGATTTTTGTTCCTTCCATTACCCTGCGGCATATTTGGGATGAAAGGAATAATCGTAAACATAGAAATCGAAGTAAAAATGCATATGTGCTTATAAATGACATTATTAATGATTTACTTATGTTCGATAACGCTTATCCTCTATCAACGCGACAAATCAAGGATGATGAGGTGCTCTTCAAGAGCATCTCCATTTCTAGAAATAAAGCAACTCGTAAGTTTATTTCATAGGTTGCCGCCAAACCCCACCCCCTCCCCCCCCCCTCCTAATTCTGTTAAACTGAATGTTGACAGGAGTTACTCCAATGGTAAAGGAGGTAGGGGTAACATCTTGAGAGATTCTAAAGGCAATTTTCTATGGGGTTTCAGATTTAAAATGAATTCCAAGCCCATTGGAATTATTGAGTTAAAGGCACTAATAAAAGGTCTCGAGCTGTGCAGGAAATTCAATGTTTCAAATATAAGTATTGAGACAGATTCCCTTACTGTGTCAAGATGGTTGTCCTCAGAAGTGACATGATAGGATGTCTGGAATGATATCTCATGGGCAAGAAAGATGATAAAAGATACCAAAGCATAGGTTCAACATATATTGAGAGAAAAGAATACTGCTATGGACTGGTTAGCTAAGGAAGCTCGAGAGACTCAAGAGGATTTCACCTTACTTTATTTTTCTAGTTTGTCTTCTGAGTTGAAAAGTATCTTGAAACGTGATAGTGATGGTTTGTCTCTATCAAGAAACTATTAATATATTGGTTTAGATTTTATTCAATTCCTATGTAAGGGGAGTAGTACTCCCTTGTTTATTTTCTACTGATTTTGAATTGTAAGGGATGTAGTACATCCTTATTTATTTTTATATGCAGGCTCAAGTATTGTAATCAAGAGGTCAGGTATATACCTCCCTCTTCCTTGTAAAAATTATTTTATGATTAATAAAATAGGGGCTGGCAACCCCCCCACACCCCCCCTCGGTAACCCCGGGTATTGCCAATTAAAAAAAAATACTTCTAAAATATAGTTTAGGGACCCATCTTTCAACCTAATGTTAATTTTACCTCTCCCACATATCAGAATACTACAATCATCACCTAGCTTTACTAAAGTACAGAAAGTATCATCAAAATCAATAAATAAGTCATTTATGCCACTAAGATGATTGTTATATCTTATATCTAACAACCACTGGCTATCATCCATAACATTATCATGACTGGCAATCAATAAGATTTTAGTATTATCTTCACCATTCTCTACAACCTTTGCATGAAATTTCTTATCGTTCCTTGGCTTAGTACAGTAGTCTTTATTAACATGACCACATTGATTATAGTTATAACACTAAATATGTACCTTACACTCAGCTTATCTATGGCCATACTTCTTGTACATATAATAATGAATAGATGAGTTATCATGATTTTGATTACACTCAACTTTGTCTTTTTGCTATTGATTAGATTGAAAATTGCTACCACCTCTACCTCTCCTTTGATTAAAACCACCATGTTAATTCATTCGCTCATCTTTGTCATTCTTAATATTTACTCAAGCTTTCAAGGCTTGCTCAATTTTTTCTTCAGCCCTTTCATCCAATCGCAATTCATAAGCCTCTAAAGATCCTTGCAAGTCATCAATGGTTTTAATATTGAGATTAGTCTTTTCGTCAACTATAACTACAACATCAAATCTCTCTATCAAGGTATGAAGGATTTTCTCCATAACTTGAACATCTATGATAGTATCACCATTTGCCTTCATCTCATTGATAAGTTTCTATGTGCGAAAGAAATAATCAAAAATCTCCTCATTCTTTTCTTGCTAAAGTAATTCATACTTACTTCTTAATGTTTTCAATTAAGTCTTCTTAACTTGTTCCGCTTCTTGATAGGATTGATTTAAAGTGTCCCATGCTTCTTTTAAATAGTTAGATTTAATAATCTTCTAAAACCTTGAAAGTTCTATACATTAAAAAATATAATGAGTGGCTTGATCATCTTTGAGTTAATTATGTGACAAAATCTCATCTTTATGCATCTAACAATGTTTCCAGTTTTTCTAGTTTGTTGAAACCATTCTCTATGACTTCCCAAACACCAGCACTCCTAAAAAAAATTGCATTTCGACTTTCCATTTATGAAAATGATTTTTCCATCAAATTTCAATGATGGCAACTGCACGTAATGTGTATTCGTAGGCATCTTAATCGGTATTTCCATGACAAGAAATATTGATTTGTTTAACACATTTGGCACAACTAAATTTAATATCACGTGTAGGCCTTCCTTCCTTTAAAAAAATTGTCATTGGATGTTTTTTCTTTTTCTTTTTCTTTTTTTTTTCATTGGACGTTTCTTTGGCTAAAGATATTATGGTAGATTGAAAAAAAGAATTGCAAGCCTTCGGTTCCCTTCAATGAAAGATATCCCACACATGACTATTCAATGTTTCAAAACCATCATAAACCTAAGAGATTGAAGGCATCAATTACTTTTGTTGGCTTCTTATCCTAGGAGTTAACAAGGCAAGTCAATGGTAGAAACAATAACATCATCATCTAAGTTTTCTCGATGAAGATGAAATTTTCCATTCACAATTATTTGTTTAGTGGATTTGAAGAAAGATTCTCTTAGGCCTTCACTTTCTTCAACTTCAGTTTATATAGCACGTGATATATAATACTCATTAAATCTTTTTTCATATTAATTTGTGATACAAGCATACAACGAACTATTTAAATTCTTTAGTTTCTTGACATGACAACTTAATTGTATGATTTAAAATTCTTTTGATTGACTTATTATTTGCACAAATTGAAACCTCAACGTTCAGTTGCTAAATCTTTAAAAACTTAAGGCTCCTAATATATTCTAAAGAAAATCTAAGCGAGATATTGTAAATTAGGATTTATAATTTTGGTTAGTTTTATTACATATTTTGTTTTCTATTACTAGGAAATTTTCCTTAAATCTATGCATGTCATTCCCATAGTTTGAACAATATCATTTCTTAACTTTATCATGACTTACACCATTCCAAAAATATTTTTCTCCTAAAAAGATTACCTAAATTAGAAGTTACTTTATTTAAAAGCCAAAGTACCCTATTTATTAATAAAGAAATCATTACTCGTGAGGTACTTGCAATACGAAATTATAAACACATAAAAGAAATAACGGCCACAACGATTTACAAATTAAAAATATAAAACTTAAATTTCTTTTGTTGCCAATTTGTAATTTCTTTTTAGTCTTTCCACATACAATCAACTGCATACAGTCCACAACTCGCATCCTCTGCTTGACCATACATCCATGTCATATCTTTAGTTTATGATTAGTGGTTGACATGTTATCTACTTAAGAAGTAGAATCAAGTAGTTATAAAATGTTTGTTACATATATATTTTTAAAAGAACTACTATGAATGGCTCTATAAAAAAAGATCATTATATGTTTAATAAAAGATGAAAATTATGATGTGATGTTCTGTTTCCTAAAAAAAAGGTTGTTGAATTATTTTTACTATTTCTCACACCAGTAATGTTTTAATTAGGTCAAATATCATCATAACTCATAAATTATTAGTGATTTTTAGTAACAATTTATGATGAAAGATAAAAGGTAATACCAATAACATTTAATAATGATTAACTATAACTAAAGACAGAATAAAAAAGAACGAAAATTATTTCCTTTTCTTGTACAAAAAGAGTAGATCAATTTTCTCATTCTCCATCAATTATATTCGTGGTAGTTAACCACCAATCATAGTGATATAGAATATATTTAAGTTATCATATGATTCAATATACCAATTAAGTTATTACTCCAATATTTACATAGATTGTAGCGAATCTTAAAATGTATAAAACATGTAATTATAGAAAGGACCGACATACAAGTTTAGAAATGTAATAAGTAACATGTCAATATCAAGGTGATAGCTTTCTCACATATATAAAATTCCTTACTTTATATTCTTGTGCGTCATGCATTATTTCTAAAACAAAACTCACCAAGAAAATGATCCATTTGCACTTTAGAAGTTTCAACATCAATCTCTTAACAAATATTGAAGGGATAAGCAAATATACTTAGATCATATACTATGGTGTCTTTTAGCACATTGATTAAGATACTAGGAACTTTTTTCCATTCCTTCACTATTGTACCAAATTTCCTAGCATGAACACGTCTTAAACTTGTCCCTATGCATAGGGACAATGCTACATGGTTTTTTTTTTTTTCTTTTATGACTTTTAATTAGTTGATTCTTATTTTGATACCTATAAAAAATTTTATAAAAATATTAAGAAACTTTTATAAAAAGACTCATGAATAAAGTTATGAGTTTCTTGATAAAAGAATTCCTTAATATATTGATGTGGCATTTTAAAACAAATTCCTTACTATTGTATATGATCTTGTTGAATTTTTTTTTTTTAATACAAAAATTCGACTTATGATAATATAATATATAATTGAAAAGTACGAGAAGATATAAGAAAACTTCATATACATATTAGTGAGTATTTAGTCATTAACATAATCTTTTTTAAGACATACATGAGCTTCCTCTTTTAAGTTTATATAGATACATCTATTTTTTTTTTAAGGAAAACTTTCTATTTAAAAAGAGAAATATTCATTCTATTCAAATATTAAAAAAATATATAATGACGTTTAAAACAAATCAAATGAAGACATAGGGTCTAAAAACTTTATTCAATACAAACACATCTCTTTTACAACTAAGAATTGAAATATCTCTAGATTCTATAATGAGAATGAAAAATCAATACTCTAACCAAAGAAAATCTCATAAAAGAGATAGAACACAGGCTAATCAAACTAAAAAGCTAAAATTGAACTTTAAAAATTGAAAATTTTCATTTCAGCTCTCTCAATTTCCTTTAATCATTACATGCCATCTAAATCACTTAGACTAAAGTAATAAACAAAAGATTCTAAGAAACAACAACCAAATATGAGGGGAAAGGCATCAAAAAGATTTATTTTAAAGTGATTTGAGAATGAAAAAGAAGAAAAGGGGCTTTAAGAATGGGGAGATGAGAAGATGAAGAAGAGATAAGATTAGGAGAAGGGATTAAAGGAAACAACAAATTGTACACTTAGAGACACAAAGGAGTGACCAACATTTAAGTAGCTGCCCTATAGGTTTCAACTTTTTATCTAAGTATAGTGATAAAAAAAAAAAAGATATATGTTTATACTTTCCACAAACTCTACATCAATGATTAGACGGTAATAGTTACATCCTAAAACTAAAGGACACAATAAATCCATCACTTCTACAATATATATACTAGCAATTGATGCACATATTTATATAGATAAAAAGTAAATATAAAAGCCATTTATATAAAAATATAAATTAGTTACATGAGTTATAAAGAAAGGAAATGGATAAAGTATTACGATGGTTTGCACAAAATTAAGAAAGTAGAGAGATGGATGGATGGTTTAAGTTTTTGTTAGTATTTTATAACAGCATATCCTTCCAATAAAATGGTTTTACATAAAGGCTATATATTAAAGTGAAAAGTAAGAAATATTAAAAAGTATCAAAAACACTTCCTCTTAAATAATATGTGTGTATATGTATGTATGTTTACCAAGCCTCATTTCTTATGCCTATCCTTAATTCTGAATATGATTTATACAATTTTCCAATAAGGGATTATATAATTATATAATAAAATGGATATACTTTTAACATTATGGATTATGGAAAACATCATCTTACAATGATTGTTTAATGGCTAAAAATCTAACTTTGCAAATGAAAGCTACATTTCAAGACAATCGAGATTATATTATATGAATATCTATTAATAGTTACTTAAAATATCAACCACAATACAACAACAACAATAACATCATTCTTAATATATATATATATATATACACACATATATATATATGTATATATGTATGTATGTGTATATATGAGTAATAACACATAAAAGATATGTGTATTCATCTTAAATATATGAGTATATTTTACTTACAAGCTTATGGATAATTATAAAGTTTATATGTATGTATGTGTATACATATATTAGAATTTTCATCTCTATGTTACAAGCATACTATATGTTACTAATATTAACACATTACTATAGACATCATTCTTTATAGATTTGAAATACCCCAAATGTGTATTATATTTCATTTCATATTATAATATTGCTTTGAATCCTTTAATTCTTTTACATTAATGGCAATTTGATGTAAAGGGTGTTTTATAAATCTTTTTAGGAGCTTACTAATTCAAGTAATTTATTCAATTTTAATCATTTTTAGTCAGATCATTATATACTCTAGTCAATTAAGTAGAATCATGGAGCCACTCCTCTATTTGTTTGCTTATAAAGAATTATATATGAGAGTTGGTAAATTTAGGTAACATATTGTTGCTTAGATATTAATGTACAAAATTATATTTTTTATATGTAGGGTTAAAATATAGTTATGTACATTAATATTAGACAGGTTTAAAGGCTTTACATGCCTCAATATATCTCTATCTAATAGTAACATGTGGTAGGTTGTAGCACCCAGGTTTATGGACGTTACAAAATCTATCATATATATAGAATAAGGTTCAACAATGGAACTCAATAAATTATAATATATTTAAACTTTACTATACCTGATAACAAGCAATTATAAACAATGACATAATTTATAATGAAAAACAATTAACTAGAATAAAGTTTCTATAAGCTTTATAAATCATAAAGTTTTGCTATTTTGTATAAGAGTTCAATATAAAGGTGCTTACAGAGAAGCAAACTTGTTTGAGTAAATGCAGTTACAAGTAGATTAATGCTCGATCACATTCCTAAGTATTCTTTGACTACTTAGAGATACCTACCTATGATTATCAATAACTTTTGGATATGTGCATGATATGCCTATGCTTTAATATAGAGTGCTTAGTTAGTAGTTGAGCTACAAGCTTAATTTGTGATTGTTTTTCTCTAGAATATTGATAAATTTTTTGGTCACTCTTAATTAGAACAATAGATGAAAAAAAAAAAAGAAAAGAAAAATGAAGTAAAAACTTAACTAATCATGCATTACAACCCATTAAGGAGAGTATTCAAGATTTTATTGATCAAATGTAAACCTTTAAGAGAGTCTAACCACTTTTTCCAAACCTTAAGTCTAAAGTAATTAGTAAAGGAGGAAGCTTTAATAATGGATCTAGGAGCTTATCTAACAAGATTTTGGTAGGAGCAATGTCTCCATTTCAAAGTTAGATTTAATCGATAGTCACTTGCATGTCAATAACCTAACTCTTTAACTCAAACTAAGGGTTATTTCTTTATTTTGTGAGGGTTTGAACAAATTCATACAAATGACATTTTTTTTTTAACTATATTTAGTTTATTGTAAACTCTTTTGTAGGTAACTATGATTAGGTTCCTAACTACATGAAGGCTACAATGGATCAATTATGAAGTGAGGAAAGTAAGACTAGACTAAGGTAGAGACCTATTTCATTATGCCTCCTTTGTGAGCCAACTACTAAGGTTGCTCCTAAAAATTTGTGTAGTTGTTTTAGTCATGTAATGCAAGAGCCTCTATATAAATATATAAATCCTACTAAATTTCCAAACCTGAACTCAAGACAAGTAGTCAAGGTCCACATGAGTCCCTCAAACCACATAAAAGAAGAATTAAATTAAAAGTGAATATTAAAATAGAAAATCTTAATTAGCTATAATTGAAACCCTAAAATTAAAACTAAAACCTTAAATGCACCTTCAAAACCCAAAAATCCTAATTAAACTCAAACATGTACAAAGACCCTCAAATTGAATTTAAACCTCTAGATTAATATCAAAACCTTAAATTTAATTAATAAATTTCAATTATATAGATAAACTATTTAATGATAGCTTATAAATCGATTAATCATTAAAAAGTCATCAATTGCCTTCGAAATTGTAACTAAATAACAATAATAAATAGTAAACCTTAAATACACCAAAGTAATTAAACAAACGAACCCAATAATCTTAATTAATTTAATTAAATAGGAAGATTCCAAGATTTAAAATTAATTAGGATCATGTATGCTAGTTATAGCACAGTGCACGTAGGAATTAATTCTAAATCACACATATGATGCATCATGCCTAACTAAAGGAATATACTTAATTAGTAACTAAATTGCAATAAGTAATTATAACGTAACTAGCAAGTAACTAAATTAGAATTGAGTCTCCATTTGAGAGACAAATCCTAACTAACCTAGACAATAAAGCATTGGTCTTCTCATGTAATCATTGATATAGTATTTCTTGTCTCCCCAATTCATACACTCTTAACCATGCACCCTAACCCCTCAATTCCCCACTATCATTTCTAATATTCCACAATAACATTTGCCTAAAATCCTCTCTAGAAACCATCAAACAAAACCCAAAAGAGAAGAAGGAAAAATAAGTTAGAGATATTGGATCCCCCGTCAACCTAAGTGCCTTTTCATTTTTCCACCACCACATGCCACCAAATTATATAAGACCACCACCATTTGAACCAAAACATCCCCCTCCTCTATCTTATTGACAAACATAAGGGTCTAAAGGGAAGCTTTTGGATTGCATTTTCAAGTAAGAAAGTTGGAACTCGTGCAGGACAGTTTAGGATAAAACTTACCTAATTTAAGTTTCTTATTTATATTAGCTATACCCATGAAATCTTAATAATTTAGAACTAGAAATATGAGCTAATCATCTCTTGATCATGCATATACCATTTTAGGATCATGTAATCACTTATTCATTCATGAAACTAATTAGATTGTTACTTGTATTCTTAAGTAGTATAGTTGAATTTACTTAGATAACTTGAAGAAGAATTGAAGGAAACTCCATGAAACCCATATTTCTTATGTAGGCCAAAACATAGATGTGCATTTCGACTCTTTCTTTTTTATTTATTATGATTAATTTAGTGAAAAATAGATTAAATTGCATTATAGAGTTAGTTTGGTACGCTAATTATCAAGTTTAGTACATGTAGAGCATCAATCCTTAGAGAATAAAATGCGTGCTATATTGTTGAATAATATCAAAAGTGGGTTTCTGTAAACTGCTTGATCACTCAATTGAGTCAAACCTAATTAAATTTGGTTTAATTAATTAAAATGGACATCATGCCCACAACATTACATCTATTTTTTTTGCCATCACCTCACGTAGAGGTAATGAGGAGTTTTAATGGAGTTGTACTTATTCTGTTGACATGAAAGTTATTAAGGAGGTGCACTAATACAACAAGTACGCTACCCTAGCCCATGGGCTTACTAGGCACTTAAAGACACCAACCATACAACTAAGGGTCATGTCTAAAGGTCTCTGCTATAGGGCATGAGTGTAGACTGCAAGGGCCATCTCATCACCAAACCTTATGCTTCAGTTATTATTAGATTTTGAAAATGAAAATTCCTTTTATGAAATGTCGAATTTTAAATTGGTTAAAAGCCCAAGTACGGGAACCTAGTTGGGATTAGTGTTGATGAATCTCTAACCTTGATGTCAAAGGGCGTAAATTCAAGTTATATGCAGCACTAGTTAACTACATGTATTGTTTGGCATGTTGCTTGTTTATCCATTCATATAATTATTAATAATAATTGCTTGATAACTTGCTTACCAGTATAGTAGGAGAGATATCTCACTAAGCTTGTATAGCTTACTCCTTAACAATCCATTTTGTAGGTCCGCTTAAGCTAGGACTAAGATAAGATTCAAGTATAGAGTACAAATCCAAGAGATGTAAGAGAAAGCAAGATTTAGCAAGGGAAACATATCACTAGTACCATGTCTTGTTATCTGATAGGGGATACCGATTCTTAGCGATTTTGATGGACTATGCATTGTTGAGTGTCCATAGTTATTTACGATACAAGATAGTTATGTAATTAAAATGTAAATAGCAACTAATTAAGTAGAGTCTCAAAACCTTTGACTTGTAAGGTAGTTTTCATACCATGAGTGCAAAAGATATATGAAAATCTTAGGTAATCTTGTTAAGCCCCCTTTTTGGGGTGTTTTAAAATATCTTTTGTCTTATAAAACTAAATCTTATCTTTTGTAAATTGATTTTTAGAGGTGTGCAAATGGGCTTTAGCTCACGAGCTTGTCCATTTATATAAATCTTAGAAAATCGATAGTCTGAACCTTAATTTAAGTTCGAATGTCTTAAACTGCGTCATGAGTCGATAGGGCTAATAACAATAAAAGTTAATAAAATTTAATAAATCGAATATAACACCAATAATAAAAATCCTAGAAATTGATCGAAACCCTAAATCGCGTACCAAAACCCTAAATTCGATTTATACACAATTACCCGAAATCAAACCCGAACTTGATCGAAACCCTAAAACTATAACTTTAAGTGTATAAGATAATTAAATATCACTCAATAGTGATATAATTGTAGTCAATTGCAATTATTAACTAAATCACGTAATCACGTAAAACTTTTAATGAAACCGTTAAAATAACTTATAAAAATTATAATTGTAACAGGTACAAATTAAATTAATAAATTTTCATAAAATTCCAAAATTAATTTATAATTATTATTTTTATGTTTAGAAAAATTACATATAATTATTTTTAATTTCCTTTTTCTTCCATTTTTTCTATTTTCCTTTCTTTCTTTTTCCTTTTTTCCTTTTCCTCTTCTATTTCCTTCCTCTCCCACGTGATTTACAGCTGCAAACGCAGCAGCCCATGTGATTAAATTTTGGTTACAAGTGTCACAAATTAAGGGACAAAAGACAAGATAATTAAAGAATATGTCTTGTCCAATTTAATGAAGAGATTAGGTGAGATTATTTTTTTCTTTTTTTCATTTTGTTCTTAAATCCTAATTGCTGCACACATGCCTAAAAGAGTGAAATCTGGAAAAAAAAAATAGAAAGCGAACACATAAAAAGAAGAAGGAAAAGAAAGCAAAACAAAAGAAAAGCAATAACAAGAAGAAAATTAAGAAGGAGGAGGAGGAGGAAAAGAAGAAAATTAAGGATATTTCCAACATATTTAGGTAAGTATATTTATTTTAGTTGTATATATGTATATTATATTGTATGTACATATATATACTAAGTATTTTGTTGTATTTTGTTATATGTTTCATGACATGTACATAAATAGATGTATGAGTAGATAAACAAATATATATGTATCCCTTATGTGTGTATAAACATATGTATGTGTACATGTATATATATATATATATACTATTAGGTAGAATATACGGTATATGTATATACATGTATGTATAAATAAGAATACATAAAATAGGTATTTAGAAATTTCATTATTTGGATATATATATATATATATATGCATGTACACGAAAAAATATATATATATGTATGTATAAATAAGAATACGTCTAGTAGGTATTTAGTATTTTCACAAATTAAGCATTGATATATATATATATGTACATGTGAATATGTATATTTATGTATATATGCATATAATCTTTATTTTCATATATGATATATATAAGTGTAAGTATACGTATATTATACATATATATATATATATACATGTGCTTCATATTTTTATATTCATATACACATGTAAGTTTTTTTTTTCTTCTTCTTCTTATATATGTATATATATATGGCATGAATATGTGTATATGTATATATAAACCTAGTCTTTATTATATATGTGCACAAGTATAATAATAGGTATATGTATATCTAGTATTTTCATATTACAAGAATTTTTGTATATATAGTTATATAAGTATTTATATTTATATGTATATCGTAGATTATTAGAAAATAATAAATTAGAAAAAAAAATTAAAAAAATTAATAATTCTAAAATCTTAAAAATAGGTAAAAATAAGTAACTAAGTTAAAATAATAAAATTATCAATTATATGATTTAAATAATTATTAAATCATAAATATACTAAGAAAAAACTAAAATTAATATTTTATAACTTTTTTAAAATAATAAATTTTGTGATATTTTTATATCATAGTTCAAACTGCGAGTCACAACGTCCAAAACGAACCTTGCTACGAGAAAATGTGCCCGAAAATGATCAAAATGGACTATAAATTTATAACGATCTGAACTAAACGAAAAAGTTATACATGATTCAATAAAAAACTCGAATCGACAATTTCACATAATTAAATGAAGTAAACATTATAAATTACGATACTAGTTTAGCTTTAAATTCCCAAACTTACAATTTTTTTTATATTCCTTATTTTCAGGTGATCTCGACCTTGACCTTGAGCTGCCCTCGGATTATTACGACCCTTAAGTCAATTATGGCTGAGTGAGTTTTCCTAATGATCCCATACTTGCTTGTGTTTGTAATTAGCAAATATAAATTATGCTTAATAATTGAATGTTGTATGGGGATGGGTTATGCTTGTGTATGATAATTGTTTGTTAATGGTGAATTTATTTTAAAGTACGATAATGTATTGATTGTTGCATAGTAGATTTACTAGGAACTAATTGTTTGTGACCTTGTTGATCACTGAATAATAAGAACTAATTTTATTCAACTTGAAACACGCATAATCATACACCGCATAACTAATTCCAGCCGTCACATTATATAAAGGTAGTAAAAGGCCATATATGGGTTGATTATTTGATTGTTATAGATTTCGTATGGTGCACACGTATGATATGACCTTACCTTAGTCCATGGGATCACTAGGTGTTAGAGGTACCAACCGTCTAGCTAAGGGTTGAGTCCAGAGGCTTTCGTTTAGGGGTGAGTGAGGGTTGTGTGAACCTACTCATAATCATATATAAAACTCGTTTTTTATAAAACTAAGAATGGATATACCATTGCAGTTTTAAATACAAAACAGGAAGTTTTGTTATGAGATAAGTTCTAGCATGATACCCGAATCTGACTATGCCGATGTATCTCCAACCCTGACTTCAGAGAGCATTAAATCTGAGTTGTATGCAGTACCTAGTCACCTGCATGTATTTGTTTGGTATACTGATTAGCATGCATTCATTTGATTGAATTTAATTAACGTATAACTTAATTGTTGTATGGTTGAGGGGATTATCTCACTAAGCTAGTTAGCTTATATCCTTACAGTCTTCTTTCGCAAAGTGAGTTATTCATGGAGTTGAGCCGCCTCATGCCCGAGGTTAGTTATACATCAGGGGGTCAATGTGGGAGTAAGATGTGATTGAAGTGTACTCATAACAGTTTATTTAGATTATGGATCTAATTATGTAATAGAGTGATATTAGTTTGAGTTAAGAAGTATTATAGACTTCTTATCTATAAATTCTTATATAAATAGATTGTGTTTTATATTTCCTTGACTTGTTATTATTATCATGAAATGATATTGCTTATACTTGTGCAACTTTTGGTTGTTAGTTGTAGCTGTAACCTTATGTATTACATAAAGGGTTGTCAATTGTAAGGAAATTCAATCTACAGTCCTTTGTATGGTATATGGTGATTACCATGACTAACCCCCTCGAGTCGTGATAATTTAACATGCTTTCTCAACTAGTTTAGGCCTAAGTTTTCTAGTGCATTTAGTCTACAGGCTAAAGTAAGCCAATTTTGGTTGGCCTCTTTACTACATTTATACCTTTGACCTACAAATCATCCCGTTTAACCTTCTTTTTAAACAAATGAAGGTCTAAATTTTTTTACTTGTTTAAAAAGTAAGCTAAATAAACCCAATCCGTTTAAGTCATGAGCCAAAGTGAACTGGGCTAAGTTGGCCTGTTTAGCCTACTTGAACATCTCTACTGATTTGTTTATACTTCCATTGACTAATAAGTTTCAAAGCAGTTTTATTATAGAGCCTTATACATAGTATGTCTATGATAGTAACTCAATGGCTAGCTTCCATCATAGAATGGCATAATTAATGAATTTCTACAATAAAATCAAGTTTAAGGTATGCAATCTTCATTGAAATGAATTGTTTTTCTCGATAAAAATAATTTTTTCCTTTTATGAAAATTTGATTGATTGATAGATAATATTTGTTTATCTTTGATGCCTTTTAAAAGAAGGTATCGACAAATATTTTGAAAAGATTATATTCTTACTTTTAAAATAAGCTCGATGATCTTTAATTGTCTTTTCATAACCTATTCTTGTGTTGATATATTTCTATGAACACTTAATATAAGACTTATATATGGTGTCTACACTTGAGAATTTTCAAAAATAAATCATAAAACTTGCAATATAGTAAAATTTAAGGTAAGCTTTGTGTATCTTTCTAAATAATATTTATAATCAAGTTATAAAATAATCCTTGTGATTATATGCTAATAATTCCATCACTAGGTCTTCAAAATAACTCTTAATCATGAATTTAATGTCGAACACTTAAAGATTTCATTAGTCTTTGAGACATGATATTATCATCGTTAAAATTGTGAATGAGATTTGTTACACAATAAAACAAAAAAAAATTATTAATTTCCTCAAATTTATAGGATTAGCAAGAATCAAATTCTCTAATATCCCAACTATGATGATTGGTGTTAGTAATGCTTAGTAACAAGGGTAGGATAGTCATGACGTATGTTTCTGTTGATAGTAGAATTGATTAAAAGCTTAAATAAAACTAGTAATCACAAAATATACCGTTCTTTAAAATCTTCAAGTGACTCTTGTAAGTCAATCATCTTTTTATAAAAGAAAATTTAAATTTACATAGAATAATTAAAATAAAAGATTAGTGTTAAAGTCCAACATATGTTAATTGTCAACTTTTTAAGATATCTTCTAATTATAACTATCTCGGTTCCACCAACTATCATATATGTCATCTCCCTAATATAAATCATATCCCAACTCATCATATTGAATAACATAAATGCCATCACATAAAATCATTAAAATTGCATCTAGATAAGTTATGAAAATCAATACATAACTAATACATTAACACAAAGATATTTCATGCTAAACACAAGTATAAAGTTAGTAAATCCAAGGACAAGGTCCATCAAATTATATTAGTTAAATTCTCTTTATGGCAAAAAAAAAAGTTATATTAGTTAAAAATTGTAAAATACACAACTTAATCATCCTAAGACTGGAAATTACTCAAACTCTAGCAAACATACTCCATACACAAAATTGAAAAGGTTAATTTGATCCCAACACCATTATAAAAAATTTAAGGATGATTCAAGCCCGTATTGCTGACACCACAAAATCATCCACACTAAGTTCACATCTATAGCATACTATTATAAGCATAGTCTATTGTAACATATGTGTCAGTATTCCCTTCTACCAATATGTCTTGCTTAAAATTTCACCACTACTCAACTGGCTCGTATTAGTCATAGTTCCGCATATTGATTCTTTGTTAAGCCATGTATTTTGGCCTAAGTGCATGACTAAAAGCCATATCACCTTAGGATTCTACCCCTTACATAGCAGCCAACATCTATTCCATGATCATTCATCCTTACTCATCAAATGTGTTTATTAGGTTAGGTAGCTACTAAGTTCTTTTTATCCAACCTACATGCACATGCATCTCATAAAAGCAATCACAAACTTGAAATCTACTCAATATGTTGTAAACAAAGGAAAATAAAGTCAACTCCTAAACTCAAATTCAAATTCAAATACAAGAGATTGCACTTATTATACTAAAGAATTTCAAAATCTAAAAAATCATTCATTTTCTTATTAAAAGATTGTTTTAAACTCATAATGGATCATTTAAAACCAACTAAGTTGAATCTTTTATAATTCATCAATAACAAACTAGGTTAAGCTACTATAGAAAATGTTTAACCAAATTACACATTAAGGAGATTCAACTAATGGGATTTGATATCTCATCTGACTTATTAAATACTTGGTTAGCCTACTAAAGAATATAATTGATTGAATTCTCACCTAAAATTTCATTGGTCTTGTTTCAAATATGGTTAATCATACTAAATATTCAATAGGCCAAAGTTCCAATTCAATTGATCTATTTCCCTTAAACTTCCAAATTTCAAACCTTTTTTTATAAAAATTAATTCCTCATTAAGATTTTATCTTTCAAGAAACATGATTTCTTACTCCAATATATCTTTTTTAAAGAAATATCTTAATAATCATATCATCTCCACAAATCAAAATTCATGAATAAAGAAAATTCCAATTAAATCCTCTATCTCAAATATTAAGTCTAGCTTCCATAAATATTATACAATTTTTTCTTGTTTCTTTTTTTATCAATAACCTAAGGTATAATTTCTAAATTGATTGATAACAAAATACTAAGTTAAAACATAAGCAGCAAGTATATGATTGTTACTAAGCTTAAAAGAACTCAAAAGAGAAACTTAGACTTCTCTCTTGAAATCCATCTAAAGTAAGGCACTTTATTGACCAAGATTTCTCTAATAAAATGATGTACTTGAGATTTCCATGATAAGAGATAGTTATGAAGGAAAAAGAGTTGTATCATTTATTATTGAGTTATAAGCATTCCTTAAGATTCCTTGCTATTTTCATGTTCAACATATATCAAGAGACTTTAATTAGAATTATTATTAATTATGTATTAATAATTTATAAAATTAATTAATTAAGGAACTACTACCTTTTATAGGATAAGATATGTGCTATAGTCATGGAGTTGTGTGCAAAAGTGAGAAGAATAAAGTAATACCTATGGAAAAAGTAGTGATAGCAACTTAGAGGATGATGAGAAGCGATAGCATGCTAGGTTTTTATTCTGTAAAAAAACTTATGTGTTTACAATTGAAAAATAAGAGTGTTAACTCGTAATTAGAAGAAAGCTTAGAGGGTAAATCTTACGCCCCAGTTTCAAAACAATTTTTAGATTATTTCAATATTAATAGGTAAATATCAATATATGGTTACATTGGATGGTATTCAATTCTTTCAAAGCTCTCCACTACATATATAGCTTATTCATGAAACCTTTAATATCAACTAATTGACAAACAACACTATGCACTTATCCAAATCTAAAGATCCTTAAACTTCTCTTATCCTTCTAAGTTGTTTAAAGGATGATCGTGGAGTAATCCAAGCCATGGGCTACTAAGCTTGCAATCTACATAGAAGGGTACTATATTGTTGAATGCAACATATTTTGGCAAGCTGTTACACAATCTTTCCCCTATGAAACCATTTCCTTCCTCTTCCATAATGTCTGTAAAGAATAAAGTATACAAGAGAAAGCAATTGAGTAATTTAAAAGCTCACTAATGTCTAACTCACAAGAGAGATATCTTTGCTTTATAGGCCATTAAAAGAAGATTCAAGGATGAAGAATGTAGTGGTTCTTGAACAAGATATGATAATATGATTCGCTTGTAAAGATATTAGAATTGTTATTAAGAATGGTAAAGTCAATCACATCAATAATGAGATGTATATTTGCAACTAGAGTAAATAAATGAAGAAAGAGGCATTACTTAGATAAAATTGAAAGGATTAAAGGGTATTTACATGTGTAAATGCATTGTTTATAACTATGTAAGATGGTGTGGAAATCTTAGAAAGTTACTTTTGGTATCTCATATATCGAAGGATAGAAAAATGGGCCATAACTTGTTCCCTTTTTTTTATTAAGCAATTATCTAAGGTAACATCCAAATACTAAAAGTAATAATCTATGAATATTCGTGAAGAATTCTCTAAGGAGAATATTGCCAATATCTTGATTTAAATCTATGTTTCTCCAATAAGTTTGAAACCATGGTTTTGCCTCTATCCTTATTCCATTCTATCGTATATACCAGATATTATCCTATAACATGCTATATATTTATATATATTATATAGATATTAGCCTTTAGATTTTAATAATATATAATATATCTAATATTTGTCATATATATAAAGCTCGAAAGCCTATTTATAAGCCTAAGTAAGCAGGCTTGTGAGCTTGAATTGGAATTCAAGCTCAATTCATTTAGATAACTAAACTTCATCTTGAGCTCGAGCTCAACTCATTACTAATCAAGCTAAAGTCGAGCTGAGCCAAGCTTAGACAACTTGTGAGTAGCTTGGCTCATTTACAGCCCTACTCATAAGTTCAAGACAAAACATCACAAGGGGTAGTAATGAATTATTAAGCTCTTCTTGAGTGAGGAACTGACTTAGACCATGAAATAAGGACAATTCCTGATATAGCATTCACCTAGTAGAATTTAGAGGAAGTAGTTTTAGCAAAAGTTTTCAACTTTAAGTTCTAACCATTCTAAACATACTCTCTATCCTTTGAGTTACAAACAATTTATTTGCTCATTTTAACCATCTAAAAATACTTATTGACAAGAAAAGTAAATGAATTACAACCATATGAACAATATATTACACTATTTCACTTGATACTCTCATCCAGAGTGCATATTCTATTGCTAGCGCATATTATGATTAATATTTTGCTATTGATAATAACCTATTAAAAATTTTAGTTAGTTAAGGGAAGTAGAACAATGAGTTTTAGAAAAATTTTGCACTAACTAATCTACGTATCTTGTCTCTGCACTTCCATCAATTAGCTTAAATTAGAGCTTCAAAAACAACAAAAGTAAAAACCAATATAGACCCTTTTATATAAGACCTCATATTCCATAAGCAAATCAAGAAGTGTTATATTATGAACTACAAATTAAAGAAAAGAATATAGCTACTCATTAATATTAACAAATAAATACAAATGTAAGTAAAATGTATACACTAAACTTTCAATTTCATGAAAATATAGGTTACTTATGAGAGATATAATAGCAATAGATAGTGAGTAAAGAAACTAAGTTAAACCTACTAAAAATATTTTAAACATTAAAATCACTAACATAAGCTAGGTAAACTTTAAAAAGAGTTTTGGGAGTTAGTTAAGTTTACATCAAGGTGGTATTTGTAATTAAATGACACTTGTAGGCTTTTAAGGAGCGAAAATTTGCCGTCCTAAGATTGCTATCCTAATGTGTCATAGCCTATATAGTTATGCCATGTAGCATCCAAATTTATCAAGGAAAAGCCTTCTTTATTTTCTCTTTGTTTTTTCCTTTTGCCCTTGTGCCTCCTTCATTAAATACTAATCCTATCACCAAAATCTATGTTTATAATGTATAATTCTTTACATCCTTGTCAATTTGATTTGTTCTATGAAATAAAGATTCTACTTTCCATGTTTTTATATGCATATCATAGGTTGGAATTAATAAAAGATACAGATAAAGTTATAAAATAAGAGTAGAATATTTCCATCATAAAATTGTGGAATTAGTAATGGATATAGATAGGGTTATGGAATGAGGCTTTGATTGAATTTCCTTAACAATATATAGAGAAAGATCTTGAAACTATGTTAAGTCTAATAGAGGAGACTTAGTCAAAATGTGACTAGTGATAGTCGAATCTCTATTATTGGAGTCATTAGGATATCTTAAAAGGTTGTCCAAATCTCACCATAATCAACATTTAGAGATATGATTAAAATAATGGAAGGGAATTGCTCGAATGTAGGTTCGACATTAAAAGGAAGTTATCTCTTCATAATTTTGTTTGACCATCTTTTATGATACCTGAATATCACTTTGATATGGCTAAATATTACTTGTTTTAAAGTTTTCACTTAGGTTTTTAGATTTTGTGCATTTTTCCAATCTAATGACTACATAATATTTAAAAAACTCATAAAATAGATGCACAAACTTAGGTTTCAAGCAAAATTATGGTTTATGAAAAATCTTAGAAAAATGTTTCATTTTGAGGTGTAATTAATAATTTCCCTTTAATATCTTTAAATTAATTAATGTTAAGTATTTTGGTTTAATAAGAGTAGACATGACCCTTGACTAGAGACAAAACAATCCTTTAGTTATTTCCCCTGTATAGTTAAAATGGAGAACCTTCTATGTCAATGGTATAGATTCACTCTCTTTCTCTCTCTCTCTCTCTTATACTCTCTTTCATTCTCCCTTTACCTTCCAACGGTTCTTTGTTGATAATTTCATCTCTATACGTTAAGTTAATGTCTAAGTTTTGATTATCTATTAGATTGTTAAGAAAAAACCAACTAACCATAGTATAATTGATTTATACAACCACTCTAAATGAAGTAGCTATAATGTCTCGCCTTCTAGGTGTCTACTTGAAAATTTTCTTTATTTTTTTTTCCTTTTGTTTGAAGATGGTTTGTTACTACCATTCCTAAGTTAGGGATAAGGCAGAACCTATAATCAATCTATCATTCACTTCGCATAACACTTAATTTCAAATATCCTTCCATTCTCATAACAGTACTACAAAAGAAGTCTTTACATTAGTGAGCTATACTTAAAGTATCGGAATTATATAAGTCTTGTACATTGTATGGTACTATCATCAAATCAACATTTTATCTATACAATCTCTACGTTGAAATCCATATATAACCCGTTGATGCTTCTTGAAGTGCCACTTCCGGGAACTTATATCAAATCCTATAATTGCTCAATCCCTCTCAAGTGAAACTAACTTCACTGCTGGTCTCGTATAAGATATCAAGAGAAGAGGTGAATTGAAATCTTTAAACTTTTGAAAAATTTTCAATATAAGAAAAATAAAAATACCCCTCTTAACAACTTATAATGGTGAACAGTGATAATTTAATAATTCAATACATAACAATTAATAAAGCAAATTAAAATAGTAAGAAAGGAGAATATCAGGTAGAGATTTTATAGAGCTTCGACCTTCTGGCTACTACTCTCTTCCAATTTTACTATTGGGGACCTAATTTACTTTTCCAATACCATTCTACTTGATCCACTAAAGCAAATTACAAAAAAAAACAAGCACTTGCCACACATGGACCTTATAACACTGTGCTCTGCCTATCTAGCCTTTCAACAATCTAGGTTAATACAGATCTACAAAGTACAAATGTACTTGTCTCAATACTCAAACAACTAAATAAGAATTACAAATTACAAATGAGAACAAAAGTATAAATCGCAATTAATTTTGCTCAAGATAGAAATGATGAATGTTGAATAATTTGCTTTGATGGAACTTTCTAAAGAACTCTCTATGACTTTTTAGAAGGTATAATCTGATCTCAATTTTTTGTTTTTGCGAGAGATTTTTCCTAAGTGGTACTTGAACATTTTTTTAATCCTTTCTCTTTTATATAGAAATCTTCCAACAGCTAAAAACTGAAGATTGTCTTCACTTTCGTAAATATCCAATTGTTAATTATTCGAAATAACTCCTTAGATTGTTAATATCCAATTGTTAATCTTCACTTTCGCAACCAAAATTATCCAAGGCCTTATAGGCACAATAAAGCGAGTCCTCTTGCTATCAATTAGAGATCCTATGCTAGCTTTGCGTTAACATTAAAATATTATTTATGGCTCCACAAGCCCTTATAAAATCATACAATAATATATTTAAGAGTAGAAAAGCTTTTTCCAAAAACACTTTTCTCAAGATTTTTGCAAAGCTAGCACTCTCCATTCATACCTTCACCGAGTCATAGATATGCGACAAGTATAATTGGTTATTTTGGTATAATACTAATATTTATCAATTTAAAAAGGTGATCACACAGATGATAGTGAACAAGCAAAGCAGTCATTCAAACATACAAGCAACAGCAAGTAGCAAAATCTCATACAAGTAATACACACAAGCAAGTAGCAGGTCATTAGAACTCCCTCACCTAGATTATTGCTCATTCTCCAAACCTTTGGGGTTTCCAAAACTCAATATTGAATGCCTAAATTAAAATAGTAAAACTTATAAGTATTCTGAAAAGTTAGATTCCTTAGTTAACTAAATGTCTATTGTAGTTTATCTAGTTCCCCCAATATAACCCAAGTATAATATATATAGGGTTTACCATACTCAATAAGGTCATTAATAACTATTTTCTTATTTATAAGTTATGAGAATTCCTTTATGTATTTAGTAACTTTTCATTCCAATTCTGATATTTGTGAACTTATAGTCGTTTTTCATCGTTTTCAGATGCACGTTCACACAGTGATGTCTGTTTTAAATGTTAATTATTCCCTATTGGCTAGTTTTATGTTTCATTTTAGTAGTTAATGATTTAATTAGCCATTTATTCTTATACTTAGGGAATTTTACATTGGTATTACTAATTTATGTCCTTGATTAAGTTTGATTCAATTTAGGAAGTGTATTAAGGTTTACTAATTTATGTACCCAATTCTTATACACTCTTCTTATTTCTTATTTTATAAACCTATGCTTATATCATCATTTACATCATCAATCACTTATGTTATTACTTATATCATCATTTGCTTATGTCATGACTTATGTCATTTTTTAATTACATCATTACTTACCTCATCATTTAATTACATATGCTTTACCTTATGCTTATATCGTACCTAAGTGTCTTATGTACACTTTACATAAACTACTATATACTTATACCTTTACTATACTTATATGTGTACTAGTATATTTATACTTATACCGTATTATACTTGTAAATATACCCATATATATATATACGATCACATACATATTTTTATACAAATTTCGTATGCCTAAATTTCCTCTTAAGAAAGCTTCTCTAATTTCATTCTTTTTGTGTTTTAAGAGTGCATTTAGCATGGTATAGGTATGTATAGTTAGTATATGTCTTAGTTTAGGTTATGTACATAATGAACACTTATGTACAAAGGTCTCTATACTTGTATTTCTCTAGTATACCTTTATGTACTTATACTTAAAGACATATACACATACATCTTCTTCTTCCACTTTACAATGATTTCCATTCTTCTATACCTAAAGATTGAAACTTTAAGCCTTAATCAACATATATATACACAACACATAACTACTTAACCTAACCTAACTCTTCATCTAACTAGTAAAGAATATGAAGCAAGACATAGCAACATAAGAACATACCTTAATTTGCTCTTGAATATGGATGCAAAGTTGAAAAGTAAAGAAGAGTGAAAGTGAAAGGGAAGATACGGTTGGGAAAGGAGAAGAAGAAAGGGACTTTGTTTTGTGTTCTTTTGTCTTTTTTTTAAAAGGAAAACAAGTGGGGTCTAAGAGGAAAAGAAGTGGACGGCAATTAAAGGGAAGAAAGGAAAGAAAAAGCTAAAAGAAAAGAAAAGAAAAGAAAAGAAATCATTAGATGGTTTAGATATTTTCTAAAGAGTAAGTGTCTTTTGTTAACTTTTCTACATGTTGACTTTAGTCAACATGTGTTGACTTGGTCAACTTTCTAAAAATAAATGCCAGTTTGTGTACATAATGAAGTAATTAGGGAAAATTAGGAGAAAAATTAAGGAAATGAAGGGAAATGAGACATTTGGTGAATTAATTAGTAAAAATAGATGATGAAATCTTACTTTAGATATTTATATCCTATATACATCATTTGGTAGGTTACTTAGTATAACTAGTATGAAAAGTATCAATTAGGGTGCTAAGGTTTACTACATATAACCTAAATATCAACTAAATCCCTAACTCTATATATTACTATCCTAATTATTACTTAGAAGATAAATGTGATCTAGGATGCAATATCTTTGTTTCTAAAGGATTAGTTAAGGATTCAAAATATATATGCATGATTAAAAGTTATCTCTAATCTTTTACTAATTATTTGGCAAAATATGAAGGTTATATTATCAATTAGGGTTTTAGGGTATATCATGATAAATTAGTGCTTGTATGTCTTTAAAGTTATAGTTTTAGGGTTTTTATTACTTTAGGGTACAATCTCTAATGTTTTTTTACACATTTAAGGTTTAATATATTCATACGCGATTAAATCTTCGATTGTTATCTTAGGGTTTTGATGAGGTTTGAGATTAACTTTAACAATTACATATGCTTGAGGTTTTAAGATCTTGGTATATGATTAGAGGTTCAATTGATAATTTAAGGTTTTTCATAGTCACTTTAGGTTTTGAATTGAGATTTTAATCAGTTTAAAATCTCACTAGCTCTATTGACTTTAGGAAATCATCTACAGTTTGGGCATTTGATTCTATACTTAGAAAGCTAGATTCGTAGGGTTTACATGTGCATATCTTGATTTTTCAAAACTTAATTCACTCAATGATAATCCCTATGGATCTTAATTTCATCTTGAGTAAAACGATATTACGTTTAGTTTCCTAATACACTCAATCTAGTGGAGCTAGGGCTTGATTAATATGAATCTGATTTAAAGTTATTTTCAGCATCATACTTCCAGACTTACTTTTTTACCAAACTTCTAAAGAATATCAACCTTTTGTTTTTAAAGTTTCTAAATAAGCTTCTAAAGTGTTATACTAATTCTTTTTATAAAAGGTTCTAAAATATTCTTTGAAGATTTTCAAACTAGTCTATTTTAAATCCATTCAAAGCTTCTAAATACAATTTAATTTTGTGAAATTAAACTTTTTGAAAATCCTTTTGTAAGCATACACTCTTAAAGATTCATTAGCTTTTAACTCTTTTTATTATCATCAAAATATACGAAAGATATCTAACATTCTTTCCCCTTTTTGATAATGACGAATACACTATTATAAAACCAAAATGCATAAGAGATTCATGATGTTATGCAATGTGCACATAATGTGCAATATGTAGATAGTATGCAGTAGTACATATAGTACATATAGTGTATATAGTATGCATTCCTCAACAATTTTTGGTTTTTCTCTCCCCTTTTTTGTTATCATTCCTAATAAACTCCCTCTTAATCTTTATAAAATGTGTAAGTTTAAATATAACAAACTGCATTTATTAAGACATAAAAGATCAAACTGCATTGATTAAGAAAATATCATAACCAAGTTTAGAAACAAAACGGAAATAACAAGAAACAAGTCTACAGGTGGACAAAAACAAAATATACTAGAACATAATTTTTGCTAGAACAAGAGAAAGAGAAACAGTCATTTTTTGGATCACTTTATTTTCTTCCTAGCACACAGTTTAAATCTACTAAAATATGATGGAAGAACTTTGCTAGGAGAATAAGTGGCTTTAAAAGATATTGCAACAGATAAAGTGGGTTCTTTGCTTTTGTTAGATGATGGTGTGGTATGGATGGGATCAAGTGGAGAAGTTTCTTTGGTGAAAGCCACAAATAAAGTTTCAGTATGGCCTTTAGGAGGTGTCTTTTCTTCAAGATTAAGAACAAGAGTAGCAACCTAAGGTGTCTTGTCAAGAGCTTGTAGTGAAATGACAGGGGTCTTATCTAAAGTTGGAACAGAACTGACAATGGTTTGATCCTTTGGTTAAGTAGAAGGATCAGGTTTAGGAGGTATGAGAGGGGTATGAGAGGAGTATCTGAAACAGGAATAGATGGTTTTGTGGGTATGAGATGAGGTTCAGATGCAGGTGTAGATGGTTCTACGGGTTCAGTGGTTTAGTTATGTGCAGGAGGTTTAGGATCAACAGTAAGATGTGCTAGGTCAATAGGATTTGATTCAATAATAGACTCCTTAACCTAAGCTTTGAATAAGTCTTTCATTCCAACAATTTGATCCCTGACAATTTTTCCTACAACTTCGTTGATTCCTTTAGAAAATTGTTACATAAAGGTTGAGCTTTCTCCTTGTTTGTAGTGAACTGGCTGAATCTTTAAACTATCTAAGTCACCTTCTGAAGCTGTCCCAATTGGTTCCCTAAATTCAATGCCACTTGAATTCTAATTAATTTCCCTTTCTTCTTTGGTTCCTTCTTAGTTGGCTCCTTTCCTCTTTTCCTTTTCTTTCCATTGCCTTTTTCTTCAATGATTATGACCCTTTTTTCAAATTTGAGGAATGAACAAATATTCCTACATTATGTAAATGTCAAAGCTTGTCATTCACATAAATTCCCATCATTTGAAAGATTCTTTCACCAAATCTAATAGGAGAAAAAGGATAATTTAGTTCTCCTAGAAGTTTTAACTTCTTAAAACTAAAAAGAGCCATTAACATATTTCCATATGGCTTAACATCCACATGCAACCACATATGTTGCATCATTAATTTCAAAATATCTACTTATCTTTTGCCCAACATTGCCAATATCACTAGTACATCCTCCCTAGTCACAGAGGTTATACTACTCTTCCTTAGTAGTACAAAAGAGTTAACAAATTTGTGAAGAATTCTTACCAATACTTCAAACTCAATACTATAGATATCTCTACCTGTCCCCAAATCGATTCTATCATTCAATTCAGTGAATAAATCTTCCTTTGTCAATTGTCCTAAGCTTTCGTCATCATTCAATTCTTTAATGCCAAAGCATTTCAGAATGTCTTTCTTTGTGATTTTTATCTTCTATCCTAATATAGTTAACTTCCAAACTTCTTAATTTTTACCATCAAGATTTCTATAAAATTCATCTATCAATTCTCCATAAATCACTCTACGCAAATCAACTAGACCATTTAAACCCAATCTATTCAAATAATCTTTCTAGTAAAAACCATTTTTCTCAAAGTATTCAAGGTCTAAATAAAATGAGTTTTTGATAAAGAGATTTTTACCTTTTACAATATACCGCTTCTTGGGTTTATCCTTTGATTTGAAGGAGGGAATTGATGTCTTAACTTTAGGCAATTTTTCTACCATCTAGGGAGATTTCAAAGTCTTCTTAACTATGGTAGCCAACTTAAATTTTCGAAGAGATTTCCTTAGCTTAGGAATAGGATCAGGTTCTGAAGGATTTCTTTCAAAAACTTCTTCAGATGGTTTGCCTAAAGGTTCAGATTCTTCTGATTCAGCAACTTCTTCGAATGAACTGGATTCTTTACAATCCTAAATAACTTCCTAAACTTGTTTAGAATGCACTTCAGAGGCGTTCTTCTGACTCACTTCTTGGGCATTCTCTTCCAATGGTTCATCTCAAAGTTCAAGGGTTAGGGTTTTTTCAGATGATTCTTGGTGCGTTTCAGAGGGTAGATTTAGTCAAGGATTTACAGGATTAGAAGTTTTTGATTCCTATTCATCAAGAACGATGGGATTCTTAGGATCATTTTGGATTTTTGATTCAATCCCTTTAGCTACAATGTGATTAGATTTTCTAAGTGCCATTAGAATTGAGATGGGGAAAAAAATATGAGAGAAGAATAGGAAAAGTTTGATGAAGAGGGAGAAAAAGAAAATAGAAATGAAGCTTTTATAAGTGATTAAACTACTCATGTAGTGGCAATTATCTGAAGGAAATGAACTGATTTAATGAACCCACTAATGAGGATTTTGGGGACCCACTAAGAACATGTTAAAGCCTTCAAAATTTTCATGTCCAGCAAATGTACAAGAGACTTACACGTGACAAACAAAAAATACAACCAAGAAAAAAAAAACTAAATTAACAAAGAGGATTACAAACACCTAACTCATTACAAATGAACTCAAATCTCAATTTATCCAAAGGTTTAGTAAAAATATCAACAAATTGATATTCAGTAGAAACAAAATCAATACTCATATCATTATTTGCTACATGATCACAAATGAAATGATGCCTTATTTCTATGTATTTTGATCTTGAATGATGAACTAGATTTTTTTCAAATTAATAGCATTTATATTATCACATCTATGGGAATATTTTTACAACTTATTCCATAGTCATTTAACTATTGTTTTAACCAAAGAATTTGGGCACAACAATTTCCAATACATACATATTCAGCTTCTACAGTTGAAAGAGCAACTGAATTTTATTTCTTGAAAGACTAAGAAACTAACTTATCTCTTAAAAATTGACATATTCCTAAAGTACTCTTCCTATCTACTTTGCAACCTATATAATCAGTATCTAAATATTCTATAAGATCAAATTTTTTACTTTTAGGATACCAAATTCCCAATTTTGCAGTGCTTTTTATATATTTAAAAATCTTTTTAACTGCAGTTAAGTGTGTTTCAGTTGATGAACTTTGAAATCTAGCACACACATAAGTACTAAACAAAGTATCAAGTCGTGAAGCAGTTAGATATAATAAAGATCTAATTAAGCTGTGATAAAGTTTTTCATTTACCTTTTTTCCATTACCTGTAATGTCAAGCTTTGTTGAGGTACTCATAGGTATTAAAGAATCCTTGGTATTCTCAAAACGAAATTTCTTCAATATCTGTCTGGTGTACTTCTCTTAGTGAACAAAAATTCCATTATCTAATTGTTAGATTTGTAATCCCAAGAAGAAGTTTAATTCACCCATGAGTGACATCTCAAATTCTACCTGCATCAAACTTAAAAATTCTCGGCAATATATTTTATTAGTTTCACTAAAAATGATATCATCAATATAGATTTGTACAACTAACATATCTTTACCAAAACATTTCATGAAAAGTGTAGTATCTACTTTTCTTTTTTTAAAGTCATTTTTAATCAAGAATTGACTTAATCTATCATACCGAGCACGAGGAGCCTATTTAAGTCCATACAAGGCCTTTTTTAATTTAAACACATGATCTTATTTGAAGAGATTTCAAATCCAAGAGGTTGATCAACATACACTTCTTCTTTTATGAATCTATTCAAAAAAGCACTTTTTATATCCATCTAATATAACCTTAAATTTTTCAAACAAGCAAAAGCAAGTAACAATCTTATAGCTTCCAATTTAGCAATAGGAGCATAGGTTTCATTATTGTCTATTCCTTCTTCCTGTGAATAACCTTTAACTGCTACCGTGCTTTGTTTCTGACTATTTTTCCTTGCTCATCCAGTATGTTCTTAAATAACTATTTAGTTTCAATGATTGACTTGTCTTTTGGTCTTGGAACTAAACTCCAAACCTGGTTTATCTAAAATTGACTAAGTTCTTGTTACATAGCCAATATCCTATTATTATCATTTAAAGATTCATCAATTAAATGAGGTTCAATTTTAGATATAAGAGCAAACTGATTTTCAAAATTCTATAAGCTCAATCTTATTCTTATTCCAAATCTAACATTTCCAATTATAAACTCAAGAGGATAATCAGATTTAAATTTTAATGTTGATGGAAGAGTATGAAAGGGTTCAAAACCTTCTGACTTACTTTCTGAATGTTTTTCAACAAACTTAATATTAGTTTCTAAAGTACCTTCTGATACTGGTTTTGTTTCGGTCTCATCAAGCATCCTTGAAGCTTTTGAATTACCTTCCTAAGGAGGTTCTATTTTTCCTTTTTCTAAATCAAAACGAGCTGTATTTTTCTTGTCAATTGAAATTTCATCATTTGATTCTTCATGGATTGTTTCTTCAATAAATTTAACATTTATTGACTCTTCTACGACTTTTCTTTCTTTGTTGTATACTCGATATGTCTTTGAGTTTAGAGAGTAGCCTAGAAAAATGGCTTCATCTGATCTCTCTCTTCAAATTTTCCTAAGGCTTTTCCTATTTTCTTAATAAAACACTTACAACCAAAAGTGTAAAAATATGAAACCATAGGTTTCCTTCCCTTGTAAATCTCATAAGCAGTTTTATTTATCAAGGGTCTTACATATACACAATTAATGATATAACAAGCTGTTGAAGCTGCTTCAGCCTAAAAACGATCAGCTTTATTACTTTCATTAAGTAAAGTTCTCATCATTTTTTGGATAGTCCTATTTTTGCGTTCAACTACTCCATTTTGTTGTGGAGTATAGGGTACGGAAAAATTATGAGTGATGCCTTTGTCTTCACAAAACGAAATAAAATCATCATTTTCAAATTCCTTACCATGATGAGTTTTTAAGCTGATGATGGAGAGGCCTTTTTCATTTTCAACTCTTTTTGAAAAGATTTCAAAACTTTTAAAAGCATCACTTTTATGATGCAAAAATAAGATCCAAGTAAATCTAAACAAATCATCTACTATCACAAGTCTATATTTATTTCTTCCTAAACTTAAGGTGCGAGTGAGACCAAAGAGATCTACATGCAATAACTCCAAAGGTCTTTGAGTAGAAATAACCTTCTTACTCTTATCAAATGATGAATTCATTTTAGTCTTCAAACAAGCAACATAACGAATATTTTCATGAGTATGTACTTTAGGTAAACCTAAGAATAAACTCTTTTTAGACAAGTTCTCCAATTATTGAAAATTTACATGTCCTAATCTTTTGTGATAAAGCATATCATTATCATTTATAGAAATAAAACAGCTTTCAAATGATACCTCAAATGGTTAAATTAGATAGACATTCTTCTTTCTAAAAGCTTTAAACAGCTTAAAACCATCCTTATTAAATCCAACACATTTATCATGTCAAAAAACTATTCTATATCCTCTATCACACAATTGACTTATACTTAATAAGTTATGTTTTAATCCTTTAACTAGCAATACATTTTCGATTGAATGGGGTACCAAACCAATTGATCTTACCACAATTATTTTACCTCAACCATTATCACCAAACTTCACATAACCATCTTCCTTCCATTCTAGATTTGTAACCAACAAAGCGTCACTGATCATGTGTCTTGAACATCTACTATTAAGATACCATGTTCCTTTTGTCTTTACTTCGTTATCTTGCACACATTAAGGCATAATCAAATCTATTTACGAACCCAGTGAAGCTTAGGTCCATAGGAATTCAAGCTCGTGTTTTGAATTGAACCTTGGTTATTACTAAGCTTATATTTTTTGTAAACATAGTATTTCTCTATATGACTTATTTTATTACAAAGAAAACAAGTATAAGGTTTCTGCTCAATATACCTGTTACTTACCACTTTCCTTTTAATTAGATTCTTTCTGAAATGACGTTTGTTCAACCTTTTGTTATACCCTCTGAAAGGATACTTGTCATCATTTTGAGAGAACCTCTTGTTGTACTTTTTGATAGGTTCAAATGCTTTGTTGTTTTCCTTACCTTTAATCATTTATTGATTTTCATCTTTTGATTTAACAAAAACTATTTCTTTCTTTATCTTAAATGTTTCTCCAAATTCGAAACTTAGTCCAAATTTTGAATTATTCATCCTTTGGTTAGAAATCAACATTTGTAGTTTCTTGTCACTTTCATCAAACTTGCGAAAAGTATTCTTAATTGACTTAGATAGATCTTCTACATGATTTTTCAAATTCTTAATTTCTTCTTTTAAAATTAGATTTCCATTAACTAAAGCTTTACAGGCAATATGCAATCCTTCGAAGTCATTTTTCAGAAAATCATTTTCATCTGCTAACAACTTATTAGCTTGACTAAGTGCATGTTTCTCAATTTTCAACATTTTAACCTCAGATTCAAGCTTATATATTTTATTACTCATCTTGGAAAGAGCCTTGAGGAGTTTATTAATTTTAACACATATATCGTCAGGTACTTATAAATTAGAATTAAAATCAATTTCAGAATCTACCTTAGAAAGTACCATAAGACATAGGTTATCTTCCTCACATTCTTCTAAACCTTCTGATTTGGTTTCTAAATATTCTAGGTCACTCAATGTTAGCATTAGAGATTTATGTTTCTTCTTGAATTTCTCCATTTTCTTGATTAACAAAGGACATTCGTATTAGATATGCCCAAGCTTCTTGCATTTATAGCAAATAATCTCCTTTTTTACCTTCTTCTCTTCTTTTTCTTTGATTGACTTTCCAGCATCAACAGACCAATTCTTATTAGTAGTAAATCTTTTAGTAAACATTTTCTTACCCTTTTTCTTGAGTCATTTGCTAAGTTTTCTAGCTACAAATCTCACGTCCACATCTTCTTTTTCAAATGAATATTCTCCTTTTGAATCAGTATCTGTTTCTTTAGCATTGAAGGCTACGATCCTCTTCCTTGTGTCTTCTAAAGTACTTTCTGATTTGAGAAAATTAGTTTCATATGCCATAAGCTTGCTACGTAGTTGACTTAAGGTCAATGCCTTTAGATCACAAGCTTCTTCTATGGCAGTTTTATTTGCATTCCAAATTTTGAGAAGAATCCTTAACATCTTGCATACAATATATGCATCACTAATAATTTTACCAAGAGAAGGCAGTTCATTAGTTATAGCAATACATTTATTGAAAGAGTCTTTGATTTCTTCACTAGGGAGAATTCGAAAAGTTTCATATTGTGGAACCAACGAGTTGATTCTTGTATCCTTGATAGTTTTTATCCCTTTGTAAGTTTACACCAAAGTTTCACAAATATCTTTAATTATAGCACAATAAGCAATTAGATAAAATTCAAAACATACAATAGTAATCAACAAAAGATTCTTAGCCTTTGGTGATATCATCATTTGTTGTGATAACAGTTGGAACTTTGAGATCTCCTATAGAAATAATTTGCCAAGCCTGATAATCTGATGCCTTCACATAAGTCTCCATCTTGAATTTCCAATTGGGAAAGTTAATTCCATCAAAAAATGGTGCCTTGCCAAGCTAAATTGTTAAACTATCATTTAGTTCACCTATGATCTTGAACTCTAGAAGATATTATAGTAAGGCTCTAATACCAATTGTTGGTCCCATATAAGATATCAAGAGTATGGGTGAATTAATATCTTTAAACTTTTGAAAAATTTTCAGTATAATAAAAATAAAAATACCCCTCTTAACAACTTATAATGGTGAACAATGATAATTTAATAATTCATCACACAACAATTAATAAAGCAAATTAAAAGAGTAAGGAAGGAGAATATTAGGCAAAGATTTCATAGAGCTTTAGCCTTCTGCTTATTGCTCTCTTTTAGCTCTACTGTTGGAGACCTAGTCTACTTCACCAGTGCTGTTCCACTTGATCTACTAAAGCAAATTATAAAAATTATAAGCGCTTGTCACACAGGGACTTTATAACACTTTGTTCTGCCCATCTAGCCTTTCAACAATCTAAGATAATAAGATCTACAGAGTACAAATGTACTTGTCTCAACACTCAAACAACTAAATAAGAATTACAAATGAGAACAAAAGTATAAATCTCAATAAATTTCGCTCAAGATAGAAATGATGAATGTTGAATAATTTGCTTCGGTGGAACTTTCTAAAAACTATCTAAAGAACTCTCTATAACTTTTCAAAAGGTATAATCTAATCTCAATTTTTTGTTTTTGTGAGAGATTTTTCCCGAGTGGTACTTGAACATTTTTTGAATCCTTTCTCTTTTATATAGAAATCTTTCAACAGCTAAAAATTGAAGATTGTCTTCACTTTCGTAAATATCCAACAGTTAATTATTCGAGATAACTCCTTGGATATTTGTAGAGAGGATCTCAATCTTTTGAATTTCAAAACCAACTCTCCTTAATTTATTTAGATCAGATAAACTTAAATCCATAACCACCAAATAAGCTTCTGTTTTAAACTTGACAAATAGATATGCCTGTTTAAAACTCAAATTTGAATTTCCATAAAATTCGATTCAACCTTATCCTTATTCATATTTGTGCATATCTTGATTTTTTAAAAATTAATTCACTCAACAATAATCCCCATAAATCTTAACTCCATCTTGAGTGAAACGGAATTAAGTATATTTTCCTAATACACCCAATCTAATGGAACTAGGGCTTGATTAATTTGAATCTGATTTAAAGTTATTTTCAACGTCATACTTCCAGACTTACTTTCTGAACAAACTTTGAAGAATATCAGCCTTTTGTTTTTGAAGTTTCTGAATAAGCTTCTAAAGTGCTGTACCAATTCTTCTTATAAAATCTTCTGAAATATTCTTTGAATTTGAAGATTTTCAAACTAGTATATTTTCAATCCATTCAAAGCTTCTGAATACAACTTAATTTTGTGAAATTGAACTTTCTGAAAATCCTTTTGTAAGCCTGCACTCTTAAAGATTCATTAGCTTTTAACCCTTTTTATTATCATCAAAGTATATGAGAGATATCTAACATTCACTAATCTCTCTAAAGTCTTCTCGCTCCAGTAGTGTAATGTCTTACCTAAACTTCTTTCGCGATCTAAGGATAAGACAACTTATCCCCTTAACTTACTATAAGCCAAGTAAAAGTAGATAAACAAATAACAATAGAATTAGTATTTTATCACAAACACACAAGCAAACTATTAATATAATTACAATACTCTTGGGTTTGGCCAAGCAAAGTAAATGCAACAAATGCATGCTATGCTTATGTATGTGACATGCATTAGCACTAATATCCTAGCTTAACTTAAACCAAGCCCAAGCCCATTTGATCAGCCAACACTCCTAGGCACCTAGATAACCAACCTAAGAACCTAGAAAGAATTTAGCCTAGCATAAAACAATGCAATTTCTATAGGCTCAAAAATCAAGCTTTTATATATCAAGTTGTTTTCTTAACAAAACCAAGCTTTGAGGAGTCAAGTCATTTGCTTAGTAAAAGCCAATTTTTCATATAACTCTTCCTAGCAAGGTCTTGAGTTTTAGAAAACTTGACCCATAAGTTCTTGTCATACCTTGCCATGAATGCATTAATCACATACTAAGTAAATGCCAAGTTAAAACCAACCAAGTTTACTCATTTACTCTTAGTCCGATCTTACTTTATTTCATTTACACTTTCCATTCTCTAAAACCATAATATCGAGTTCACTTGGGTCAATACCTTAGGAGGTGGGGTTAACATATGGCATCTTGCCTAAATTAATACAGAGTTCAATCAACAATCATAACCAAGCAACAATGTAACTATAATCATCAAAGTCAATAACCTAGCATATTTTATTGAACATAATATACAAAAGAGATGGGGAATCATTTTATATATCATCCATCAATAAGTCATACTTATATATAAGCTCAATCATATCAACTACAGTTAAGTAAGTTAGAAGGTCACATGAGTAGATATAATCTACTCTAATACATAAGAAATCTACTTACTAAGGCTACTTACTAATTTTCCTAAACATTAAGCTTTTTGTTGAGCTCCTCCTCTAGCATTTCATTTAGTCATAGTGTATACAATACCCAAGTTATTTATATGCTATATATAACTAAATTAATAACTTAGTCATGTATAAGGTTTAGGGTTTTGATGACATTCTTTATAATATGTTTCATCTAGAACAACTTCTCACTATCATAACCTAGACAGTACCTTCATCATGGTAGATCGTTGTATACTATATAAAGGTCAACGATTAACCCCCTTGTTGATTATCGCCCTTCCATATGATGTATTAGACTACTTCCACTCTTAGCTACCCTTAGTCACATAGATAAATAGTATCATAACAAAATAGCTATTTTACTAAATAATCAAACAAGTTATCAAATTTAAAGTATGAAACATGATATTCCCAAAATAATAGTAGTAGTAACCATGTAGTTTGAATGGCTATAGAATGTTTAACAACATAATATAAAGAAATTCACAAATTCCTAGTCAATACTAAGCAATTCCCTCATTCACTCTAAGTAACTTACAGTTTCGTCCCAGCTCGAGACTAACCTCAAGCATCTTGTAGCCTAGCTAAAAGAATACATAGCCTTGTAACAAAGAGAATTTAAGGGGGTGTAAGCATACACTTAGTGAGTTAATCCCTCTAACATGCCGTACAAGCAATATATTAAATATCATATGAATGCATGCGAGAAATAGTACACCACACAATACATGTAGTAGCCTAAGAATTGCATGTAAGTTAGAATTTCACCGTTAGTAGTTAAGGTTAAAGATTATTAACCAATACAAACCAACAACCGACTTCTAGCACTTAGGTCTTTTATCCAAAATTGTACTAATGTGCTCAAATCAATTTATATACATATACTCGTGTATGTGTGTGTGTGTGTGTATATATATATATATACATACTTTACTTTAATAAAGAACATGATCTTTTCACATCCAAAAATTCCCAAGTGTAGTAATGTGGTGGCCTTTACAGTTCATATCACACGCCCTAAGTGAAAGTTACAAGACACTGCCCTTAATCAAACGGTTTAGCATCTCTTGATGCCTAGTAAGTCCATAGGCTAGCACAAGAACTCAATAACATGGCATCAATGTGTCTAACTAATCCCTTTAGGAGCCCCTACTCTTATGAGCCCCTTTCCACCTTCCATGTAAGGTGGTAGTCAGTATAGATATAAAATGCAATGATGTACCATGCATGACTTAATTTAAATTTATAATCAAATAAATACTTATGTCTGGTTACTTGGGTGATCAAGATTTTTCATACCATATCAACAATATATATATATATATATATATATATATATATATATATCAATCACGTAAGTACTCCCAATTCATATATTACCATTAAGTCATGCAATCAATCATGAGTTCACACACACACATTCCCCATAACCCACATGCAACCAATTAATCATAATATTACTTTAGTGCAACTAAACTACAAACAAAAGCAAGCATAAAGTCATCAAAAATTACTCACTCTATCATAGCTACTAATCATAGTAATCCGGAGGTAAATCGTCCTCGAGATTAGTGTCCCATAAACAAAGTAAATGTAACATAAGGATTCATTATATTATAATGTCACCTTAAGATTCTATTAAAGTTATAATCTTTGATTTAGTCTCAAATTTTTCCCGATTTAGTTAAATCTTCAATCGCATATAACTTTGTCGTTTAAAATCTGATTTTCGTGATCATATAGTTCATTTTCATCATTTTCATGTATACTTTTCATCATTTTCATGTGTACAAATTTCAGAGATGGTTCCTGTAATTCTGGTTATAGGCCAGAACAGTAGCGCTTCAATGAATTGGGCTTTCTTTTGGGCTTGGTTTTCTTATTATGCTTTTCCTACTAAGTGAAATTATTAGGGCTTGGGCTTGCAACTCTTATTTAGGCTTAATTACTTTCTTAAGATTAGTTTTTCATTTAATATTTTTGGCCTTGTTACTATCTTGTGCTTCTTAAATTTTTAAGTGGCTTTTATGGTAAAAAAAATGTACCTAGTCCTTCCATTAGTGATGCTTAACACTTTGGTGGACTTAGGAAACTTAATGTGGGCTTTTTATAGGCTTTATACCACCTCAGTTTTAGCTTCAACTTGCTAGCTAAAAGAGTTTTATATAGTCTTGGTTGGTCTTTTCACTTTATTTACTATATTTTTAAGGGTGTTTAAGTAGATTAAACATTAGTTACAAATCTGGTCAATTTGGTTCATGAGCCCTTAAATCCATTTTTCAAACTTAACTCTTCGTTTCTTTAACTTAGGTGCTAAACCAAGGCTTTACATTACTTGTACTCTAACTTATACTTGTTTTTATCTTTGTAAGTAGATTATTCTAACATAATATTGAGTGGAAAAACATGGAATACGTATGGCTCTAGGTGTAGATGATCATGTTAAGCCTTTATGTGATAATCTTTTCACTAAAGCTTTTTATATTGATTTTCCCTATCACCTAAGGTATTTTGATGCATGAGCAACTCAATAAAAGTGAAGAAAACATTTTAGAAACCCTAAAAGACTTCATGTCTAGCTCTTAAAAGAGTGTTACACTGGCTTTTATTTGGGGTTTCCTCAAGTTACAAGCTCCACTATAAACTAAAATACATTTATGCTAAAAGGAAAACAAGTCTAAGCTACTTATTTTCTAACATTTGTAAGGAAGCTTCAAGAAAAACTATCACTTATCCTAACCAAAAGAGCTTCTAAAATACAAGATATAGTTAAAAAAAATGGGAAGTGGAAACTCTACTCACTACTCTAAAGTTACTTAAAAATGGAGTAAACTTTACTAGATTTGTGTAGTGGAGGTTAGCGCCCCACTCTAGTCCCTTTTTGCTCCTAGTTTTCACCCCTCCTCTTGGTGGTCCTTAACCTCCTTGAATCCTAAGAACTTATTGCCTTATTGATGCTCTAGTGTCCTTCCAAAAAGCTAAGCTTAGGGTGGTGTTTTGAGGGTGTCTTCTTTAAGGCCAAACAGGGTGCTATAATTAGGTGGTTTAGGCACGTAGTTAGTGTGTGTTCATAAGCAATGAAGGTGGTGTTTGGGTAGAGTTTTTCCTTAGTTGTTTAAGTGTCTAATATCTTGAAAAAAAATGAAGGAACAAATGGGGTTTAGAAGGGTTAAGTGGCTGGTTGGGAGGCTAAGGTTTCTTCCTAATATCTTGTCAAGTTAATGCATTCAAGTGAAGCAAAAATCTAAGGGATGTGACTTCATTTGTAGAAGCTTTTTGGGTGGCCATTAAATGTGAGTTTACAAGTGAAAAAAAGAGAGATGATGGCTTCCATGCTTCCATGCAAAATTGGTGGTATATAAAGGGGGGTGGGGGGGATGGGGGGGTAGGGGGTGTGTGGTTAGGATATCTCTTGTTGTCTTCTCAACTCTACTTTTAGCTTGATCCAAAAATGGTTAAGTTACTTTTTCTATAAATGGTATAACTTGTATAGGAAATTAAGGATTATCTTGTCTAATCACTTGGGAACTTGTTAAGATTACAAGTCAACTAGGTTTATATCCCTTGGTTTGGCTTGTTTGAACTTAAATTGGGAAGAAAAAATTAGATGGAGATATAGTCAGACCCAAGCTATCTTAGGACCCTAGGAGGGAGGCCATTGTATAGGCTTCGTATATAGGGATGTAACCACCGCTCAGGGTTGATTAAGCTACCCCACTTAAGCTTTGATGTGATTAGTGAAATGCTTCCTTGAAAGCATATAAGATCATAGAGCTTAAGGACTTTTAGAACCTACCATAATTGCATTCATGAATCTTTTTCCCAAAATTGACATGATGTGATAAGATCCAAAAAGATTAACTTTGAATTTTTCTAATCTTTTCCCTATAAATGTTTTCTTTTCTTTAGAATATCGATGTAATTCCCACATAAATAGGATAGTTCTTATATAATTTTCTTTTCATCTTTTTTGTAGAAAATGGTTAGGCCTTCTCTCAAGTTGGCCCTTTTTAAGAAAATCCACATCTACAAGCCCTTAGAGCCTAAGAGAATACTTAAAAGATTATTTCAATTTTTCAATCCAAACAAATAGAAAGCCAATGAAGACAAGATTAAGCCTATCCTCTCATCACTCAAAGTTCAAACTAATATCACCATGGTACGAGCATTGGTCCACTTCCGAGACCTTCAGAGTCAATCTTTTTATTTTGGCCCATGTCGACTATGCCTAACTATTAAAGAATACTTCTATTTATTAGGTTTCTCCTTTGTTAAAGGCAAAGGGTATGTTCTAGATGTCATGGTTAGCCCTACGAAAATTTTCAATAGACTCCTAAGCCTTCATAAATTTGAAATATGCGCAATCCCCATAGGAGAATCATTAAGGTAGACGATATCTTCAATTGGTTTGTGACCCCATCCAACTACAATCAGAAACTCTTTCATAGTAGCTTTGAAAATTGGTAGCAATATAGAATCAATGCTTATAGCTTGGCAGCATTTGGAACTATTTTATTTCCTACTGGGGTATGTCATATAGATTACAGGATTGCAGAACTAGTGACCCAATTTTTAAAAGGGAAGTCTTACATTTCAACACTATTAGCAATATAAGCTAAATTACTCAATTGTCTCTAAGAAGAAAAGAATAGAGAATTAAAGACCAATATGGCCTTACTCATAGTTTGGTTTATCAGCCATACTTAAAGCCATAAACCTAACTTCCTTCATAAGAAAGGCACACAAAAGATGAATCCTATTGATGCATTTGTTGCTATCGTTGAACTCCTTAAAGATATTGCTACCTATTTTTAGGTCAAAGCTTTCTAGAAGTTCTACACTGAAGATATCTCCCAAGTGGCTAAATGAATCAAGGCAGTTGAGTTAAAGAAGAGGAAGAAGATTAAAGAAGAGCTAAAACACCATAAGAAAAAGAGGATCTAGACTTTTTATTTGTAATAAATTTTCGAATAATGTAAAGGAAACTTCAAAGATGCAATAAAAATTATTTTCTTACCACATCATGGTTAGTTTGCCAAACTCCCCTCTCTGCATCTGTGTGTCCTCATATTGCATTTCTAATTTTTCTTTACCAATAAATATTCATTGTTGATTTTGTTAAATAAAAATAAGAAGGAAAATCATGAAAGTCATATCCTTAGGCTTCTAATTGTAAATATTTGATTTTGTGCCTTCCATTCCAACTCTTTCCAATCTTTTTGTACATCCTTAAGATTATATCTCTTGTAGGCTACCTTCTAAATATCTACAGGTTATCAATGATTGATTATAAATATTTAGGCTCTTGATCACTTAGAAATGTTTTTCTACTCAGATAAGTTATATGCTTTAAATAAATCCTTTTCTCTCTCAAAAGAAAAATTATAATAATAAATAAATAATCAAAGAGTTGCTAACAAGTGAGGATTCTTATCAGGAGCAATGGCCAACATTAGAAACAATGACAACCTTGATGGCACCAACCCTACAAATATAAGGTTTCGTTCATTGGAGCAAACTGTGGCAAAAGTGATCAAATAGATGAGCTTTACAGTTGATAGCATAGCCCTACTCAGAGCAACAGTGCTAGCAAATGAAGAGCATTTTGTGTTGGATCCTGATCCTTTTGAGGATTATACAAGGTTGGTCAACTTAAAACCATTCAACTTATAGCCCAGTCAATATTTTCTTAAAGAGTGGGAAAGGAAGTTAACCCAACAAATTGATAAGACGATGATGGCATTTAGGAGTCATGATAGATTTAAGTAGGTTGGCATCACTGACTTTTCTACAAATGATGTTGATGCCTATCTTAAAAAATTCAAAATACAAAAATTTGAGAAACATGATGGGACCAGATGTCCTCATCTCTACATTAGGTTTTATTTACATAAGATAGGTCATTACACTAAAAATGAGCAACTATTGGTTCATACATTTCAAAACAACTTCACAAGGCTAGCTTTGTCTTAGTATGCCCAATTAGACTTGAAGAGAGTTAATACATGGGATAAGTTAACTCAAGCATTCTTTCAAAATTATAGATTCAATGTAGAGATAGCACCATCTATCTAGGACTTAAGCAACATGAGGAAAGATGACAATGAGTTCTTTAAAGAATACACCCAAAGATAGAGGAGCATAGCAACTAAAATCACCTCCCCTTTATTAGAGAAGGAACTAACTGAATCATTTATCCAAACACTAAATGGGCCATATTTTAATTGTCTTTTGAGGAAATCAACTGTTAGCTTTACAGATGTAGTTTTAGCGAGCAGTCGCATAAAGGAGGCAATAAGGACAAGTAAATTGGCTAAAGATCAAATTATGTATAAATTCAATGAACTTTGAAACAAAGACGCTCAAAAGACATCTTAGTCCAATTCCAACCCCAATAACTCAACTCCTTCATTAGTTGAGAGAGGTATGAATGCTAAGCTATGCATCTCCTCTACTTGGGCATAAGCTCCAAAAGCCAAATCTTAGCCCACCATTTGAATACCATATGTGCTCAATGGGTCATTCTACAAAAGACTATTGGAAACTGAAGCACAAGATTCAAGACCTAATTAATACTAGGTTCCTTTACAATATGCTAGGTCATGCATCAACATGATAGGAACATCTAAATGGAAGAAGGGCAGGAGTTTAAGTCAAGGGAAGTCAGGCCAATTCAATAGAAATCAAAGAATGAGGGACAATTATTAAGGAAGTTCAAGTGCTTTGTAATGTCAAAAATTACCTAAATAAAGTTCTTTGTTACTTGAATAAACACACATTTTTAATATCTCATTTTGAAAGTTTAGGATGAAAAGTGGCAAGTCGAATCCTAAACACCAACCCTTAAACAGTTAAGTGTCGAGTGTCATCAAAGTGAAGATTTGGACTCATTCCTTAAAGAAAGTCTAATCTTGAAATTGATACACTAATCAAAATGATGTTAGTCATTTATTTCTCTATTCTAAAAGACAAAATATCCCTTGTCAACCTCATTGAGCCTTTTAATAAAGTATTTCAAAAATTAAACCTTATCAAGAACCACCCCACAATGGCGTAATCTGGAGGTTAAGGTCATTAAAAAGGAGACAAGGTTAAAAATAATTTGTGCTTGCTCTAATCGCCTCAATTCAATTGTAATTATTACGTCTAGATACTTATTTCCTTTAAGATGAAGAAGGGCCTCCATTCTGAACACTATACACATGCTGCATACGTTATGAAACATATACCAAAAAAAGAAAAAGAAAAAAAGAGGACGATTACCTTTATCTTGGATCAAATTGAAAAAAGAAAAAGATAGGGGAAGAAAGAAAAAATAAGGGAGAAGAAGAAAGAAAGAAAAGAGGAAAAAGAAAAGGGGCATGAGGAAAAATGAAGAAATGAAAAGTATGCTCAAGAAAGAAGCCTACAAAAAAAAAAAAAAACAAGGTGATCAAGTCCAAAGCCTTAAAACTTGAAAATGATTAAGGGCATGTACCTAAAAGGGCCTATTCTGAAGAAAGGCCCATCCCATTAAATAAAAACCCCTAAATTTGAAAGAGTAAAGGTAAAAAACCAAGACTATTAAAATCCACTCCTCTTGCAAACTAAGGCCCGCCTATAATTCTACCCCTCCTTTAAAGCCCTTATGATTAGAGAAAATAACCTATCATTGGTAAAAGTTACTTTTGAAACAGAGACAAGCACAATTTAGTTTCATCTATAGGGTTATTGACTTGTAAACCTGGGTTAAAAAGCAATTCTTTCAAAATGCCACTTCATTAATATTCATTATTGAAACCGAGGACCAAAAGCCTATATTACATTGTAGTCCGAAAAAGACCTAACAAATTAATTAAAGCATATCACTTACAAGATAGATCATAATTTTTGGAATTGCAGTCGGGAGAGGAAATTTGAATTGAGAGAAGGTAAGGAAGCCCTCTTAGACTAAACTAATCAATTATGAGATATCATTGCCCCTCTAATCACCCTAAGTGACATCGAAAGATTCTTACACCAAGTGTCTTGAGAAAAGTTAAGAGAAAGAGTGAATTTTCAAAGGCTCGCATGTGTGAAGTAACCAAACCTATTGGCAATTCTATATAAAAAAATAATTAAAAAAAAAAGAGAGAAAAGGGAAAAGGACAAGTTTTTCTTTCCAAACAAGTCTTTCTATCCAACTTTCTCAACCTTGGGGCCTAGTTTTGTCACATTCAAACATGAGTCCTACCTCAATTTTCTTCCCACTCAATCTTAATGACTATTTTCAGTTTTATGATATTTACTCAAGTTCAAATAAAGGATTCAAGTCCCTAATGTCTAATCCAAAATCTACTTTTGTTAATTTAGGGGGCCTTATCCCTAATAATCAGATCAAGTGACCATGATGAATCAGTCTCTCTCTTAAGTCAACCTTTGAGGTTAATCCAAGAAAATTGCACAGTTAAGAATGTTTTTTAAGAAACTTCATCAATTCTTTAGTAGCCCATCAATCCAAGATGGTGTTCAAGTTTTTCTAAACCTATTAATCTAAGATAGTGTTATATCCATCAATCCAATATGGTGTTCTTTTCAAAGCCATCAATCCAAGATGGCAATTTAGATTTTTCCTAAAGCCCATCAATCTAAGATGGTGTTCAAACTTTTCTAGACCTATCAATCTAAGATGGTGTTATATCATCAACCCAAGATGACATCCTAGTTAAAGCTTGTCAATCCAAGATGATGTTCTTGTTAAAGTCCATCAATCCAAGATGGTGCTCACATTATGTCAAACTTAATAAATCATCCATCTAAGATGGCTATTTAAGGTTTACTTTGTTTTACCATCCATCAAAGATGGCATCTTTAGGGTTCCAGATAACTCATAGATTGTTATCTTTTCTCACATCTCCTTTAGGGTCATAGTCAGATCGTAGGGCACATTACCATTTAAAAACTCACTTTTATGTCTTAACCAGTTCTTAGAGTGCCTCCTTTCTCTTTCACCTTCAACTTTTACTAAATCCCCAACAAATCAAGTCTAGGATAACTGCAGCAGCCCTAGAAGAGGCCTAGTAGTATTGCCTAAAATTTCCATATCATGTGTGTACCCATGATAAGAAAATCGCCTTGCAAGTTAGAGATTGCAAGACTTTAAATAGTTATTTGCTAGAGTCTTCAATTTTAGTTCATTGACTCATTATATAATATATATAATTATGGATATCCAATTTTTCCACAATTCCTTAGAACCGTAGAGAATCGGTATCCCCTACCAAAATAATGAAATAGGATAGACAATTTTGGAAAATTCTAAACTTACTAAAGATAGTAAACTTAAATGAGACATTAGTCGTTTTTCGGAGCATTCCGAATTAACTACACAAGCTTTTCATCATACTAATTCAATGGTAGCACTCTGCACTCGATTCCTATCCCCTTTCCCAACTATCAATCAACCTGCAAGGAAAAGAACTGTTGGGGTGTAAGCTTACGCTTAGTGAGATAATTACCCTCGTCAATACCACATAACAGAAATTTATTATGTGCACAATCATATGAATGCATGAACAATCAGTATGCCAAAAACGCATGCAGTGACCTAGGAATTGCATACGACTCAGAATTACACCCCCTGAAGTCGGGGTTTGGAGATAATTACCCGACCTAAACCAAAATCCAGGTTCTAAACCTTGGGTTTTAATTCATTAGCACTATTGTGCTTAAGTCAAAACAAAACTATGTATATATATACATATATATACTTTCATTACCGAATCATATTTTCAAAATCCCAAGTCTAGCGGTGTGGTGACCTCCGCAATCCACAATCACACACCCTAAGCAGAAGCCACAAGACTCGGCCCCTCGCCAACGGTTGGCGTCTCCCGGCACCTAGTAAGCCCATCAGCTTAAGACAGAGACTCAATATATATGATGGCGTAGCTAGTACCCAATCCTGCAGGAAACTCGTATTCCTGTGAGTCCCTTCCCATCTTCTGTGAGAAGCGGCAGTCGGTGTTATCCGTATGCAATATGGGGAATGCATGATTCATTTTGAGTTCTTAATCGTACAAGTGATTAACTTGATTTTTAGAGTGACCAAACAATTTCATTCCATACAATTCACATATATATATATGCATTACAAGCAATTCCCATTATTATATATAATTAAAAAAAATCATCACATTCATCCATAAATTCAAACACATGCATCTCTCATATCCTACAAGCATCCAAATTTATATATATAGTTTAGGTGCATCTATTCTACAAGCACAATCAAGTAAAGAGTCATCGGGAATTTACTCACTCTGCCATGTGGGTCAATCAAAATAATCCGGGGGCAAGTCGTCTCCGTAAACAGTGTCCCCTGGTCATTGAAATAATTTTTATAAGGAATTGAAGTAAACTTAAGAAACTAAGTAAATTTTCCTTAAGTTTATACTCTTGACTAGTTTTTGAAATTTTCCCGATTTTTACCTAAAGTTCAATCGCGTATAACTTTTTCGTTTTAAATCCGATTTTTATGATGTTATAGTCAATCTTCATCGTTTTCGAGTATACTTTAACATGGTAAGGTTAGATTTTCGAAATGAGGTATACAATTCTGTCCATGGGTCAGAACAGTAGCGTTCCTCATATGTTGGAGTGTTTTTTGGGCCTTGTTTGGTAAATGGGCTTTTTGATAACTTGAGAAATTCTTTGGGCTTGGTCTTTAGATTTTATCCTAAGCTTAAAATACTCCTTGAGATTAGATTTATAACTTTGATTTATATTCCTAAGGCTAACAACCACTTCTTGGGTCTTTTAGTGGGCTTAAGTTGTCAAATGGGCTTGTTTTTGGTTCAAACTAAAGTTAATGACTTTGGTGGGCTTATGGGGTGGATTTCTTATGGGCTTCAAAACAACTTCTCTTGGTACTTTAAGATGCTAGTCAGATTTTTATTTAAGGCCCATCTTAGAGTTCTAGGCTTGTTTTGAGAGTTTTAAGCCCGGTTTTGAGTTTTAGGCTTTGTATGCTAATCATACTTGCTTTGGTTAATCTTTTCACTTTGTTCATTCACTTTTATCATATTTTTAGGCCTCATTTTCCCACGTTCTACATCTGTTCATGATGATTCCAAGAGGTCCTCATTTGGTTTTTCAACTTGTTTCATCATTTCCTGAAGTTTAGGTGGTAGATTATGCACTTAACTACTTGTGTATAAATCTTAACTTAAGTTTCCTTCCATCAAATGATCCTTTAACTCATGCTCCACATAAAGAAATAAAAGATCTTATACTTAATAAAACCTCCATATCATAGCTCATGTCATACAAAGTTGTTTTCTTCATAAAACTTCATGTGATAGATTTTTCCTTAACTTAAGTCTAGATTTTGAGCATGTTTAACTTAATGGAAACAAAATCAACATTCAAATGATCATGGAACCTTCACGTCCAGCATGCTTACCCTTCATTAAAGTTCTCATTTCAAGATTTCCTTAGCTTAAAATCTTCCATTCAAAGCATTAAACAAATGTCCATACAAAACACCAACTTTACATGCTCATATTTCAACTTCATGTAATGGTTTTAGGGTTTGTTTCTTAAAACGAATTTTTGTGCTATAACAACTCAAACCTTACTCATATCTTCAAGAAATCCAAGTCTTCTAATATAAATATTAATCCACACATCACCAGAAACACTTACTCGTCCTTAATGCAAAGTTTGGTGGTTGTGCACTAAGGTTCCTCTTAAGCCTTTAACTTTTCTTCCTCCTTTTTGCTTACCCTTTGAAACCCAAACCTTTTGGTCTTTTGGAAAGGGGTTTATGGAAGATTCTAATGGTCTTAGATGATCTTAAATGATGAAAGAAAATGGCACATGAGCAAAGGGAAAAATGCCGTGAGTTGAAGCTTCAAAATGGAGGAAAATGGATTTTGTGGGGTAAGGTTGTTTCCCCTTTTTATGTTTGTTTCAAAAGAGAGAAAGATGAAGTGAAAGTGAAATTGAAAGTGAGAGAAATGGGGAAGAGTGTGGCTGGTTGGAAATGGAGAGAGAAGGAGTGCTTAAATGTCTTGGAAGTGTTGTCTTAAAGCTTACAAAAAGTCAACAATTGCAACTCTTGATGATGTAAGCATTAAGGGGTGAATAGTGATGTGTAAGGAGAAGTGATTGATGGGTGAATGACAAATGCATGGCCCCCCTTTCTCCCCTTTTTAGATCTGCCATGGGAAGTCTTTTTATGTCATGGAGTGGTCTTGTCACCTTTATTAAAGTTAAGCTCATGATTTCTTGTGAAAATTTGTCCATATGTAGTATAAGTGAAGAGGTGATAAGGAAATTGTCTTATCACTAGATTTTGATAAGTTATCAATTGATAAATGATTCCAACCCTCAATTGATAAGTTATCTAAGGTAATTGGTTGGTCTACTTATTTATGTGTAAGGCTTATGCATGAAGATAAGGGCATAGCCTTATAGAAAATTGTTTTAGGATTTTTATCTTACATTGTTTTGTGATTTATGATTTGATTTTTGTAGAATTGTGAAATTTTCTAAAGTTGAATGAAATTATTCAACTTAAATTATCGATTAATTATTTAGGGTTAAAATTCCTTAATGGTTTTAAGGTTTAGGGTTTTAAGTAGCTTTAGAGCTCGCAGTTCTTCAAGCTCGGGTTTTATCGACAATTTGCTTTTGAATTGTAAAAATTTAATTTGTTTCTAAATATAACTTAAGTTTTTTTTTTTTAGTTTAGTTGATCTTTAGGAACGTTTGGAAGGTACTCTTAATCAAATCTTAGGCCTACTAAAAGTAAGGTTTACAATAACTAGCTAGTTGTAATGCTTTTTAGGGCAATTTCATCCTTGAGGCAAAAATGATGTCTTTTTTTGTCTTTACAATAAAGTTTAACTGAAACTTCACCACAAAGAGGAGCAGTTATAGACATCCCAGTTTTGCCCCTATTGTATTTTTATTTTTATTTTTATTTATTTATTTATTTTTAGAATAAGGAAAAGGGTCTTAATTGAGAAAAAGTTGAAAAAATAAAAATAAAAAATTTAGAAAAAGAACAAAAGAATAAGAAAATTTAGAAAATCTAGAAAAATCACAAAAAATAGAAAATTTAGAAAAAATCACAAAAAAGAAGAAAATTTAATTAAAAAAAAAAGAAAGCTTAAATAGAATAGGGATTTTTAATTTAGCCTATATATTTTTTAGACCTTAAATAGTAAAAAAGAGCAGAGATATTTTAGGCTTAATCTTAGATTTGAAGTTAGCCCAAGCCAACCCTGTCCATATATGTGATTCAATTGCATACATAAATAAGGTATAGGCCAATGCCCTATTGATATTACACTTTGACTTGACATTGCATATAACTTAGGGATCCTAGGTTCTAATCTCACCATAGGCATAAGGTTCCTTTTATTTTTTTCCCCCAAACACACCTGCTACATATTAGGATAACATTGTACCACATGTCTATTGTGAACACGTAGCACTACTTCAGTCGACTACATGTTGACATGGTGCCATATGGGGCTACGTTAGCGCCTTCATCATCATGTTGTGCCACATGTTAAACCATATGGCATGATGACATGTTTGCATTTTGCCATGTATCTTGTTAAGACACGTGGCACAACACCATTCGATGGCATAGCTAACATGCCGCTACGTCAGCAAATCTTTCTCTCTTTCTTTCTCTTTCTCCTCATTTCCCACCTTTTCCCATTCGAAACTAGCTTGATATCACCACTTTAGGGCCATTTTTAATTCAATTTTCTCTATGATTTCACTAAATTAATGGTGAAATCACACAGTAGACATGGAACACTTCAAATTGATACCAAAAACACGTTCGAAGACATCTTTTAAGAGATCAAAAAAGGCATTCAAAGTTTGATAAAATCTTAAATACCCACATTTAGCTCTAAGCATTCTTCAATTGATTCCAACTTTCTTGATGGCATTCGAAACTTCAAATGAGTGTTTAGAGAAAGAGCAAAAGATCAGGAACAGTTTTTTATCATTATTGAATTAAGATTCGAGCATTGAAATCAAATTTCTGTCAAAAATCCATTTAGTTGCTCCCTCAAATTTAATTAACTTCTTTAACCTTTCCATCTTAAGTTAAAGCTAGGAATCTATAAATGGCGGTAGGGAAAGCTTGTTTAAACACCGAGCTTTCATACCGTATACTCAAAACACACATTTTGATTTCTCTCTCTCTACACCCGTGACATTTTCTCTCTCTAGATCTTCACTATCGCTCGAAGCTCACTACCCCTAAAAACTTCCCCTCGACTTAAACTCTCAAACTTGACCCTCCCCATACCTCACTGTACATCCTAACTCCCCCAATCAATCCACCAACGTACAACCCAAACCTTAAGCGACCCTTGTACCACTACCATTCGAAAAAACTAGCCCTACCACCTAACATCCAAATTCAAACTCACCATAAGCTTTAGCACCATCGAAAACCTAAGTCCCAACCTCCTACCAAACTCCAGTGGCCACTACGTGTGCTACCCACAACTGCCATCGCCACTCAAACTCCGACAACCACCCAAACAAACTCTAAACGCCGAGGCATTAAGCTTACCCGCCACCCCCTAAATCCAATCCAAAACACACAAATTTCACTTTTCCTGTTCGTTTCAGCTATCGAAACTACCCCAAACACATCTACCTAATAGCCGCCACTCTCCTCTCTCACCAAACCAAGTTCACCTTAACCTAAGATTCGTGACCAACTTGACTCCAAGACCGATCCACATGTCTCACTTATCTAACCTTTGTCTTGAATCCTATTGTACTTAGTTTATTTAGTTATTTTAGTCATAATTTGTAATTATAACAAAAAAAATAAAAATAAAAATAAAAGAAAAGAAAGAGAGAAAAAGGGAAAAAGTTTAGTTTTATTTTTATGTTCTAAAGAGAAATTAATGATAAGTAAAATAAATAAATAAATTAGTAAATAAATGGGTTTTACCACTTAGAAAATTGTTTTTTAATAAAAACAAAATAAAATTGACCTTTTTCAAAATTAGGATCTTTCTTAGAATTTTTAAAATAAACCAACTTTAAGACCCTTTAGAAATTTTCTTTAAATAACTCAGACCGAGTTAAAAACGTAAACTTGACTTTTTTAAGAAATTAAAATTAACCCACTTACTTAAGGTTTTTTTTATAAAAACGAACTACAGAAGTCTGATCCTAAATAGCGAGTATATAGGCACTTGTATACAAATATGGGGTGACTTAAAATTTGAAAAATATTGTTTTTTCCACCTATTGTAAATAGTTACCCAATTTATCCTTTTTTGTAGATCCATTTTAATTTACTTAGTCACATGTGATTAGATATAATTTTTAATGTGTATTTAAAGATAAAATTAAAGTCGGAAAGTAAAAAGGTAATACCCATTAAGGGTTTAATAGATAGGCCCTAAATCCAAAATCTTTGTCTTTTTAAAACCTTTTCTTAAAATTAGTTTTTTAAGTAGACCAGTATTTAGATTAAATTGATCAACCTAATCGATTTAACCTAACCTACTCTTTTCCCTGACTCTGGTTGAGTAGCGACTCTTAAGAATTTGCAAAACATGTTTAAAAACTTTGGTTTTTCTTAGTTCTTAGTCAAGGATCAATATTAATCACGTAAGGTTTAATATTGGTTAAATTAAGGAAAATAATAAAAACTAAGAAAAATCGAGCTCAACGCTAAGTAAGGGGATTTTTTTGGAACCTCTTGGGAACTCTCATATCCACTGGAACTCAAATATTCTCCTTGCTAACTTAAATATCGAAGGGCCCTAACTAGCAATGCCATAAGGGACTTTTTGTAGATCCAACATTGTGCATGACTAACAAACAATCAGGAGTTCACCTGAGAGTCATGCCTACGATATCTACTTTCACCATTTGGTGCCCACCATTTAAGCAAACTTATCATCATGGTTAAGAGTAAAAACACACACGCCCATCCAATACTCCCAGGTGGTGGTGACTAATCTACAACAACAACATCACTATTGGGAATAAAGCCATAATTGTCAGAGATGGAACAGATGAAGATAATGTTTTGTGAATTGATGGAGACCAACAAGAAAGTCCTCCAAGATAATACAAGCTTAAGACAACAATTGGCAAGAACCTAGAAACTCAAGGAAAAGGACGACATTATTATCAAAAGAAGAAGCAAAGCTAACCACATCACAGATCTATGTAAAAGCTTCGACACACTCTGCAAATACCAAATGAAGTTGAATCCTTAGAAGTGTATCTTCAGCATAAGGTTTGGTAAGTTCCTAGGATTTGTGGTCACAAAGCATATCATTGAGGCCAACCCCAACTAAATCCAAGAAATCTGAAATGTTAACACCACACAAAAGATTGAAGACATCCAACATATCATAAGCAGGATATCCACACTCAATCGACTTATCTCAAGGGGCGTTGACAAGTATTCTGAGTTCTTCAAGTTACTGAAGAATCCATTGGAATTCAAGTGCACAACTGAGTGCGAAGATGCCTTTAACAAACTTAAGAGATTTCTAAAGAGCCCACCCGTACTCTCTAAGCCAATCCTTGGTGAAGAACTCTACCTATACCTTGCCATAAGTGACTGAGTTCTTTCCTCAATATTAATTCGAGTTAATGGACGTGAACATAAGCTAGTCTATTACATCAACCATATCCTACAATGTCTAGACGTTAGATATACCTCAATCAAAAATTTCACCCTCACAGTAGTCATTGCTATTCGAAAGCCAAGACCTTACTTCTAGGCATACCCTATCATCGTTCTTACCAACTAACCATTGTACATACTTCTATAGAAGCCGGATGTACTAGGGTGAGTGGTTAAGTACTCACTAAAGCTTAGTGCTCATGTGTTCAATTTTGCTTTTAACAAGCTATGAAGGCATAAGTTCTCACAGACTTTGTCGCTGAGTACATTGAAGAGGAAGAAACACCTAACAACATTGACATACCAATGTAGACTCTCCATGTCGATGGATCCTCCACTCAAAGGGGGAATGGAGCACAAATAGTCCTACAAAGACTCTACAACATCAAAGTCCTGTACGTACTCAAGTTTAGTTTTCCTACCAATAATAATGAAGCCAAATATGAAGCCCTCATTAAGGGACTAAAGATCATTGCAAATGTCGATTCCAAGAAGGTCAACATCTACTCTGACTCCATGCTAGTGGTGTAGTAGTTGAAAGGGAAATATGAGATGAAGGGAGAAGCCATGGTGAAGTACCTCTAAATAGTGAAGGACCTTATCTCTAATTTCATCTTCAGGAATATAACCAAGGTTCCCTAAGTAGAGAATTTTGAGGCAAACCTACTATCCAAGCTTGCATCTACAGCCATACCCCCTTATTGCAAAGCCAATAAGCAAGTGTTTCTCTAGTACATGTCACAGTAGATTGTAGACGAGCTACTACAGTAATCCCTCAAGATTCATTCCACAACCATTGACCCATCTTAGATGGACCTTCTCTTCAATTACCTTAGAACTGGGGCCCTACTAGAAGATAAGATCAAAGCTAAGAGGCTTGCTTACAGTATAGCTAATTACATGGTCATTAATGATGTCCTCTATTGGTGCAGACATAGTTTGCCTCTCCTCTACTGCTTAAGGATAGAAGAAAGCCTTCACAACTTAGAAGAATTACATGCAGACATCTACAGTAACTACATCAAAGCCCAAGCCTTGTATATCTGAGCCCTTTGTCTCAAATACTACTAGTTAACCGTGAAGGAACATGTAAAGACCTTGGTATAGCAATGTCACAGTTGCTAGAAGCATACCCCCATAGACTTCACATCCAACTTAGAGCTCTACCCCATAACCAACCCATGGCCTTTTACACAACATAGATAAGATGTTCTCAAACCCTTCCCAAAGGCATCTAGGAGACGTCAATTCATTTTAGTTGACATATATTACTTCATAAAACTGGTAGAGGCACAGGTAATCATAAGCATTACCATAAGAGCAAATGAAGGTTTTGTCTTGACAAATACCCTATGCCCTCATCACTAATAATGGCAAACAGTTTGATAGTGCACAATTTCAGGAATTCTGCAATAAGTATCGTATCTAGCTCTACTATACATCGGTTGTTTACCCCTAAACCAATGGCAAGTCAAGGCCATTAATAAGATAGTCCTCGAAAGCTTAAAAAAGGGGGTTGAGTGAGCAAGTGACCAGTAAGCATATTAGCTCCTATAATCCTTTGGGGATACCAATCTACACATTGAATAACTACGAGCAAGACTCCTTTTCACCTCACATTCGTATCGGATAGTAGTATTGCTATAGAGTTGAAGCTTTCGATGAGTAAAAGTAAGAATTTTGACCCCGGTGTTAACAAAGTGGCCTTCCAAGCAAGCCTAGACACAATTGATGAAGTAAAGGACACTACACAAGCTTAAGTAGCCTCATACTACTAACTAATGGCTAAATGCTATAGCAAGAGGGTTAAAGACAAGGTCTTCCAACCTAGACACCTAATATACTAAAAGCTCGAAGCAACCAGGCCTCGAGAAGGATAGGGCAAATTGTCGCCTAAATGGGAAGACCCCATGTAAGCTAACAAGGACATAGGTAATGGGATCTACAGGCTACAAACCATAGATAGACAACCTATTCCCAAGACGTGGTATGCTAACAACCTTAAGCCCTATTTTCTGTAACAAACACAAGCACCCAAGTATACCTTGTAAAATTCTAGGAAAGAAAAGAAAAAGAGCTTTTGTATTTACCCTACCCTACTGCTTACTTTGATATCCCAACTTAATTATAATTTAGCCCTATCTTTTTTTTATCAACATGCACAAAAACACCGAACTAAGTCGAGTGGACTCTCATCCTCAATGTCCAAATATTCTCACTAATTCTTACATCCAAGAATACTGAAGTCTTAAGTCCTACCTCAACCATCCAATAGGTATCTACACTCAAGGGGTCGCATCATACAAGTACATAAACATAATTTAATGCTTAACTTTCTAAAACTAGGCTTCACATGATCTACTATCTTAACTAAGTAATACTTAGACCAAGGTTCTTGAGCCTACAGCTAATGCCATAATATGGGAATAAGATCGAAAACAACCTAAATTTGTAGCCAGAATCGAGCATCAAAGCTTAAAAATGGAAAGAACATGAGAGTAAGGGAAGAATTAGAAAAAGGTGCACAACAAGGAATGAACCAAGTTTTGCCAAACTTTCATTAGTCATTATAATTACAAAAGCTAAAGGGTTGGCATCCTAACTCATGTACATCAATAGCTAAAACAAAAAAGAAAACACAACTATGCCTACAAATCCCATATAAAAACTAACTCCTTAAGCCCTCCCAAGCTCATCACCACTCATAGCACCACCATCCTCCCCAACATCATCAGCAACATCCTCATCGTCATCAGCAACATCCTCTTCATCATTAGGCTCAACTTCCTCATCCTAGCCCTCTCCTCCTACTAAGTCTTGCTAACCAACCAATCAAGGCAACCGAGGTCTAAGTGGGGATACTCCCCTTCAATCGCTTGCTTTACCAGCCTAGCACCATCTCAACTGGCCTCATCAAGAGCAACCTTAAAGTTGTCGCCCGATGAGAATTCCCTAAGCAACTTCTGTATCACTACCTTAATCAACTCCTCCTCATTCTTCAACTCCCTTTCCCTCTTCTAGAACTAGACTCGAGCCTCTTCAAGCTCTACCCTCACAGCATTAGCCTTCCCCTTAGTCACCTCTATCTCTTTCTTTATAGACTCGATCTCCTCCCTAGCCACTTCTACCTCTTGCTTAGCAAATTCGACCGCTTGCTTGGCCACCTCTACCTCCTCTTGGCTACTACCAGCTCTTTAATGCAAGTAACAAGTACTGCCTCTAAGTCCTTAACTCGCTTCTTAGCCTCGCTCACCTAAGACTTAGCCTTGGTCACCTCCTGCTTCAGCCTTATATTTTCAATCACGTACTCATTGTACTCTTCCAACTAAGCTATAGACCACAATCTCAACCCCTCTAGTTCCTTCTCCTCCCTTACCTCCAGCTGACTCTACTGTAGAGACTAAAACAAGCAAGTATTACCATAAACAAACACATATGAAGTCTTACATGAGACAAAAGGGGGACACAAAGGATCAAAAACATACCCTATCAAGAAGGGACTACCTACGAGCGAAGGTGTACCTATATAAGCCCATGGCATCACCCAATCCTTATAAAGTGATTAGGATGCTCTCATTGTAACTTTTATCTTGCAAAAGCAAGTCATGTACTTTCTTAAATGGCCATGATGAGGCCATTGCAAATGCACACTCACTAATAGATGTTTAAACATTCCCATCCATGTCAACTTCAAGGTCAACCATGGTTATTGACCACCCCTGCACTGTACTATCAACTTGAATGGCACTCGCACCTCCTGGTCCCCAAGCACCTCCATAACATCAATAGTCCTCCCTTTAGAGAATTTCTCTTGCACTGGTTGGTCAAAGATAGGTCTCTCCAACCCCTTCTCAATAAGCACCTCTTGCTCTTATAGCTCTACTCCTCTTGCAACAACCGTAGCTATCCATTACTTAGTGATAGGCTCCAAAGGAACCATAGTTGGTACGTCTCCTAACCCCCTACCTATGAGCTTTTTTCCCTTCTCCTTCACAATAGCAATCTTCTTGCTTTTCTTCTCCATTGGAGTTGCCTCTTACCCTTCGATAGGCCTCTTTCTCTTTTCTTACCCTTTTAACTCCCTCATCTTCAGCATCTACGTCTTGAAGGAATTGCTACATAAGTCAAAGGCTGCAAGTACAACAACAAAGTTAGTTCAATAAACCATTCACAACATTAAAGAAAAATACCTATCGAGGACAAGCAACCTCGAGCTTCCCTTGTTAATGATAGACAGTGGTGAACTTTCAGCTACCTTCCCTAGCTACATCCTCATCTCTATCTATCTCTCAAGGATGCAACATCTTCCTCCGCAAATATGAGCTCATGATCTCCTCTACATGGAAACCTTCCTCTTTCCAACAAGCCACATCTAGAATCCATTCCTTCACTTCATCACCCTCCTCTTAGAAATAACCAATAAGCTTCATTCAGATAAGCCTATTCCATTCGATAGGAAAGTCTAGCTCGTGAGCCAACTTCACTAGGTAGAACCGGTATTTCCAACCCTCAATCTTCGACTTCTTCCCATAGAATAGCTTTACATGCAACCCCTAGCTCAAGCAATATACCGAGCCCTCCTATTGATCCTTTAGCTAAAAGAAGTGATGAAAGAGTCAAGCTGCCAGCCTCCTTATGTAGAATATAAAAACGGCCTTAAAGGCTAACAACACCTGCTAAGTATTTGGGTGGAGAGAACTTGGGTACATTTGAAAATAATGGAATACCTCTAACTGGTAGGCAGTAAAAGGCAAGTGTAGCCCCATGTCTATTGCTTTCTAATACAAATAGAAGGAGCACTTATGTTCCCTATAGTCATAGGTCTAATCACCCTTGTCGAGCCTCACTACCTACCTCAGTGTTTTAGGAAACCTCCTGGTAAACCCAATGCTATCGATCTTCATTATGCTTATACTCAACCTCAATCATGAGCTGACCACTCTCCTTGGTCAAAAACAACCTTATGACTTTCTCCTTCTTGTTGTGAGCATACTTACACCAAGGCCTCTCCTCTACAACTGCACTCTTCATCTCCTACGTCGGCTCCTATCTAAGTTACCAGTTGCAACCACCACAGTCTATTGAGGACAGTAAGGACAAGCTTGCCCCTACAATCCTCATTTATAAATGCTTCACTTGTAAACCTATTCTTCTATGGTTATTGTTGATTAGCCATTCCTAAGGAATCTCACGAAAAAAAAAAAAAGTAAGTGAAAGTGTAAGAAAACAAAAGAAATGCTCTAGAAACACTCTGATAGAGTTTCAATAAAGTGACAAGTAAAAATAAGGATTAAACTAACCTTCAAGTCCCTTATATAGGCTACCAAGGCTAGGTGAAACTTTGCTTCATTAATGACCATCGTGGATGCCCAAGCATCATAACCAGAGGGTCAATAGCTATGATTCATACGTTGAGCAGATGGCTAACTCCACAATCCTATGCATGTCATTAATCGCACACACCGTATTAGGATTTAGGGATCCAAAAAAAACTCTATTCGTAGTAGAATTTTTTTTTTTTTCCGAATAAAAACTAAATCCCTAAATCATTGATGGATCTATGCAATGAATCAAATTGATATAAGAGAAGATCTTTTACCTTACACGAATTTAGGTTCGTGTTGCTGGCACAAATCTACAGGCGTTGCAATCTTGCAAGCCCCTTCTACGGTATCCACACTTGAACAAACACACCTAAAAAATATATTGTAGTGTACTAGCACCAAAATAGATATAGGAAAAACCCTCCTAATTTCTCGCATTTCACTCTCCAGTTTTGGTATGTAAAGTTTCTCTATGAGTTTAATGTTGACGATATAACATCAGCATAACCCTAGTAGAGAGATGTCTATATCTATATATAGACCAATGAAAATATCTTCTATAAGATATAATAAGATTTGGTGAGATATTAAAGGATATTGATAATAAAAAAACATTTATTATTATTTTTCACAAAAAAATAATAAACATAATTATTTATCATTTTTCAATCATTAAGAATAATAAATATTTCAATACGTCTTACTAAGTTTAATCAAAATAAACCTATAGCCTATTTTGTTTATTCTTTGTATGCAACCTTATACATTCACTTAATATTGGCAGTAAGCCTAAAAAATCCTTTTGGGCTTACAAGACATAAGTGGCCTTTAGCAAGACATTATGTCTACCAAAATTAATCGAAGATTGATGATCTGACTTTAACTAATCCATAACTTATGTCATAATCCTTTTGTCACATGATATCTAAATTGAACATAAGGCATGGATAGTATCACCCTTATATTGTTCAACCTTATCATTTCTCAATCTCCAGATTGATTGATATGATAAATGACATTGATTATACTATCAATTCATTTGAGTAGGCCATGCATTTCTTAGTTTCACTTATCGAGAGGCCTAGAGATATCTATCTCATAATAAGATAGACAAATCACATCTTAATCACTCATCTCCCTTTACATGATTCACACCATGTCCAATCATAACCTTTATAATTATCCAATTAAAAATAACGTTTGATTGAGTCAAATCATAATATTCCTCATGTTGGAATTAGTGGTGATTTCAGGTCTAAGGATGCAATAACATTGTTATAATGAGAATCACTTATAACATTAATCCATGTGGTGATTTCATAGCGAGTCGATCTAGCACATAGTTCTTTAACATGTAGCTATGTGTTTGATTTGTTTCTCTATACAAATAAACATCCCATGATTATCAATCAAACCTTATACTAGATTTAATTCATTATTGTTCCCATAATAATAAGCATCTAGAGACATTCAGAATAGCTATATAATTATTTAAGGATATTATTATAAAGTAAACATGTAAACAATATAATAATGAATGCCTCTTAATTCATAAAATATAATAATGACAATATCTAATAATTGGCCTAGGGCATAATCACTAACACGCCATTCAAGGGTCTCAGGAATCCCAATGGTCACATCTGTTACACTAATCATCACATTTGATTGGAAAGTGACCAACAATTAGGTTCTCAAGTTTGCCCAAAGTGCTCAGCAACTTAAAGGTACTAAAGCTTGGTTATACACCCCACGTGCTCAAAAAAGAGATACAAGCACTTAACCCCTATCCCAAACACTGCAAGTAACTACAAATACATAAGTAATGCAGTACATTCCATAGGAAGCGATCATGAGACAACTAATTCATTAAGAAACAAATAAAAAAGGGATAAACAAGCATGTACCGAAACTTCATTTTATTAATGATTTGGAATTCTTTATAAGGCTTAGAGGTGGTCATACCAGCTCTAAGTACAAGTCAATAGAAGAAAGAAAAATCTAAGTACAACCGATTGGCCTTGAGTCCTTCCTAATCTACAGCTTGATGCCAAGTACCTATCTCCAACTCGTAACTTCAACTCAGCTACACAAAAGGGCTCCTACTCAAGCTAGTTTGCTCATGCCTTCAACTCATCTCACTAGTATATCTTAGCAAGCCATGACTAACACCTGGTGCCCAAGCTAATAGCCATGGTCTTCTAGAAATGCACAAGTAACATTCCTTTGCTGCCATAATCACCATCGGCCATGGACCCCATCTTGTCCAGCATAACGTAGTAGTAGGCTCTTCCTTCAACATGCCTAATTGCCACGTCGATATCAATTGCTTCAAGAAGAATTCCCGCTCATCAAAATGGCTAGGAGATACCCAACCTATTTGGAATATGCAGCCAAGACCCCCCAATGAAGGTACATATTTAATGGAAGCTACCCAAGCACTCAGAAGCACATGTAGCGACTACCATTAAACATGCACAAGAGAGCATGCAGACTTATGCAAACTGCCATGTCCTCAAAGACTATGAACCTCCCAAGCCTTACAGAGCTGATTCAAGTTGGGTATCCCCAAGCTACTAGGGAACCCCTTCTTAGCATGAGAAATACCATGGCTAATAAGTAACACTTGAACGTCTACCGTAGGGGCTTAAGCACCTATGGTGTCACTGTTTCAATGACTAGAGGATGGACACCCGAACACCTCACAAGGAGCTAAGAGGTCTACGTATACCCCTCAATTAATACTTAAGGGCCACTCTCAACCATCAGACAACCTACTACATTCCTTAATTAGTACTCAAAGGGCTAATTATAGGGGTGCAGCCTAAGTTTATACGCTTTCTCCTATAATATGATTCTCTTGGATTGACTCATTCGCCATACTCCATAAGAACAGTAGAAACTTTGTCACACTCTCAATAGAGGTTTTAAAGGGGAAATGAAACTATGAAGTTCGAATGGAGAAGATTATCCCTCATCAAGCCACTATATAGACGATACAAAAGAAATCTAAAATGTCTACATATTGTTGCCAACCCATTTAATGAATGAGATAGGATGACAGTGAAAAGTCACCATTAATGCCCTCATTAATTTTTTACTATAGTGTTCCCTAAGCACTTTAATAATGGTGTGCTTCCCCATGCATTGTCACTATGTATAGAAAAGACGACATAGGAAAAGACCACCTATAGCAATCATTTCAACTGTCACATCTAGAAGATGTCCAATAATACCTCTTCCTCAAGCACCTAAGACCACTTATGTTCCTTCCCACAGTACATCTCATAGATGCTTTAGCTTTCCTCTTCGCATGAATGAAGATCAGCTCAATACATGTCTTAGCTTTACTTACCCAACTCAAGTCAAGCCTTAAGCACTTTAGACGTCCTTTACCACAGCCTCGAAGCTTCACCTTCTAGCAATTGGGAAAGAGCTTGGCTACCGCTCAAGGCAACCATTGAGGAACTCGTCACCTAACATAGCCAGGCTCATCCTCCTCTCATTGCCTCTTTCTCTCTCTTCACTAAACATCGAATGACCGCTTGATATATTGCCTACAAATTAGCTGCCATGGTAGTTACCGTCTACCAATAAGATAAGCCCATCTCCAAGGCCTTACTAATAGCGCCACCTCCTCGAATTTCACACCAACAAATCTTCTATCACCACATGTTTGAGCAAGTTAGTCCCCTTAACCTATAAATAAGAGTGAAGCCACTAGCTAAGAGGATCTTTTTAGAACCTCTCAGGAACTCTCATGTCGCCATGTGTTACTGCTGACCCATCTAATGGTCAAGGTAAGATGACAATGAAAAGTCACCATTAGTGCCTTCATTAATCATAGACTATGGCGTTCCCTAAGCACTTTAGTGATGGTACACTTCCCCAAAGGTCGTCATCGTATCTAGAAAAGATGGTATGGGAAAAGACCATCTATAGCAATCATTTCAACTGTCACGACTAAAAGATGTCTAATAGTGCCTCTCCTTTAAGCGCCTAAGACCACCTATGTTCCTTCCCATAATGCATCTCACAGAGGCTTTAGCTTCTCGAGCCAAAGCCTACCATACCCTGCATGCTACTCTAATGCCAAAGAGAGTAAGGAGTAAGCATTGATGGTTGCCCTTCGGCCAAGGCTTCGGAGGCCTAAGCCTACTTAGGAGCTTAATCAATATAATATCAAATCCCTCTCAACATGAATGAAGATCAGCTTGAAACATGTCTCAACTCTACCTGCTTAGCTCAGGTTGAGCCCCAAGCACTTTAGAGATCTTTTTGTCATGACCTGATGAGTGGCCTAGCTGTAGCAAGTCACTGTATATTGTTTAAAAGATTATTGATTGCCTTCCCTGCCAATTGATGACCCTTTTATGGGACATACAAGACTATTACACAACCAGTTACCCAAAAGTTATACGGGTAAAGATTATATCACAGCATATATGATAATATAAGTGTTTATACAGTGTCATTACTACATATGAAGTATGAAAAACAGTAACAAACAAACTGTAATAATAAAGATAGTAGTCCTACATGGCTACTAAAGATTATTATATAGAATATCATCAAAATAATAATTGAGAGTCCCACTACATGTTTATATTCACTTGGGCTCTCTTTTTCTTCACACTTTACCCAAAAGACCTAAACTGACCTCAGGTATACCTTAGCTACGGATAGTAAAAAGATCCTCCTACAGCAAAAGCCTATAAGGATTTAAGCTATAAAGCTTAATGAGATATCCCTCAAATATACAAATAAGCAAGTTATCAAGTAATTTATTTCAAACATACAAATGCATGATCAAGCAAAATACCACTCAAATACAAATAGTTGACTAGGTACCATATGTAACTCAGATTTAATGCCCTCTGAAATTAAGATTGGAGAATACGTGGCACCAAATAAATCCAGGTACCATACCAAAACTCATATAATTACGAAACTCCACATTTTGTACCACAAGAAAACAATTTGTTTAATTGCAATTTTTTTTTTTAAAACTAAGTTCCAGGTATAGTTGTGAGTGAGTCCTCGTAATCTATACTCACCCCTAAATGGAGGCCTCTAGACTCAACTCTTAATTAGGTGGTTGGTACTTCCAATGCTTAGTAATCCCGTAAGCCAAGGTAAAGTCATATTGTATGAGTTCACCATACTAAACACTTTAATCACAAATATATAAATTAACCCCCGCATAGCCTCTCGCCACCTCTGTTTGATGTGACAACCAAAACATTTATAATGTAATGCATGTTTATGCATAATCCGATTTAATTCCTTAAGCTAAGTATAATTAAGTCCAATTATTAGGTGACCATCCAATATCATAAACAAACAAATTTCTTATAGTTGTTTAGGATGCAACAATCAATTTGTTATAACCATTTAAAGTATTTTCATGTGGCAAACAATCAATACAATTCACATACAAGTCCTACCCCTACACATTAACCAATTATCAATAATATTTAAATGTCATTATTTATAAGTACAAATAAGTATAGGATCATTAAGAGTACTTACTTAACCATAGTAATAATCAGGGGTCGTAATAATCGACGGGAAGATCAGTATCTTCATCGAGATTACTTGATAAGTTAAGAAGTATGAAAGATAATAAGTATCTAAGTAAGATAATTATTCTATGTAAGTATTTATCTAAGAATCTATCTAATTTCCTACTTATCTTACATAATTTCCCGATTAGAGTTTTTTCTTCAATCGTGTATAATCTTTTCATTTTAATTCCAATTTTTACGATCTTATAGTCAATTGTTTTTTTATGTACTTTCACATATGAAGGCCCATTTTGGACATTAGAACTCGCACATTCTATTATAAGCTTAGAATGTTACAAATTTATTTATTTTTGGCCCAAATGTTTTTAATTATCATTTTGAGCTTTTCTTAATGATTTTCTTTATTGGGCCTTTCTTTAAATTTAGTAATGGGCCTAAGTAATTTCCAAATTGTTTATATTTTCTAAATATTTTTATTTTTTATCCCAAATTGTCATAATTTTCTTAATGCTCAACTTTAAATCTATATCATTAATTGTCTTAATTATTGTTATAATTATAAATTCTAATTAATTTATTATTATTATTTTATAATTTTGCAATTTAATCCGAAAATTCTAGAAAAGTTGACATGGCAACTTCCTAATGGTTGATGATGCCACTTTCTTAATTAATTCAAATTATATTTTTACTAATTTATAATATTAATACATACATATATAATATTATAAAATTATTAAATAATAGAAAAAAGAAGAAAATTACTCTTGTTTCTTCCTTAGAACTCACGTCTAGCATATACATACGCATACATACATACATATATATATACTTATTATTTTACTTTTTAGGATTATAGAGTACTAATATATATATATATATATATATATATACATGTATTTTTCGATACATATACATATATAAATACCTATACTATATTGTATGTATATTTATTTAACACTTAGAAAAATAGAATAATATATACATATATATGCACATACATATACTCTCATATTTTACTACTTATTCATATATGTATTTATACTATTTTACAATATATTCATAAATATGTATCGAAGTATATTTTTCTTTTAGTAGTATATATATTTACATGTACTATATATAGAAGGAGACCATATATATATATAGATAAGTATATTTAGGTGTTTACATGCATAAATACATAAACAAAAAGAATAAAATTTTACACCTAAGTCAACTTGTATTTTGCATCACTTGATACATAAAATCAATACATATACATATCATTTCTACTACAAAAATACTAAAAATATATATAACTCCTACTCATATATTTCCTAACACATGAAATACTACAAAGTATACAAAAAATATTACACAAAAATTATGTCACAAGGAAGAAAACAAATACAATAAAAAGTACTATTTAATTTACTCTTGATCTTGAAGCTTTTAGAAAGGTGATTATCCTATTTTCCTCTTGTAATTCCTAAATCCTTGAAGTTAATAAAAAGATAGTGATGAAGTTAGGATTAAATGCTACAAATTATGGGTGGTAGATAATGGAATAAAAGAGAAGAAGTTGGGGGGTGGGTTTGATTTTGTTGAACAAAAGAGAGGAGAGAGGATTTACTTTTTTTTTTTTTTTTTGTTAGTTTGAAATGGTGTAAGAAAACAAAGTGAAAATATGTTGGGTAGAAGAGACTAGAATCAGTGGAAAGGGAAAAGAAGAAAAGAAAAGAAAAGAAAGAAAAAAAAGTTGACTTGACTTAATGATTATCCAAGAAATTAGCACATGAGATAAGGATGCTTGATGTTATCTTTAGTATTTAATCACATGGGATATTGCAAATGAACTATGGTAGCCATAAGTTGAAAACGAAAAGGGAGAAGGAAAAGAAAGCAAGAAAAGAAAGGAAGAAAGAAAGAAAGAAGAGGAAAAAAAAATATTTTAATCCATTTCTTTTTTTTTTTTCTTTTCTTGAAAACTATTCCTACTTTTTAAATTAAGATATTCTAAGTATAAATAATTGGGTAATTTCAAGAATAGAGTTAGGATAAAGTATGATATAACTATAGGAGAAATATATAGTATAAGATGAATGTGTGCTTCATAGTACACAAACGTATAGTATGTAGTAAAATTAAATCAAATAATTAAATCAATATAAAAACTAACACACACACATACATACATACATATATATATATGCATGTGACACTAAATGTACTTATAGGATAGTATTTATAATCTTATTATTTTATTTAATTAATTTTTTATTCTTTTTATTTATTAACATTTAGAAATTATTTATATCCATTCATTAGAGATTTTACATGATTATATATGTCTATCGATAATTTTACCAAATTAAGGCTCTATCACTGTTAAGGTAAATTGGTATATTTTATAAGCTTAGAGTTTTGGTTTTAGGGTTTTTATCAAGTTTAATCTCTTACGTTTACGCTTAATGGGATTTAAGGTTTTAGGTTTTTGTATGTAATTAGGGTTTTGCTTAGTATATTAAGGTTTTTCTTATTCAGCTCAAGTTTAGGATTATAATTTAGTTAAATTTTAATTTATTTGGCCTTATTGACTCACAGGATTATCTAAGGCCTTGAGATCTAATTTAAGGTCTAATCTAAAAATTTACAAGGTTTACACCTTTTCCATAGCCCCCTAAGCTTCACCTTCTGGTAGTTAGGAAAGAGCTCGACTATCGCTCAAGGAAATCCTTGAAGTGCTTATCACCCAACATAGCTAGGCTCATCCTCCTCTTATCACCTCTTTTTCTCTGCTTATTAAACATAGAATGACTACCTGATACACAACCTACAAAATAACCGTTATAGCTACTACCTTCTACCAATAAGATAGGTCCATCCTCTAAGCCCCTACCAACCAATAGAAGGGTAGAAGTCTTTTCTTATACTAATAGTACCACCTCCTCAAATTTTGCACCAACCAATCCAATATCACTACATATCCGAGTAAGTCAGTCTCCTTAACCTATAAATAGGACTGAAGCCTAAGACCACTTATGTTCCTTCCCACAATGCATCTCATGGAGGCTTTAGCTTCCTAAGCCCAAGCCTACTGTACCATCCTTATCACTCTGACACTAAAGAGAGGAAAGGGTAAGCATTGATGGTCACCCTTTAGCCAAGAGTTTAGAGGCCCAAGCCCACTTGGAAGCTTGATCCATACGGTATCAAATCCCACTTGGTATGAATGAAGATCATCTTAGCATATGTCTCAACTTTACTTGCCTAGCTCAAGTTGAGCCCTAAGCACTTTAGAGGTCATTTCTTGTGACTTCTATGCTTTACCTTCTAATAGTTAGGAAAGAGTTTGGCTATCACTCAAGGAGCTCGTCACACAACATGGCCAAGCTCATCCTCCTCTAATCACCTCTTTCTCTCTCCTCATTAAATATCAAATGACCACTTGACACATTGCCAATAAACTAGCCACCATGGCAACTACCCTCTACCAATAGGACAAGCCTATAGTCTAAGCCCCTACTAACCAATAGAAGGGTAAAAGTCTTTTTATAGTAATAGCACCACCTCCTTGGATTTCACATTAACCAATCCTCTATTGCCATGTGTTCGAGCAGGTTAGTCTCCTTAACCTATAAATAGGAGTGAAGCCTCTAAGAGGATCTTTTTGGAACCTCTTGCAAACTCTCATGTCACCACGTTTTGCTTCCAACCCATCCAATGGTCAAGGCAGGATGATAATGAACAGTCACCACTAATGCCCTCATTAATCTCTAACTATGGCGTTTCCCAAGCACTTTAATGATGGTATGCTTACCCAAGGGTCGTCACTATGCTTGAAAAAGATGGCATGGGAAAAGACTACCTATAGCAGTCATTTCAATCGTTACGTCTAGAAGGTGTCCAACAATGCCTCTCACTCGAGTGCTTAAGACCACCTATGTTCCTTCCTACAATACATCTCTTAGTGGCTTTAGTTTCCCAAGCTTAAGCCTGTTATACCCTCTATGCCACTCTAATGCTAAGGAGAGTAAGGGTAAACATTGATGGTTGCCCTTCGGCCAAGGCTTCGGAGGCCTAAGCTCACTTGGAAGCTCGATCAACATGGTATCAAATCCCTCTCAACACAAATGAAGATCAACTCAGCACATGTCTCAACTCTACCTGCCCGATTTAAGTCAAGCCTTAAGCATTCTAGAGGTCCACTTCCATGGACCCCATGCTTCACCTTTTGGCAATTGGGAAAGAGCTCGACTACCGCTCAAGGCAACCTTCGAGGAGCTCGTTGCCCAATGTAACTAAGCTCATCCTCCTCTCATCGCCTCTTTCTCTCTCCTCATTAAATATCAAATAACCGCTTGATACACAGCCTACAAACTAACTACCATGGCAACTACCCTCTATTAATAGGACAAGCCCGTCCTCTAAGCCCCTACTAACTAATAGAAAGGTAGAAGTCTTTTCTCATACTAATAGTACCACCTCCTTAGATTTCATACCAACCAATCCTCTACCTCCACTAATCCAAGCAAGTTAGTCCCCTTTACCTATAAATAAGAGTGAAGCTACCAAGTAAGAGGATCTTTTTGGAACCTGTTAGGAACTCTCATATCATTTTTCCTCTCATATCCATTTGAAACTCGAATATTCTCCTTACTAACTTGAACATCAAAGAGCCCTCACTAGCAACACCATTGGGGGCTTTTTGTAGGCCACCACCTTATATGGTTGACAGACTACTAGGAGTTCACTCAAGAATCATACCTATAATATCAACTATCACTATATATATATACTATTAAATCAGAGAACTCTTAAGTAACCGCCATTTCCAAAAATCATTATTCAATCCTCATCTCATAATATATAACTATAACACCAACTCTTATATCAATTACTTCATGTATATATATTTTTTTCAACTACTTTCTCTCTACACATTATTTCGCTCTTCTATTGTTGATCATATTGTACACATCTTCTCTATATATTTCTCAACCCTCACTTTCTCACTTATACTAGAACTTTCCTTTCTCAAAAACAAGAACGGTCTCTCTTACATGGTAAAAAACATCACTATAGTTATTTAAATAAAATTTATTACAATTTTGTTAGTTGCTCTAATGAATTTATTTCATGGCACACGCAAGAGAGTACACGTTTGCTAGTATATGTGCATGTATATATATATATATATATATATATGTATGTATGAAATTAGCTAAGTCACTTTCCACAATGGATCATTTAGAAAAATTTTAAGATATTGAATTTGACGGCTTAATTAAAGAAACTACGACATTTAAGCTTAAATAATTGCCTAAACTCTAGACTAAGGACTTTTTTGTGCATTACATGGCCACAAATTATTACATTTTTCTGAATTAAACAAACAAACAACGCTACGTCTATTCTTATCCTTATATATCTGTACTCATAACTCAAATGCATTGTGGGGCAAAAGGGCAACCACAAACTGACTTCTTTCCATCCAAAAATTAAATTATTCATAAGAGATTCCATTTCTAATACAACATCTGCCATGGTGCCCTCGAGGTTATCTTAACTCTTAAAAGCTTTTTATTTTTTTTAATGAAGATAAATTTTATTCATTATATAAGTCTATATTATTAAAATCAAAGTACTTTAATAACTACATATAACCATCAAATTTGGTATTTTTAATTTTTTAACGTATTTAATTATTTGATTTTATAAACCTATTTTGTCTATGCAAGTTATCAAATATAACCTACTATATAGAGGAAGTTATCTAATATATTTTATTATAATCTATATTATCTATTAAGCAGCCTTTAAAAAATTTATCTTACTTTTAATTTTTACTAATTCAACAAGATAAAAATACACTTTTTATTTTTCTATTATAAATACTATCATATTCTTATTATATGATTTATATTTTATTTATTTAAGTACATTAACAACAAGACAGCTTAGGGAGGAACAAAAAACAGAGTCTCTCTAACCCTTCCATCTTCCCTAGCCATTGAAGCCAATCTGTCCACCACCGCATTATCTTCCTGATGCACAAAACAGTATCTTCATTTCCTCAAACTAAGACCACTTGTCCCTGCACATAGAAATAACATGAATCTCTGTTCACTTCAACATTTCTGATTCCTAGTTTCCCGCAGTATTCAAGACCCCAAAACAATCCCCACAGCTCGGCTTTTAAAATCTATACACAACCAATTCTCCTAGCAAATCCAAAAATCCTGTTGCCCTCCTCATCTCAAAGTACTCCTCCTATAGTAGCCTCCTTACATTCTTCAACCACCGAAGCATCTGTATTTAATTCGATATATCCTTTCGAAGGTGGTTTCCAACAAATAGCCTTTCTAAGGATTTGTTTTGGGATGCTTTGTCGCTTAATAATAGCCCACAACTCATGCATTCTGCATCGAGCTTCTTGCAATAGTTGGTGCAAGCTATCTTCTTATTGACACGCTTTCCAAGTGTATATATCCCATTCAGATTAAACCAGTGTTGACTGCAAACTAGTTCCTTCCATGTGTTGCTTTCATACGTTCGTCTCCTCTCATTTTCTTATCATATTTTTCAAGTAATATCTATAGATACCCTATTTTTTTTTTTATAAAATAAAATAATAAATTATCCCAATAAAATAAAAAGCTTCATATCAATTCCTTATTCAGAGTCAAAAAATGACATTTTTTTATGCACATGTACTATTTGGTAGTTTTCGAATATATTTCAACTTTTTTCTAAATTCAATTTTAGTCTTAAAAGAAATGATTTAATGATTTTAATTTAAATCGATTGAATTGAGTTGAATTGAAGCTCAAGAAAAATCAATATTAGCATGTTTGGCCTTAAAAAAAAAAAAAAAAAAAGAAGAAAAAGCCATTTTTGGCTGAAATCGATTATTGGTTCAGGCCATTTATCTTCATAATATTTTTGTTTGCAACCACAAATAAGACAACGCCAACTGGCCTAGTGGTAAGGAGGTTAGGCCTACAATAGCGAGAACCAAAGTTTGATTCCAAGCAGTATTGCTTGAGGTGCCTTTTCTTTTTTTTCCTTCCCAAGCCCCTCACGTGACCAACACATGGTCACTGTCTTCTCCATTGCAAAGATATCTGAAATAGAAAACAGCAACAACGGTGGACACAGTAGGTTCAAATACCAATTTTCTCTCCTTTTTTGATCGTTTTCCATCCAAATTAACAAAAATCAATGGTCAAAAACATTTCCCACCATTTTTATTTAATTTAAACCAGTGATTTGAATTTTAACGCGGATTGCCGGAGTTTAAATTTTGAAACTCTGGCAATGTTTATTTTTATACGACTCCATGCTCAAAATGACGAGGATTGTGTCCATGATCAAGGGAGGACATCAATGTTCATCTTTTAACAACCCTTGGATTAATTTAGTTACAGATTAAATATTTAAATTTCAAACTTCATCGAATCCGGCAACTTAATATTGGAGCTTATCCTCCATCGTTGAACTTGGCTATAAATAAAGGACCTAGAATCATTCCAAAGGAGGATGGGACGATAAGCTTTTAGTCTATCTGGCAACGTCATTTCATTTTACCATCCGTCTTGACAAAGCTTTGTCTTCGACATTTTCAACCATCCCCTTCACAACCCAATAACCAATCCAAGCACCCGCCTCCAATACAACATCTCCGTGCCAATAACATCCACTCAGAAACATTAGAAAAGAACCCCATCCATAGTTTTATACCTTCGACTTGGTTACGTCTCCGATTCTCCGTTCAACAATGCTACTCATCTCTGGCTATAGTCAAACACCAATTTCAAGCTTAATTCAAAAGCCCGTTTGTCTCCATTTCCACCATCTAGTGATCACTAATGCTCGGTTAGGGGAGGTAAGACCAATCGATTGGGTCAATCTTTGAGTTTCGACATCCACAATGCTTACTGAAGATATTCATTGGATTGAAAAAGAAAAACAATGCTCCACATCTGCATTGAGTTCGAACTGCATTAGAGACCAGGTAAGTTTTCCTCCATCTTTACTTTAACAAAAAGTTTTTGCAAGGAAAAAAAGACTCCTTTATTTTGTAAGATAAAATTTTCCTTTTTTTTATGACTTTCTAATGAAAGTTCTATAGAATTAAGTAGAAATTTAAAAAAAAAAAAACAAAACAAACAAATAAAGATCTCCTTCCATGTTCTTTAGTTGTTTTTTTTTTTTTTTACTATTTTTTTGGTAAAAAAAAAAGTTTTTCCTTCTCATTTCTTTTAAGAAATAAGATTAATTTAAAACAAAAAAAAAAAAATCTCTCACTTCTTCTTTTATATATATTTTTTAAAGTGTCTTTAGAAAAAATAAGAGAAACCAATCAATATTAAAAAACTTCCAAAAGAAAAGAATTATATATGGCTTGATCCTAAATAGTGGGTATGTAAGTACTCAAGGCAATCTAAATAAAAAAAATTATTTATTTTCTTTTCATTTTCTTTAACCTTAGCTTTAAAAAAATATATGCTAAATATATATATATATATATATATATTTCTTTCCATGCGCTAATTAGTTATTATTTTAGCCCTTTTATTTTAGAATGTCTCATTTTGTTAACTTTTACAATTTTAAACAAAGGTCTCTGAACCCAAATCTTGGTTTTCAAAAGATCAGTATTTCCTTGAAAATTAAAATTAGTTTACCTAACTAATTTTAGTTTTCCTTTTTCCAACTTTATCGATAGAGACTCCATTTTAAAAAATACTTTCTTTTTACTTCCTTTACCAAGCAGTTTATATTAGGTAGGAACCTTTTATAAGTCATAACAGTTCCACCGTGGACACCAACCTATGACAGAAGTTAGCCACTTAATTATTATCATAAACTTGATATATATAAGGCACATACGACTAAACAACTCTAAGGTATCTTCAGTTCAATAGTTATAGTAAAATAGAGACATTTGGTTAATATATTTCTTTGAAAAATAGAAATTTGATTAATATAATTCCTTTGAAAAAAATACTTGAATTTTTTTTTTTTTTTTTTTGTACAAGAAGTTTTATAAAAGAATTCAAAATCATTTTTTACGATAAATATAATACTACAAGTTAGTTTAGGTCATCTAAATGGCTTAGTTGACTCTAAAATGAAGATAGATAGAATATTCTAGACTCGTTGCACATCTCTTGTACATCTAGGAGTTGGGTAGTCTTAGTGTCTATCTTCTAGGACCTACAAAAAAAACTATAAAGATATGTGCTACAACCGTTTAATAAGGGAACAAAGACGAAAGCATACATCACACAACAATCAAGCAAGGTTGTCAATTAGTTAGTTAGATGCAATACAACACAACAAGCATATGCCATCTATATGATGTTGTCCAATCTAACGTAAAGTTAAAGAAATTACACTCGCTCTAACTTGGGTTAAGGAGTTTTTTGCATAATAGAGGCATACTTTGGCTACAATGCTTTTTGACCAAACCCAAGCTTATGTAATGGAGGTGTGCTTCTCCCAAGACCTCTTTGAACTCATTGTCCCCAACCTTACCACGACTCCTCTCCTGTTACTTAGTTCGACCTTAAGGGTAAAGGAAGGCCAATCGTCACTATCTCATCAAAGGGTCAGTATTTGGTTGAAAATCCTAACTATTTCCCCTAATGGAATGCAATGAATGTCTGGTTAGTGTTTATGTCCTAGTTTTAGCTTAGTTCATTTTAGAGGTAACCAACCAATCATAAACAATCAAATCAAGAAACGATACCTAGCAAAGTAATCATAACATATAGCATAACAATCAAATAATATAGCAAATGGTTTCTAAGCACATATGTTGTATGCATACAATCAACTACTTTATAACCACAAACAAGTGTACACATTAGCCTTCGAGTACTTTTATATAGTAGTCTAAGATGTCATTAAGCATTGATCCTACTTACCTGGACTCTCATTTGCTCTTATAACTTAGATGCTCCAGTTTTTTTGTCAACAGTGGTCCTTATATTGGAAATCATATTTCAATTTCAATACAATTCATTAAAGTAAGAGTGTTTTAAGTATGTACTTTTGTTTTAGCTTAACATTCTTTTAGCATGTCCTAAGTGTTGGTTATGGGTATTTAAGGGTTATTACTTTTACATAAGTTATTTTGACCTTCTACTTAATCTTTTACTAAGGTCTATTAGGTATATGGTACCTTTTACTTAAGTTCCCATTAGGGTTTTAACTTATATTATTTGATGTGAAACATTCTACATAACCTTCTAGTAGGGCCTCTTAAGTTTAGAGTACCTTTTACTCACGATTCTACTAGTGTTTTAACTCATATTTGTTTGATATATAACCTTCTACATTAACTATTACTAGCATCTTAACTTATGTTTCTTATCAAATAAATCTTCTATGCAACCTTCTACAGGAATTTTGGTTATAGTTTCTACACCAAAAAACCTTCTACTAAAGTTTCTACTATTGTAATTTTGTAGTCAACTTAATTAAAGAAGCTTCTACAATACCTTATATAGGTCAGTAGGTTGTACCAGTTTCTATAGAACCTTCTACAACTACTTGCTCCTTATTTAACTCAACTAGAACTTCTACAACACTTTCTATAGGTATTGGATTGACCTTATTTTGCCAAAAACTCCACTTTTCACACTTTTATGCACTTTATTCAAGTTCAACTTAGTTTAGACTGTCAATATTGATTCGCATGTCCCAAGACTGATCCACATCAACATGCAAAACTCGAAGCTCAACCAAAAAAAGAGTTAAATACGAGTAATAAACTAACATGTCTAAAATGCATATGTTAGGTTGAAAATTCATGGTTTTTAGTGTTAGTATTCTTCACATATAGTAGCTAAAATTTTCAATTTACCACTAATTATTAGTGATTTTCTAACAAAAATTATTAATTTAAAAACTTAGTGAAAATACCTATAAGCACTTAAGTAAAAATCATTACATTTGGCTTTAGAATACCCATCTTAGTTAAAATCTCCTATTTAACCTACTGCATAAAACCAAAAAATATTCAAAAAGTGATGGAAAATCAAATCTAACAAAATCTTTTGAAAGAAAAAATAGTAAATTTTTTCATAAACTTCAACTTATTAGTTTTCTAAAAACTAAAAATTAATCAAAATAAAATGAAAAGTTTTAGAGAAATTCTTTTCATAACAATTCTACATATGTAATAGGGTATTTGCAAAATATTTTGGTGTGGAAACTACATTGTCTAGGTTTTTAAAAATAAATTCGAAAATTGGTCTCAAATGGCCCATTTCTTAAGGGCAATATATGATTTTTATAAAAATGACAACTTTTCATGAAAATATACTTAAAACTATACAAGAATAAACTTTTTCAGAATTTTTTAATACAATTTAATATTTTTAACAAATTTTTAAAAATCAAATGCAAAATCGAAATTACAAGTGTAAGAAATCTTAGTAGCCAGTAGTGGTCAAGGTTTTATTGGCCTAAAATGCCATTGAGTGGAGGTCTAAGTGGTGGTGGCCACTCATCGTCAGGTTGCTCCTAAGTTTAGAAACCCTGATTTCATAGATTATCACTTAATTTCTCCTATTTTCCTTATATTTCTCTAAAATCCTCAAAAAAATTGCCATGAATTTTCCTTAACTTCCAAAGTATTTAAAGAGTCCAAAATGGTGAAGGGAAAGTGTATTTATAGGTCTTAAATTGAGTGGGTTGATTAATTACATGTAAACAAGTGTTAGTATTTTCCTTTCTTTTTTGCCAAATGTTGAGTGGTTTATAACAAAACCATGAGCCCTCTTTTATTTATTACTTTTCTATACATATTTTATTATATTCGTTACTTTATGTTGGTTTTAAATTGACATCAAAACTTCTACTAAATCTTTTACATCATCAGCTTAGTTACTTATACATTATTATTATTATTATTAAATATTTCTTATCATTTGCTTGTTATTATATATATATTGTAACATTTATTACTTTTCTTATTTATTTAGTTGATTCTAAGCTCTCTTATATTTTAGGTCTGTTTCCAAAATCTTTTGAATTTTATTAATGAAAGAGCTAGTTTTACTATTTTAGCTTACTTTAATATTTTAATATTACATTCTGACAATTAAATCTACAAGGTCGCTTTGACTAGCTTTGGGGTCCTATGGTTGGTTTTAAGCCTAAATGGATTGATTACATGGGCGTCCTAAATTTTTGAGTTCAAGATCCTTCTATTACAATTAGTTAACTCAATTATAGATATATATAGAATACTCTCTACATACTAGGTGACTGAACTCTAAATCATCAAGTTGTTTTTTAGTATAGAGGCTCAGATCATGTCGAAACTTCAAAGTTAAGTATGCTCAAGCTAGAACAATCTTAGGATGGGCCACCTTATAGGAAGCTGCTACATCAAGGGATAAAACCATGTAGCATTCCATACCAAAGTAGACAATACCTTGGTGGAAAGAATTCAGACCAGATCATTACAAAATAAGAATTGTTATGCTCGAAACAGTAAAGTTATAACAGTCTTACTAAGTAAACCAACTTATAATAGTATTTGACTTTATAGTCACTATCATAGATATAATTTATACAAGGCATTCACGACTCCTTACTTTAAAGTAAACAATTCATATAAGATTATTGATAAAAATTACATACATAAATATAAACTTTAAGTCATATATATATATATATAAGCATATTGTCTTATGGTTCTAAGAAATATTTATATAACAAAACATTCTAAAACAGCTAAACTTATATGATTACTCGCTTTCCAATCTATGAGTTACTAGCAAATCTCTTAAGATACTATTAATCTTCCAGTTTATCCTCACTCCCCCAAAGTTCTTCAAAAGAGCACTAACCTCCAAATAATTATCACATGGCATATTAATTATCACCTATAAGAAAATTTATAGGGGTATGAGCAACCAACAACTCAGTAAGTCGGGATAGAAACATAAGACTGTATAACAAACACAAACATGATTTTCAAACAATTAATAAATGCAATGCAATACACAAATGTCATTATACAACATAATCCAATATGTTGTGAAATTAGAAAAATTTCATCCACTTTAATTCGAGTCGAAGAGTTTTAACGCTTATACAATAACTCACGACAAAACTCAGGTTTACACATAAAGGCATTATTCCCCTTGTGACTATCCTTTGAACCATTTCCCTCATCCTTACCGCGATCTCCTCTCTTATCACTTAGTTCAACTAAGGATGAAAAAGAGACTGTTATGCTACAGTGCTATTCCTTTTAAAGGTGTTGGTATTTGGTCGAAGAATCCTAACCGTATCCTAAAGGATATCAATACATGTCTAATTAAGATATTAGGTCAAATATGATTAAACTTAATTTAAGGTGATCAAACAACTTCACCTCATACAAGTTATAGCAATTCAACATGACAAAGCATCAGAACGTAGTCCAATAACCAGATACACATAAGCACACACACAAGCATGTACCTATAAACACAAACAACATTATCCTAAGCCTCTAAGTACTTTAATATAGTATTCTAAAATATAGTAATATCAATCCCAACTTACCTAAAATCCTCAATTTGCTCACTCGACTTGCTATAGGGTCAACTCATCGCCACTTGTTATATAATATAAATATCCTTTTAGTATTTACACCCTTATTATATATAAGCTTTTAAATCATAGTTTTTACTCAATTATCTAAGATATATATATTGCTTATTACCGATTTCATCCTAAGTTTTTAATTCAGTTTCTAGTTAGGTTCTTGAATTAGTTTTACATGTAAACCCTAAGAACTCCTTTCAAACTAGTATGTGAAATTAATCACATTATACTTAGATATTCTTAATTTCCTATTTAGCTCCTAACCAATATTCGGGTCTGCATGTTATACTCTACTCCTAATTTAACTACCGAATTTACTTTCAATGTGAGAATAACCTATATTTTTCATATAATTACCTAAATGCAAATTTCATATTATTATTATTATTATTATTATTATCAATTTTTGACCTAATATTTTCTATTTGTTTAATTTCCTAGATACACATATTATATATTTTTACATAATCTACACTTAAAACACTTATCTAACATTTCTAACATTACAAATATCATCTTTCAGAATTTATACCTAATTAACCCTAAATTACAAAATTCACTTAAATATACCCTTTTAACTATTATTCCTTTTTACATATTTATTACATAATAATAATACATACATACATACATACATACATAAACTCAACACCTCAAACTCCATATATACCATCCTACATCAGTAACTATCATCCAAAGATATTTAATTACATACTAAATCAGAATTTCTAACAAATTAACATTAAATCACAAGATTAAGCCCACTAATTGCCTTTTATGCATAATTTTAAGACCTAAAAATTAAGTAAAATTTTAGAAAGTTAATTTTTAGAAAAACTCTTTATAGCACTATCATGTATATTCTAAATAGTCTACACAAAAGTTTTAAAGTCAAAAATTCACTATTATTGTCATTTAAATAAAAATAAAAAACTAGTTCAAGTTTAAGGATTTCTTAAGCACTATATATTTCGAGACCTAATTTTATAAAATTGACATTTTTTCCTACTTATAAATACAAAAATATCTCAGAATATCAAATTTCGTAATTTTCTATATATATTTGATCTTTTTAATAAATTAAACAAAATCAAAATGGAAATTGGTCTAACTTGTTAGATCGGCTTCAAACCACCAGTGGTGGCTCAAAGGTATCGGCAACCCCTACCGACGATTCTAAGGTTAGGTGGTGGGGCTATTTTGTTCTAGATGATCATTGGTTGTAGGTTCTCCTTGTAAGCCTTAAATGCGCATTATTTTTGTAAAATTATTCTCTCCTCTCTTTTCTCCTCTCCCTGTTTTTTTTCGAAGCTCTCACTAACTAAAATGAACTCAAATCGTTTTCTTTCTATTTATAGAGTGCATCAGATGAGTTAAGGATTTATTTCATGCCCTTTGTCCCTTACTTCTTCTTCTTTTTACTTTCTAATTGTTCCAATTTGATTAGTTGATTTTATTTCTTCATTTCTTAGCATGTCACACCTTATTTCTATACAATTCCATATTTTCTTACATTTTTCTTTATTTTTTAATTAATTTTCCTTAATTAATTAGTATTATTTTAGCATATTTTAGGTATTTTAAGTAATTTAAGATATTTTTACTTATATGTAAATACATATATAATACAAATAAATACTTCTAAATATTATTTATGTTATTTTATGATTTTTAGTGTGCATATATCTCTATTGATTTGTTAATTATTGAAACTCATTTTAAGCATTTTCAATAAATAATGGGTTATATACATAAAAATCAATATTATAATATTTTATTAATTATTTTTCTATTTTCTTAAATTCAAACTCATAGGAATACTTTTACTAATATCCATAGTTTCGTTGTAAAATTTGGGCTCGATTAGATAACTTACTCGTTCGTTTTAAATTTTACGTATCAACTTCAAACACCTGACTATAAAACTTACATTTCCACCCCTCTTTGAAAAAAATTTTGTCCTAAAAACTTTTGCACATCTACATTTTACTCAATTAATAAAAAATGATAGTTAGGATACTTTTACTAACCTGAAAGTCAGAAAAGCCATAGGTATTACTTTATCATTGCTGCTTGTAGCTCTCAAGTAATCTCCAAATCTATACCTTCGTTCCATTATACTTTCACATATTCCATATCTTGATTCCTTAACTTCCAAACCTAATTATCCAGTATCTTACGGGTTGCTTCACAACTTGAAAATTCCTCTTTGATTCTACTGACTTAATATCCATGATTGCATCTAGATTATTAGCAAACTTTCTTAACATCGAAACATTAAATACATCATCTTAGCTTGAAGACTTAGGGGTAAGGCTATTCTATAAGACATAATACTCACTTTCTCTAGTACTTCAAATGGACCAATATATCGTAGGATCAACTTTCCTTTTAAGCCAAACTGTCTAAGTCCTTTGAATGGACTTCTATTAACATAAACATGATCTCCAACTTCAAACTATAATGCCCTTCTCTTTAAATCATCCCAACTCTTGTAATGATCTTGAGCTTCCTTCATTCGTTGTCATATGATCCTAACCTTTTCATTCGTTTGGTTAATTATGTCAGGTCCAATCATGGCATGCTCTTCATGATCCCAATACAATGGCAATCTACACTTTCTTCCGTATAGTACTTTATAAGGTGCCATCTATATAGGCACTTGGTAGCTATTATTATAGGCAAACTCTATCAATGGCAAATATTTATCCCAATTCCCACTGAAATCCAATACACAAGCTTGCAATATATCTTCTAATGTTTGAATTGTTCACTTTAATTGTCTATCTATCTAAAGATGATAAGCTATACCTAATTGTAACCTTATGACCAAAGCTCTATGTAAACTTTCCCAAAATTTAGATACAAATCAACTATTTCGATAAAAAACAATACTTTCAAGCACATAATGTAATCTTACCATCTCTCGAATATACAACCTAACCATCATTTCTATTGAATCTCTTGTTTGATAGGGTAAGAAATGCGCACTTTTTGTTAATCTATCCACAATCACCTAGATTGAATCATAACTAGCTTAGGTTCTAGGTAATGCCACCATAAAATCTATTGTAATATGATCCCATTTTCATTTTGGTATCTCCAAGGGTTACAACGATCCACCCAGTCTTTGATGTTTTGTTTTAACTTGTTAGCATGTAATACATTCTACCACATACTGTGCCATATCTCTTCTCATTCAATTCCACTAAAACATTGATTTTAAATCATGGTACATCTTATTTCCTCCTAGGTATACAGTATAACTCGTAATGCGTGCTTCATCTAAAATTTCCTTTTTTATGTTAGGATCTTATGGCATACATATCCTTCTTCTAAATCTTAGTATACCTCTTTTATCTACTTTGAAATCAAAATCGTTCTCTTTGCTTAGGTTTTCTTTCATTTCTTTCATGTCCTTATCTTCTTCTTGCCTTTGCCTGATTTTCTCCAATAAAGTGGGCTACGTCACCAAATTCATCACTTGACTATTAGGTTCACACTAGTCAAACCCAATTTCTAACTTTTCAAATTCCTGTACCAATTCACTTTAGGAAGTTAATAGTAATGCCACCTATTCATAGTTCTTCCAACTTAAAACATCTACCATAAGATTAGCTTTCTTAGGATGATAATTTATATTCAGATCATAATCCTTAATTAGCTTTATCTTAAGTTTAACTCTTGAGTTAAGAAATATTTCAAACTTTTGTGATCAAGGTATATTTCACACTATTGTCCATATAGGTAATGTCTTCAAATCTTTAAAGTAAACATTACAGCTACTAATTCTAAAGCATGAGTTGGATAATTCCTTTCATGTGACCTTAACTATCTTGATGCATATCTAACACTCATCCATCTTACATCAGTACACAAACCTATCCATTTCAAGAAGCATTACTATATACAGTATATGGCTTATCCAGATCAAGTAGTGTTAATACTGGTGCCATAACCCGTGTTATCCATCTTACATCAGTACACAAACCTATCCATTTCAAGAAGCGTTACTATATACAGTATATGGCTTATCTAGATCAAGTAGTGTTAATACTGGTGCCACAACCTGTCACTTCTTTAATTCCCGGAAAAGTTTACCCACATTCCTTATTCTACTAGAATTTGACATCTTTTTGAGTCAATTGAGTCAATGGTTTACTGATCTTAGAGAAATCCTTTATAAATCGTCAATAATATCTAGCTGTATCTAGAAAACTTCTTACTTTCAAGATAATGGTTGGCTATTTCCATTCCATTACTGCTTTCACCTTTTCAGGGTCTATAGAAATTCCTTCATCAAATACAATGTGACCTAAGAAATAAATTTTATCTAACTAAAAATCATATTTACTTAACTTAGCATACAACTTGTTTTTTCTTAATTTTTGCAATGCCAACTGTAAATGCTTTACATGCTCCTCCTTAATTTTTGAATAAATTAAAATATCATCAATAAATACTACCAAATTTTTTTCCAAATATGATTAATATATACGATTCACTAAATCCATAAATATAGCATCAGCATTCCTTTCATGTGGCCTCAATTGTCTTGATGCATATGCAACCACTTTTCCATCCTACATCAGTATGCAACCCAATCCATTTCAAGAAGTATCACTATATACACTACATGGCTAATCTAAATCAAGTAGTGTTAATATCAGTACCATAACTAGTTGCTTCTTTAATTCTTAGAAACTCTACTCACATTCCTTACTCCACTTAAATTTGACATCTTTTTGAGTTAATCAAGTCAATGGTCAGGTAATCCTAGAGAAATCTTCTATAAATCGTCGATAATATCCAGCCATACCTAGAAAACTTTTCACTTTCAAGACAATAGTTAGCTGCTTATATTCCATTATCGCTTTCACCTTTTTAGGATCTATAGAAAATCCTTCACCAAATAAAATGTAACCTAGAAAAGAAATTTTATCCAATCATAAATCATATTTACTTAAATTAGCATACAACTTATTTTCCCTTAATTTCTACAACGCCAACCATAAATGCTTTATATGCTCCTCCATAGTTTTTTAATAAATAAAAACATTATCAATAAACACTACGACAAATTTATCCAAATATGGTTAATATATATAATTCATTAAATCCATAAATATAGTGGGAGCATTCATTAAATTGAAAAGCATCACCAGAAATTCATAATGACCATATCGAATCCTAAATGCAGTTTTAGGTACATTCTCTAACTTAATTCACAGTTGGTGATATCCCGATCTTAAGTCAATCCTAAAAAACATAGTTGTACCCTGTAACTAGTTAAACAAATCATTAATACGAGGTAACAAGTGCTCATTCTTAGTAGTTAAGGATGCTACTGGGGTGGGTTCAAAACGGGCTCTACAAAACCCAAACCCAACCTGGTACCCTATAGTGCTTCCCAAAACCCTATTGGGTTACTCTATTTCCATAACCTACCCCTATAAGGTTTTGAAAAACCTAATTAAAACTTAACCCGACCTGCTCATGCTAAAAAAAATTATAAAAAGATACATTTAATAAAAATATGTACTCTTATTCATAAAATAAGATACTCAAGAATATAGGCATGCCATAGTGTCCATACATCACATCACATCACATCACCATAAAATTTAATTTTCAAATAAGCCACTATTATAAATCCTTATTGCAAACCTAAAAGTAAAACATAAAAACAGCATCCATATAAATATTATGCAGTTTAGAGTTGTTTGAAAGGAAAGAGACAAAAGATATTATTCTATTATTATATTATTTATAAATATTACTATATTAGTAACTCATGCTCGTGAAGTATCAATTTTCTATAATGTAGATGTAATGATATGGGTTTTAGTGATGAGATTAAGAGCTCTTATATCTATATATATTATTATTTTAAAAAGGGTTTGAGTTTTTCATTAAGTTTTCCCTAAATTCCAAAACCTAACTCGTAACCTTATAGGGGTTGAGAATTAATTTTAGAACCCACTCCAACCCAATAGGGTTTGACCCTATAGGGCTTGACCCTATAGGGCTTTTAACGGTTTAAATGGGTTAGAAACCTTATAATGACCCGTCCAATAGCATCCTTATTAGCAATCACCTTATTTATTTCTTGGTAGTTTATATGCAATCTCATAATGCCATCTTTCTTCTTCACAAATAATACTAGTGCTCCTCATAGTGAAACACTTAGACGAATAAACCCTTTATCTAGTAACTCCTGAAGTTGCTTCTTTAGCTCTTGAAGTTTCATAGGTGATATTCAATAGAGGGCTTTAGAAATAGGTTCAATTTCAAGGACTAACTCAATGGTGAAGTCTAACTCTCGATACGGAGCTAGACCTAGTAGATCTTCTGAAAATACATCTGAAAACTCACATACTACCAGTATATCCACTCTTTTGGATGCCTCTTTCTTCACTTTGGTAGCAAATACCCAACAAAACTTCCAATTGTTCTCTTCTTCTTTAGTTCCATACATTTCATTACATATCTCAATAACAACTAACTTTAATTTACCTCCATTCGTTTTTCCTTGTAACACCACTTCTCCATCATTTAGAATAATAGTTTTGCTATTACATTTCACATTTACTTTATACTTAGATAACTAATCCATTCCCACAATTACATCATAACCCTGTAGAGGTAATATTACAAGACTTATAAGATACTTTTTCTCCTGAATTTTAATTCCACCATTGTCCACCACTTCTCGAGTTATTACTTTCTCCTTAGTAGGTTTTCTAACTCTATAAGTCGTTTTAATTTTAATTACACTAATCCCCTTCTCATTCACAAATTTCTAACTTGTGAAAGAATAAGATGCACCAGTATCAAATAATGCAAAAGCCAGTTATCCATTTATAAGCACGTCTCTTAAAATATACTAATACTATGATTGCTAACCAAACTTGCATTCATAAATCTTAAAATTTAAGTGTCTAAATTTAACTTACACTTAAATTATCATCAAAATAAATAGTTTGAGTATATACCTATCACAAGTCTCTCATTGGTTTCTTCTTTGACTCCCATAATCTCCTCAGCATCAATATGATAATACTCCTCCATCTAATCAACAAAATCTTTATCCTCCTCATTCTCCATATCTTCTATGTACAATTATGTTACAAGAACCTCTAGTCCTCTTAGGTCCTTGTCTAAACTATAGACAATACTTGGAGAAATACCCATTCCTACCACATTTGTTAGACTTGTACTAGTTTCATTTTGGGGCAAGCTCGTAGCATAAGATTTTGATCACCACATATAAAACACTTTCCCTTAAGCTGAGCATAATTTATAGGGAAATGATTTCCTCCACATTTTTAGCACTTAACATAATCATCCTTATCATAAAAATTCAAACCAGGTACTAATTGCACAAGGCTACTAGCCAAAGTTGTTGGCTTCTTCCTTTTCTGCCTAAAACTAGTAGTAACACCTAGGTATGCTCTCTTGAATGTGGAATTAGGTTGATAAACCTTATTGATCTTTGGACCCCATATTACCTGCATCCTTATACAATTATTTTCCAATTGTCTTGCCTTCTCCACCACTTCATTATAAGCAGTGAAACCATAATCCTCTAGCTTATAACACATAGTAAGGTCAAACCCAATAAGAAGCAAATCTTTCTTTAATTTAAGATTATCTCAATAGGAAGCAAGAGCATACTGCAACAGTCTATTAAATTCAATTTCATACTAAGTCACACCCATAACTCTCTTATTAAGTTCAAATAAATCTTGCACCATCTCATTTTGAAAACTATGAGGGCAATACTCCTTAACTTTTTCTTTAAACTTCTCCCAAGTAATATTATCCCCTAATTGTCTTGCTCTTGAGTCCCACCAGACTTGAGTAGCCAATTTTAACATAAAGGTACCATATGCCAACTTTTAGGTCTTTGAGATTCTAAAGGCCTCAAAACTTCTTTTAGCTTGGGCCAACCAATCATCAGTTAAGTTTAGCTTAACCATTTTTCCTTCAAAGTAACAATTTGTTTTTATGAACTTAGGGAGCTTGTTTACATCCTAAGGTTGTTCTACTCTTTGTTCAACCTCCTATAGCCTCTTATTACTCGTATTACCACCAATAACCAAATACTAAACCAGCGCTCCTTGTTGCCTTAGCATCGTATGTATACTAGTAAGTAATTACCCAATAGGAATAGCTTCTTGTGGTGGTAGGGGGGAGTAATATCCTATTTGGATTTCTCCCTTGGGGGTAATGGTACTTGTAGTGGAGAATTCTGATTTCCCTTAGAACTTCCATTATGACTTCTACCTCCAATTTCAGCCATTACTTGCTTATTATCTATTATTTACAGAACCTACATACATATCTATTCATAAGTCATCCAATTCTTTATTTTTACAAATATTTCATGAATTACTGACTTCCCATGATTTGTAATTATAATATATAGTAATAATGATGTGATTTCAATAAATATGCATGATATTTATATAACTTTTACTATTGGCTTAGTTTTTGTTTTACATCATCATAGTTGATTACAACTCTAGAAAAATAAAATGTACAACTCAATATACTTTTAATTATATACATAAGATTTACAACTTGAGCCTATCACTATTTACATTAACTTGTACATACTCAATATTTTCAACTGTACATTATAAAATTTACATTTTTTATCACTAAGATTACATTTGATTTGATTGCATAGGCTATACAACATCTATACTTGATCTAAGAGTTACAAAATATATCAAAATTCAAAAAATACATCAAAAGGTGAGAAATATATTAAAAGATACATCAGATTCAACCAAAAATGTTACTAGATCACACTTAAGGATCTAGCTTAACCAAATCAATCAACTGTAACTAATCTTCATTAGAACTATCTATAGTAGCAATCTGATTGAAAGGAACCCACTCCATATGTCCACTTACTAAATTATCTTCCTCTTCACTTATAGATTCAGAACTTATGGATATTATCTTTGGAATTTTGGGAATTGGAATCACTTCATCATCCTCAAACTCATCAATACAACCATTTCTTACTCCATCTATATTAGTATCAACTATAGCTTGCATGATTATAGCATGCATATCCACACTAGATTCATCCTTACTATTCATATTCCTCTGGTTCTGCTTCTTTGGGTTCTTCCTCCTTAGGATCCTCTTCTTCTAGATCCTCCTCAACATTGGCCTCACTCTTTTGATGATTACTTTATGCATTTGTATAAGCTGCCTCTTGTAGTTCTACGGGTGGTAGGTTTTCTTGTAGTGGCCCTAGCATTAAAGGCTTAAGGCTTGGTTCATTAGGTGAGAATGATATCTCTATACCTACTTTGGTTGGTTAAAGGGAATAGGAAAACCAATCAATGATCCTTGGAGGATATCGCCTAGGAACATGCAGTATACCAGCAAGAATACAAGTGATGCTAGTAGGGTGGTGTCTCCCTTCTTCTAACTTAATTGGAAAATATCTCATTGGCATTATCAAAGCTATAATTCTTTCCTTATCCAACCATCTCTATTAAAATTCTGCTATTATAGTACACTTATTATATTGGGGTCCTAGGTTCATCTCCATTAATACCCACTGATCTTGCCAAGTATAGCTCATTCCATTAAAGAACTTATCAATAATCTCATCTACAATCTTAAACATATTCTAGTATACCATCTCTAATATTAGTTGCTGCATGTTAACCCTATAGTCAATAGAGGACTTCTCTTCATTCAAACTAAACTGTATCTAACTAACTATCAACTCACCCCTAGACCTTGCAATTAAACGTAGAATCACTTAGCGTTCAACACATTAAATATTACACTTACCTCTACTTTAGTATGCATAATACAATCTTTTACTGCCTACTTAATACTAACTACTCTTACTGTATTCCTATGATATCTATTTCTTTTAATTATAATGCTTCAAAATGAGTTCACTAAAATCATACTTTGATACCAACCAAGAACTGTTACGCCTAGAAATGATGAAGTAGTAACAGTCCTATTGTATAAACTAACCTATAATGGTATATGACCTTAAAGTTACTATCATATATATGATTTACACAAGACATTCACAACTTCTCACTTTGAAGGAAATAGTTCATATAAGATTATTGATAAAATTAAGTACAGAATTATAAACTTTAAGTCATATTTACATATATTGTCTTATGGTTCTACGAAATATTTACATAACAAAACAGTCTAAAATAGTTAAACATTATATGATTACTCTCTTATCCTCACTCCCCACAGTTCTTTAAAAGAGTACTAACTTCTAGATAATTATAGTATGGCATATTAATTGTCACTTGCAATAAAATCTATAAGGATATGAGTAACCAACAACTCAATAAGTTAGGATGGAGACATAAGACTATATAACAAACATAAACATGGTTCTCAAACAATTAATTAAATGCAATGCAATACGTAAAAAGCATTACACAACGTAGTCTAATTCGTTGTGAAATTAGAGAAATTAAAGAAATTTCACCTACTTTAATATGAGTTAAGGAGTTTTAATACTTATATAATAGCTCATAACTAAACCCAAGTTTATTAAATAGAGGAATTGCTCTTCCCATAACTATCCTTCAAATCATTTTCCTCATCCTTACTATAACCTTGTCTCTTATTACTTAATTCAATTAATGATGAAAAAGGAACCATTATGCTATAGCACTATCTCTTTCGAAGGTATTGGTATTTGGTCGAAGAATCCTAATGGCCCCCTAAAAAGTTGCGATACATGTCCAATTAAGGTATTAGGTTAAATATGGTTAAACTCAGGTTAGGGTGATCAAACAATTTCACTTTATACAAATCACAACAATTCAACACAACAAAGCATCATAGCAAAGTCCAATAACCAGAGACACATCTACCTACAAGCACAAACAACATAATCCTAAGCCTTCGAGTACTTTAATATAGTATTCTAAAATACAGTGACGTATTGATCTCAACTTATATGAAATTCTCAATTTGCTCACTTAACTTGTTGTAAGGTTAGCTTGTTGCCACTTGACTTATAATATAAATATCATTTTAGTATTTATACCCTCATTATATATAAGCTTTTAAATCATAGTTTTTACTCAATTATCTAAGTTATATATATTACTTATTATTGATTTCATCCCAAGTTAGTTTTTGATCTGGTTTTGAATTATGTAAACCTTATAAATGCCTTCTATACCAATATGAGAAATTAATCACATTACACTTAGGTATTCTAAATTTCCTATTTAGTTCTAACTAGTATTTTGGTTCTTACGGTATACTTTACTCCTAATTTAATTACCAACTTTGCTTCTGATGTGAAAATAACTTACATTTTTTATATAATTACCTAAATATATATCCCATATCAGATTTATTTATTTATTTATTATTATTATCATCAATTTTTAACCTAATATTTTATATTCATTTAATTTCCTATATACACATATTATATATTCTTACATAATCTACATTTAAAACCCTTATCTAATATTTCTAACATCACAAATATCATTTTTTATCACCAAATAACACATCAAGATGTCTAGTTATACCATAAATCAGAATTTATACCTAATTAATCCTAAATCACAAAATTAACTTAAATATACCCTTTTACCTATTATTTCTTTTTACGTATTTATTACATAATATGGATAATACATATATTTAACACCTCAAACTCCACAAATAATATCCTACATTAGCAACTATCATCCAAAGATATTTAATTACATACCAAATTGGAATTTCCCACAAATTAATATTAAATCACAAGATTAAGCCCACTAATTGCCTTTTATGCATGATTTTAAAGTTTAAAAATTAAGTAAAACTTTACAAATTTAATTTTTAGAAAAACTCTTCATAGCACTATCATGTATATTTTAAATAGTTTACACAAAAATTTTGAAGTCAAAACTACATTACCAAAGTCATTTAAATCAAAATAAAAAACTAGCTCAAGTTTAGGAATTTCTTAAGCATTGTATATCCTAGGATGTAATTTATAAAATTGACATTTTCCCCTAGTTATATAAATCAAAATACCTCAAAATACTAAATTTCATAATTTTCTATATATATTTGATATTTTTAATAAATTAATCAAAATTAAAAGGAAAATTGATCTCACCTGGTCGATCGACTTTCAAACAATAGTAATAGCTCCAAAGATTTCAGCAACTCTTACTAGTGGTTGTAGGGTCAGGTAATGGCAACCGTTTTGATCTAGGTAGTTGTTAATCGTTGGTCGTTGGTTATTGGTTGTAAGGTCTCCTTATAAGCCTTAATTACACATTATTTTTGTAAAATTTTGTAAATTTATTCTTTCCTCTCTTTTCTCCTCTCCTTATTTTTTTTTTATCTAAGCTCTCACTTACTAAGATGAACTCCATATGGTTTTCCTTCTATTTATGAAGTGCATTGGATGAGTTAGGGATTTATTTCATGCCATTTGTCCCTTATCTTCTCTTCTTTTTACTTTCTAATTGTTCTAATTTGATTAGTTGATTTTATTTCTTCATTTCTCAGCATGCTACACTCCATTTCTAGAAAATTCTACATTTTCTTACATTTTTCTTAATTTTTTATGAATTTTCCTTAATTAATTAGTATTATTTTGGCATATTTTAGGTATTTTAAGTAATTTCAAGTATTTTTACCTATACGTAAATATATATATATAGTATAAATAAATACTCCTAAATATTATTTATATTATTTTTTGAATTTTCGTTTGTATATAATTTATATCTATTATTTCGTTAATTATCAGAACTCGTTTTATATGTTTTCGATAAATAATAAGTAATATACATTAAATCAATATTATAATATTTTATTATTTATTTATTTTCCTAAATTTAAACTCATGGTGTAATTTTTACAAATATTCTTAATTTTGTTGTAAAATTTAAGCTCGATCGAATAACTTACTCGATCATCTTATATTTTGCATATCAATTCTGATCACCTAATTGTAAGGCTTACATATATGTATATATATTTTACAGTTATCATTTCTAAGTGTTGTCTCTTCTCATTTTATTAAATTTTATATTATTAATTTAGGCTAGTGATCTCGCTAAATTGGGTCTCGAATTTTATAGTTTTCTTGTTTCAATAATTAATAAGTAAATTTAAAAAAATATTTTTTAAAACTTTTAGCTTGTATAATTATTTTATAATTCTATTTTGAATACCTAGATTATAGGTTGTTTTACTAATTTTTAGTGCTAACATGTTTTTTGAGTTACGAACGGAAAATTTTTACGAACGGAAAATTTTTACGAACGTCGTAAATTTTGATACTATACTCTTATTTGCTAGATTGCAAGTTTGACACTAACCATGTTTGAAACATATTCAATGTATCTTTAATGGCTAATGCAAATTTCTTAGTTGCCTTAGCTATCAATTGTACATCAAATAGTAGATATATATTTATATGTTTCACATACAACATACAATAATTCTTCTTAAAATAAGAAAATTTATCTAATTAATGAGTATAATAACTCTCACAAATGTAATAAGTCAGTCCTATATAAGGAGAAAAAAGATAGAGATTATTAAGAAAAATTGCTTATTCAACATACCCTTAATAAAGTGATATTAATTTGATCATTACGATGGTTAAATTAATTGGATTATAGAAATAGATTCATGATAATTGAAGTAAAATTCAATGATTAATAAAGGTGGAAATGGTTAAAAAATAATAGATGTAGGATTAGTAATGGTAGATTTATGAATATTAAAATTAGGAATAATGGATATATGGATTTAGAGTTATTAATAAAAATAAAGATTTAAAAAGGAAGAATACTAGCTTTGAGAAAGAAATTTTAAGAAAGAGGTGACTATATTAAGAAATTCAAAAATCCACAATGCTTTCCAGAAACAATAAGACCATAGAGAGGTTACCAAAATAAGTGCCTTAAACACTAATAGACATTTCATGCTATCCATACCATCATCATCATATATAGAAAAAATAGTGATAATTTAATAAAGATTTGGTCAAATTAATATTTGATGTGAATTTATCTGCAATATGCTGAAAACTCATTTTATTACACTTTTTAGTACAAAAAGTAACTAAAATGAATCAAATTGAAACAAAAAATAATGATATCTACATCAACAAACCTCAAGCTATCCCTCCATCATACATAATAATGAATGTTGGGGACAATTATCATTAGTTATTTGGTCAAGTCTTTGGTTATAGTTTTTCTTAATAATACATTTTCATTATTATTATACTTTTTCATTATTGTAACTTATATCTTTTATTATTTAGGAGATATAACATTTATACAAAATATTATACTAATAAAGAAGGTATAACCCTTTTATGATTTAATCCAAAATGACACAACTCTTAATATGTTGCTTTGCTCTTATTTTATGTAAACATTATATGAAATAGATATATCATATGACTAAACCATAGCAGCCTTACCATCTTTAAAATAATATATTAATTATGAAGATCCTCTAAATAAGATTATCTTTTATCACAATGAATATATATATATATTTTAGATTGAAATCTACACAAAGTACGGGCATTAACTAGTTTCTTCTAATATTTGATAACTTTTTCTTTATGGATTCTACTTTCTTACCTCACCAGTAGCTCGTTTACTTTACTGAATGAAATGAGAGGAGAATGTGATTAAAATTCTTAAGGAATGTAATAATGGTGTAATACGTATTACTTTATTTAGTTGGATTAATAAATAACTTAAGAATAGACACGTAATAGAACTTTAATGACTAAAATATCCTTGATTCATTTTCTTTCTTAAATAATTCTAAAGTAATAAATAGTGGTGGTGGAAATTGATTGTGGGGCAGAGGCAGTGGTAATAGTCGATGGCAGTTACGAGCGGTAGTAATGGTAGCGGTTGATAGCGGTGTCGGTTGTTAGGGTAGTAGCTTGGGGGGAAGGGGGGTAATTGCGACAGTGGTGACGATAGTAGTGGTGATAATGATAGTGGTGGTCAAATGTAGTGGTGGTGGCAGTGACGGTAGCTGTAGTGATAACAGCAGCAGCAGCGACGGCAACGATAGTAGTAATAGCAGTGTAATGGTAATAGTGTTAGTAGCGATAATAGTAGTAGTGGTTGGTGGTGACAGTAGCGGTGACGATAGGTGGTAGTCGTTGGTGGTTAGTAGTAGCGGTAATGGTAGGGGTGGTAGTAGCGGTAATGGTAGGGGTGGTAGTAGCGGCGGTAACAGCAATGGCAACGACAACGGCAACGATGATGTTGGTAATGGTGGTGGTAGTAGTAATAGTAGTCGGTAATGACGATGGCAATGGCAATGACAATAGTGATAGTGACCCTTGTTAAATTGTTACGAGGTTATTTCTGAAAAAAATAAGAAATTTTATAAGAAATCGTGATTTTTTGGTTCAATCAAGGAATCTATTCTTTAGTTTAATAATAAGTAATAGGGATTTCTAAGGAATTGCGATTTGGAGACAAAAAAACTTAATATACACTGTAATAAGGAATAAAGGGAGAATTGAATTTTAATTTCTCTCAAGTGCATGGGGCATATATATTTTAGTAAAGTTGTTAGGTAATATTGAGATAAAGGAGGATTAATAATCCATGTATTTTCAAATATGTATCATGATTTTTTTTTTCATGAATTGCTAAGACGATTGTAGACTTATAATTTAGTAGCATGAATGAACTAATTTTGAATTTTTTTCCAAAATTGTAAAGTAGTTAGGAAAAAAAAAAATCATCATGAGTTCATATTAATAAAATTGCATACATGTCAAAGGAAAAAAAATAAAATAAAAACTCTTATAGTATAATATACTATAGAAAAATTATACACGATTTAACATTTCAAACTATAATGGATCATGTGTATAAAGCAATTAAATAACAGTATGACATTCCTATTAGAAAGGCTTAATTTATTATATATATTAACATTGACATTATATTACAATAAAGCACCTTTTTTCATTCTAAAATTTAAGAGTTATTGAAAAATATAAAATAATAAAATTGGATTATTAATTTTTTGTATCTTAAACTATGAATTATAACATTATGTAAAAATTTTTAATATTTAAATTATAATTATATATATCTTCTTTTTTGAGAAAAGGAGATTAATTTGAGAATTTCAAAGCTCATCTTCCCGAGGAGTTAAAAATATTACACAAATAAAAATAATATATAATATCTAATGCACCTTTAAATTAAATATTATTATTTGTTATATTATTTATATCACTTTGCTGTCATTAAAATAATCGAAAAGAGCTTCGGATCCGTTTTAAGTGAGAGACGGAGAGAGAGAATAGAGGGGGAGAGAGAGAGAGAGAGAGAGAGTATCGAAAATTCTCAGTTGGTGTTGGTGGTAGTTGCCGGTGGCGTTATGGCGGCGCTGAGAGATAGTTGGTGATTAGCTGTGGTGGTGTGTAGGCATAAACAGCATGGGAGATTCTTCAGCGATTTAAATTGGGATGTGGATTTCTAGGGTTTTGATTTGATATATTTGAAGGCTTATCGGTGTAGAGATCAAAACTTTTGAGCTTGTTGTGCTTGTAAATGACTGATTCGGTTCAATTTATGTTAGAACAATGAAGGTTAGGTTCGTTTCAATGCGATTACTTTTTGCAATTTTGTATAATGCAAGTGAAATGTTGCGTATTTTCTAGCGTGATTTTGGGTGTTGTACTACAGTCAATTCTTTTGGGTGTCTAATTAGTATTTGTTTTATTTCCTTAAGCTGATTTTGGTTTCTTTGTGATTTATTGCGTAATGCTAGTAAATTTTTTGATTTTTTTCTTTTTTGGCGATTTTGTTAGGTTTTGCTGTTTGTAAATTACTTGATTGTGGTAATCGGATCTGGGTAGTAGTTTTAGTGGGTTCCGATTTGTTGTAATGTGGATTTTTTCTTTTCTTTTCTTTTCTTTTTATTTTTGGGTTGCTTTTCGGAGAAACTGGGTAAACTATAGTATAAGTGAAAAGCTTAGTAATTGCTAATGGGAGACCGATCGATTGCTGTTTGATGCTGCTATTGTTACTCATAATGCAAAAGTTTGAATCTTTGGACATTGTTTGGAAGTAATGTAGTCTTTGTAAAGTTTTATTTGCTACATATAGTGAAAAATTTTGTTTTTTTCATCATTATAGTTGGTCGTTAGAGTTTTACAATATACTGAAATGCCAGTGGAGCTGTCCCAGTATTTTCATCCTCGAGCATCTTTTTCTGGTTAGATTACTGCTTTGGATTGCTTACAATGTGAATGCTTGAATCTTTAGACCCTGCTAGGAAGTAATGTACTTTGCAAACATTCTATAAAAAGAACCCAACTAGTAAAAGTTTTATTTAGTTGAGAATAAAGAGAATTCTTAGTTAGAAAGATTTATCTCCATGTGGAAAAGAAGTCCCCCCAATAATAATAATAATTATTGTTATTATTATTTTTTATTATTAACTTTATTAACAAAGAATAATGAGTGGACTTTAATTTTTTGGAATGAGACATATTATGATAGATAGTAATGGAAATAATATGATTCGATCTTTTGTTACTGCTCCTCATTTTTTCCCTCAAATGGCTCTTTGTTATCCCCATGAAGCAGGCAATACTATGCTATACTTCATAGGCTACTGCTTTGGATTGCTTGTAATGTGAAAGATTCAATCTTTGAATCTTGTTAGGAAGCAATGCAGCTTATGGAAATGATTGCTTTCAATGGTAAAATTTATGTTGCATTGAAGTTGGTCAGTAGAGTTCTTTTTGATTCAATGAAAGGCTGGTGAAGCTAGATGAGTTTGTTTTGTTTTGGTTCAATGAAAATCACGTGAAGCCATTTGATTTTGTATCTATCCAATTGGTTATACCTCATTGATGTTTTGAATGCTGATATGTGCAATCTGTACACCAAGATTGAGATCTTTAAAGTCACAAATGATGTGGGTTAATGGAAAAAGAAGCTTTACATAATAAAGCTGTTGCTAATTATTGATAGTATTGCACTTTGTCTCAGGGATGAAGCATTTAATGTGATTTTTCTATCAATATGTCCTTTAAAAGCATTGTACGTGAGCTAAAGGAGATGAAGGATGGAATTGGAAATGTATCGAGGCGGGGATCAGAAGGCAGGCGCTGGCGTAGCAGAACTAGGTCCCATATAGCTCCGGACCAAGCACCACTTCCTTCTTTGCCTGTTCAGCAGGGTCGTTGGGCAAACCTACCACCTGAGTTGCTTTTGGACATAATTCGAAGGGTGGAAGAAAGTGAAACTTCATGGCCTTCTCGTGCTGTAGTTGTTTCCTGTGCTTCAGTGTGTAATTCATGGAGAGATATCACCAAGGAGACAGTGAAAACTCCAGAGGAGTGTGGGAGACTTACTTTTCCTATATCACTTAAGCAGGTGATAAGGGCCTTTCATGTAATCTTATTGAGGGGCTTGTTTTATTGTTCTGGTTGCCTTATTCTGATCTCCCTTCTTTTATTTTTGAACAGCCTGGCCCTCGTGAAAGTCCAATCCAATGCTTTATCAAGAGGGATAGAGCCACAGCTACTTTTCTCCTTTATTATGGATTGAGTCCTTGTAAGTGTGAAATCAATGTATATTTGCATTTTAGTTCTCTGAGCTGGGCAGATTCTCTTAAATATAGGGTCTATACTGGCTCAAATGCTTTATTGCTATTAGACACTTTTTTAATTCAATTCAGCTATACAAGACCAGTTTCCTATCTGAGGATGACCTTCCTAATGAGTCAGTCTTGTATGTTTGGGGTGGGGTTGGGTGGGGGGAGGGGCACGGGGGAAGAATGGGGGTTGAAGCCCTTTAAAACCAAATTTCATATATTCATTTACTTAAATTTCAAAACCAATCGTTTTTTTTTTTTTTGGGCCAAAGATTTCCAAACCAACTTACAATTATCTTATTCCATATGGTGCTTATTCTGGTGTTTTATGTTTGTGGTGTCGCTATGGCTTGATTGGGCAATTGGATGAGGTGCTATCAAGTCCCTCTTTTGACTCTGCAGTCTATAGTAGTTCCTGCTATAAGGAAACCTGATAAGAACTTTCCTTTCATTCTTTGGTTTCAGTTTGAGTTTCACGTGCCAAAATCATTGTAGAATATAATATGATTGTATACTATTTTACTGTGTACATGACTGATTGTCGTTTTGTCAATGATCAGCTGAAGATGAGCGTCATAAATTATTGCTAGCTGCCAGAAAGATTAGAAAGGCTACGTGCACGGACTTTATCATATCTTTGGTAGATGATGACTTCTCTCGAGCCAGCTGTGCATATATCGGAAAACTGAGGCAAGTGCTTCTTTTCTAGAAAATCCTCCTAAATGCACATCATCTGCATTTCTCTTTGTAAAACTATCGTCAACATGCTCCTCCAGGTCTAATTTTTTGGGCACTAAGTTCAATATATATGATTGCCAACCACCTTGCGAGGCCACAGTTCAACCAAATAGTCGGAGCAATAAAAGATTCCATGCTAGGCAGGTGTCTCCACGAGTACCTGCATGCAACTATAATGTAGGAACCATATCCTATGAACTCAATGTTCTACGGACAAGGGGGCCTCGGCGAATGCGGTGTGTCATGGAAGCCATTCCTGTTTCTTCTATTCAAGATGGGGGAACCGCACCAACACCAACTTCACTCCCTCACCCATTTGATGAGAAAGAATCTTCCAGACAGGTTTCCAGTAGAAAGGACCGAAGCATTGATTTTAGCTCTACGAGCCTTGCGGAGGTGCCTGTGCTTGTCCCAGATTCTGTGGAGCCTTTGGTTTTAAAAAACAAAGCTCCTCGATGGCATGAACAGCTCCAGTGCTGGTGCTTGAATTTCAGGGGACGGGTCACTGTGGCATCTGTGAAAAACTTTCAGCTTGTTGCTGCTGTTGATCCCTCCCATAATGTGTCTGCTGCTGAGCAAGAAAAAGTAATACTACAGTTTGGAAAGATTGGAAAGGACATTTTCACTATGGATTATCGCTATCCATTATCTGCATTTCAAGCTTTTGCAATTTGCTTGAGTAGCTTTGACACCAAACCAGCTTGTGAATGATATTGCAACTGTTGGTAGACTGTAGTGATCCTTGAATCAGATCTTCAAAACTCCTCTGTACTAATCCTGTAGTGAATGTGGGGGTCTGTGGTGCACCCTTTGCTACGGATGTCATGCTACAGACTTTTCAATTGTATGATACTTTAACTAGCGCCACTGCTAAATTATCTTTAATGTATTATGCACCGTGTATTATTGCTAGTTTAGTGTTTTAACATTGTTGTGGGAGACTATAATCTCTTCATCTCTGGCACGTTAATACTCGGATTAGGCAGAATCAATGTCGGATATCCCGTCTTACCTTTTGACAAAGTAGGTTGATTTTCATATATTTTTTCTACGAAGAGTGTGAAAGGAAGCTGGTGATTCGTTGTTGCTTCAACAATTGTAGTTCTGCCGTTAAGTGTGGAGGTCCTGGATTAATAGGTTTTTCACCTTCAATGGTCTTCAGGGTTTATTCAGGTAGACTTAGAATCTGAATGAAAACTGCATATCTTATTAGGACCATCAATTATCTCCCTACATTCGTATTTCAAGAGGATGGTGGGTGGTTCCCGTGTTGGATGGCTCAACTTACCTGAGTTTGCAATTTTGTAGTTACTGCGAAATGGTTCTAGAGTAGTGGTGTTCATGCGGATGTAGGGCCTATCCAAAGTAACATTGGAGGATATACCTGACAACGATTATCTGTTGCAACTTTTCTGGGGTTGAGGTACAGTGGTGCAGATGTCAAGTTTTTGTCGTCTCAGATTCGTTCTTGGCATTGGATGGTCTGTTTCGATTTTCTTGGAAGTTGTCTGCAACAATGTTGGGCTTTATATATATATGGCCAGTAGATGTTTCGAAATTGAATTCTCGAACTAAATATCATCTTTTAAATGCCTTCTAGTTTTAATGATGGAGGGTGTGAGGATCTGCCGTAGGGTCACACGTGTGTTACGTGTAAGTTGTACTACATGTAGATCATGTAATTAAGGGGAATGATTTGAGTTGAACGTGTAAGATCATGTAATTAAGGGGAATGATTTGAGTTGAACGTGTAAGATCATTAAGGAATGGTAGGAGTTGAAAAGGTAATTTCAAATGTTTTAACATGAGTTGTAATAGATAGAAGAGCTTAATTGTATTGAATCTCATTATAGATAATGAATAAAGTTGTGTTCTTAAAATGATTAATTGTTTTATTTTTTAAGATAAAAATCTAACAATACAACGAAGTTTATGGCAAATTCTCTTTTGTCAAAATAGGAGGGTGTGGGATATCTACAAGAGTTGGGTGTTGATCTTGTTCTTAAAACTCATTTTTTTTTTTATAGATCCTAAATGAACTCTTTTCATGGGTTCATGTCCAATAAAAGGTTTATTTATAATGTGAACCATATTAAAAAAGATTTGATAGGATGAATTAATCTAATGAATTTTATTTTAAACTTATTATATTAAATTTTTCTTAATCATCTCGAAAATAAAATGGACTTTGACTCTCTAATCCTATTACCCAATAGATTTTGACCCAAGTTCTTAAACTCTTCTCAATGCATGATTTTGTCTGTTAAATTAAAATGTTTATTGTAGACGAATATTTTAATGGAATATAATGTAGTTGACAAGAATGTTAATCTCTTTCAAATGTACAACACAGATCCTGACAATATAATGTAATTGGATGAAAATAGATGTTTTTATCTCTTTAGGACAAACTATTTCTTCAAAAGTGATCGTACTCAAAATAATATGCGAAAATTGCTTTTTTAGAATGAGATTTCGCTTTTGGTCATTACACTGACACGTGGCTTGAGGAAAGATGAGAAAACAGAGAAAGTATAGGATTGAAATGTGATTTTATAATCACAATCTCAAACTGAGATTTATATTTTCGATTTTTCATTCAATAATTTGTTAAGAACTCGTCGAGGTGCGATTTTGCGATTTGTAAATCGTATGATAAACATGCGACTTGCTTCATCTTTTTCTTTCCACCAAAATGACAGAGAAACAGAGATGGGTTTTTACTAGAATCTAAAACAGCTTTAATGGATTTTTAAGGCAGCGTGTGTTCGATTTCTCCGAGGCAAGAGTGGCATTAAAAAAAAAAACTCAAAAGAGATAGAGAGAGGAGACAAAGGGCATCAAATGTTATGGATTTCAAATAAGCCACCGGAAGGTGCATACAGTAGTCTGTATGTGGATACAACTCGCACTTTGAAAGTGCGATTTTCTGAAATCTATAGATGCGCGATATTCTTTTTCCTTGCCGTACTACTTTGACAAAATTTAAGAGAAGTGAAATCGCAATTACAAGATGCGATTTTGTAACCACAAAATGACAATCATCATTTAAGAAATAGTTTATGTAAAAAGGATAAATTTATTTTTTCTCATAATTAGACTTTCGTATTAATAAGAGAGAGAAACCGTTGAAGTAACCTGTTAAATAACAAATATTAGTCTTATAAAAATGTATATAACATTTGATATGAACGAGAAAAGTTTAGAATTGGTACATTTGGATCAATTAGAAAGAGAGGAAGAAGGATCAAAAGCAGATTTAGAGGCTATGAAAAGCCAATTAGAAGATAATCAGAAATAGAAGAGCATTTGATTTTGAGTTTGCAGAGGAGTCAACATTGAAGGGTTATAACCGTTCGTGCACAAAGAGTTTTTCTTTCTTTGTTTTCTTTTCTTTTCTTTTTTCTCCAAACGCATATAAAGAGATAAATGGAACTCATAATATACGACTCATTTGAATCTACATTGGCTTGGTGCAAATTAACAATGTTTGGAGATATTTTTGAGTTCAAATTTGCACATTTTTAAGTGTATCGGGTTGTCAAAGATTTTTACCTATTTAGAAAAATTTATTCACAATTATTTTGTTTTTTGTTTACTTTTTTTTCTGGATTTATTTCGTTTCCTCGATAACTTTAGAGTTTGACACCTATAAATAAGCAACTTAATAGTTGCCTTGGGACATCTATCGAATAATACGAATTATTTTCTTGTTCCATATTGTTGATTTATCGCTTTAGCGTTGCATCAATATTTTTTCGACTTTCCCTTTATTTCTTCTGTGCATGCATGTAAAGGTTCCCCCTTTTTAATTTGGCTCCCACATTCATCTAATCTGTGTTCGATTGTACTCTCTCTATTGAAAATTGTGTAAGTAAGACTAAATCCTGCATGATATTTTGAAAGCTTGGATTGAAGTTCTCTTGGATGTAAAGAGAAATTGCCGGTTTGAACTTTCATTATAAAAACTCTCAGTTTGCTTTAGTTGATTGTAGTGCAAATAAGACAAACTGATTTGCAAGTTTCTCGTAGCTTGTTATTTACTTGAATTTGACTAGATGTTTATTCTAATATTGTTAACTCGAACTCAAATTCAAGCTTTTCAAATAATTTATCTATTCAACTTAAATTTCATGATATTTAGCTTGACTAATTGAATTAGGACTAAATTTAAATGTTAGTTAAATTTTAGTCAAGTTTACATTCAATAATATTCTTATTAAAAGAAAAATATTTTTATTTAAAAAAAAAAATTGAATTTACATGAGTTTAATTGAGTCGAGTTTGAAATTGTTTGATATTACTTTAAGTCTGATTTAAGCTTGTACAAATTTAAGCTAGAGCTCAGAAACTATATATGTTTCTACAACTTATTTGCATTCTTAATTTCATTGCAACAAACTTCTATTCAATCTCACACGTCACAAGTATATATTGAGTCAAGTCCTCATCAATCGCGAAAGCTTTTGGAGTCGAGTAATTCCATCATGAGAAGAGTCTCAATTCGAGTCAACATCATCGCCAGAGTCGCAACACGATCTCGAATCTAAGTCCTGAGCATCAACAAAAACTTTTGAATCAAATCCATATTTCACCAACTCTCATCTCAAGTCTTCTCTGCGTTGGAAACCCTTGAATTCGAACCACAACCAACAAAAGATGACAAGCTTCGACCCTGAGTTCTCAAATCGTCAATAGTTGTAAGACTTCCATTGGAAGAGTCATATTACCAAAGTCTCCAAAAACACTCTTGCGACCATACTAATCCATTCGAAATCCTTAATATGGTTTAAAAACTAGGATAAATGCTATCCATGTGAATAGACTTAGTTATATTCTTGGAGAATATTACTAAACCATAATTGCTTAGCAATCCAAATGTGTGTAAGCATTATATTCTCAACGGATAGCGACCCCCTTGTCTTTCCTTTCCGAGTTTCAATTATTTTCAGTCATTTATTTCCTAACAACATTGATAGCTTCTTTCCTATTCCTTGACAGATATGTTTTAGTTATTTACTCTAGGCTTCGATCGTTGACTCAAATTCTTGGATCGGTGTCAGCAATACAATATCAGAAGTCATGGTGGTCTTTATCTTCTCTCTTTTCCACCTTTATTCTTTCCTATAATTCCAACATTTTTGACGACCCTATCGCCATATCTTCATCAGACTTTTTGTAGCTGGGGCGTGCATGTCCTTTTACTAGAGATTTCAGTAGCATTTTCGTATGAAGAAGATTCTCTCTGCACTAACGTTAGATCAAATAACTGTCTATTTCTCAACGCAATGACACGGATTAAACCCCAAAATTATAAGTAGATCAAGGTGATAAATCACATTATTGTAAGGAATTTCAACTTTAATACGTAAATTCTTTTAAGTGCATGTTTGACTTTCCAAATTGTACGTCGCTAAGCTGATCTTCTATGAACTAACTTACAGACTAGCCACTAATCTCATGTGTGTGAATGCCTATTAAATTTATTATCTCTATTTTTATCATTTCAATTAACATCAATTTTTAGATTAATGGTTAAAATTATCTAAACTCTCAATCTATCTTGTTGATATCACAATGCTTGTACTGTTATGCATGGAAGAGTAGACGTGGATGAAAAGAAGGAAAGATGAAATGAAAGAGAAACAAGATGACTTCTCATTATTTAATGTGTGTAACTAAAAGTATATATATGTTCACAACCATTCTAATTAACTCTAACTAATCTATACACGTGTTAAATAAACTTTGTAAGCCTTATATCTAAATGTGTACTTAAGAAAACGCACTTGTTATTGCGTTCATCAAACTTATCCTTGTGAGGAGATAAATTGGCTACAAAACATAAGCAGCCAAACACGTGCAGATGATCATAGCAAGGTTCAAGTCTAAATAATAGCTCATAAGGTGACTTCCAACCAAGACTAGCAATTGGGAAAAGATTAATCAAATAAGTTGCTGTTAGCAAATAATCTCCCTAAAAACCCTTGAGCAAACTAGCATGTAATCGAAGCACTAGTGAAATATCAAGCAAATAGCGATGCTTCCATTCAACTTTCCCTTTTTGTTAGGGAGTATAAGGTACTCATTTTTTTATGTACAATACTAAGACTAGTAAACAACTCTAAATACTCTTTGGATACAAACTCTGTTCCATTGTCACTCCAAACATTCTTAGAAGAAGCATTAAATTTATTTATGATGTAAAGTAAAAACCTTCTTAAAGTGGTATAAACCTGAGAGTTATACCTTAACAAGTCTATGTCTCTCTTGAATAGTCATTGACTATTGTTAAAAAATAATGCTCCCTAAAATGAGTGGCTACATTATACAGCCCCGAAATGTCCAAATATAGTCAATCAAAAAGCTTGGAAGAAGTAGAAGTGCTTTGAGGAAAAGGCAACCTATGAAACTTAGCAAGGTTACAAACTTCACATACCAAATTCTTAAGATTAAGTCCCTTATAGTAAGGCATATGAATCATTTTGGATAAAGAACAATGTCCAAGACGAGCATGAATCAATTCAATATTAGAAACTAAAGTGTCATAACAATACATGAAGAGGAAGAACTAAAAGTTTGTTTATTTAGTAAGGATGTACAGGGAATGAACAAAGAATATTACAATGTTTATTGACTATTGTGTCCAGAATATAAAGGCCTTGATGAAGACAAGCAATTGCAATGCATTTATCAAGCCTTTAGTCTTGAAAACAACAAACATTTTTATCAAATGTGATGATGAATAATGAAGTGGATAAGAATTTAGGAATTGATAGCAAATTGTTTTTGAAATCGAAGACTCAAAGAACATTGCAAAGGATAAGAGAAGGATTAATATGAACTAAACCGCATTCATGGACTATTTTAGTAGACCCATTAGGTAAATGCATAGTTATAGGTTGTGAAAGAAAGTGTTTAGAATGTATAATAGAATAGAATAGAGTCATGTGATCACTAGCTCCTGTGTCAATGATCCAAGTACCAACATTATTGTTTAAGTAAGCTAAATGAGTAACAGATGCAATACCTGCAAAAGAGGTGGATGTTGATTCAGTCACCTTATCTTCATTAAAACTGCTCTTCCCTTGCATCATTCCAATCACTTCACTACAAATTGACTGCAACAACTATGAATCCACCACATAAGCTTGGTTAGTAGATTTATTAAAATCAAGCTCATTATCCATAGGAGTATCACAACCAACAACTGAGCTTTGTTTACTATTGTAGCAATTAGTGATAATAACAGATTTAGAATTTTTCTTCTAGCTCCTATGACCTTTTTTTAAAGTATGACTCAATAGTGTGACCTTCATGATTACAGTTTTTGTAGAAAACCTTGCTCCTTTGCCAATCTTTCTTTGTAATCATATTAAGTATAGTAGTTTTAATAGTAAAATAGAATTTTTTGACACATTAATCATCAGATTAGTTACTTGATGTTGGTTTTGTACTTGTAAAACAAGACAGAAAGCCTTACTTACATTTGGTAAAGGATTTGAAGACAATATTTGATTCCTAACTAATTCATAAGTGTCTATTAGCCCCATAAGGAATTGTATCAGTTTTATTTGTGATTCATATTCATTCAACCTTTCTTTCATGTCACATGTGCTATAATTCATCCTACCATAAGCACAAGCAAGATAAAAATTCAAAGCTAGAAGTTCTTCCTAAGATTTTTTCAACTTGTTATAATAGACTATCATTGAGCAATTGTTCTACTTAACGTTAGCTAATTTGTGCTGTAACTAAAAAATGAGAGGACCATTCATTTGGCTATACTCATCTATTATTTCATTCCAATGTTCTTATGAGGATTGAGCATAAAAAAAACTTAGTGTAATCTCACTAATCATTAAATTCAATAACTAGCACCTCACCATGTAATTGCACCTTATCCACTTGTGAAAATTATTAGAATTATTCTCTAATTTAGGAATGGAACCATTTATAAACCTTAACTTGATTTTAGCACCTCAAGCCATTCGTATAGATTGATTCCATGCTAAAAAATTGTTTCCATTGAAAATTATACTACCTAATACCATATTAGGATTATCTAAACCATCTAAGTAGTAAGGATCAATACTGACCTGTTCTGCCATTGTACGATTCAATTCAAAAGAAGAAATAGCTTTTACAAATAAAAACTAGTAAATCGTTACCAAGTGGAGTTCTGATACCATGTAAGAAGAAGCTTCACATTCGTAACTGTGAGCTTTACATTAACACAATACTCGTATTGTTATCCATAGAAGAGCAATCATGGATGAAAAGAAAGAGAAACAAAATAACTTTTCATTATCTAGTTTGTGTAACTAAGAGTATTTATATGTACATAGCCACCCTAACTAACTCTAACTAATATATATATGTGTTAAATAAAGCAATGACTATACTACTAGTAATGAATTAAGTACATAATATGTTAACAATATTGTTTTTTTTTTTCTAGAAATTGATGTTATCTCAATTTGTAGTCTCTTAATTTCCCTCAATTTACCCCCGATGATGTCCTTACGTGAATCAATGGTTAGGATTAAAAGGAAGAAAATGTCTTAATGATTGCATCACAAGATATTTTAAAAATCTAAATAATCTTAATCATTGATTTATAAATTAAGGAAAATGGAAATGTTTTCCATATAATTTTAGCTATTGATTCCATATTGATGAAAATTAAGGAGATTGAAAATGGAGAGAATCCTCAAATCTGCTTTATCGGAAAGGAAGTACCATGACACACTTCGAACTTATAACCTAAAAGATATTGAAAATTTTATAAGTCACTTATGTTTTCATTCGATAGAAAAGATACATTAAGCTAATTTTATATATTGGTAATACATAGTGAGAATCATTATTTCCTCCTCCTCTTCTTTTTCCCTTTTTTTTCCCTAACTAAACATTTTCTTGTGGCCAAATGGACTTTTGTTTCCCCTTTCGCTTGACAATTTATGGAAACAACTAGCACATCACAAATATGAGTATTGCCATTTCTTTTTTGCGTATAATGGAAGGGATTAGTGTTTAGAGTTGAATTTAATTAAAGATCAACGTTTTAAAAACTTTAAATAAAGGATCAAATTTCAAAAACTTCAAATAAGGAATCAATGCTTCACAAAATGATTCAAATAAAGGATTAATAATAGCTAATCTATAACATTATTCAAGCTACTTAATGAAACGTTAATTCCTTATTTAAACTTTTCGAAATGTTGATCCATTATTTGAATTATTTTATAAAATATTGATTTTTTATTTGAATTTTTCAAAATGTTGATCCCTATTTGAACTTATCCTTAAACATTGATTCTCTCTGTTATGATTTTTTTATTTCTTTTCTCTTATAAAATAAATAATAAATTTATCTTTATATATCATATGGAAAAATTGAATAAAAAAGGTTATCCAACTTGTCTTTTATTTGCTTCTTAAATATATCATTATAGATATATTAAATAATAAGCAAATAATTAATTTAATCTATACATACATATGTCATATATGTGGTGTCACCACTCCCTTTAGCAAGATCCACTAATTTTGAACTTAATTTCAAAGCCATGTTTTGATTTAGACATTTTTAGGATGCTCTTAAGGGTTTGATTTATTTACTTTGTGGACTTTAGTAGAGAATAATAAGTTAAAGTGAAACCTTCTCAATTATCACATTACCTCCCAAATGGATACAAAACCTTTAGAGGTCTTCTCTTGTCTAAATCCCTATCCTTATAAAACTTGAATTCACAAATAAGCTAAACTATAGGAGTGTTTTCCGAACTTCAAATAAACTCTAGATTTTTCTCTCAAATACCACAAAATTTGGTTAACACCATCCCCATAGCATTTATCATTAGGATTGGCCATGTAAAGATTGACCACATTCACAATATGTGTGATTTCAAGACGGATGCACATTATAGTGTATATAATGCAGCCTACTATTCTAGAAAAAGGGACCATGGACATATACTTGGTCTTATCCATTAACTGTTGCAACAAATCTAAAGATGACTAAATTTAAACATAGATAACTAACAACATGGAAATTAGCTTGGCATGATACATGTTAAAAGCGGTCAATGTATCCTTTCAATGCATCTTTGTTGAGAAACCCACAATTTACGGGACTATTTGTTTCTATGAATCTCCATACATAGAATTTTCTTTGCCGCATGTAGAAACTTCATCTCTAATAAGTCTATATCAACTTAGCCTTCAAACTATAAATATTAGCATACAACTGACGTACAATAGATGATAAATGTAGTAACCACTATCCAATCTCAATCTAACATCATATCTACTCCTCTAAAAGCCAATGTTTAGTATTTATAGCTCAATATTTTCTTCCTAAAAGGTGGTAGGATAAGCTCTAAGTGTTGCTTTTATGAAAATACTCTCGATATAGATAAAAGTCATCTATCTACAAAAACACATTGATTTACCTCTTGATGGAAAGTAGGATCTATACACTCAATCTTATCTATCACTAACAATATATAAGCCACTATATCATCAAATCTCTGTAGTAGTCTAATTTATCGTTTTTATGATCACTAGTTATAGAATGATCTCTCTTAAAGAGCATAAACCAACCTTAACAAAAGACCAACTCTTTTTATGTAAACCTTATAATATTTTCCATTTACCCATAAATCGATGAGATAAAATAATGAGTTGGAACAAAAACCAAGGAATACAATAAAGTGCAAGTGGCTAGTTGAAGGACAACACTTGACTAGATCATGCCATAGGTCAACCTTTAGAAAGCTCTAACTGACTGCTCTCTAAGATAATCATTAGTCGATCATCTGCTTGGCCAATATTACAATCGATTGGCTTGTCTTCTACATACAAATATCAACTATATATGATTGCAAACATCTACAAAACCACTTTTGGTAGGTCTACTAATATTCTCTTATTCAATTCTCCATGCTCTTTTATTGGTGAACATATATACTTTACTAAAGAAAATTAGATACAAAGAACCTTATTTGCATTGGAACTAAGTATAAAAGCCCTTGAGCTTAAAGCTTTATCATCCCTGCACATAGAAAGCATAAAAGTAGGTCTAATAGAAGTAGCATTAATGGGAATCTTTCTCTCTTTATACAAACCATAATAATAAATATTAATCTTAAGATAGGTAAGCAAAAAACTAGAGCTACATAAAATTTACCATAACTTTGATCCTCCTCTTACATCCGTCTAGCTAGTGCATTGGCAATAGTATTCAACTCCTTAGGTGTAACTTCAAGGCTCCATTGCCTCAAGTTGAATAGCTTTTCCATATAAGCAAAAATTACATTGTAATATGATAATTTGTAATTTGATCAATCCTACAATAAATAATACGTAGTAGCAGAGTCTAAGTTAATCTCTATATCCAAATATCCATGGGTTATGCAATATTGTAAAGCCCATAAAGTTTAGTAGTGAGAATGTTAAGGGAGCCAATTTTCCTTGCAAAGCTTACCTAGTATCTCTCATGACTCTACCACTAATGGCTTTATTAGTAAAGGACTAAATTGATCCATCTGTATTTATCTTAATTCGTCTAGGCGTTGGGGATGTCTAGTATAGATATATTCTTTTAATTTGAAAAGATTTTTCTTAAGTGTTTTTAGTAAGCCTAATGTTCTTGAGCTAAGGACCATATAAAGTGGATGATATTACCATTTTGCTCATTTGCATTAAAAAGTTTTTTGTTTCTATGATATAATAGTTTCAAAAGTATGATGGCAATGTTAAAAGCCAATGGAGGATGTTGACTAGCTAGGTCCTTCCTTCTTATTAGGAAATTTAATTTGACCCTTATAGGGAAGTTTTGTTCAAAGAAAAGATTTTCACTAAAGTAAACTAGATTGATTATTTTAATTTTAATCTTTTTGTAGCTTTTTTTTTTATTTTTTATTTTAGCTTCATTAATTGCATCCAACAAAACTTTCTAGTTCTTAGTTCAAAAAATCTCTTAATAGTATAGGTTTTGTTTCTTAAATGTAAGTTTAAAAGACCTAAACATCCTTCTTCTCTAGGATAATTAATTTTTTCCTAAATTAGCCAATGCATTTTAGGGAAGGTGAGGTCCTTGCCCAGATGAAATTGTTTGTTATCTATGTAAGTTTATAAATAATAGTATGTGGAAGCTTCCTCATTTGCAAGTAACAAGCTGGTTGAGATTGTAAAACTAATCTAGTTACAAAATTCTCACAACCATACTTAGTTTTCTAGCCTTCCATCTACTTAGCTTCTTTTGTGCCTTTTCAATTATGAAGTTGAATTGAGTAGATTTTTTAGTCCTTTCTCTAATAGAAACCCCAAGAACTAGAAAACCAACCAATTAGTTTGATAATTATGTAGAATTAGGCTCACATGCTCTTACACGTAGCATAAGATCACCTACAAAGGCCACATGTGATATGTTGATATTTAAGCCTTTAACTTTGAATTGACACCTAAAGTACCTCCTAAATCTCTTTCCAATTTGTCTATATACAATATCCATGTAGAGAATAAAAATATAAGGAGATGGTGGATCTCCTTGCCTTATGCCTTTAGATGTGTGAAAAGCAAGCAATGATCTACCATTCACTAATACCTCGAAAGATGTAGTGGTAACACAATTCATAATCAATTTAGTCCACTAATAAGGGAAATTAAAAACGTTCAAGATCTTATATATAAAGTCCTATTCAAGAGTCAAAATCTTTTGCTAAATCCAAATTAATAATCATCCATCCTCTTTTCCTTTTCCCTTTTATGTCCAAAATGTAAAACTTCATTCATAAGGAGGACATTATTTGATGCTTTTCTCCCTAGAATAAAACTTGCTTGAACATAGTGAATTAGGCTATTTAAAAAAGGCTTTAACCTCCTAACCAAGACCTTAGTAACTAATTTGTAAATGATAGAGTAAAGACTAATTGGCCTAAAATAAAAAATTCTCAATGCTTGTTTATGTTTAGGTATTAGAGAGATTTGAGACTAGTTAAGTTCCTTAGGCTAAGAGCAAGAAGAAAAGATCTTCATAATGAGCTTTATTACTAAGTTCTTACAAGATTCCAACACATGGTAGAAAAAAAAAAAACATGCAGTCCATCTTCCCTTAAGGATTTCTAAGAGCCAATAGAATGTAAATCTTCTAGAATTTCCTTTGAAATGATATGAGTACTCAAAATAGCTTTTTACTCATGAGAAAGTCCCCTAAAGTACTTTGATAAAGGTGAGACATTTCACAAAATGATTATTGATCATTGAATTTATATAAGAGATGTTATAGTACGAATATCCTACCTCATTCGAAAGACCATAACTTCTATTTTTTGCTCTCCTTGAAAGAACAAGAGCTTAGTAATACTTAGGGCTCCTTTCACCCTCTAAGACTCATTTAGCTCTGGCCCTCATTCTCGATAGACTGTCCTTAATATCTTCCTTAGTTCAATTTTAAGGGATTGTTTTAAATTAGATAGGTGAGAAGTAGGAGCATTCACAATAGGAGAATCAACTTCTTGTATCTACCCGAGTAGATCCCTTTATTAGAAATGAATGTTGCCAAAAACTCGTTTAATCAAAGCCCTAAATCTTATTAGGAGAGTTCTAATGACCCAAAGTTAGTTGGTATTGCATTTAGCCCAAATTTGCTAAACTAAAGGTAAATAGCCATCATAAGAAAATCTTATAAACTAAAATCTAATGATAGGAATTCTAAAGCAATATCTCTCATAGGGATATGTTTTAAGTAGGAGAAAGTTGTGATCAAAATGCCATTTCCTCATATGAAAAATCTTTGATTTGGAATATAGGCTTCTCTAACTAACATTACACTAACCCCTAACTAATCTATGCTAAATGAGCCTCATGAAGTGCTATTCATTTGATCAAGTGAATCTAGGCCCCACAAAACCCATGTCAGCTAAGCTACAATCATTTGTACAACTTAAATAGATAAAAGCTCTAGATCTATTAAAACTTTGAAACCATATTGTTCTTAGGGAGAGACAATATTATAATGTCTTGTAAAATACACCAAGAAAGGTAACTACCTAAAGCAAAGTAGTTCTTAATGTTGCCCCAAAACAAAGGCTTAAAAAAAGGATTTGTAAGAGCATAAACTACAAAAATGGCTAAAGTATTAGTAGTATGTCTAACCTTATAGAGCAAGTCAAATTCTTGTAGGGTTACCGAGCAATATCTACATCTAGGATCTTAGTGTTCTACATCAATAGGATTCCCCTACTTTGACCCTCTACTTCCTCCATAGCAAATCCATCTAACTGAGAGTGATAAGAAAAGGTTTTTTCTTGAAGAATTTTCAATTTTGCCTCCATGATTATAACAAGACCTAACATGTACTCATCAATAGCTTCCATAATGATATCTTGCTTCCTTAAGGAATTCATTCCTCAAACATTCCAAACAAGGATCTTGGTGTTTCTAATAGAAGTAGGAAGTCTATTTTCTTCCATTCTTTAGGTCATCATTTGATACCAAATGATTTCATTATTAGTCCTACTAGTTCCTTTCACTTCTAAGGAGAACTTCTAAGATTCTCGGCTATGTCCTTGACTTCCATTGTTTCTTCTCTGTTCATGAATGTTAGAGGTGCTCTTTCCCTTTTTTAGAGCAGTATAGCCATTAGGGAGGTCTAAATACGTACATCCATGTTGGTCATTCTTGGAGCTTAGTCCTTCAACACTCTTAGAATCTTTTCCCAATTCTACATTAATTAGGCAGGAATGACATTGTTGCTTAGGACTACTATGTGTATTTGACCTGGGTAGTCCCTATTGATGGGAATCTAAGGATTGAGCCATCTATGCTAACCTATTCATATGATGTGTCGACCTCTTTTGAGACTCTATCGTTCACAAAGCTAAGGTTGCTAACCTCAAGTCCAATAACCTATGGCTAACTAAAGGGTCTCTTAAACATGGTTGCCTAAGTACTTAAAAGGCAGGTAGATAAAGATGAGCTTAAGTACATCAAGGGATTTTGAGCTCACCATGTGTTGAACTACTATATCATCATCCAAGGTCTCTAAGACCCATCCCTTATGTCCTAAGATATGAGTCGAGGTCTAAGGTCACTAGTTACCAACATTACGGGGAATGAAGACCAAAATAGCTCATCAACCAATAGCTCTATCCATATTAATTTATGTTTACTTTCAAAAGCCAACCATCGAATGATAGTTGTGTGCCTCACTAAGAGCTTAAGTGAACCTGCTAATAGAAGCTTCCTTTATCATGATTTGCTTTTGTCCTCTTGATTATTCTTAGTATTTTACTCATCTTCATGATACCCTTTTGGCCTTTTCCTTATATAGTAAGTAGCCTTAATTTGTAGGTATATAAATCCTTGTAAGTGCTAGTAACTACTATATATAGATTCATTATCTTCCTAAATATGATTGAGATATTCTCTTACTAAGCCTAAATGCTTCAGTTTGCCCTATTAATCTTATCTAGTTCCTGTTCTAACTAGGAATTAGTGGTAGCTACCCTCATCACCACCATTTGTGAGTTGTATCGAGTGAGTGGTGTAAGTCTATCTCACAAACCTTAGTAAGTCATATCCTTAGTTTGACTTACTATTGAGCTAGAAAACTTCTTCCATCCCATTTCTTCTCTATGACAATCACCCTAGGCACATTACCTTCTTCGGGCTATGGTTAACCCTAACATAGTTAAATATACTTCCCCCTCCAAAAGAAGTACTATAGCAATGATTCTAGGCACCATATGAGGGATGGCAATATAGCTTAGAATCCTCCTTACTTCTACTAGTTTTGCCTAAATTCGGTCTACATGATTGTCCCAATATATGTGAATAGCTTATTAGTGTTCTCTTTCTAAGGATCATTTAAGTGAGGACTTAGGATTTTGACGTTAAAAGTTAGAATTACCCTTTGCTCCATTAGCTTTGGAGACAAAATTTTTCCTTTAAGAGGAAAAGATTGTTTTCTTCTTCTTTTGTTTTCTTTTTCCCTTCCCTAGATTTAGATGTCATCTCTTGAGAAAATTGAGCTTTAAAAGCAAATCTTGCATTCTCCCTCTCATTGCTAATTCAAGAATTAAATGTGGATTGTGAAATGCTAGGATATTCATTACCCTGCATTGAAAATTCATTCTCTAAAGTTTATGTCCATTAACTAATGTGACAATTTTAGGAGAAATGCTCATGTCTTGCTCCTTTTTTACCTATTATTTCTTTTCCTCCTCATCGTTTCTTGAAAGAGAAGCCATTACCTTTAAATTTTTACCCTTAGAAATTTTTTCCTCGTTAAGATTGGCATTAGATTTCTTTTCCTAGTCGCTAATTTTTTATTGAATCCTTTTCTTTTTGTCCTTGTTTAGCTTTACCCTTTCTTGAAACTAGAGTCCAGTCACCATAATTACCTTGTCTAGACAACTAACAATTAATTGCTAATTTTCCTTCAAATGAAATGTTTAATTGGACTCTTTCCAAGTTGGCTTCTTGGTTTACTTTGAAGCTAACTTGTTTTTAACTTTACTTATCCTCACTTTAACCTTATGCTTCCAAACTATCCATACTCATTTGCCCTTTATTTAAGTCTTGACAAGCCTCTAAGCAATTGTTTTCTATATGGCTAATACGACTACACTTATAATATAAATTTTTATACCTTCATATTGTAATTCATAAAAGTTATTCTCCATAAGCACCATGTGAACAAGTGGTTGATGGAAATTAACTCAAACACATAGATGACAAATTTGCCTCTTTCAACTTAGGTTGTATATGTATCTATTCTTAGCATAGGTCTACAAACCTCTCTTAGCTCTCTAAGAAACTCTTAGTTCTAAAGGAAGTTCATTAATTCTAACGAAAGCAACAATGGAGTTAAAAGAAGAGGTTAAAGCCCTAAAATTTAGCTCCCATCTTATAATAGCAAGAAAATGGTCATTAATGAACCGGGGTCAATCTTTAATAGTAATATTAATATCATTAATATTAATAAACCAAACATCATAGAAACCCAATCCTATACTAATCATAGAGAAATTTGAAGCAAAGCTCCATATGTGTTTCAATTTTTTAAAAAAGAACTTATACCCACAAGAAACTCCTTATGATTTAATAATTAAGGAGTTCCTCCATTTTTCCCTAATAGTTTATTTCTTTTCCTTATAAAAATGGAAATTGATTTAATACCTAAGCCAAGCGACAATCCATTAACCTCTAAAGGTATAAGATTGTGATTGGTCTCTTCTTGACTTTCATGCATTTCTTCATAATCATTGAGGGAAAAAAACATCTACATAGACATTATTAATCTTGCCTACTACCTTATCTCAATAAAAGGGTCATCTCTTTGGTGTATCTTTAGGTACTAGATTTGAAGGATTCAAGGGATCTACTTAGGTGGGTTTTCCATAAGATCAAGAGAAGATTTCAATTCAAGAGCTTTGATATGTTTGAGTCACTTTTTTTCCCCAATTCAAGAAGAAAGGTTAAAGGTTCCAATTGGTATCATGTGAAGGGGAATAAGACATGAGAAAGAGCTTTAGAGACTTCATATGGTCTTCACCATGTTTTCATTTTTGTATGTTAAATATGAAGTTTGTACGAAAATTGAGATTCATTATGCTTAAAAGTGGTAAAACCACATATTTTGGAGCAATACAAGTGTATAAGATTTTTGAATCAAAAGTACAACAAAACTTAATAATTTTTGTTCGTTTTGCAAAGGGCTAATGATTGGATGGTAACCCTTTCACCATTTGAAAGGTAATGTACTAGTAGAGAAATTCAAAGCCTGCAGATACCAATTGCCATGAATTGTAGTTTGGAAAAGATGTACCATTCAAATGTCACCTTATACCATTTAGATAGTAAATGTAATTCAATGGATTAGTAGCATTTCTCTTTCTTACCACCAAATGCCAAACATCTTACCATCCAAATAGGAGTCGAAACCTAAATTATGGATTTAGCCATGTATCTCTCGTCCAAATGCCTATACAAGCCACCATTAAAACACCATAAACCTTACTCCAGCCAAATAAAACATGTCTACCATCCGGACTATGACTTAACTACTATCTAAACAATAGCTCACAAACATAGAAAGTTGTCATTTTATGCAATCAAATGGGAGATAAACATTTTTAGTTCAGTATTCTCGTTTCATTCATCTCTCTACATTTAACACATAGAATTAGACTTACTATTAGTTTTTAGAGCAAAATTTAGTTAGTCTCTAGACTAATGACCCTCTCGTTCCTAAAAGGTGCTTGGTAGGTTTAGAGCTGAGCTATCAAGTTTCTTGCTAGTATTTCTAAACCCTAGTTTTTTATCTCTAAAATCATTTCCACAATGTTTGATGCAAGTTATTGTTTGTTTATTGTTATATATCTTGTATGCATGTTGAGCTAAACTAGTTGTGATGGGATTATGATAGTTCAATGACTTTAAGGTCATCCAATTAACTTCATTATATATTATTGGCTTAATATATTGATTTTGCTTAGAATTATTAAACAATTAACTTAACTTAAGTATAGGAGTTCAATGTATATATTATTACTATGATTTCCTTACATGGGTGATCTAACCATCGATTTATCATAGCTTCCTTTGTCGTGCTAATAGGGCTTAGATACTTTAACCAAGATTTGCAAATCCCAATTAGGATCTAATGCCCCTAATTTGAGAATTGATCTTGCATATCAATTTTTGTGATTGAAGTTATGGTTTAAGATTCTTGTTTTAACCCTAGAATTCAATTGGAGTATTTTGAGTAAGGAAGGACTCAAATATCTTAGCAATAAAGTGTTAATGGACTACACTAATTGAGATGTTCCTACTATACGATAAAATAAGCAACTCAAAAATCAAGAATTACTAGTTAAGGTAGTGCCTACCTATGAAGCATCACGATGGTCAAAGCACCAAACCCCTTGAGAAGCATAAGAGGCATGTAGAGGTTAGTCAAACTAATCAAATCACCTCCTAGAAAGATTAGTAGTGACTTAAAGATGCAATGCCAAGTAAACTATGGAGGCTTGGATTGCTTATCACTTACTCTTAACATGTGTTTTAAGGATGGAGGCATCAATGGGATGGAATAGTGTTTCTCCAATACTGCCTTAGTTAAGGCAACCTTAAAGTTGCTTATGACTTGAGTATACACACTGAAGGAGCCACCTATGCCAAGTTACGTTGGTCTAGAACATCAAAACTATAAGAGCCCTAACCTCCCAATTTAAAGTGCCTCCATCATCTATCCTAGACAACTAACTCTCTTAACTAGCTAGTCATCAAAGATAGTAGAGGGCAATTGTTGATAGTGAATCTCAAACTTGGGCCTTAAGGCCCAATATTGTTGTGAAATACTGAGGGGGTGTGGTTGGTTTAGGGGGTGAATTGAGTATTAATGACAAATATTTAACTTCTTTTCAAACTTTAATAATTAATGCAATAAGATGAGAAGATGAGTTGATGAAACACAACAATAAAGTGCTGAATTTAAAAGAGTTAGAGGTAGAAAATATCAAGTCTAGATATAACATAGAGTTCGGATTGCCCTTTACTCTCTATGGACTCATAATCACCTCTAATTGAGGACTTTACTCCACTCGTATTAATCATTAATTTGAAAGCTCCAAAAGCTACACAAGTTCTCAACACACTTCAACATAATACACAATCACAAATATAAGATAATTAAACTAGTGTAGTGCTTTTCTCACTTTATCTTAGCAACAAATAGACTCACAAGCACTACAATGCAAATCTCTCTCAATGATTTGTAAGATAGGTATGTGAGATAAATAGGATGTTAATAGGCTAAAGAATATAAGAGGTGTTTGTAAGTTGTAGTAGAATATCAGTTCTTTATTGTTCATGGTCGAGTAGTTGAGTGGTTATACCATCTCCAAGAATTCTTCTCATTACAATACATTTAATACTCCAATGGCTAGTTGAAATTGCAGCTATAGTCAAGCCGGTACATTACCTTACCATTAAGCTGGTAGGATAAAAAATCACATTGACTCTAATACCGTCCAAGTCATCGTCAAGCTAGTTTAAAGAGTAGAAGCTATCTATTTTTTTTTTATTTTTTTATTTTTATCTAGGCCTCCATATAATCAGGTTGGATCCTTACTCTACCATTAAGCCAATAGGAGAAATATCAACACTTCTTCCCTATTTTAATATAATAGGCACATAACATAACAACATAAATATAATGTTCTTTCCAAGTTTCAGGACTACAATTTTAAGTCTAGTGAAATTAAATAAGGAGTTATTTGATATTTAGAGAATTTGCAAATTAAGGTTCAATTCAACAATTAATTTAATATCAATTAATTAATATAAATCTTGGTTTTGTTCTCACTAAAATCAAACTATGAACCCTGAGTTTAATAGGCCAAAGTCTAATCACCAAATAAGGACAAATTAGGTTGCATAGAGTGCAAATTGAGTTATTAAACGTGGGTGAGTTAAGCACATTAGGGTTTAAGCATTGTGTCTTACTTGCCTTACAATTAACCTATGGGACGTTTGGATTAGAAATCAAGCTCCATGTGCAAGAGGCATTATGCCTAAGTGGTATGACACCCATAATTCATTAAATGTAAAGGGACAACTACATACTTAGAGTTGATATGCTTACGATGCATTAAACATAAAGAGATAGGCACAAGGCCCGGGGTCATCAAGTTACTTGTCCTCTAAAGCTATCAAAAAATCTTACCATCCTTAAGTGACAAAGCCTTAGACAAGATGTCTTAGGTTGTAAGTTATTAATCAACTAGGAGGCAGGATCCTATACCCTGTCTATAAGTACTTCGACCCATTTCTCTCATAGTAATTCAAATAACCCATCACACATACATTTTACTTGATTTGCTCCCACTTTCCACCTAACTAACTTTGGCATCAAAGTAGCCACTTTGTAGCCACGCTGTAGCTAAACTAGAGTCAAGGAAACTCTAGCGCCCATTCTAGTCATGTATTTTTCTTGTAGTTGGATTTGATCCCATACCTTGCTTACTTTGTAGGCTGCTTGATCCTACTTTAAGGTTCCACCAAGCTTAAAATCTCTACTAACAAAATCTAAGATCAATAACTCCCATAACTCCATTGGGAATGCCTTACACTTTGAACAATTTGACTACAACTTAGTAGTAATTGAACATACCCAGGAAATGGGACTAAGATCCTTATAAAAAACATCATAAATGACCTCCTTAATAGGGAAACCAATCTAAATGCCCTAGGACTCCTTAATACTCCCCCTTAACTTAGCAAGAAGGACCTTAGCAATTAATGAGAAATAGTTAACCCTAATTTTGACTTTTGTATATGCTAAGTATGATAATGTTACGGCCTGTTTCCTCCAAGCCCATTTTTCACTTTTGTATATGCTTGTAAAGGCCCATTATGTGTAAAACCCATGACCAATGCTTAATCCACTCTTAAGATTGTTCTAGAAGTATCTAGATATATTGAACCTTGGTAGGTAAGGGTAATTAGACTATGGTAGGTAGGAAGTTGTAGCAGTCATTAGATCAGATAGATCTAGGTCATCCATTGATGAAGGCCTCTTATATATTAAGAGATGACCCCTTCATTTGTAATCCATCCAGAAATACAAGTTTTACTCTTACTCAAGTGACTTTCTCTCTCTAACTTCTCTTTCTAAGTGAATGTGATCTTATGTATTTTGAACAAGAAGGCTGATTTAGCCTCTCTTTAGAGTATTGGAGAGTCTAAGTGCTGAATATGACAACTAGTAAAAGAGTCTACACATGACATTTGGTATCAAAGTAGAAATCCTGGAAGAGATGGTAGGAACAAATGATTCCAATGTCCCTTTTAAGTACGCTAAAAGTCTCTTAACTCCAATGATGGATCAAGAACTCACCTATGAAGGAAATCTTATAGAAGTAGAGCCTTGGTAGAAGTAAGGGTAGTTAAGGCGGAGTTAGCCATGACTGATGTGCTTAATTAAGTTCAGGGTGTTGTGAAAGGCTTAGAGAAGTTAGAGAAGGAGCTTCTAAGCAAAATGCTAATAACTCTAAATCCAGCAACATGCAATCTACAAAGAATGGATATTGCCCTTGAAGAAATGGTGAAGTCCTTAAGAAAGGAACTGGAGGATTTAAGGGCTTGGGTCAATAGTGCTTTGAAACCAAGTATGAACTGAATAATGGTAAGGCTATGGTGCAAATGGATGTGCCTAAATCCAAGACCTTCAATGGTTCCCAAAATGCCATAAAAATGGATAACTTCCATTGGAGCCTATAATAATACTTTGGTGTGATTTGTGTTCTAGAAGATGTATCAAGTCTTACAGTAGCTCTTATGTTCCCTGATGATGTGGCCACCCTATAGTAGAGAAGATAGGTTGAAAGAGATAAGTAAGGAGCCGAGTTAATCAGAATATGGGAGGAATTTAAGGCTAAGATATGGGCCTAATTCTACTTTTACAACACTAAGAGGGATGCTTGAGCTAGATTAAGGTAGTTAGAGTGCAAAGCATCCATCAAAGATTATGTACGAGAATTCTCAAAGTTGCTATTGGAGATTCTTGAGATGAGTAATAGGGATGCTATGCTTGCTTTTTGTGATGGCCTATGGAGATGAGCCCAAATAGAATTGGAAAGGTAAGGAGTATATACCTTAGCTTAAGCCATGGCTAAGGTTGAGAGTCTCATAGAGTTCAAATCAAGTAAACAACTCAAGATGAAGGCTAGTAAGGGTAGTTATGGAAGAGTAAGGGAGCTTAAGAAGGATGGATTGAGCCTTGGAAGGAGACATAGTAACAAAACCTAAAAGGATAAGCCTCATATGGAAGATGGGGAATATCTTAGGAGGAAACCATCCTGTTTCATATGTAGAAAGGCACATAGATTAAGAGATTGTCCCCATCCGAAATAAACTAGTGACCTTAGTTGTAATGGAAGAAGAAGAAGAGGCCTAACCTAACCATAAGGTTGGAGTCTTGAAGTGATTGGGCTCCATATAGTTAGCCTATTAAGGAGGCCTGAAGCCTGATGTATGCAAAGCTATTTGTGGTAGGCCATTGGATGCTTTAATAAATATTAGGGCAATTGACATATTGCTTTCTCAAGAGGAGGCTGACAAGGTAAGTCTTAAGGTTCAAAGGATAAAGAAAGATTTAAGACCGTCAACTTAGAGGAATAGACTTCTTTGATAAAGTATGTGCTCAAATTGCTTCATTAGCAAACTACATCATGATAATAGATGAAGGGCAACAATGTATAGCTCCAATTAGCCATAACCTTAGTCAAGCCTAAAATCTCCTATGCTCTATGCAAGTAAGTCAAGTATTATAGCTTAGAATTCAAAGAGAGTAGAACCAAAGGCATGAGAGATGCCTAAGATGAAAGGAAACACTCAAGTAGAGAGACCCAAAGAGGAGCATAAGCCACAATCACCTATAAAAGGGTTGGAATTGAAGAAGGAAGTACCCTTAAGGGTAGAGGGAAATGCTTTAACCCAAGGAGCAAGAGACCTAGAGCTTAGAGAAGTATTGGAGATGAATAGAGAAGGTTTACCTAAAGATCCCCCGACCAAATTAGTGTTAAAGCAAGGAGGCCAAACCATGAAATGCTGGATGGAGGATGGGTTACTTTGTGGGAAAGGAGGAAGGATACATGTTCCAAATCATAAGAACCTTTGCATGAAGATCTTGGGAAGACATCACAACTTAAAGGACCTAAGTCATCTGTATTTCTATCAAGCATTAGCTAAGGTAGAGGACAAGTTCCATTGGCCAAAGATGTTAGAGGACATAGAAGACTTTGAGGGAACTTGTGCGGTGTGCCAAATTGAGAGAAGGATACTGATATCTGGCAAGTACACCTATCAATTTTAATATAGCGGATGTAAGTCCGAGTCGATCCCTTAGAGACTTCGAATACTAATATTAACCATAATTCTATTATCTAACTGGAAAATTGTGATGAGTTGAATAAATTAAAAATACTAAACTTAATAAACTAACCTAATTATGAGACTTGATTAAGCAATTTAGAAGGCGATAAAACTAAGAACAACTTCAAGAAAGCAAATAACGTATTTAGGAATTATTTCCCCTAGTGTTTAACATGTGACCGCTTAAAATGTATCTAATTATATCTCTATTATTCTTAACTAGAGGGATTTACAATTAAAGTTAATACCTTTCTCAAGCATATTAACACTAATCTTAAATTATTTATCGGAATCTCTTTACTTAATAATATAATTTAGAATCGCATTAATGTATAATGAATTCCCACACACAAGAACAACTTTCTGGAAGAAACATGTATCTTATCTCTAAGTATACATGTAATTCTCTCTAATTATGTCAAGATCTCATTACACATGTAATTTCTCAATCATCATGCATAATATCATAGATTAATACTCTAGAAATATTAGTTAACAATTAAATAACATAATTGAATCAAGAAAAGATAGAAACTTTATTAAAAATTATAAATCAATCTAATAGTCACATGAAACCCTAGGTTCCATAATCCTAAATACAAGAATCTTAAGCTATCATAATGAAACTAAAAACGAATTTCAACAAAATCCTGAAATAAAATATGAAAACCTCTTTTTGTTGATGATAAATCTCTTCAATCTTGAAGTTGGGTGTTGCTTTTACCTTTTTCTCCTCCCTCTCTTCAAGTCTCTTCCCTTTTAAATGTCCAATGTTATGTGCGAAACCCTAATATGTCCTTTTATAATATATTGTAAGGTTTCTTTTTTCATCACCAGACACAGCCTGGGATACAGTCGTGTCCTCAGGTTGTGTAACTTTCTGACCTTGGCAAATTTTCCTGGATGGATACAGCCTGGGGACACAGTTGTGTCCCAGACTGTGTAACTTTAAAACTTCATAACTTATTCATTTGAACTCCAAATTGAGTGAAACTTGATTCCTTTTCTTTACTTTCAATCCAAGAACGTGTTCAAACCTTGAAATCAAAATTTTACTCAATTAAGTATCAATTTCTTTAAAGAAAACCAAAGATGTAAGGGAAATACTATAAAATCACCATGTGAAATGTATTTAAAATGAGAGTTATCAAACTTCCCCACACTTGAGCAATTGCTTGTCCTTAAGCAAATAAATCAAAACAAAATTTCGGGACAAGAAACGCTAAACAAAATTTCTCACTTTTTAAGAAACCGGTGAACGAATACACTTGACCGGAAGAAAAATAAGAAAATCATTTTCAATTAACTTGCAATAATAAAGTCAACCAATTTCACCCTTAACAATATCATAATTTCACCTGACCATATTCGAATGCTCCACAATACTTAATACTAAAGTTCACTAGTTAATTTATGGAAGTCAAAGTTTACTCAAGTCATTTAACCAAGGATTCTTAAACTAAAAATTAGATTTAACATCTCGCCAACCGAGAAAGAGCCATAAAAATTTTGTCCATTTGACTAAAGTGTATACAATTCTCTCTTCTATCTCACCAAGCGCCATAATCTAAAACAAACACATTTTACATCTACTCATCCTCTGATCATCCCCTAGTTCATGCTTTTGTTGGGAGGTCTTTTAAATTTACTTTATTTAAGAACAATTGTGTTGGTAGAGGGAAAGAATCTCACTCTTCTGACGGACCAAGACCGATCCACACCAACTTATTCCTTATTTTGATAGCGGGAAAGACCTTGCTTTTCTAACGGACTAAGGCCTATCCATACCAATTTTTTTCATTAGTATTGGCATTGGGACTCAATCTCGCTCTTCTGATGGACTAAGACGAATCCTTACCAATTTTTTCTATTCATACACTTGTTATTACTTTTGACCTCCAATTATTGTGATTTTTCAGGGGTTTCTCAAAAGAAGAATTTCATTTGTTTGTTTGCTAAAAATTATAGGACTTTAAAAATTTCTAAGAGAAAGGTATACATAAAAGTAAATTTAAAAATAACCATGACTAACTCTGAACTAGTGATGTTGTTCCAATCTCAAGTCTTAAAGTAATAAGCTAAATAACTCGTAACTTTGCCCTCCACAGATTTGACTAATCAATTCTAGTAAAGTATAATAAGATCAATAATGATCAAGATGATACAGTTAATTTGGCTCAACACTTGTTAATCACCTATTGCAAGTTAACTTAAAAATTAATTGGGTCAAATGTGAATAATTGGTCTCCTAAACAGTAACAAATTCATATATATCCCTTCCTTACACTTAATAACATACATTGTCCTCAATGTATGACTAAGAAAGAACAATAGCAAGATATTAAACAAGAAAAAACATCATAGGGAAAAAGGAAATACATATATTAAAAAAAAAAAACTAATACTTCTCTACCAATCGAAAATAAGGTGAAGAAGTTCATAACAAGGAAGCTATCGTCATTACATGTCTGATTGCACATGCCTTGGCCAACTAAAAAAAAAAAAAAAAAAAAAGAACTAAGAAGAGGGATCGGAATCTATCTCTCCATCATCCTCATCAGATGGTGCCTCCACCATGGTTTCATCATTGTCTTCTTCACTGCCCTCAATATCCTCTTCACTACTCCCAGCTGCCTCTTCCTCACTACCCTCATCATCCTCTTCCTTACTCGCACTATCCTCATCATTTGCATCCGACTCTTTCATCTTGAGAAAATTTTCCAATTTGTCTTGGCGGATATAAAGTTTATCCACACTTTCTCGGATATAACGAGCTTTAGTCATCAACATATCAAATTTGTCTTCAAAGCTTACTGAAGACGTCTGGCCTTGAGATGTGTTGCGTAAGTGTCGACCTTGACGTCTCGTTGGTAAAAGGTTCATAAGTTGGAATGAATTAAGTCGCATAGGAGTGACTAAGGTAAGCGAAGGCCAAATAACAACCTTAGTCCACATGGCTTGCACTAGTAAGGTGATATAGGGGCCACAACAAATATGCCCTTTCTTCCGTGTAGTGGTGGCTTAGTGGCTGAAAAGTTCAGCTAGCTCAATGGTTAGATTGATTGGGTGTTTATGAATAACACTATACAAATAGAGACAATCCTTGTTAGAAACCACACTGGTGCTGAGGCCTCGGCTAGTAAATGTATGTGCAAAGAGCCAATGAAGAACATGATATTCAGGTTTGACCAATTGAGAAGCCTTACATTTTGCTGGGTCATAAGCATCACTAACAGTAATTTTGTTCCAAAACGCCCCTGGTGTTACTCCACGTAGAAAACAACATGTTAAATGTTGGAACTCTTCTATCCGTGTGTATCTATCCTCATAAAGACCGAGATATTTACCTAATTGAGCTATTGTCATGTGGAAAGGGTGGCCACTTAAAGTGAAATGGAGTTTGCATTTGGGGCCCATGCCACTAGCACTCTCTTTATCGAGTTTATATGTACATAAAAACTCCAATGTTAGCTCCTTATAAACTGGAGCTTCAAGAGATAAAAACCGCTCCCAAATGGTTCCTTCCAATGAGCTCCAATTGAGCGAGAACATCCTAATCCAAATGAAGGGTGTCACTGAAGGGCTTGTTCTTTTGTAAATTATAGCGTTGCGACTGGTATTCTTCTTTGAATTGAAGCATTGGATGCTCTATTGGAGGGAGGGTGGCTAATGGTTCAACAATGGCACCTTCTTGCGTTGAAGATGATGCTGTATATTTGGATTTTCTTTGAACAGTAAGCTTTGTGCGATTTGCCATTAACTACCTGAGAAGAAACTCCAAACCAAATCAAAAACGCGCATCCTTGCTACACTTAGTTTAAACGAAGACAGAGTTATAAAGGATTCTCAGTGAAGAATATTGAAAGAATTCTCATTGGGACATTTAAACAAACATGTAGAGTGCATCCACAAAACTAGTTGGTGTAAAAGAAATGGTTAGCAAATTCATCCAACTAAGTATACATTAGATGCATTACATTTCAATCAGCTTAAAAAGAAAACGTCCCAACACATCAAAGACGCTAAATGACCCAAAATCACTTTCACAATGCTAACCTTAACTGGCGTAATTGAATAATGATTATCAAATTGGCAAACAAAATTTGGATTTGAGAGATCATACAGGAATATCTAACCAGAGGAGGCATCATAAAGGCATTGAAATCTAGCAACACAAGGTAATTGTGTATGTCTATTATGAAAGAATAAAAACGAAGTAAATTCTCAGACAAAATGCATGTACCAATTCCTAAAAGACCTAAATGTCAAGTAGCTAAGCATGCCTAAATAATGAGGAAAATAAAGCATAAACAAGAGAGGACAGAAGAAAGAAAAATTAATAAAAAATTAGGAGAACTTACTTGGATCAGGAACGTGAGGAGAAGATGGAGAGAAGATGAAATGTGAAATGAATATGTGTTGATGTTTGTAAGTGTTTGAGGGGGTGTGTGTGTGTTTTAATAAATTGTGCAGGGCATGTGCTGAATCGCGTAGGTGTTGGGCAGATACGGGTTGGGACACGACCGTGTCCCACGCCCGTGTAACTCTCTGTTTGCGGTGCTTACCTGGGCGAATACGGGCTGGGACACAATCGTATCCCACGCCTGTGTAACTCTCTATGTTCGGGGGATGTATTAAAGCTAGGTGTGTACGGGCTGGGACATAACGTGTCCCACGCCTATGTAACTCTCTGTGTTCATGCGTTAATATTGGGCGCACATGGGCTGGGATACAACCGTATCCCATGCTCGTGTAACTTTCTGTTTGGATGGCATATAGCTGGGTATACACGAGCTAGGACACAACTGTATCCTACGTCGTTGTAACTTTCTATGGGTGTTGCATAAGGCTGAGAGCACACCGGCTGGGACACAACCGTATCCTATGCCCGTGTAACTTTCTGTAGAGACAAGTCATTGAAGGGCCCTGGATGGACATGGGCTGGGACACAACCGTATCCTACGCCCGTGTAACTTTCTGTAGAGACAAGTCATTGAAGGGCCCTGGATGGACACGGGCTGGGACACGACCATATCCCATGCTCGCGTAACTTTCTATTATTTTTTTTTTTTTAGCCTAAATTCATGAATTTAAAAATAAAAGAAACTTAAAGAAATAAAAGTACTTAAACTAGAAAAATAAGACAAAGAAAACTAAAGAGAAAAAAAAAATGAAACTAAAAAGAAAAGCCTATGACTAAAATTGAAACAAATAAAAGAAGCAAAACAAAGCTAGATAAAAGAAAAAGAAAATGGAATAAACTAAAAGAACTAAAGTGTGAGCAAAGTTAGACATGGGTTGCCTCCCCAAAAGCGCTATAATTAACGTCGATAGCTCGACGGGATGCATCTTCTCATGATAGTTCTATCGGGTAGAGATAAAACTTCTCTCGTCTAACATGCTCCAAGTTTCCACTCAAGTATAACTTCAATTGTTGCCCATTTACCTTAAATGTACCTTTCTCCGGGTGTATAACTTCAACAGTCCCAAACGGGAAAACTTGTGTAATTGTAAATGATCCAGACCACCTAGATTTCAACTTACCTAAGAATAAACGAAGGTGAGAATTATACAAGAGGACATGATCGCTGTCATGAACTGAGGACGGCCTAGTCGTGGCAGACGCCGTATACTGTACAAAGAACCCTTGATTGGTTACCCTTCCAATCAAGAACTCTTCACACAATATACAAGGCTCTACAACCACTAGTTTCCAAAGAACATCCAGACTCATATGATATCATTATACAAACATATTTATATAAAATTTAAGTTACAAAGCTTACATTATGTAGCATTTAAGTATGTCTAGGTTTATAATAACAAGATAAACAAAAGTACATGAGTAGAAGTCTACATAAACTGTTCTTTCAGTACACATAACAACTCGCTCTTGCCCAAGTCCCCAAGCTAACCTGCAGCATTCCTCGTCCTGTCTCTACGAACAGGCTATCCTGCAATAAAAGTCTAAAGGGGTGTAAGCCTAAGTTTAGTGAGCAAAACCCTCAACCACACCACAAGCAAGTTATAAGTACATTATATTCAAACATATGAATGAATGATCAACCAGTATGCCAAACAATACGTATAATTAACTAGTTCATATACGTAACTCAGATTTAATGCCCTCCGAAGTCAGGGTTGGAGTATACACGGCACCAATCAGATCCGGGTATTATACTAGAACTCACTTTACTACGGAATTCCACATTCTATACTTATATCAAATAATTCTTTTATTTTCATAAAAACTCAAGTTCTAGCATAATTGTGAGTGGGCCCCCACAGTCCACACTCACCCCTAAACGGAGGCCTCTAGACTTGACCCTTAGCCAGGCGGTTGGCACCTCCAACGCCTAGTGTTCCCGCGGGCCAGGGTAAGGTCATTTTGTACGAGTACACTGTACAGAACCAAATAAATGAATAATATCAACCCCCGAATGGCCTCTCTTTACCTCCGTGTGATGTGACGGCCGGAATAATATCTATGCTATGCATGTTAATGCATGTCTCAATTTCTTTTTATAGGCCGAGTATAATTAGGTTCAAATTATGCTATGACCATCCAATTGTGCACACAATCATTTTCTATACTACCATGCAACAAACATAACATTATCAATATTTAAGATAAGTTCACAATTCAAGCCATACCAACATACACAGGAATTTTCCCAAACCCCACACAATCATCAATTAACAATAATATTTAAGTCCACTATCTACAATCACAAAACAAGCATGGAATCATTGGGTAAATACTCACTCGGCCATAATGATTTGCCCTAATCGTAGTAATCGATTGGGAGGTCCTCGTTCACTTCAGGTTCACCTGATCATTATGTGATAACAACACTAATAAGTATTTGAATTAACTAATAATTCTAAACATTTAATTACCTAATTCTACTTAGACTACTATTAACTTTTACCCGGTAAGACTTTAATTTCAATTGTATATAACTTTTTCGTTTTATTTCTGATATTTATGAATTTATAGTCATTTTTTATCGTTTTCGGACGTATATTCACATGGTAATGATTATTCTGAATGTTAAGACCCCTATTTTACATTATGAACTAAATTTATAGAAAATTTTTGTTATAATACTTAAGTATTCTTATTACTTATATTTGTATCCTTTATTCCATAAATTCTTATAATTAAGGGATCTACTTTGTTATTACCAATTCATATACTAAATTAGGTATAATCTAATTTAGAAGGTGTATTAGAATTTTCTAATTTAAGTATCTAATTACCTACACTTTTCTTACTTTTCTCATTTTCTAAACCTATGCTTATATCATTGCTTACATCATCTTTTCTTTATGTCATCATATGCTTATGTCATCATACACCTCATCATTTGATTACATAAGCATTACCTCATGCTTATGTCACATGTACATGTCTTATGTACAATTATTTCTTACTTTATACTTATGTACATATGCCTTATACTTATACTTATGTATATATGCCTTATACTTATACTTATACATCTACTTATACTTATACCGTATTTATACATGTATTCCTACTCATATACCTATACGGTTGGATACGTATTTTTATACTAAAAATTCGTATGCCAAATTTTTCCTTAAGAAAATCCTCTCAATTTCATCCTTTTGTAGTTCTATGTATGTATTTAGTATAGTATATACATATATAGTTAGATATGGTCTTAAATTAGGTTATGTACATGATACATACTTATGTATAAAGGTTCACATACTTGTATTTCTTTGGTATTTCTTTATGTACACATATCTAAGAGTACATACACATGTATTTCTTCCATTTCCTTCATGATTCTTCATTTTCTATACTTAAAGATGGAAACTTTGTTTCCTCTTTGTCAAGACATCATTAAACACCTAATCACTTATCTAATCTACCTAATTAACTAACTAATGAATAACGTAAAGTAACATAAAAAACTAACTAATGAATAACATAAAGTAACATAAAATAACTTAAGAACATACCTTTAATTGTGTTGAAGTTTAAGGAGACAAAAGCAAAGGAATAAAAGTGAAAGTGGAGGGGAAGTTCACGGCATGAAATGGGGGGTTTTGTTTTTGTTTCTTTTGTTTTGTTTTCAATTATGGAAGACAACAAATGGTGAGGTCTAGAAGGGGGAGAGGTGGACGGCAACAATTAAGAGAGAAGGGAAAAGAAAAATCAAAAGGAAAAGAAAAGAAAACCATCATTAAGAACTAAGATATTTTCTTTATCTCTTAAGACTTTTGACTTTTCAAAATGTTGACTTTAGTCAACATGTGTTGACTTGGTCAACCCTTTGACTTTGGTCAACATGTATTACCTTAGTCAACATTCCTTAAGTATGTGTAATTTTGTGCACATAATGTAGTAATTAAGGGAAATTAGAGGAAAAATGAAGGAAATGAGGGAAAATGAGGTATTTGATGAATTGATTAGTAAATATTGTTGATGAGATCTTACTTTAGGTCTTTATAGCCTATATATCTCATTTGATAAACTACTTTGAATAACAAATGCAAAAAGTACCAATTTAAGTGTTAAGGTTCACTACATAAACCTAATCCTCAACTATTACTCTAACTCTAAGTGAAACTATCTTAATCACTTACTTACGAAGTAAATATAATCTATGACTCATTATCTTAATTTCTAATGGATTACCTAAGGATTCAAAGCATATAAGTATGAATGAGGGTCATCTCTAACCCTTTACTAATAGTTTAGCAAAATATAAGCATTATTTTATCAATTAGGGTTTTAGGGTATATCATGTTGGATTAGTGCACATATGTCTTTAAGATAATCATTTTTAGGGTTTCTATCACTTTTGAATAAAATCTTTAGCATTTAGAAACATTTAGGGTAGAAAAATTCTTTACGCGATTGAGTAATTCTTTTAGGGTTTTCACTTTCATTAGCCTTGTCGACTCCTAAATTATCTAACGTAGTCAAGTCTATTACAAAAGCTAGGTTGATAATTTTAGGGGTTTACAATCGCCTTCTTTAAATTGTTGACCTTGTTTGATTCGCTGATCGTGGTACTTTTTGGCCCTTTTTTTTTTGTATAATTTGGAGTTCTCATATGCTTTCACTTGCCATTCCTCTAGCTCATTCGATTGAAGTTTCCTGTGAGAACCTGTACGCTCAAAATCAACACTAGCACTCTTAATTGCCCAATAAGCCTTATATTTAATCTCTACTGGTAAATGACAAGCCTTCCCATATACAAGTCAGTAGGGTGTGATCCCTAGTAGGGTTTTGTAAGCGGTTCTATGTGCCCATAGAGTATCATCCAACTTTTCTGACCAATCTCTCCTATGATACTCTATGGTTTTTTCAAGAATTCGCTTAAGATCGCGATTAGCAACTTCTACTTGGCCACTACTTTGGGGGTGGTACGGGGTAGCTATTCTATGTGTAACACCATAACATTTCAACACTTGGTCGAGTTAGGCATTACAAAAGTGTGTTCGCCTATCACTTATAATTGTCCTAGGGGTGCCAAATCGAGAAAATAGGCCTTTCAACAATTTTTTTACTACCTTAGCATTATTAGTAGGGAAGGCTTTAGCTTCTACCCACTTAGAGACATAGTCAATAGCTACTAAGATATATTTATTTCCATTAGACTTTGGGAAAGGACCCATGAAATCGATCCCCCACACATCAAATACCTCGACCTCAATGATGGGGCTTTATGGCATTTCATCCTTACGAGATATATTCCCCACTTATTGACAATGATAAAAAATCTCAACGTATTTTTGGGCATCTTTGAATAAGGTAGGCCAACAAAATCCAGCCTCTAGGACCTTATGAGTTGTCCTATTGGCATTATGATGCCTACCCGTAGGCCCCGAATGATAGTGGCTCAAAATTCTCCATCTTTCAAAGTGTGGTACACACCTTTGAATAACATGATCTGCATATACTTTAAACAGGTAAGGATCATCCCAAAAATAATGTTTCACATCAGAAAAAAATTTCTTCTTTTGCTAGTGTGGAAGTCCCTTCGGTATAATCCTAGCAGCTAAAAAATTAGCAATATCCGCGAACTAAGGAATTTCCATATCACTTACTTGGGCGATGGCATAGAGTCACTCCTCAGGGAATTCATCTTTGATCTCATTTTCGTTGAGCATTTCCAAGTTTGGATTCTCCAATCGAGATAGGTGATCTGCTGCTAAATTCTTAGCCCCCTTTTTATCTTTGATCTCCACATTAAACTCTTGTAGCAACAAGATCCACCTAATCAGTCTTGGTTTTACATCTGGTTTTGCTAACAAGTACCTAAGGGTAGAATGATTAGTATAAAAAATCACTTTAGATAGAAGCAAATAAGAGCGAAACTTATCAAAGGCAAAAACAATTGTTAGCAACTCTTTTTCTGTAGTAGTGTAGTTCTCCTAAGCATTAGTAAGAGTTTTGCTAGCATAGTGAATTGGTTGAAAGTGCTTGTCCCTCTTTGCCCCAGCACTACCCTGACTGTGTGATCACTTGCGTCACACATAAGTTCAAAGGGAAGTGCCCAATCAAGTACTACCATGATTGGAGCATTGGTAAGTTTCTCTTTAAGGATATTAAAAGCTTTCAAATACTCCTGAGAGAAAACATAAGATACATCCTTCTCTAATAACTTAGTCAAAGGGCGAGCAACTTTCAAGAAGTCCTTAATAAATCGCCTATAAAAACCTACATGCCCTAAAAAGCTTCTTATGGCCTTAACTGAAGTTGGAGATGGGAGTCTTGCAATCGCATCCACTTTGGCAGTATCAACCTCAATTCCTCGATATGAGATCTTATGGCCCAGCACAGTACCCTCTTGTACCATGAAGTGGCACTTCTCCCAGTTGAGTACAAGATTGGTCTCTTTACACCTGGTAAGTACCTTGTCCAAATTATTCAAACAATGGTCAAATGAGTTGCCAAAAATTGAAAAATTATCCATAAATACCTCCATTTTGTTCTCAATCAAATCATCAAAAATTGCTAACATGCATCACTGGAATGTAGCAGGTGCATTGTAGAGACCAAAAGGCATTCTACGGTAAGCAAAGGTGCCATAAGGACAAGTGAAAGTGGTCTTCTCTTGATATTCCGGTGCAATAGGTATATGAAAATAGCCAGATAAGCCATCTAGAAAACAATAAAACATATGTCCAACTAGTCGTTCTATCATTTGATCAACAAAAGGTAAAGGGAAATGGTCCTTACATGTAGCATCATTTAACTTTCGATAATCGATACATACACGCCAACCTGTTACCGTTCTCATTGGGATCAATTCATTCTTTTCATTAGGAACTATTGTCATGCCACTTTTTTTTGGAACTACTTGTACTGGACTCACCCATGAGCTATCAGAGATAGGATATATCATACTTGCATCAAGGAGTTTGACAACTTCCTTTTTGACTACCTCTTTCATGTTTGGATTCAAGCATCTCTAGGGCTGTACAATCGGCTTGTGGTCTTCTTCCATTAAAATCTTATGAGTACAAAAGGAGGGATTGATACCTCGAATATCGGATATTTTCCAAGCAATGGCCATCTTATGCTCCTTGAGTACTTTCAACAACCTTTCTCTCTGTTCTTCTTCTAAATTGGATGCTATAATTACTGGTAATTTGGAGTCCTTCTCTAAGAAGGTACATTCCAAGTAGTCAAGTAATTGCTTTAACTCCAATACTGGTGGCTCCTTAATCGAAGGTTTTAACTGTGCTTCCTTCCTCTTTTCAAACTCTTCAAACCCTTTCTCAATAGAGGTAAGTTTATTTGCCTCCAGTTGGGCTACCACCTCGGATTTGATAGGATCTTTCGAAGCTTCTTCCATGCCTAATTGCAAGCAACTCTCTAGCGGATCCTTAAAAAGAACTTCCTGCATATAACTTGAAACAAAAGTGTCAGTAACATCCAAAAGGTAGCCAGTATCATCTTGATCAACAGACTTTTTCATAGCCTCCGAAATTTTAAACATGATCTCTTCATCTCCTACTCGAAGAATGAGCTTGCCATCACTAACATCAATGATAGCCCTAACGGTAGCTAAGAATGGTCTACCTAGGATAAGGGGCAACTCAAAATCTTCATCCATATCCAATATCACAAAGTCAACTGGAAAAATAAATTCACCCACTTAGACTAATACATCCTCAATAATGCTTCTAGGATATGTCACAGATCTATTAGCTAATTGCAAGCTCATGCATGTGGGTTTAGGTTCCCTTAATCCTAGTTTCTTGAAAAATTTATAAGGCATTAAATTGATGCTAGCACCTAAATCAGCTAAAGCTTTGTGAACTAACAAGTTACCAATATGACAAGGAATTGTAAAACTTCCTAGGTCTTTTAGCTTCTTGGGTAACTTGTTTTACGCGATCGCAGAATATTCTTCACCCAATATGACTGTAGAAAGCTCCTCAAGCTTCCTCTTGTTGGATAACAAATCTTTTAAGAACTTAGCGTACTTTGGCATCTGTGACAAGGCATCAACGAGAGGTAAGTTAATATGCAGTTGTTTAAAGAGGTCAAGGAACTTACTGAATTGTTGGTCATTGCGATCTTGCTTGAGTCTTTGGGGATATGGGATAGGTGGTTGATATTCCTTCGCCTTAGATGACTCTACGTCTTCCGTTGCTTTCATCCCCTCCTTGCTCTTACTAGTCTCCTTGCTAACCTTCCTCTCAACATGCAACTCCTTCCCACTTCGAAGTGTCACTGCCTTGACATGTTCCTTTGGATTGGTTTCTGTATTTCCCCGTAGCGTTCTCTATGGTCTTTCAGAGATTAGCTTCGTAAGTTGACCAATTTGGTTCTTAAGGTTGCGATTGGAAGCCTCTTGATTCCTCAACGATGATTCAATGTTGGATAAGCGAGCCTCATTGCCTTGAATATATTTTGTGAGAAGTTCTTCCACACTGGACTTCTTTTCTTGAGGAAGAGGAGGTGGGAATGGTCTTTGAAATCTAGGTGGGCCAAAGTTGGTCTTCTGATGTCCTTGGTTTTGATTTCCCCATGAGAAATTTGGGTGATTCCTCCATCCGGGATTATAAGTGTTGCTATAGGGGTTATTTTGTTGCTTAGGTGGATTTCCTAGATAATCTATCTATTCCAGTTGTTCTTGTGCTCCATAACCCTGCATACCAAAGTCACTTACATCCGATTGTACTTGTTGAGGGCCAACAGAGAGTACATCTATCTTCTTACTCAATAGGTCCACCTTGGCTACTAGAGCAGTGGTCAAGTCCACATCATAAATTCCCATAACCTTTTGCTTGGCTCTAGTGCTTTCCCATTGATAATTGTTCATTGCTATTCCTTTAATTAGGTTTGTGCTTGCTCGGGTGTCTTTGTGTTCAAAGTACCTCTTGCGGATGCATCAATCATCTGTCTCGTAGATAAATTGAAACCATTATAGAAGGTTTGAATATGCATCCATAGTGGGAGGCCATGATGTGGGCACCTCCTGAGCAAGTCCTTGAATCGATCCCAAGTGTCATATAGAGTCTCCGCTTCCAATTGGGCAAAACAAGAAATGTCGTTTCGAAGTTTAGCAGTCTTCACAGGTGGGAAATACTTCTCCAAAAATTTCTCTACCAATTCATTACAAGTTGTGATTAAATTTCGTGGGAGGGAGTTCAACCACTACTTTGCTCTACCCCTTAAGGAAAAAGGAAATATCCACAGTCGAATGGCATCATCCGCGGTTCCGTTGATTTTAAATGTATCACAAATCTCTAGAAAGCTAGAGATGTGGGCATTAAGATCTTCATCTTGGAGACTGTCAAACTGAACATATTGTTGCACCATTTGTATGATGTTGGGTACAATTTGGAAGTTATTAGCCGCGATGGTTGGCCTTGTGATACTAGAGTCAGCTCCAATAAGTGTAGGCCTTGAATAGTTAAACATAGTCCGATTTGCTTCATTACCATTGTTAGCCATGTGTGGTGGATCTTCTTGATTGATGAATTTAGTGTTGGCCTCTTCACCCTCTACCTTGATCTCAATAATTGACTCGTCTTCTATGGTAGCCACAATTTGTTTAGGTCGTAATCTCAAATTTTGAAGGACAGTTCTCTCAATTTTAGAATCAAGTTCTACCAAATCTTTTAGGTTGCTTCAAGTCATGCACTATAAGGGTAAGAAATACAAAATCAATTGCAACTTTAGGTAATAAAAATAAACAATGAAAACAAAAGAAAAAAAAAATTGGTCAAAGTAATAAAGCAACTAGTGTTCTTAATATTGAAAATTCCTTAGCAACGGCACCAAAAACTTGATATCTGGCAAGTGCACCTATTAATTTTAATATAGCAGATGTGAGTTCGAGCTGATCCCTCAGAGACTTCGAATACTAATATTAACCTTAGTTTTATTATCTAATTGGAAAATTGTGATGAGTTGAATAAATTAAAAATACTAAACTTAACAAACTAACCTAATTATGAGACTTAATTAAGCAATTTAGAAAGCAATAAAACTATAAACAACTTCAAGAAAACAAATAACTTATTTAGGAATTATTTCCCTTAGTGTTTAACATATGACCGCTTAAAATGTATTCAATTAAATCTCTATTATTCTTGATCGGAGGGATTCACAATTAAAGTTAATACCTTTCTTAAGCATATTAGCCCTAATCCTAAATTATTTACTGGAATCTCTTCACTTAGTAATATAATTTAGAATCGCATTAATGTATAATGAATTCCCACATAAAAGAACAACTTTTCAGAAGAAATATGTATCTTATCTCTAAGTATACATGTAATTCTCTCCAATTATGTCAAGATCTCATTACACATGTAATTTCTCAATTATCATGTATAATATCATAGATTGATACGTTAGAAATATCAGTTAACAATTAAATAACATAATTGAATCAAGAAAAGATAGAAACTCTATTGAAAATTATAAATCAATCTAATAGTCACATGACACCCTAGGTTCCATAATCCTAAATACAAGAATCTTAAGCTATCATAATGAAACTAAAAACGAATTCCAACAAAATTCTAAAATAAAACATGAAAAACCCCTTTTTGTTGATGATAAATCTCTTCAATCTTGAAGTTGGGTGTTGCTTTCGCCTTTTTCTCCTCTTCCTCTTCAAGTCTCTTCTCTTTTAAATGTCCAATGTTATGTACGAAACCCTAGTATGTTCTTTTATAATGTATTGTAAGGTTTCTTTTTTTGTCACCAGACATAGCTTAGGACACAGTCATGTCCCCAGGTCGTGTAACTTTCTGACCTTGGCAAATTTTCCTGGATGGACACACAGATTGTGTAACTTTAAAACTTCATAACTCATTCATTTGAACTCCAAATTGAGTGAAACTTGATTCCTTTTCTTCGTTTTCAATCCAAGAACGCATTCAAACCTTGAAATCAAAATTTTACTCAATTAAGTATCAATTTCTTTAAAGAAAACCAAAGATGTAAGGAAAATACTATAAAATCACCATGTGAAATGTATTTAAAATAAGAGTTATCAGATACCTTGGTAGCAATAAGGAAGAACTGCATCAAGGTATAAGGCAAAAGCGTAGAAGAGAAGTAGAGAAGATCTTGTAGGGGTGCCTGACGAGGGGTCTAGGCCAATTATCTTGCCTAAATTGCTTAGTGAAATGAAAGGGTCTACTTCGTATTGAAGCAACATGGGAGAATGTTGTAGATTGTGCCTACTTTGGATATCTGGTGGAAGAGTTCTCCAAGAAGTGAAAGCTGATGGGAACATCACTGGTTTGGGTGGAAGAGAATGTCATAGACTATTTCCTTGAGTCTGTTTTTCCCTTTTGTATATGTATATAAAGGCCATTACATGTAAGCCCACGACCAAGGCCTATGTCTACTCCTAGGAATGTTCTAAAAGTATTTAGATACATTGAACCTTAGTAGGTGGGGCAAGTTAGATAAGGTAGGTACAATATATAATAGCAATTAGATTAGACAGATCTAGGCCATCCATTGTTAGAGGCCTCTTATATATAAGGGGATACCACTCCCCCCACCTCATTTGTAATCCATTCAAAAATACAAGTTCTAATCTTACTTGAGTAACTTTCTCTCTCTAAATAAGTGTGAACTTGTGTGATTTAGATTGAAAATCTAACTTAGCCTCTCTTTAAAGTACCGAAGAGTCTAAGTACCACACATGAGAACTAATAAAAAACTTTGTATGTTACAATAGCATGAACTTAATGTAGTAGTTGTTTATGTGTTTATGTTATTGTATAAGTGTGCCTTGTAAAGTTCCCACTATAAATAAATAAAATGAATCTTTCTTGTATGCATTCTATTTCCTTCTATATATTAGTTTAAGCTCTTATCTATCTTTGATTTACAACTTATGAAAATGTCGAATGAAGACTAATGTAACTATTAGGAGAAATGAGCATAGCTTAGGCAATAACCAACTATATAAAATCCTCTTTTGAAATCATATACTTGCCATAACACAAGCAATCATAGTTGTCAAAATCGCAAGTCAAAACTACAATTCTATGAGCTTATAATTTTATAATATTTTTGTTAGTTAAAATAGATGTAAAATTGTTTATGTGCAGACTTCTAGTAAAATTATGAATTTCATGTACGATTATACAAGCTTACGAGTTTACTGATTTTATATGATTCTATACAGTCAAATGAATAGTAGAATCGCGATTTTGACAACCATGCAAGCAATGCTACAGTATATGATGGAGGAGCGTAGGTAGCTAGAATGGATCCTCTACTTATCAAGGGACAACTAATTGAAATTAACAAACTTCCCAATTTTATACAAACCAATTGATAATTTGATAGAGATATCAACAAACTCAAAGAAGTGGATGATTAGTTGGCCAAAATTGAACGATACTTTGAGGCTTTTCAAGTACGTAAGCATCAAAAGGTGGTTTGTGGGACTTTCATGCTATGAATGAGAGGATGGGTTTGTTGGGATTCTAAATTACAAACCTTAGAAGGAGCAATCACATAGGATCCATTCTAAGAAGATTTTAGAAAGGAACTCTTTCCTAAAAACATATTAATGAAACTAGTGTTAGACTTATTCTTGTTGGAGAAAAGCCATACAACCATATCCCATCCAAAGTAGATTTAATAGATTATGACAATATGCACTAGCTTCATATAAGCATGATAACACTCTCAAGAATAGATGTTTTAAACATATAATGTATTGTAAGCTACAAAACCACAATATCCCTACATATGTAGACAAGGCTAGGTTGCTAGAAACCAATCGCCTATGGCTATAGTCTTTATGGACTCATAAGGGGGATTAAGGTGGTAGTAGTTTTGAAAGCTCCATGTTAAAGACCATATCTCAATTTTGGATGAAGATAAGTGAATTATATGAAGGACTTTCTTGTTAAGGAATAATCTATTGATAATAGTATAGCTTTAAAATACTAGAAGTGTGGAAATGGACATGCCCCTAGGAAATGTGAACAATTGAGAGGAAAATACTACATATGTGGATTTAAGCAACATTGAGCTAGAGATTGTCCAAAAGTTAGCCAACTTAAGTAGTACTAATGTAGAAAGAATGGCCATACTTTGCATTATTGTGCCAAGGGTAAATAAAAAAAGGTAGCTTAAATAATCTTCAAGATATAACCACCATCATAGCAAGAGTATTTGCTATGGATGCATGTAGATGCAAATGAAAAGCAAGAATAGATAAAGAAAAAGTAGCAAAAGAAGATAAAGATAAGGATGATAATAGTTTAGATGATGGAGTATTTGAAGATTTGATTACTAGTGAATTACCTTAGGAAATACCTAAGATTGTATGTGATCGTGTAATATCTATAGAAAATTATTGAATGTATAAAGCCTTATTATGAATTAAATATACTTTGTAAGAGATGTTTTGATTGAGAATAATAATGCATTATTTGATTCTAGAGTTTAGTATTCTGTTTTACGGCTAGACTTTCAATGATAGCATAATATTAAATCATGAGAAATGAATGCGACCTTAGTATTGGAACATCAACTAAAGGAAGGGTATTAACTAAGAGAATGATATCTAACCCTTGTTGAAGATTGGAACTTATGTTGAGTAGCTACAATGAAAAATGTGAGAAAGGCTTCCAAGGTTGAGTAGATTCCTATAGTATGTCAACTTCCACATATATTTTGTGAGGATTTACCGAGCCTTACACCATATAGGGATGTTGATCTTGCTATTGATGTACTACCTAGTACTAAGCCAATCATAAAAGTACCTTATTAGATACACTGGCATAAACTAAAGGGACTAAAAGTTCAACTTCAAAAGTTATCAGATGAAGGATTCAATAGACCTAATATCTCCCCTTAGGGAGCTACAACATTATTTTATAAGAAGAAACATGGAACCTTCAAATTATGATTGATTACCTAAAGCAATAATAAGGATAGTCTTTTCAATTTGCCCTTCGAAAAATTCAAGTAGAGGGTAATCATGACTTATTTGTAAAATAGAGCTTAGAATTGGCTAGTAGTTGTTTTGGTGACCATCTTAGCATCATGGGAGACAATTCACCTGAAACTTAAAGGACTAAGTTAAATTTTAGCATATATATATATAGTTGAGGGGGTTTGTATTAGAGCAGTTATGTGCAAGTCATGTGAGTATCACGTTACACATGACTTCAAAGTAGTGATGTAGAGACGACACTTAATGGGATGACTTAAGAGAAAATGTTTGATCTTTTGCTTGAACACTATTTGATCTTAGAGAGTAAACGTTTTATAGTAGAACACTGTTTCTCGTGTTACACATGACTCTTGGGCTTGATGACATCCATTGGATCATCTTGGTGATTGACGAATGAGATGAAGCTTACTCAATTCATATTTATCTTGAATGAGCTGGCTAATAGGCCTAAGGCCAATAGATTTCCTTATAGGTGCACGAACCTACTTAAGAAAAAGGTTGGAGGTCGACGAACTGGTCCAATGGTCCCTATTCTAAGTCTTCCAAACCACTTATCCCAATATAAACCTTGTTAAAGATTCAAGCCCAAATAAATATTGTGTTTAGCCTAATAATTAATATAACAATTTTAGCCCACTACATTTTGCCCCTTGACCAAAATTCTTAGATGGAGTTTAAGTATTTTAGGCATAAATTACTTACTTTGAATAGCTATGTTACTACTTAGTGCACGTGCACTGTAAATTAGCTAGACCGATACAAAGCGTGCTCACATAGTTGAAAACCTCATCTTACGCTAGTACCATAACTTCATTTATTATATGCCTCAGTAAGCAAGCTTATGGCATTATTTAATTGCGCGCATCACTTTTGACATGTAGGAGTGCTATTACCCCCAAGGCAATGTATATTAAATAAATATTCTTCAGTGAAGCCTTAAAAGAAATTTCCATTAGAAGTACTTCAATGAAATAGCAAAAACATATATTTAACATAGATAATTGGGAATGATTGACATGTAATACCTTACACCATGACTTCTCATGTAAAGGTTTTATCAAAATGGAGATGTATTAAACTATCCAATCACAAGTTGCTTCGTCAAATTGGTTTCACCTGCCAATTCTCATAGTATAAAAAAAAAAAAAAAACTAAGACCCCATTCTCATTATTTCTTCAAGCTAGCTTCTTTTTCCTAATTAAGCTACTCATTGCAATCAAGTATGTCGCTTTTTTTTTTTAACTACTATAATGAAATTCCAAATGTAGAATTAGGCTATACATGATTCCTTAATCCACTATCCCCTTCACTAATCAAAATGAAAATAGAAACTCCCGATCTTTTTCAAATCCTTTAGTTGCCAAATATATCTCAAATCCCCATATATATATATATGGCAAAATTGTTCATTAACAAATCTCTTTTTCTCTTTCTCTCTCTCTTTTTTTTTTTAAGTCTATCGAATTATCTATCTCAAACTTCAAAAATATCATAGCATAAATCTTCTGAACTCTTCTATGAATATCCTCATACTAAAACTTCATTCAAAATATCTTCGCAAAATATTCTAGTATGTATCATATCCCATTCTAAATATAAACATATCTTCCAAATCTACTCACTTCCAAGATTAAATCACCTTCATATCTTTTTGTTGCATCCTTGTAGGTACTATTTATATATAATAGTCGCTAATTTTTTTCTTTGTACTCCATACTCGCATTGTTCGAACTTCAATCTTCAATTCATGAGCTCAAATAGATTAATGCTTAAGTTGTGTTACTCATTTGGAGGAAGCATTAAGTAACTTCTACACTAATCAAGTCACATCTTTCCTAAGCTACGTAGTAATAAGAACCTCATTCTTTTGCTTGTTTGCGAGTTCTTCTTGATGATTCCCAATCAAATCCAACATCGTGATTCTCTATGATACTTTTTCTTTTCTTTTTTCTCTCTCTCTCTCTCTTTTCTTTTTTATGTCTGATAAGCAGTTGCAACAGTGGCATTCATACTTCTTCTATCCTTTTGCTTTTTCAAATCCCTTTTCTTTTGTTTTGATCTCATTCTTTTGTCACTCTTTGACAGGTAGCAAAGAATTAGCCTTTTCAACAAGTTGAAATAAAGATCATGTGTGGTTGGCTTCATAGCGAATTTGGACATGGTTGGCTTCATGCATAAATGGGGCTTGAACTTTTGATTTCATTGATAAGGATGGTTGTTGAATTTTATTAACTAATTGGATGAAGATCTTCAATTTCAATCAAAACATGCAGCCATAATTTCATGATAACCTTAAACCTTAATTCATACATGTAGTGGTGACTTAAATTATCCTCATATATTTCTTTTTTTTTTACTTTTAATATTGTGGAATGATTGCTTCTCTTATGGAGTTAACGTAATAGGTCGACTTAATTCTTGCATACACTTGGAATTGTTTAGTGACTACTTTGTTTATAACTTGTCAAAGACTTGCGCTGTTATGAATCGATCCCTACATAGACCATCATAACCTTCAAACTTTGATGATTTTAACTGAGAAATTTCTATCTTTTTCAATAGATGACATCCTAATCATGTGGCTTGATAATTCTCTTATTTGGATCATTGACCCTTTTGTGCAACCTCATATAAATACCCTTAAGGGTGAGTTTCAAGCTTGATTTTTTTTTATTTTATGAATTTTCTCTAAACTAATCAATATTAAACCTTACTCATTCGATATTAATCTTTGACTAAGGCTTAAGGAAAACTAAGGCTTTTTAAAAGAATTTTGTAAACTCTTAAAGTCGCCATCAGACTAGAGTTGGGAAAAAAATAGGTTTAGGTTAAATCGATTGGATGGGCCGATTTAACCTAGTCACCGATCCACTTGAAAAGCCAATTTTAAGAAAAAGTTTGAAAACAAAAGATTTTGGATCTAGGGGCTAGTCTTTAAATCCTTGCAAGTGCCATTACTAACTTTTCAAATTTAGATTCACCTTTCAAAATTACCCTTTTCTTAAAATGAAATTCAATTACCATTTTAAACTTACAATTAAAATTAATTCATTTGCGAAAAAATAATAAATTGAAAATATTTACAAAAAGAGAAAATAAAATTTTTTTCTCTATTTTAAGTCACCTAGTAGGTATCTACATACCCTTTATTAGGATCAAACTTTCCATAATTTGTTTTATAAAAACTTTAATATGTTAGATTCATTTTAATTTTTAAAAAAATGTTGAGTTTGCATTTTAAGTAGCTTTGACTTGATCATGAAAGATCTAAAGAGTCCTAAATCAAGATTTTATTTTTGGAAAATTCTAAAAATATCATAATTTTTTAAAAAAGGGTTGATTCACATTTGTTTATTTAGAAAATCGATTTTTTCTAAGCGTTAAAATCTATTTCCTTATTTATTTACTTCACTTTTCCATTTTTTATTATTTTATTTTATTTTACTTCTATTATTTATTTTCGCATATTTCTTTTTTTTTTTTGTCTTATGTCTTGATCAAGAAAAAAAATAAAAAAAATAAAAACTATACTTCCTATGTCATTCCCTCTTTCCTTTTTTTCCTTTCTCTTTTTTTTTTTTTTTTTAATTAAAAAATACATTGTAGTTACAAGGATTAAATAAAATAAAAAAATAATTAAAAATCGAATCAACAAAAAAGCAAGTTGAACCAAATGTACGTGGGTCGGACTTAGGTAGGAGCATAGGTCGTCGAGTCAAATTAAGAGTAGATGACAGGTCAGACATAAAATGAGTAGGTCAACAATAGGCAAGAAGGAGCAACAATGCATGGGGGGTTGCTTTAGGTACTTCCAATCGCCAAAATGAGCAGGGAGAGGGTTTTTATGAGTTTTTTTTATTGGGCTTGTGGGGGGTAAGGAGAATGTCAAGGCGGTTGGAGGTGGATTTGGTGATTTTCAAAATGGACAGTTATCGATGGTGGAGCTTCAATTGCGGTGGTGGCTATTGGGTTCAATAAAGGTGTTAGGTTGGGGGTTTTAGGTGGTGGTGAGCACAACTAAATGCTCAACTTTAGATGTGGATGAGTGGTGATGGCTGTCTTAAGCAGTGGGGGTATGGTGGTTAAGGTTTAGCAGTGGAAGGTTCAGAGATGTGGTTAGGGGGTACAGCTAAGCATGGAGTAGGTCAGGTTAGAGAGCTAGGCTCCAAGGGGGCTTGGTCGTGGCGTTTGCATCACTCAAAAGTGGTCAAAGAGGTCCGTAGAGAGATGGTTGTCAAGAGAAAGAGTGAGAGAGCTCAGATAATCTTCTTCTAGGATCAAGAACTGCCCTAAACTTATCCTCAACCTCCCATTTGTACCATTGCAACACCAATCAAGCTCGGGAATCTCGAAAATCGAATTGAATTGGGATTTGCATTTATTAGCTTTTGACCTATGAAATAAATATTTTCAACTTTTCAATTTGATTTCAAACATGTAGGATGATGAATGTGAATAGGATTTTAGACGAAATAAAAATTTCGCCATTAATTTGGCGAAATTACGACATAAAGAAGCTTGTAATTGGTGTTGAAGTCAGTTGTTGAGGAAGGAAAACGTAGGATTTCTAGAGAAAATGAAGGAAAGGGAAAGAAAAAGCGCTAACGTGGTGCTACGTCAACTACGAGATCCAGTAACATCATACCACGTGTCTTTGACAAGACATGTGACCGATGATGTGGGTGTGGCATGTATGTGACATGTGTCATGTTACATGTGATGCTAAGTGGTTAATACGTATCCATAGCATGGCTGACATGGTCCAATCATGAAGTACCATGTATCATGACTAGACACGTGGCATAGTGATTTTTTGACATGTAGTGGTATGCTTAATGAAGAAAACATAAAAGGCACTTTATGCCTTTGGTGACATTAAAACCCTTATCTTTAAGCCAAACCGAAGTGCAAGTTAAAGTGTGTTACCATCAGGCTGTTGGCCTATGCCTTGTCGACCTAGGTTAGATTTAAATCTTAGCCTAGGCCTAAAATCCTTCTTCCCTTTTTATTATTAAGGCCTAAAATAAATACTAAGGCTAAACTAAAGATCCTATTATATTTAAACTATATAACAAAAATTGATCTTTTTTTATAATTTTTTTTTTCTAAATTTTCTATGTTTTGTTTCTAGATTTTCTAATTTTTTTTTATTGGTTTTCTTAAATTAGGACTCTTTTTCTTACTTTAAAAATTCTAAAAAAATACAAGGGGGGCCAAAAATGGGATATTTACGGCTATCTTTCTTTATGGTAAAGTTTGGGTAAAACTTTGCCACAAAGATAAAATAAACCGTATTTTTGCCCCAAGGGTGAAATTGCCTTAAGAAGTGCTATAAATGGCTAGCTAACCTAGGTGTGGTCCACTGGAGATTGAGTGAATGATGAAAGACGAAAGAGAGATGCTGCTCTATGAGCTGGATGAAACATAGAAGTAAGTTTAAAGGTATCTAGTGTCGATTTAAAACTCAGTTGTGCCCTATTAAGCTGACTGACCTAAGTAAGAGCGTCTTTAAGGGACTAGCAAACCCAAAATTGGAGTTGATTTGGAAAACCTAATCGTACTCTTCTGAGCTCACTAACCTAGGCGGGAGCATCTCTTGAGGACTAGCAACCCTAAATTGGAATTGATTTGGAAAACCTAATCGTGCTCTTTAGAGCTTACTAACCTAAGCAGGGCATCTCTTGAGGACTAGCAACCCTAAATTGGAATCAATTTGTAAAACCTAGTTGTGCTCTTCTAAGCTCACTAACCTGGGTAAGAGCGTCTCTCAGAGACTCGCAACCTTAAATTGGAATTGATTTGGAAAACCTGATCGTATTCTTCTAAGCTTGCTAACTTAACAGGAGCGTCTCTCGAGGACTAGCAACCTTAAATTGGAATCAATTTGGAAAGCTTAGTCATGCTTTTCTGAGCTCACTAACTTAGGTAAGAGCGGCTCTTGGTGATTAGAAACCTTAAATTGGAAATGATTTGGAAAACCTGGTCATGCTCTTTTAAGCTTACTAACTTAGGCAGGAGCATCTCTAAGGGGCTAGCAACCCTAAATTGGAATAGATTTAAGAAAACCTGGTCATGCTTTTTAGAGCTCACTAACCTAGGTGAGAGCATCTCTCGGAGACTAGTAACCCTAAATTGGAATCATTTTAAAAAACTTGGTCATGCTCTTTTAAGCTTACTAATTTAGGCAGGAGTGTCTTTCGAAGACTAACAATCCTAAATTGGAATTGATTTGCAAAATTGCTGAGCTACTGACTACTGGTCCTCTTACTCATGTATGACTCTGAGGCCTCCAATCCCTCACCTAAAGAATTCTTTCTCATCAACCTACTAATGATGAGAAACTTTATGCAAAAGGAAGATGGTTGAACTCCTTGACAGCACCAAAAGGTTATACCCTGCTTTGTTCCTTTTTTAGTGCTGATGCTGACTATTCCCTAGCCAAAGACTGTGTTGAGTGATCTAACTTTTCTACCATCGATAGTCCTTACCAAGCAATGTGAGCTACCCTTACCATAGCCGAGTACTCCTTTCTCAGCATCCTTCTTATTCTCATAGCATCACTTGTAGTCTCGGCCTTCATATTGCCGCAACGTCTTGAGTCCCCCTTTGCCTGCTGTGATTGAAGAATCTATATACGGAACCAATGTTGTGCTGCTACTTGTCCATTCCACCTGATACTGTACTTTTTTTTCCTTTTTGTCATTTGTCCTTTTTACCCTTTTTATCATGTATTATGAATTTCCCTTTCGTAATACAAATTCTAAAAGGTTTGCGTTATTAGAGCATAATCTTCTCCTGCCCCACTTTCTAAGAAAAAATTATTACATTGAAATGTCCTAAAATGCAACATGGTGTATCCTCTATTGATTTACAGTAATTTGTGAATGTTCCATAAATAAATATGTTCTGCAAGCAATTTATTAGCATATGCAATAGTAAGATAACGATAAGAGTTTGAATTTCTAACGTTAACCATTACATGTATCTCCTACCATAATTGATTCATCAACTCCACATCGGGCATTTGTGAAACTCTAATTGCTCGATATTGATATGAATCATGGTGTACTATACGATTTAATGCTTTCAAGAAAAATTATCTAAATTATATATAATATTAATATGATGTCAGAAAAGTTAGAAAAAGATCCTTAATAAAGTTAATTTCCCAAAATAAAGTTTATAGACTATTTAATTTCAACAAAATGTATTTCGACCAAAATTGTTCGATAATTATCAGAAACTCAAATTTTAAGTTCCAAAATACTATAAGACTTTAGAGATAAATTAATTAAATTATAAAAATGATATTGGGAGTCAAATAGTATGTAGTTGTAATTATATAACTATGCTATATGAGTTATATGTACTCAATATGTAAATATATTAATATAATATATCAAATAATTACTAAAAATCGTAATCAATTACTAAATAATTATAAAAAAAATAGCAAAACCATGTGGAATGAATTGGAATTGGCATGGCACACACTTGAACATGTGGAAAAGTATGTTGAATGAGGTGGCAACAAAATATATTATTTAATTAGTTGAAAAACACCTAATATTCTAACTTATGGACACTAAAATTCTTTCCACCTCTCGATCACCTGGACCTCTATAAAAAGAGTTAGGAGATTAATTTTAAGCCATTTTAGCATATCAAACACTAGAAAATCCCTTCAAAAACTATAGTTTGGTATTTTTTACAACATATAGTAAAAATAGTAAGAAATATAAATGAAATAGAGTTCCTAAGGCTATACACAACCTGAAGCTTCTAGTAAAGAGAGAAGGTAGACCAACATAAGTAGGTAGCGAGAGCATGGCTAAATGGCCATGCACTAGTGAGTCTAATTTTAGTATTTAATTTTCAATTATTTATTAAAAAATCAAATTAAACCAAAATGTTATGAAAAATTGTTTCATAGGGTTATTTTGCATGTACATTAATTTAGCAATTTTATTTTGTTAAAAACCTTAATGATTTATGGTACTTACTTAGGAAAATGCCCTATTATTACGAATTTGTAATTAATTTTTTGAAATATTAAACAATGTTGTTTTGAGTTGAAAATTTTTTATGTAACACACTTATATTATGTATTTAAATGTGATATCAAGAATTTTTTAAAAGATTTATATTTACTATTTACTATAATTTAGTTGGATTAAGTTGGCAATTTTTCTAATTAAAGGGAATGAAGGGTTTTTAAACAAATTTTTGAATAAAACTCACACGTAATTTTGGATGAGTGGGTATAAGATGAGTAAAATATAAAACTCTACCCATGCCTTACATTGTGGCTTTAAGTTTCGAAATTTTATCATCTATATCCTATCCCATGGCATTCTAAAATCACCTTCTACCTTATAAATTGTACATGGTATAGAGTATCTTGTAAAACTTCTAAATATTTTTTCTTATAAATTTTAATATGGTTAGTTTCTATTTATTTGCTTTTCCTTCCAATTTCTTTCATTTATTTTTCCTTTTAATTATTTTCTTTACTGATCATTATTATACAAATATATTGTAAATATAGGGGTCTAATTAGAGTAATTACATGTATATTGTATAGGTAATGCACTATACATAACTTCAAAGGATTGAGGCAAGACTGCCATCTAAAGGAATGATTAGGTGAGAATAAGATAGAGAGGAGAAACATATAATCTCAGTATTATCGAGCCTAATTTTTCGGTTTCTTTTATTTAAAATTGATTTCCCTATTTCGGATTAATACTAAACCCTAACCCATTTAATATTAATCCTCGACAAAAGATATTGGAAAATTCTGGTTTTTTATTTAGAAAAATTTTTGGAGTTGCTACCCAACTGGAGACGAGAAAAAGAAAAGAAAATCGTAATCAATTGGGTAAAATTATTACGATTTAGTTACTGGTCTTTGATTTCAATTTAATACAAACTAAAGGAATTCAAATCTAAGAGCTAACCTATTAAACCTTAATGGGTACCACTATCTATTTACCAGAATTAGGATTATTCTTCTAAATTATCTTTTTTAATATCTTTAAGAAAAGCAATAAAAAAAAAAAACCCTAGCTTTCTATAGATTTTATCATCACCTCGAATGTGTTTACGTACCCGTTAACCGGGATTAGACAATCGTAGTTCTTTTCGAAAACTTTATTGTATTGGTTTGTTTTAATTTTTGAAAACTATCTAAGTTTACATGTTTATCAATTTAGTTTTATTTGAAGAAAATTATAAAAGAGTCCTAATTCTTGACTATTCACTTTATGAAAAATTCTAAAATGTCCTAGTTATGAAAAGGATTTGTTATATTTTCTATTTTTTTGCAAGACAACTTTTCTAAGTGGTAAATTTTTTTGCTTGAAATAAATAAATAAACAAAAGAAAAAAAAATCTAGGTGATAAAAATTTCCTAAGGAATTCCTAAAAGGCTCTAAACACTCTTTTATTGAAAAGTATTTTTTTTTTATCTTTTATTTGTGAATAAATAGCTAACAAACCAAATATATAAAATAAAATAAGCAAATAAATAGATAGATTAAAAAAATAAACAAGGAAAGAAGCTAGACCTGGGTGACAACAAATAAACACGAGTTTATGGGGCTTGGATTCGGGCCAATTTCAGTTCGAGTCGGGTGTCAACTGTGTAGTGAAGGTTGCCATATCCTGATTGCAATAGTGGTTATCACTATAAGAGGTTGATCGTGCGATGTTGGACAAACGGCGAGGATGGAGGCTACATGTTTGTAACTTTGTTAGCATGGCTTATGAGAGGTAAGGCACATTGTAGTGCGTTGGCGTGAATGTGTTTGGAGTAGAGGACGGAGGTGATTCGGTGTTTGGTTGCTCGGTTTCATATTGTTGTTGTGGAGAAGATGTTTGGCTTGCGGCGAGGATGATGATGGGGGTTTTGATGTTGGGATGTGGGCTGCTATTAAGACGTGGCCTCGCGTGAGGATAGGTTGATGATTGTAGTGAACAAGGGCTGTTGGTTGGGTGTGGTTGTGCTATGTTTAAGTATGGGCTAGGTCATGGGATAGTGGCGAAAGAGAGATCAAGTATCGATGGACAGTGGTGTTGGGTCTGTTCGATGGTGATTGGAAGTGTGTTGGCTCTTGGATCAATCAGTATTGCTGAATTGTGCGTAGGTGAGCAATGTCACATAGGTGCCTAGCGAGACTCGAACCTATGACCTTAAACTAACTCTATATCAAATAGTTCAATACTTATTTGTTAGACTGTTGGCCTATACCTTAACTTTTAGTGCAATTAAATTATACTTAAACTACACAATTCCCTAAAATAATTATTTGTACTAAGCTAAAACTAAAACTAAAACTAAAACTAAAACTATTTGTCCCTAATATAAATTACTTCCTAAAAATCTACAAAATTTTTATAATTTTTCCTTTTCTTTTTTTTTTGGGTATTTTCATTATTTGTTAATTTTTATTATTTTTATCTTTTATTAATTTTTTTGTTTTTTTATTATTATTTTTATTTTTAAATTAGGACCCTTTTTGTAAAAAATAAATAAAAAATAAAAAATTAGGATTACGAAGAGGCAAAATTAAGTGTTTACAAGTATCTCAAATACACAAATACACAAATGCACAAATGATAAACAAGGCAGTCTTAATAGACTTCAAACGTTCATCTTGTAACTTGAGTAAATGAGATTAATTCTTTACCTAAATTACTTATTTGATCTTAGAGAGTAAAGATTTTGTAAAGCACTATTGTTTCTCTATTCTCTCTTTAAAAGTTCCAAATGAGGAGAAAATGTTGGGTATTTATAAGCTTTTGAGTAAGATATCATTCATCCGATCATTTAGGTTATTAACGGATGAAAAGAAGCTTACTCAATTCGTAATTATACAGAATGAGCTAGCTAATGAGCCTAAGGCCAACAGCCTTCTTTAGTAGATGAGCTTGCATAAGAAAGGTTGGATGCAGATGAACCGATCTAACGATCCCTATTCTAAACCCACCAAGCCAAATCTCCCTAAATTATCTCAATATATGGACCAGACCCCTTGGGCCTTGTCATCGAACCTAAGGAGTCAAGCCTAAATAAATAATAGGCTTAACCCAATAACTAATATAACAATTTTCAGCCTTCTACGTTGTACCTCCTAACCAAAAGTCTCTTAAACATGTTTAGGGAGGTTTTGGGTATTTTTAGAAGTTGTTTCTTAAACGGTTATGTAAATGTACTAAATGTTGACTTTGCTTACTTGATTTTTTCCAATATCTATGGAATTAACCCTTCTTTTAGATTATTGACGAGTTGAGCATGATATGCTAGTATTCATTTGCTACAATGAAACACATATTTTGATATGCTTTTGTATCACACTAATGATTTATTGCTCCCATAACATTGATTCACATCCATTGCATAGAATTACTATAGTTGGCTCCTCTTAATATTTCTTCGATATTTTACGAGCATTGTAGAACAATAAAGCCATTGAAGCATTCATAGAAATTTAGAACTTTGATAATATCCCCTCTAGCCATGTTATATATATATATTATTCATACCAGTAAACGATATAATGCTGTCATGCAGCCTCATACTATATAATAGGGTATTTGTGTATATATATATATATTCAAATCTTCTCATATTCTTTCATCACCATTTATATCTCTTTTCAAAATCAAACTTAATCTAATAAACACCATTCAATTCAATCTTTTTCCTAAATCTTCTTTATATCAATTCAAATATTCTTTTCTTCAAAATTACCTGAAACCTTATCTCATCATGTTGTCGCTTCTTGACATTACCAATATCTTTTCTTCAATCCATATCTAATTTAGATCTATTAAAATCTTCAATCAAACCTTTAAGATTTTATCGTCCAGTTCCCTTTAATGTTGGCTTTAAATGTATCTTTCATTGACCTTGTCACCGCTTGCAAGTTTCAGTAATAAGTCTTGTTTCCTTCTACATTCTTTTATTTGTTTAGTATTTTTTTTTAATTCAACTTTGTAATCCTAGTTGCTTATTGATCATGGATAGAAGCATTCACACAAGTCAAACGCTCCTTTTGCAAAGTTGAGATCACATGCAAGTGTCAAATTAAGGTCATGAGTTTGAGCATTCACAACTCATAGTCGCAAATGATGCTTCCTTTCACAAAAAATAAAATAAAAATAAAAAGGTTCCAACTTTCTTGATTGTTATTCGTGACACCATTTGTTCTCGTCTCACTTGTTTGCTTCTTTCTATTATTTTTTTTTTTGAACATATGAGGATGTATATATATATATATATATATATATATATATATATATTATGACAAAATTGAAACACTCATGTCATGATCGGCTTCGAACTTCTTGATTCTTTTGGATATATAAATCATGGATATACCTTTTGCATGCAAATACATATTTCTTTTATTCTCCCCTTTGTATCCTTTGTTATCATATTGCCTAGACGTGATTCTTTGTTTCCTTTGGCTTACTTTTGGGACAATTGCTTCTTTCTTTCTTTTTTTCTTTAATCTTTGTGATATCCCTTTCATTGTCTAGTGATCAACTCTTCTATTATGTAAAGGTAGTAGCATCTTAGTTTGTCAAGGAAGGGATAAAGACCTTCTCATATCCCTTTCTTGTTACTTACTAGTTGAGATACATATATATATATATATATATATATATATATCATTGTTGTCTAATGAAGGTCGTCTCCAGACTTGATAAAAAGATGCATAGAATTCTTAAAAGGTAGCATGATTATAGGTGAAAACATTGGGAGAAGTTCACCATTGATGATGCCATACATATTGAGTTCTTATCATAGCATAGTCTTAACTGATTTTCTTTTTTATTTAATATAGTTGATATTTCCTTGAAATAGATATTTCCATACAAAAATGTCATATAATATCATCTTCTAATTTCCACTATTCACAAATTATGTCCTTGCAGCATGCGTATAGCATACACCCATTATATGATCTCATGACGATTTCTATATTTGTAATTTTTCCTTGTCGATTACTTTACATACTTGTCTAGTCATATCATAAGCTTGTAGTCTTCTAGATTCAGCTACATTTCTTTTGTTCTTTTACTCTGATTCATATTTGACATGTGTGTATACTAACACTTGCCATGTTTCTTACATAAGGAACAAATTGATTTTGCATTTTAATGGAAAAAATGATGAAGACTAATGCACAAATGTAGCGAAGATGAAGAACTTATTGGTGCATCAAGATAAATGTCTATCACCCATCCTATGTCCTCAAGATAAGTGGTTGGATGAGATTATCTTTAAAGACATGTTTTGGGACAAAGCTAAGTGCCAAGAAACCCATACAATACCTCACACTGATGGTGGTCTCCATTTTATCAAGCGTGAGCCTTGTGCTGATTCTAAACAAACCATTAGGAGAGATTTAGTGTTGCACTTTAGAAATAAAAAGAGAGAGCTACCTCTCTCTAATACCCAATTTACATTCTTGAAGGAGTCTCTCTTTGGATGGGATGATTAGGTAGCATACATTATGGAGAAGCCAAAATATGTAACTCTACTGAAGAACGCTAAAGTCCTCCATGCTATTACCACTTCTATTCAGTTGCGGTTCTTGCAAATGAGTGGAATGGAAGTATGGTAGGCAATCGTCTTACATGTTTATCGCTTTGTAAGGAGAGATAACTCCAACATTAGAAGACGAAGTTATACTATTAAATCTGCGTAGCTTTAGACAAGCCGACCTTGTTGCCACGACAATTTCTTATAAAGGGCATAGCTTTCAAACATCACTAATGAATACTTTGCAAGCTACTTGCACTAAGAAGAAGAAACCATGTTTTTCTTCTTAGCTCGCATATTTCTTCAAGGAGTGAAGGAAGGACAGGCCTAAGTTGTGAGAAAGAGTAACTACCTTAATATCATCTTTTTTCCTTTTCTTCTTTTTTTTTCTTTTTTTCTTTTTATATATTTCAAATGTTCTAGTTATGTCTTCTACTCATATGTGCTCCATCCCATTTTTGTAAGTATAAATTTTCTACTTCCATCGTGTTCTGGCTTTCCCTATTTGTATTCCCTAGAGGGCCTAAGGAAGGCATTAGTCTATCACTCTTCCTCTTGGCCATATGCATTGCCCAAGGTGAGTGATTTGCTCTAAGTCCCTTCTACTTAGGTTCACTTTATTAGTGCTTGGACCTATATAACCATGCTTCCATATGTTTGAAAGGTCGATATATGATCATTTCACATGTAGACCTGGTATTCCTTCAACTTTTCTTTTGCGAGCAATTTTAAAGACATTTTTCTCCTTTAGTTGCACAAGACCTACTTGACCTCGCTATTCCTAAAGCATAGGCCCAGGTTGAGGGATTGATTGATCAGTCACTCTTGTAGGGCATTGACATTGAGGGTGAATTCAAATTCGACCCTTATGTCGAGCAAATTACAGGATATGAAGATAGTAATGGACTTTATCCTCTTAGCTCATAAGGTGAGGTTACCTTAGTGGAAAATTGAGAAAATATCCTCAATTCTCAAGCTAGATTTCTCTTATGGTGTACTCTAGAGAGCTTACCTTCCCTTCTTGACAATAAAGACTCAGCTAGCTACTTTTTAAAGCGAAGAGTCATGGTATACTCTCTCCATCGAGTTGCATGTCAACTTGGTTCTGATTAAGGAGTGCCTCGCCTGATTACCATAACTAAGAGTTTTGAATCTTGCTACTAATCACTATGTCAAAATGACTTTAGGAAGATTTACCCTAAAATGTGACAACCATTCTTTCCTTTTACTGGCCGCTCTAAGGTTGCTTCCCATAGATGGCTGATGCATTAAACAAATTACCTAGATGAGTTCTGGGCTTATGCCTTTGCATTAGTAGTTGATACACTTCATGTACATACTATGTATCATTACGAATTCTTTTTTAAACTCCTAAGGCCCAAGTCTTAAGGTAGTGTAGATGTACGAGGAGTTATTACTAAACAATCGAAATGTCCTAGTAGGACAACAGGGGTGAAACCTTCTTTAAAGTCTAAGAGTAGCCCTCCTTCATCTCCACTAGTAGATTCGAGACAAACTAAGCAAGCATTTATTTAGGAGGTAACTTTATTAAATGCACCATGTTATTTTTATATGTATAATTTTTTTTTTCTTTTGTATTCATACCTTTGACTTTATTTCTTTACTCTTATAGGTTGAGATGGGCTTTCCTATTGTGATTAGCTAGAAGGATAATGCCGCTAACTTAAGCTTTGGGAATCATTCAGATAATCGTACTACACCAGTGGTAGCTTCAAATAAAGATGATGATGATGATGACTTGGTAGATTATGGTGAGTCTCTAGTCCAATATGGGGATGCTAATGATGATAGTGGAACTAAAAGGTTAAATGATTCCCTCGAAGCATAAGACATTAATTCATTAGTCAATAAGGTAGGTGATGGCAATACTTATGTAGATGCGTTGCTACGCTCAAGAACTCATGGAGGTGAAGTATATGCAACATCTACTGATGTCTCTCCTCCACTAATTGCTAACTTATCTTGTAGAGACATGGTAGTAACTCTAGAACCCATCTTGGAGAAATAGTATCCTTTCATGGATTTGATGTTCCTTTTCATCTATAGGAACCATTGAAGAGACTTTATACCTTGGACTAAGATTTTCGGAGTGAGTCTCTTATGTTAGGGACTGAGTTAGCTAATATTATGGTGAAAATGTTAAGGAAAGCTGCATCACCACTTGAGAAGTTTTAGATGTCTCTATCAGATGATAAACTAAAACAATTAATTAGCCGTATTGAAGAGGCTCATCATTTAAAATTTAAGGTTAGTAGCTTAGAGCCCATTGTTACCAAAGTTAAGAGATTGTTGAGTTATCATGTTGCTATGAGAAGCCAAGGTAAGCTAGTGGTAAAGATTTAAGTCTTACGAGATACGATTAAGGAGATAGACCATGAAGTAAAAGATTTATTAGGCGGTACAAACCTTGAGTCCATGGTAAGTTTAGATTGCTACCTTTAGTGAAGTTTGACTATATTCATTTGTTTTGCTAACATTCATTCTTCCATTTTTTTTTTTTTTTTGGGTATTTGAGTTATTTTCAACACTTTCTAATAAAACTTGCTGATTGAATGAAATTTGATTGCTTTCCTCTTATCTTCTATTCTTTATTTATTTCAATTGCTTGGTTATATCATATAACAAGGCTTCTTAGCTTAGAGGTAGCCTATGTCACTGATAGAGGTGTGCAAGTGGGCTTTGGCCTATGGGCCAGCTTGTTTAACTCGCTTTTTAAATGGGTTTAGGCTAAGCTTTTTTGACCCGTTTAAAAGTGAGCCAAATTGGGCCAATTTGGCTTGGCCCGTTTAATATATTCATGTCTTTGGCTTACAAGTCGACCCGTTTAACTCGCTTTTTAAACGGGTTAGGGCCAAGGTTTTTTTGCCTATTTAAAAGCAGGCCAAATAAGCCTAGCCCATTTAACTCATGGGTTAAAGTGGGTTGGGCCGAGTTGGCCTGTTTAAGTTGTTTACATACCTCTAGCCACTAAAACTTGTGAGGGTCATTGTGTGCTTTAGGAGGTAGTACCTCACTTAGCGACAACAATGTAAAAGAAATTCCATGATAGTAAGATTTGTTTCTTATGGCTTATGAAGCCTAGAGCATAACGTTGCACATTGGATGGAGGCTCTTACTTGCTAACAACAATAAGTTGAGCACATAAGATAAAATAGTCAATTGTGCTTAAGTAGCGATAGTAACATGTGCTAAGCATATTAGCATTAGTGGTCAAGAGGGTATTTCCCAATACTTAACCTTATATTGCTTTCTCTTTACTTATTTATATATTAGCCTTATATGCTAAGGAGACGTATCTCTAACTTTGCAGCAATAAGGAGACAAGAATAGAATACATAATTAAAATTGTGCATTAAGGAGATAAATCTCTGATTTTACAGCAACAACAAGGCAAAAGAAAGAAAAGGAACACAAAGAAATAGAGTAATGTAAGTTGAATGTTTCATTCATGTGAATTGCAAATACATTGTTAAATTTACACATGAAACTTCTTAACATATTGAAAGCTAACAGAAGAGGTTATTGCATCGGTTTTTGAATTAAGGAGCTTGTAGTAGCCGCTATCATGGACCTCATGAATTATAAAAGGGCCTTCCCACTTCAGTGTAAACTTTAGCACTAGAGTACCTTACGACATATGCTCTGTTATGCAAAGTACAACGTCACTTTGTTGAAAAGATCTTTTCTTAACTAGGTGATCATAAGCAACACTAAGTCATCTTTAGTAATTAGCAAGGTTATGCTTAGTAGTGTCTCGCCTTTCTTCTAAGGCGTCCAGATCCAACATTCATAGGCTATTTGGTTCTAATTTAGTGTTAAGGGCGAAGTGTATAGAAGGAACCAAGGTTTCAATAGGTATCATTGCCTTAAACCTATATACCAAAGAGAAAGGTGTCACTTGAGTAAGACCTCACTTGGAAGTTCTGTAAGCCTATAGTGCCAATGGAAGTTCTAAGGACCTTCAAGAGAGTCTTGTTTATTACCTATGCTTAGCCATTTCCCTTCAAATAGTATAGTATGGATTTTACATGATCAATATTGTAAGAAGCTAACAGCTATTGTACATGTGAGTTGATGAAGGGGGTGCCATTATCTGAAAAGACATGCTTTGGGATTCCAAAACGACAAATAATATGTTCCTTCACGAAATTTTCTAATGGCAAGTCCTATCGCAATCTTGAGGGGGATCGCTTCAACCCACTTGGTGAAACATTCAATCCTAATGAGGATCCATATACACCTTCTAGATGGTGGGTGTATTGAACCAATTAAGTCAAATGCTTAAGTATAGAATGGCCATGAAGTAGTTAGACTATGTAATGTAATCGTAGGAGCATAGATTGCATCACCATTTTGGCATGCGATACACTTCTTTGCAAAATTGAATGCATCATTTTCCATGGTGGACCAATAGTACACCATCTTAAGTAAGTAGTGGTACAACTTCCTTCCACGTTGATGTTCCTCACCATCTTTGGAATGTGCTTTAGAAAATATAGTTTCTGTTTTAGGAGATGCTATGCATCGGAGAAGCTTTCCCATGAATGATACCTTATACAACTCGCCCTTATGTATAAGATACTTTCCTACTTTATGCTTTACTAATCAAGCATCTGTACTATTCATAGGCAAAACATTATTTTTCAAGTAATTGATGAAAGGGTGCTTCCATTCGCTTGCACTTGCTATAAAGTTGCATTCTCCTTGGTCAGGGAGTTTAACACACTTTAGCCAACTCATTTGTAGTTAGAATGCACCTTTAGACGTTGTTGGCCAATAATACCCTACGTGTTGAATGCAACAATACAAGGGTAGCCCTTCTTCTCCACATTAGATCTTATGGTATTTATCTAACTTCAAATGAGCTTGTTTTACGCAAATACATTGAGAAAAAACTCTTTTGGTCCCTTAAAATACAAGATGCCATTAATACAAGTGAAGTTCTTTAAGGTTGTTATAGAAACCCCATTTAGATGCACTAACTATGCCTTGATGGGAATGTGCCAATTGTCTTGCGCTTCTTCATATTTGTCTACTAATTGTAAAGCTGTGCATGGGATAGATTTCTTAATAACTTGGATGTTAAGATTATTCTATGTAGTTTGAATAGGAACTTTGGAAGCCAATGTTGCTAGGGCATCTACATAGAGATTGGTAGATCATTTAGCATGCTCATACCTCACCGATTTGAACTTGCTAACTAAAGACTACACTACAGCCCTATAAGGCACTAATGTTGGTTCTTTGAGAGAAAATTCATTGTTCACCTGCTTGATGATCAGGTTTAAGTCACTGCAAATGCACAAGTTAGATGCTTTAGTGTTTTGAGAAAAAATGAGACCAAGTAAGAGAGCTTCATACTTAGCCTCATTATTGGTACATAGGAAGTTTAGCTTGAAAGCCAAAGGTATCTCTTAGCCTTTTGGAGATGATAAGATTACCCCAACTCCTTATCCATTATTACTAGAGGAGCCATCAAATTGTACTCACCATTCTCCATCTGGCTTTGCTCTCATAGAGACTTCATGGAACTTTGTAAGGATTTTATCTACAACAAGAGCCCCTTGTGTCATAGGAAACTAAGCTACAAGGTTTATAAGAGCTTGAGACTTAATAGCCTTAGGTAACACATTTGTGATGTCAAATTCTGATAGGAGGAGCAACCATTTTATAGTCCTTCTTGAAAGAGCTAGTCACGACAACAAGTATTTTAATGGATCTGAATGAGTGATAAGATTAACCTTATGAGCCAAAAAATAATGGCGCAACTTTTGCGTGGCGAATACTAGTGCAAGGCACTACTTTTTGCAAGCTAAGTATTTCACCTCACTTCCTTATAGTGGATTGCTCAGGAAGTAGATTGGTCGTTTACTACCATCTAATTCTTAAGCTAGCAAAGCCTCAATTGACTTATCAATAGCTATCAAATAAAGGATCATTACCAACCCTTTAATTGGCATTATTATCATTGCTGAGGAGGTGAGTATCTCCTTGATCTTCTATATGGCTTCCTCGTGAGGTTGCCCCCATTCAAATGGGGTTTCCTTTTTCATGAGCTATTGTAATTGATGAGAAATTTATGTCAGTATAGGAATGAATCACCTAATATAGGAGACTTTCCCCATGAAGGTCTTTAACTTCCTTTGACTAGCAGGTGAGGGCATAGAATGTATAGCCTACACCTTTGCTAGATCTACATCAATTCCTTTTCTATAAACAACAAATCTAAGGAATTTATCAAAAGCCACCTCGAAGACACACTTCAAGGGATTCATACGTAATTTACATAGATGATATCGCTCAAAGACCCTCCATAGATGAGTCAAGTGATCAGGTACCCTTCTTGACTTGATAACTATGTCATCAACGTAATCTTCCACGAAGTCACACATCATGTCATGAAATGTGGTGGTCATTGCCCTTTGGTAGGTAACCCCTGCATTCTTGAGTCTAAATAGCATGATTATGTAGTGGAAGTTTCCTACTAGTATTTTGAAAGCAATGCATTCAACATCTTTGTACCCATCTTTATTTAGTTATAGCTACTAAAACCATCCATGAATGAAAATAATTCATTTTCGACTATAGCAACCACTGATGTGTCAATATTTTGCAGTAAGAAATCATCCTTTGGGCAATCATTATTAAGATCATGAAAGTCTATGCAAATGCATATTTGTCCATTCTTCTTTTTCACTAGCACAATATATGCTAGTTAGGTAAGATGTTCAATGGGCTTAATGAAGCCAGCTCAAAGCAACTTTTCAATCTCTTTTTTTATTTATACTTCAATATCAGGACGAAAGATTCGTTGTCCTTACTTTACTAGCTTAACCTTAGGTATGATGTTCAATCTGTGGATCATTAAACTGGGGCCTAATCCTAGCATTTTATCATATGTCCAAGCAAATGTGTCCTTATATTCCTTCAACAATTCTACTGAGTGTGCCTTAATTTCTTGCAATAGATTCTTACTAACATAGATAGGTCACGGAGACTCTCCTTGTGTCGCTAGGTTTAACTCTTCAATCTCTTCAACTTCGGGTTTCATTTGGTCTTGCATTTGAGGAGGGGCGTACTAGGTTTCTTCCACTAGTATGGGATCTAAGGAAGATAAAACAGCCCCCTCATATCTTAAAGACCGTCATAAGCAAAATACCCTTCGTCCGTCATCCTTGGCAAAGCTTTCTATTGGTTTAACTTTTCTTTGCTTCTTCTTGCCCCAACGGGAGCCTCGCATTCTCTTCTTCTTCTTTTGTTTATCTTGGGCCTCCTCCTATGTAGATAATGGTGTGTCGATGGGTTTAGCAATGACAGTCTCTCTATCATCAACATACTCATCGAAGAACCCTACATTAGCTAAATAAGGTTTGTTATGTTCAAACGGGTTCTTCATAGCTAGAATGAAAACATCTTTACCCTTCCAATTGCCCTTGATGCATTGGTGCCATGTTGAAGCTATGAGGTTATGATCATACAACCACTTCCTTTCAACTAGGAGATGGTAGGATACGAAAGCATCAATCACATGGAATTGCATGGATCCCTGTATGGGTCTGACTTTAAAGTCTACATTAACATACCCTATTATGTATGTGGTTGTTTTAATAAAGCTATTTACTACAATAGATTGTTTCACCAAGTGTCGACTGTCTATCCTTGTAGCCTTGAATGTAGACTTTGGCATGATATTTATGGAAGAGCCATTGTCTACGAATGTCCTCTTAATGGGATGCCCGTGAAGCATACTCTCCACATAAAGAGGATGGTTATTATTAAGGTTCTTTGCACACATGTCTACATCTATAAAGAGTATCTTATTCTCATGTCCATTGGCCATCCTTCGTATTGGCTACAATATACTCCCCATATTGTCTCTCGAAAATCTTGGTAAGTGCAGTTGTTGCTACAAACCATACATCTTCATCAAATCCTAGTAAGTTGAATAACTTCCTAAAGTTGGAGGGCTTCATTAAGGTGTGTGCCTTGGTTGGTTTCTATTACTACTTCCTTCTCTTCATGTGCCTCAACCTGTGGCACATCTCCTTCTTCTTGTCTCAATTCATGACTAACAGCATTCGTAGCACCCATTAGGTATTATGTGCTGTGAGCGGATTGTTGCATACATCATTATTTTCTATGACAACTCTTCGGCTATTTCTTCTACTAGTGAATCTCCTAGCCAATACATAATGGATTAGTATCAAAGTAGGATTAGTTAAATTGGATGCTTTCAACTTCCTTGGGTCATAAGTCCCCATATTTCCTCCAGTCAAATCACTCCTCACAAATGATTCAAGACCTTGGGGTAGTCTATAAGGTAACCATATACTCCTTAGTCATGACATAATCTACAGGATAAAAACCCATATGTATAGCAAGATCATTTATTGGCATACTAACCTCATTACCAAAACATCTAAAATGGTTGGCATTCTACCTACTTTGAGTGAGGTTGTCAATGCCTAACTTAAAGGTGGTGAATACCTCTAAAATTAGCTCCTTGTATACTAGCTCATTGATGGTTAGTAGCTAATCTCATGCTCTAAAGTCAATTAATTGTCTAACTCTAGCTTCGTAGCCAACTTGAGCCAATACCTCCCAATTCAAGTATGTGATCTCGCTAAACTTTTTCTTTGATGGGCGATCATATTTTTTGCGTTGCTACAAGTGTTGGAATGTTAGTTAAGGGGGTAGTGAAATAGTACCTAAGTTTTTACGCTTAACATGTTTAACTCTTAGCATGATTTGAAATCAAAATGAAAGAGAAATTCAAATTTGATAAAAGAAACAATGCATGCTACATTGACAATAGTTAATTCAAGAAGAGCATACCTGATTCATTACTAGTTTAATATACTAAGCAATTAAGTTAATGATTGAATAAATCAATAAGATTGTATCATATAAAGCTAACATTGCAAAAATCATGGATTAGTACATCTATAGGATTGTTTTCAAAATTGAGTCCTATAAGTCTTAGCATTTATGCTAATATTTGATGCATAATCTTTGCAAGTTTTAGCACTAAACATACAAATCCCCAAGATTTTGTTTAATAGTTGAACTAATAAAATTTTGCATTGCCTTGATTAATAAACTATAAGTTAGTAAGAAACTAAATTTCCAATCTTGAATTAAACCTATTCATTTTATCATCTACATTAGTATGAATAATAGCATTCAATATACACTCAATAAGAAACTTGTTTTCCACACTATATAATTCATATGCAATTTATACAACTCAATTTCATATAAGTAATTCTAAATAGTATGAGAGTTTACATGGAAATTGTTTAATTGCACCCAAACATCAATCACAATAAGTTTGTAGCTCTAACACAAATCGGGTTCATCACAATGCAACAACATCAAATTTGTAATTTTCCTTCACTTTCTCCCTCTTTTTTTTAACTTTCTCTCACTTTCTTACTCTTTCATTCACTTTCCTTCAATCAATCTTTAATAAGCATGCATTTTCCCTACAATTTCTAGTAAATAATGACTAGATGATGTATTACATCACATTATCTATGCTAAATCACTCCTACAAACTTAAATATTTACACATACTAGATAAAATTTTCTCTATGAAAACCTAAATAAAAATTGGACCTTTACAAATTCTAACGATAGATTAAGGAAATAATGAAGTAAAGTTGATGTACGAACCTTGAATTTATCATGTGCATGCTTAGATTAAGGAATTTTCCCAGTTTTTGAGGCAAGTGTACACATAGAGTGGAGAGAAATATGTGTGTTACAGAGAGTGTGTAAGTGTAGAACGAGGAAGGAAGAAGAATATGCTTGATATTCAAATTTAAAATTGACCATGGCTATAGAGCATAAGGACTACAACCATAGAGCGTAAGGACTATAGCCATAGAGCATAGCTATGTTCCTTCCCTTTGTGTTAGGTTTTAAAGCACTACATGACCACGAGCATGGTCTTGGTCACATTCCCTTTGTCCACAAATTCTCAAATTCATCTCAAAATTATTTTTAAGAAGATCATGGTCCAAGTCCACAAGAGAAGACCTCAGTCGTGATCTTTCCTTAAAATTGAAAATTCATGCTAGATTAATTCTTTTGACTCAGTTCCTAAAATTACTAGAAAAACTAAAAATCAGTATTAGTTAAAGTGCAAAAATTAAGCTAAATAATAATCTAATTAGATGACAACTTCAATATCTAATCTTGCATATCTTAATTCAAACAATAATTTTAATGAAAATCGTTCAAAGTAGGATAAAAACCAACTCAAAATTGAATGGTTGAACTAACTTATTGAAAAATGAATGTCATAAACTAAAACAATTGAAAATAAAATTGGTTAAACTTAGGTTGTCTCCCAAGGAGCACTTTTGTTTTACGTCTTTAGCTTGATGTTTGACCTTTTTTTTTTTTTGTTAGTTTGTTTCCAAACCTACTGGTTTAGGATTCGACTTAATATTTTCAAGTAAACTTCCTTGTTGTCATTCAATTAAGGTTCTTGCCAACTATCCTAATTGGTTCTCCAAATTTCTTAATGATTCTTCCACATTTCTTAGTGTAGCTTCATTAGCTTAGAATCTTGTGTTCAAACTCTAGATAAATCCATTCAATAATTCTTCAATATTGGGGTTCCTACTGTGATTACAATTTTTTTTGTAACTATTGGCTTCCTAAAGAAAAGTTAGGATGATTTCTCCATCCTGAGTTATAAGTGTTGTTGAAAGGATTATTTATAGAGTAGTTAGCAACAAAATTCACATCTTCAGTTTTTGTTAAATTTTCAACTTAAGCAATTAACAAAGTTATAAGATCAAATTCATATTTTCCAAACGATTTCATTTTGGCTCTTACATTATCTCATTATAAATTATTCATTATCATGAATTTGATTAGCTTTTAGGTTTCATCTAGTGTCTTAACACTCAGAGTGCCTCTAGCTGCGTGATCAATTGTTTGATGCATGGAATAACTAAGACATTGTAAAATGTTTGGATTTGCATTTAATGAGGTAATTTTTCATATGAACATGATAGGAATCAACTCCTTAGATCAATCATAAGAAATCAAGCTAGAGGACTCTAAGGACTTGCATGGAGAATATTAGCTCTAAGCTATAGTCGAGATAGGGATTCCTATCTTAAGCTAGCCTCTTGCCAACTTGTCTGTTAGATCCTTATGTGTGTCAAAAATGTTTTCTTACCCAACAACGAAGTCCTAATCCAAAAGAAAATCCCGAACTAGCCGAGTCGAGCTCCCCAACCGACAACTAGTGTCTGACTTCAAGTTAGCTAATCTCTTTACTAGGCTGATCGGCTCCCAACCTATTTCAGGTCAAGTCGGCCCTTAACTACAACACATCCTTACCTTTACCTACGTTGTATCATATTCCTGATGTCTAGCCACCAAGTGATATGTATCTTTTAATATAGTGTTCTATAATGATTCTTTCTTTTTCACACTGAATATTCTTTCTCTCTTTTACTCTTTTTTAGTATGTCTTATGTAACTTAGTTATAGAATACCCTTTTGTCTTTTCATATATGTAAAGTAACCCTAATGAACGAGTATATAAACCCCCACTTTCTTATATGCGAGGATCATATCTCTCTCCAATATAGAATTTACTCATTTCAAGTAACCTTAGTGTTTTGGTTATCATTCAACTGTTATCTACTCCCTTTAGCAAGGAGTAGTGCTTAGGGACCCTTCAATTCGGACTAGCGTATTATATCTGGCAGATTGTAAGCCAAGTAGGATCGAATGGTGTGTCACATCCATTCAATAGCTACTCGAGCTTTACTAGCTTTTTCTTTTGTTTCCTTCTGATTCATTTCACGGTGGTACTTCTCCATGTATCCGATCTCGAAGACACATCAACTTCGCTAGTATTAGAGCATAGTTCCATGAGGGAGTGTATGAGGTTGCAATGAAGTTTTGGTTTGCTTTACTATTAGTGGCTGCTATGTTCCTTCGATAACTATTGCAGTGTGTTTGTATGATAGCAAGTGTGGTCTCATTGTTACCTAGTTCCTACTCTGTTTCTTATTTCGAAAACAGAGAAAGTTTGTTTCTATTCTATTTGAGTGGCTATCGGGTATTAAAGTTGTTAGCAAGTTATTAATCCATTTTAGAAATTCTGTACCATATCAAATTCAAGTGTTTAGGGAGTTGTTAGTGATCAGGGCAGTAGTGCTCAACCTAGTTATGGTCATAATGGTAATAACACTCTAGGGTCAGTTGACAATAAACTTAACAAACTCACAAATCTTGTTGAGATTCTAGTCACCACAATGCAAGTTAATAGGCAACAACCCCAAGGTATGTAGTAACAAAACCTACAAGAAGATGCCCTTAAGAGACACTATGGCCAAGGCAATAGGACCAATCGCCTAATTCGACCATCATGAGCTAAAGGAGTAGTAGATAAAGCTGCTAAATAAAGATTGGAGTTGGAGGAGATTGGGGAAGATGATAAGGAGATGGATGTTGAAGGGTTTAGTGAAGAAGAAGAAGTTGATTACTACCAAGCATAAGGATGAAGACGCTAAGTCCCTCGAAGGCTAGACAATGTCAAGGTGCAAATCCTGTTCTTTAATGGAAGTAGAGATGCAGATGAATACTTAGAGTGGGAAGAGAAGGTCGAGAAACTATTTGAATGTTATGGGTATGAAGATGCCGTGAAGGTCTAACTTACTATATTAGAGTTTACTGGGTATGCCACCATGTGGTGGAAAAATCTAAATGTAGCTAAAACAAGAGATGGAAGACGAGGTGTAAGGACTTGGGATGAGATAAAAAGGTTGTTAAGAGGCATATTTGTACTTGAGACTTACCTATAAGAAACCTTTGCAAAATTGCAAGAATTGTGCCAAGGGAACTGATCTATTGATGATTATGTAAGAGAATTCTAGATGTTAATGATCCGAGCCAACATGGAAGAACTAGAGGCCTGTACAGTATCGAGGTTCATTTCTGGGCTTAAGTATGAGATTTGCAATATCATGGAGGTATAGAGGTTTTATACATTGGAAGAGGTCATCAAGATAGCGCAGAGGGTCAAAAGGTAGAGAAGAAGTGCTCTAAGCCGACATGAGCCAATATTCTCGTGAGTCCCACTACTTCGCTAACTTGATCGAGCTAATATGAGGAGGCCAATTAAGGCTAAGGATAGGAATGACCAATCTAAAGACAGTTAAGCAAGTTAATAGGGTTGGGTTATCACCTAGGAGGAGCCAAGAGTAAGCCGCCCCCGAGGATATAGGAGAAAGGGCAAAACTTCGAATGAAAGAGTAACGAGGTAAAACACTTTAAATGATTAGGCTTTAGACATATGATCGTTAAGTGTCCGAACCGATGCGTCATGGTGCTTCGAGGAGATGTAATGGATAGCACTGATGAAAGCAAGCCCGAGAAGGAAGAAGATGTTGGAAAACCTAAAGCTGAAGAGAAAGAGGCGACCTATGTTTATGCTAACCAAGGAAAAGTGATGACCGTAGTTCTGAGGTGAGTATTAAGCTCCCTACCGAGCTTTAACGAAGACTAGAGGGAAAATCTATTCCACACCAAATGTACCATCAAGGGACAATTTTGCACCATTATAATGGATGGAGGAAGTTGTACTAATGTAGTTGCACAGTCTATTGTACAAAGGTTGAGTCTGTCGACCTCCAACCATCCTTGACCTTATAAGCTACATTGGCTTCATGATAAGGGTGCTTTGCACGTGATTGAACAAGCGACCATACCATTTAGTGTTGGGAATGTATAAACGGATGAAGTAGTATGCAATGTTGTCCCTATAGGAGCTTCACATCTACTGCTTAGATAACCTTGGTTGTTCGACCGATGTATTACGTAAGACGGGTATGAAAACACTTATGCCTTTATTAAGGATGGAAGGAAGATTGTGTTGCAACCTCTAACCCCATCCCAAGTAAATGAAACCCATAACTAGGTCACCCGAGTTAGTAAGAAGAAGACCTTAGTTATGAGCCGAAGAGAGCTCCGATTTACTGAGAAGGCTGATGAACCGATGTTCTTGTTGGTTAAGAGAATGTTGGAGATGAAGGAATTATAGGATGCTCTAAAAGAGATCTGAAGCTTGCTAAATGAGTTTTCTGACTTATTTTTGGAAGAACTGCCTAGAGGACTACCACCAGTCCACGATATAGAGCACTGTATTGATCTGCAGCCAGACGCTACCCTACTAAGCCAACCTGCATACAAGCTAAACCCTAACCAAGCTGTTGAGCTAAAAAGATAAGCAGATAAACTCATGGAGTGAGGATATGTGAGGGAAAACATGAGCCCTTGTGCTGTGTCAACTCTACTCGTTCCAAAGAAAGATGGTTCATGGCGTATGTGCATCAACAGTCGAGCAATCAACTGAATTATTGTCAAGTACAAATACCCAATACTGAGGCTCGATAACATGTTAGATGAGTTTCATAGTGCAAAGATATTTTCGAAGATTAATCTGCAAAGTAGCTATCACCAAATTCGTATGAAGCTAGGTAATAAATGGAAAACTACCTTTAAGATTAGGCAAAGACTCTACAAATGGTTGGTTATATCATTCGGACTTACTAATGCACTAAGTACATTTGTGAGGTTAGTGAACCATGTAATGCAGCCCCTAATTGGGAGATGTGTGGTCATGTACTTTGATGATATATTGGTATATAGTACCGGCTTAAACAACCATGTTCAACATCTTCGTGAAGTATTTAGCATTTTGTAAATTGAGAAGTTGTATGAAAATGTGAACAAGTGTATGTTCTGTTAGAGAAAAGTGATATTCCTAGGGTTTGTAGTGTTAAGGGAAGGAATCTGAGCAGATGAGGAGAAGATTGGAGTTGTTTTGGAATGGCTGATGCTGAAGAATGTCATTGAGGTTCGAAGTTTCCATTGCCTAGCTTCTTTCTATAAGCGATTTATTAAGAACTTTAGTACAATAGCCGCCTCATTGACCGATTTGACTAAGAAGAGTAAGGGATTCAGGTGGAATGATTGAGCTGAATAGAGCTTTCAAGAGATCAAGGAAAGGCTCATCTCAACCCTTGTCTTGTCACTGTTAGATTTTGACAAGCCCTTTTGATAGGGGTTAAGGACTGATTACACGCTTTCAAGCCCAAAGGCTCTCTTAGGTGGTCCGCTAAGCTGTCCGAGGTGAGTTAAGCGCTAAGGAGTAGCGCTTGCCCCACTCCGATCTGTCGAGCTACTTTACTCTCCATGCCATCCAAGACGTTGCCTAGGTGATCAACCAATATGCCGAGCCAAACCCTCTACTAAACCATAGTCCAAGCACCAAGTGTGAATGTAGCCATCTCTACTATTCCGAGGCCGAGTAGAACTATCAAGAGCTGACCATTCGAGGCTAACCCCAATGTAAGCCATCCCTAAACCAACCACTGTCTAGCCACTTTAGACGCCGAATAGGCCTGAATTGAGATCTACCTTTGTTCGGACCACAATACTGTCAGAATCATAGTAAAAATGCGCGTACATTGTTCTTTACTGACATTCGTACTATCCTTTCTAACTAAGGACGTCTACGTTCCTCCTTTTGCACGATTTCATATTTTCCTTATATATTATTCTCTTTTGTTGTTAGCAAATAAGGACCATTCTTTTGTAATTTCTATAACTTAGGATTTTCCCTAACGAGATGATATAAATACCGTCATATTATAAAAGTTGAGGACATCATAATACATAGAATATATTGAACTTTTCACTCTCTTTAGCTAAGTGTCCTTCTTACTCTTGGGCTACTCTTATCTAGCCCTTTTGAGTATAGACTAGTGGCAAGTGACCTTCGGCCATACTTATACGTCATATTAAGTGTGACTTGAGTTTGTGTAAGGCATTGGTGCATCGTATCCTTCATCGGTGCACAGGAACCTCCTGCTAAACCTTCGACTATCATTTACCTTTCAAGCCACCTTGCAGCCTGGACCCACCCCTTTGGTTATACGTAATATTAGGTTCGTGTGTTCACCTACAAGTCTGTATCATCTTAGTATCAGAGCTTGGCTATGTTCGAAGCTGGATTCTACTACTATGTTCATTTAATAGTTTGTCACTGCTATCATGTGAAAGTGGTTCCATTGTTAGCTTTGAAGTAGAATAGTGAGAAGTGTTTTGTACCCTATTTTCTTATGTTTTCAATATGCCAAAACAGAGGGTAGTTGACCGTATATTTGTTGAGTAATTGTCATTGTGAGGTAAACATCAATGTTGGATTCAAGTGTGCAAGGAACTTTAGGAAACCAAGAGAGTGGTACTCGACATGGTCAAGGATAGGAAGGAAGCTCTTCACCTCAATCAGTGGATGACTACTTGTATAGGCTTATCGACTTGGTAGCTAGCCTGGTGACTATTATCCAAGAAAACAGACAACGAGTTAGAAATAGCCTTATTAGAGAACGTGTTTAGCAATAGTGAAGCAATGGTCAGTTTGGCTGAACTAATGCCCTAGCTCGACCATTTCGAGCTAAAGGAGTTGGTAGGGATGCTAAACGTAGGTTAGCGCTTGAAGAGATTAAGGACGAAGTAGAAGGAGATGATGATGTAGAAGAGTACTATGGAGTCGAAGAAAGAAATGTGCGAGCCCCTAAAGTCGAAGGACTCAAGATACGTATCCCAAGTTTTTCTGGAAGTGGTGATGCCAAAGACTACCTAGATTAGGTAGATAAGATTGAAAAGTAGTTTGAATGCCATGAAGTGCCTGATGTTGCAAAAGTTAGATTTGTTGTATTGGAGTTCACTGGTTATGCCACCTTATGGTGGAAGAACTTACAAGCTACCAAGAGAAGGGAAGGAGAACAAGAGATTAAGAGTTGGCATGATATGAAGAGAGTTATGCCGAGAAGGTTTGTGCTGAGCTATTATCTACAGGATGCCTTTAAGAGACTGTAATAGCTGAGACAAGGAGCATTGAGTGTAGACACTTACATTAAAGAGTTCCAGATGCTAATGATCCGATGCGAAGTTGTGGAGCCAGAAGACTAAACTGTGTCTCGATTCATTAGCAGATTGAACTATGAGATTGGAGATATCCTGGAGACTTTGGACGTTAGGACGTTCAGTGATGCAATCCGAGCCACCTAGAGGATAGAAAGGCACCAAATAGGAAGATTTTGACTACTCGTCAATCGTCTTAATAGTAGTTGACCTGTTTTGAGCAGACTTGTGTGAATGGAACCGAGCAAGGTCATCGAGACCCGACTTACTCAAATTACCTAAGTAAAGGAGAAGGAACCACCAAGGAAGTTTGAGAAAGGCAAGAGTTTAGGGAGGAAGACGAGTGAGATCAAGTGGTTTAAACGCTAACGATTTGGACACATGGCTACTTAATGTCTGAATATGTAAACGATGGTGATCAAAGGTGAGGCACCAACCATAGAGGTGGATAGTACAGATGAAGAAGTAGAGGAGTTGAAAGAGGATGGACAAGCCGAGTTATCTGATGAGGAAGTCATCTATAGCGAGGAAGGCAACTTCATGTCGACCACTTTAGTGTTAAGGAGGACGATAAGTGTCAGCCCTATACCCAAAGACAAACAAAGAGAAAATCTCTTTCATATTGGGTGTAAGGTGAATGAATCACTATGCGTGCTGATTGTTGACAGTAGAAGCTGCACCGATGCAGCCTCTGCATTTATGGTCCAGCAACTAAAATTGCCAACCATGCCCTACCCAAAACCATACAAGCTTCATTGACTCAGTGAGAAGGGAGCCCTATAAGTGAACAAACAGGTATCTATGCCGATCTGTATAGGCAGATATCGAGACGAAGTGCTTTGTGATGTGTTGCCCATGAGAGCATCTTACCTTCTACTTAGATGACCATGGATGTTTGAATGAGTCGTTATATATGACGGTAGGAGGAACACATGTTCTATAGAGCATGAAGGAAGAAGGGTGAAATGAAGCTCCATGACTGCTAAGTAGGTAAAAGTTATGCAGTCCCAACTTATTTGAACCTTGAAGAGGGAGGCTTTGGTATTAACCCGAGTCGAACTGAAAACAGAAATAGAGCTAGAGGGACTGACCTATCCGCTTATCAGGAGACATCTAGAGATGAGACCCGGGGAAGAAGAGGTGTTGACTGAGGTAAAAACCCTACTGAAAGACTTTGTCGACCTATTTTTGGAGGTGCTGCCAGAAGGTCTACCCCCAATCCAAGGTGTCGAGCATGAGATTGACCTGCAGCCAGGAGCTGCATTGTTGAACAAGCCTACCTATAGGCTGAACCCTAAACAAGCTACCGAGTTATAAAGGCAAGTAGATAACCTCATGAAGAAAGGGTATGTGTACAAGTCCCTGAGCCCCTATGCTATGCCGGCCTTGTTAGTATTGAAGAAGGAATGGTTCTTAGAGGATGTGTATAGATAGCCAAACCATCAATCGAATTACCATCAAGTATAGGTATCCCATTCCTAGGCTTGATGATACGCTAGACAAGTTAAGTGGAGCAAGAGTGTCCTCTAAGATCGATCTCAAATCCGGATACCATCAGATCCAGATGTGTGAAGGAGATGAGTGGAAAACCGCATTTAAGACACTACATGGTTTATATGAGTGGCTTGTAATGCCATTTGGACTATCCAATGCGCCGAGCACATTCATGAGACTTATGAATCATGTGCTCTGAAAATTTCTGGAAAGGTTCGTTGTGGTCTATTTTGATGACATTCTAATGTACAATCCCAACCTGGAAACTCATCGAAAACATCTCCGATAAGTGTTTGCAAAACTTCGAGCTGAACAGCTCTATGCTAATCTAACGAAGTACGATATCTACTGATTTGAGGTGATCTTCTTGGGATTTTTTGTGAGTGGAGGTGGCATTCGAGTTGATGAGGAGAAGGTAAGAGTAATTATAGAATGGCTCAAGCCAACTTTTTATGCCGACATGAGAAGTTTCCACGGCTTGACATCATTCTATCACCGATTCATAAAGAATTTTAATACGATTGTGGCCCCACTCACCGAACTCTCGGAGAAGAGTGTTGAATTTAGATAGGGTGAGAAAGGGAGGAGGGGTTTTGAAGACATGAAGGAGAAGCTAACTACAACCCCCATCTTAGCTTTATTGAGCTTCGATAAGGTATTTGAGATAGAGTGTGACGTATCCAGACTAGGCATAGGTGCTATGTTGATGTAAGAAGGTCGACCTATTGCTTACTTCAGGGAAAAACTTTGAGGAGCTACACTCAACTATTCTGTCTATGATAAGAAGTTCTACTCCTTAATCTGAGCCCTAATGGTATGGCAACACTACCTATTGCCCAAGGAGTTCGTGATCTATATTGATCATGAATCCTTGAGATATCTAAAGAGCCAACAAAAGTTGTCTTGGAGACAGACTAAGTAGGTTGAGTTCATAGAGGGTTTTTCTTATGTCGTAAAATACAAGAACGCAAAGAACAATGTGGTAGTTGATGTCCTATCGAGACGACATACCCCTTTGACCGAACTGTAGACGAGGCTACTTGGTTTTTCAACCATTAAGAATTTGTATGCCGAGGACTCACACTTTGGTCCTATCTATGCCCGTTATGAGGAAGGATGGACATTAGATGACTATCACAGGGAGGACAGATACTTATTCAAGAAGAGGAGGCTATGTATCATAACCTGTTCTACGCGAGAATTGCTAGTGCACGAAGCGCATGGAAGGGGATTGACAAGACACTTTGGTCAGTGCCAAACTTATGAGGTATTATCCTCCAGATTCTTTTGGCCAAGGATGAAGAGAGATGTCCAATCCGTGTTAGAAAGATGTGTGACCTATCGACAAGCGAAGAGTAGAGTTAAGCGAGGACACTACCAACCCTTACCGATCTTGACCAAACTATGGTCTGAGCTAAGTATGGACTTCATCTTAAGATTACCGAGGACGTCTTAAGGGAAGGACTCCATCATGGTGGAACACGACAAGAAATGTGCTATCTTACTAAATTGATCCACAAACACCAATGGTGGTGTTCTACCATGATGGAGTCCTTCCTTTAGGACGTCCTCAGTAATCTTAACATGAAGTCCATACTTAGCTCAGACCATAGCTTGGTTAGGATCAGTAAGGGTTGGTAATGTCTTCGCTCGACTCTACTCTTTGCTTGTCGGTAGGTCACACATCTTTCTAACATGGATTAGACATCTCTCTTCATCCTTGGCCAAAAGAATCTGGAGGATAATACCTCATAAGTTTGGCACTAGCCAAAGTATCCTGTCAATCCCCTTCCATGTGCTTTACATACTAGTAGTTCTCGCGTAGAATAGGTTATGATACATAGCCTCCTCTTCTTAAATAAGTATCCATCCTCCCTGTGATAGTTGTCCAACACCCATCCTTCCTCGTAGCGAGCATAGATAGGACTAAAGTATGGGTCGTCGGCATACAAATTCTTAATGGTTGAAAAACCAAGTAGCCTCGTCTGTAGTTTGATCAAGAGGGTATGTCGTCTCGATAAGGCGTCAGCCACCACATTGTTCTTTACGTTCTTATATTTTATGACATAAAAGAAACCCTCCATGAACTCAACCTACTTAGTCTATCTCTAAGACAACTTTCGTTGGCTCTTTAGATATCTCAAGGATTTATGATCGGTGTAGATCATGAACTCTTTGGGCAGCAAGTAGTGTTGCCATACCATTAGGGTTCAGATTAAGGAGTAGAACTCCTTGTCATAGACGGAACAGTTGAGTGTGGCTCTTCGAAGCTTCTCTCTGAAGTAAGCAATAGGTTGACCTTATTGCATCAGCATAGCATCTATGCCTAGTCTGGATGCATCACACTCTATCTCAAATACCTTATCCAAGCTCAATAAAGGTAAGACGGGGGTTGTGGTTAGCTTCTCCTTCATGTCTTCAAAAATCCTCCTCTCTTTCTCACCCTATCTGAATTTAACACTCTTCTTCGAGAGTTCGGTGAGTGGGGCCACAATCGTATTGAAATTCTTTATGAATTGATGATAGAATGATACCAAGCCGTAGAAACTTCTCATGTCAGCGTAACAGGTTGGCTCGAGCCATTCTATAATTGCTCTTACCTTCTCCTCATCAACTCGGATGCCACCTCTACTTACAAAAAATCCCAAGAAGATCACCTCAAATCGGTAGAAATCGTACTTCTTTAGATTAGCGTAGAGCTGTTCAGCTCGAAGTTTTGCAAACACTTGTTGGAGATGTTTTCAGTGAGTTTTCAGGTTGGGATTGTACACTAGAATGTCATCAAAATAGACCACGACGAACCTTTCCAAAAATTTTCGGAGCACATGATTCATAAGTCTCATGAATGTGCTCAGTGCATTGGATAGTCCAAATGACATTACAAGCCACTCATATAAACCATGTAGTGTCTTGAATGCGATTTTCCACTCATCTCCTTCACGTATCCAGATCTAATGGTATCCAGATTTGAGATCGATCTTAGAGGACACTCTTGCTCCACTTAACTTGTCTAGGGTATCATCAAGCCTAGGACTGGGATACCTATACTTGATGGTAATTCGATTGATGGTTTGGCTATCTATACACATCCTCTAAGAACCATTCCTTCTTTAGTACTAACAAGGCCGGCATAACACAGGGGCTCAGGGACTTATACACATACTCTTTCTTCATGAGGTCATCTACTTGCCTTTATAACTCGGTAGCTTATTTAAGGTTTAGCCTATAGGTAGGCTTGTTCAACAATGCAGCTCCTAACTGTAGGTCAATCTCATGCTCGACGCCTCGGATTGGGGGTAGACCCTCTAGCAGCACCTCTAGAAATAAGTTGACAAAGCCTTTCAGTAGGGTTTTTACCTCAGTCGACACCTCTTCTTCCTCGCGTCTCATCTCTAGATGTCTCCTGATAAGCGGATAGGTCGGTCCCTCTAGCTCCATTTCTGTTTTCAGTTCGGCTCGGGTTAATACCAAAGCCTCCCTCTTCAGGGTTCAAATAAGTTGGGACTACATGAGTTTTACCTGTTCAGCAGTCATGGGGCTTAATTTCACCCTTCTTCCTTCATGCTCCATAGAACATGTGTTCCTCCTACCATCATATATAAATGCTTAGTCAAACATCCATGGTCGTCCAAGTAGAAGGTGGGACGTACTCATGGGCAACACATCACAAAGCACTTCATCTTGATATCTGCCTACACAAATTGGTACAAATATTTGTTTGTTCACTTGTAGGGCTCCCTTATCACTGAGTCATTGAAGCTTGTAAGGTTTCGGGTAGGGCATGGTTGGCAATTTCAGTTGTTGGACCATAAATGAAAGGGCTGCATTGGTGCAACTTCTACTGTCACACCTCTTCTTCCCCAGGTCTCATCTCTAGATGTCTCCTGATAAGCGGATAGGTCGGTCCCTCTAGCTCCATTTCTATTTTCAGTTCGGCTCAGGTTAATACCAAAGCCTCCCTCTTCAGGGTTCAAATAAGTTGGGACTGCATAACTTTTACCTACTCGGTAGTCATGGGGCTTAATTTCACCCTTCTTCCTTCATGCTCTACAGAACATGTGTTCCTCCTACCATCATATATAACTACTTAGTCAAACATCCATGGTCGTCCAAGTAGAAGGTAGGACGCTCTCATGGGCAACACATCACAAAGCACTTCGTCTTGATATCTACTTATACAGATCGGCACAGATACCTGTTTGTTCACTTATAAGGCTCCCTTATCACTGAGTCAATGAAGCTTGTAAGGTTTTGGGTAGGACACGGTCGGCAATTTTAGTTACTAGACCATAAATGCAGAGGCTGCATTGGTGCAGCTTCTACTGTCAATAATCGGCACATATAGTGATTCATTCACCTTACACCCAATATGGAAGAGATTCTCTCTCTATTTGTCTTCGGGAATAGGGCTGACACCCATCATCCTCCTCAACACTAAAGCAGTCGGCATAAAGTTTCCTTCCTCGCTATAGATGACTTCCTCATCAGATAACTTGGCTTATCTATCCTCTTTCAGCTCCTCTACTTCTTCACCTATATTATCCACCTCTATGGTTGGCGCTTCACCTTTGATCACCATCGTTTGCCTGTTCGGACACTGAGCAACCATGTATCCAAATCGTTAGTGTTTGAAACACTTGATCTTACTCGTCTTCCTCCCTGAACTCTGGCCTTTCTCAAACTTCCTTGGTGGTTCCTTTCCCTCTACTCGGGTAGTTCGAGTAGGTTGGGTCTCAATGACCTTGCTCAGTTCCATTCGTATAGGTCTGCTCAAAACAGGTCAACTACTACTAAGATGGTTGATGAGTAGTCAGAATCTTCCTATTCGGCGCCTTTCTATCCTTTGGGTAGCTTGGATTGCATCATTGAACGTCCTAATGTCCAAGGTCTCTAGGATATCTCCAATCTCATACTTTAATCTGCTAATGAATTGAGACACAGTTTAGTCTTCTAGCTCCACAACTTCGCATTGGATCATTAGCATTTGGAACTCTTTAACATAAGTGTCCACACTCAATGCTCCTCGTCTTAGCTCTTGTAATCTCTTAAAGGCATTTTGTAGATAATAGCTCGGCACAAACCTTCTCGACATGACTCTCTTCATATCATGCCTACTCCTAATCTCTCATTCTCCTTCCCTTCTCTTGGTAGCTTGTAAGTTCTTCCACCATAAGGCAGCATAACCAGTGAACTCCAATATAGCAAGTCTAACTTTTGCATCATCGGGCACTTCATGGCATTCAAACTGCTTTTCAATCTTATCTACCTAATCTAAGTAGTCTTTAGCATCACCACTTCCAGAAAAACTTGGGATACGTTTCCTGAGTCCTTCGACTTTAGGGGCTCGCATGTTTCTTTCTTCGGCTCTGTAGTACTATTCTACATCATCATCTCCTTTCACTTCTTCCTCAATCTCTTCAAGCGCTAACCTATGTCTAGCATCCCTACCAACTCCTTTAACTCGAAATGGTTGAGTTGGGGCATTAGCTCGGCCAAACTGACCATTGCTTCGCTATTGCTGAACATGTTCTCTAATAGGGCTATTTCTAGCTCATTGTCTGTCTTCTTGGATAATAGTCACCAGGCTAACTACCAAGTCAATAAGCCTATCCAAGTGATCATCCACTGATTGAGGCGAAGAGCTTCTTTTCTATCATTGACCATGTCGAGTACTACTCTCTTGGTTTCCCAAAGTTCCTTATACACTTGAATCCGACATTGATGTTTACCTCACAATGACAATTACTCAATAAAGACACGGTCAACCACACTCTGTTTTAGCGTATCGAAAATAGGGGAAAACAAGGTACAAAACACTTCTCACTACTATACTTCAAAGCTAACAATAAAACCACTTTCACATGATAGCAATGACAAACTATTAAAAGAACACCGTAGCAGAATCCAGCTCCGAACGTAGCCAAGCTCTGATACTAAGATGATATGAACTCGTAGGTGAACACACAAACCTAATATCACGCGTAACCAAAGGAGTGAGTCCAGGCTGCAAGATAGCTTGAAAGGTAAATGATAGTTGAAGGTTTAACAAGAGGTTTCCCTACACCGACGAAGGATATGACGCACCAATGCCTCACATGAGCTCAAGTCACACTTGATATGACGTACAAGTATGGCCGGAGGTCACTTGCCACTAGTATACGCTTAGAAGGGCTAGATAAGAGTAGCTTAAGAGTAAGAGGGACACTTAGCTCAAGAGAGTGAAAAATTCAATATATTCTGTGTATTATGATATGTCCTCAACTTTTATAATATGACGGTATTTATATCATCTCGTTAGGGAAAATCCTAAGTTACAGAAATTACAAAAAAATGGTCCTTATTTGTTAACAGCAAAAGAGAATAATATATAAGGAAAATATGAAATAGTGAAAAAGAAGGAATGTGGATTTCCTTAGTGAGAAAGGATAGTACAAATGTCAATAAAGAATAATGAGTGCGCTTTTTTATTATGATTCTAACATTATTGTGGTCCAGGTTAGGGTGGACCTCAGTTTAAGCCTGTTCAACATCAAAAGGGGCTAGACAATGGTTGGTTTAGGGACAACTCACATTGGGTTGGCCTTGAATGGTCAACTCCTAATAGTTGTGGTTGACTTCGACATGGTGGAGATGGTTGCATTCAGTCTTAGCACTTGGACTACAGTTTAGTAGAGGGTTCAACTCGACATACTGGTTGATCACCTTGGCAACGTCTTTAATGGCTTAGAGAGCAAAGTAAATCGGTAGATTGGATTGAGGCAAGCATTGCTCCTCGACGCTTAACGCACCTTAGACAACTCAACAGACCACCTAAGAGAGCCTTCGGGCTTGGGACCGTATAATCGGTCCTTGATCCCTATCACATTAGGTTAAATTTGAAAATTTATTTGAATTGAAAGCCTTACAATACAGGATTCAAGTCCAGTTTGTTTAGTAAACTCCATGAGTGTCTTGTTGGCATCATCATTATTGTTGTTTCTATTGTTCAATGCTATGTTTCTTATTTTAACCACCTGCTCATTATTTGAACTTTCTAACTCTTCTTTCAATTTGAGTGGCAAGGCTTAATACATGATGTGAAGATTTCTTCCCCTAAGATGCTATACTATTCTTTCAATTTTTGAATCAAATCCCACCAAGTTACTACTACTACTCCTTGTCATAAACTAAAAAGATTCAAAGATTTATAAAAAATATATAAAAGAGAATAATATCAAAATAACTAAGAAAAGAAATATTACAAGCATGTTAAAGTAATTGATAAATTTGTGCTAATTTCCAAATTAGACTACTCTATTGACTCCCAGTAACGGTGCCAAAAATTTGATCGACCGTATACTACGCTAATAGACAAGTGAGCCTAATCAAGTTATAATATAGATAAAATAAATTATGAGCCCAAGTGTCGAAACCATAAGGAACTATACATGAGATTGTATCTAATTATTTTAGCAGTAATTCCTTAGAAATTTCCCATTACCTAACTTTATGATAAAAGATTTAATAGAATAAATTAAAGGTATGAATTAAAGATTGCAACAATAATATAAAAGATTAAAGGTAAAAATAAGGAAATTAGATAAAGCAATTAACTAAGAATAGCAATAAAATAATTAAATAACTCAATTTAATTATTTAATTAAAAGATGATATTTTCCTTAGTAAATTTTTATTGTTATTTATTACCTAGTCCTAAGTGATTTATTTAATTTAAATTGCCATATTAAATTGTGGAGATTCCTATTACAAACTAATTAGGCTCGCGTTTCTAACTAATTCCTAATCTTAAAACTTTCTCTACTCAAATCACTTCTGAATAAAGTGTTGCAGAATTGCATGACAATATTAAATCCTACTATTAGGTTGCCCCAATCTGAAAACACAATTACAAAATGTTTTACCTAACTAATTTTGTCTAATTGTGGTAGTTAGTTATACTGCATGCTCTTGTAAACTCTATAGTAAACTCTACTACTAATAAAGGCATATTTTACTAATGTTTCAATGTGTGAATTATGTAGAATTATTATTAATTTTATAAAAATTGTTAAGAAATAGTACTTAAGTATTCTCATTTAAATATTTCAAGTCTTAGAGGATTCAAAGTGCAAATACAATCAATTTAGAAGAGTTTTACGTAATCGAATGAAGCCTGAATCAATCTACTACACTTTGAATTAAAGGCAGCTAGCCTATACTCTACAACAATGACTTTGGAGTTCTACATCGCCAGCCTTCAGGAAGATGACATCCATTCGAAAGCTAATCCTTGTTTTCCCTATAAATAGCTAAGTGATTGATATTTTAAAGGGACTTTTACATCTTCTTTAGAATTAGAGAATCTCCGAAGAAGTTAGGTTTTATTTTAGAAGAGTTTTTGTTTTGAATTTTGTGCTCATTGAGAAGACTTCGCTTTTACTGTAGAGATCAACCATGGAGTTGCGATTGAAGTTTTAATTCATCATAATTATAGAATTGGTGATTTCTATCCTATTTTTTTTTATGCAATTCTATGATTTGTTCTTATTTTTAATGATGAACTTCTTTGCAAATTCTATTATTATATGTGCTTTTATTTTAATTTCCATGGCTAGTTAAGTTTAATTTGTAGGAAATTGATGAAACCCTAAATAGTTGAGATAATAATTGTATTCATATTATAGGATTAATATTTATGATTGCAATTTCTATGATTTCGATTATAATTATCTATTGATTATAATTGTTAGAAACACTATTGACATGAGAGTTGATATAAGGTTTGTTAGAAATTCTTGATTAAACTGATTAGCTAATGCGGGCGTAGTGTTAATTAGATTAATTAGAAATTATCTAAGGATTAAAGCGATGTTTTGGGTTACCTATTTGTTAAGACAATAGGGATAATTAATTTAGAGCATTAGTCGATTATAGCATCAAGAGATGTATGATTGTAATTTAGAGTCCACTATTAATTAGAGATGTAAGAGCTGACTAATTAATTAGAGATTTAATTCCTTAATTTCAAGGCATGATAATTTCACTTGAATGATCAATTAGCTATTAATCTATATAACATGATCACAATTTGATTTGCATAATTAAGGCAGATTTTGTTTTTCCCACATTCTTAAATGATTGCTTCATTTTAGATATATTCTTGCAATTTTATTTTTGATAGTTTTAGGGTAATTATTGGATTAGTTAATTTACAATTCAATTTTAATTGCCTAAATATTGATAAGAGTTATCATAGCTTTAGTAATTTTACAATCCTCGGGAGATCGATAACTTTATTTACTATTTATTACTTGATTCCAACTTAGTATACTTGCTAGAGTAAATATTTTTATATATATAGTTTAGGCAGATCAAGTACTAATAATAATAACTTAATTACTGGTATATTGAATTAAAATAGACAATATAAACAACACAATTATATCATAATACACAAAATCATAAATTGAATTTCATTAATAAAAATTACTCTTAGAACATAGGGATCAACAACAATTTACTAAGTACTTAAAATAAACACATAACAAATAAAAGAAAAGAAAAGACAAGAAAAGACCCACCCCCTCCTCCCCTACCCCCCCCTCTTGATAACTCTATATCCCAATAACTTATGCTCGGTGGGCTCTCTCTGTAATCTTAGGCTTAAATATCTATTTATAATAGGTGGACCTAGAATTGTAATAAAAACCTAACAAAAAGAGAAGATTTAAAAATCATTGTAAGTCCACCCGTGAAGTATACGATCATAAAGCTTAGGCGTGTACTTGCACTTTGTTTGCAATCTTGAAATTTCAATAGAAATTCACAATCTTTAACCGTGATCTCTACTAAATTTCTTTTCTTCATCAAAATTTATTCACCTCTCTCCTTAATCAATGCTTTTGCTTCATTAAGTTCAAAATTTCATAAAATCTTTCCAAATCTCCATAAAATATTCCTAAATTCCCTAAAAACAATAATTGAGCAAATTAAGTTAAAAAATAATATAAAATAGATTAGAATAATATCTAATTTAGTACAAAATAATCCGAGAAAATGTATGCTAATTTTATGTTATCACTGGACTTGATCTTTACCACCAAATGAAGCTAACGAGAACTAGATTGGTGAGATATGTAAATATTGTCAATGAAACTCATTTGATTAAGGAAGCTCGTGATCTTCATTCTAATTGACACCAACAACAAAGTGGTTGAATTGCAATCCTGTTAATAGTTAATTGGCTAGAAAATTATTTAGTTCAAAATTTGATGTTTGAATTTGCAATTATAACATTTATTTTTATTGACTATATCCTTACTTGTCCTATCTGTTAAATGCCTAAGTTGTCCTTCAACATGGACGAAATCATTAGAATGAAGGACTTCCTCAAAAGCATTAAGATCCGCCACCTTATCGAAAAATGAATTTACCTACCAAGCTTATCCTAACGATTGCGAGTTTTTCCACATGCGGTGGGAGGTCTAAGTCAGGTAACGATATTTTAATTGAACAAGAGGGAGAGAAAGGTAATATGAACATATAGAAAATTGGACGCGTTGCTCATTATTATAAGGTAGGGTAATTCATTTTCATTATGATTCCGCGGGGCAATCATTTTAGTTAGCTTGTTCCTCGCAATGAAAACATACTGCACCTTTACACCTTTATTCATGCGGTGGGCATTCTTACTGTGATAACGTATACATATATAAATAAACCAATGAAAACGTGATGTAATTAATAAACATATCTAAACATATTCGAAATATCCAACAAAAAAAAAAAAAAACAAGAAAAGAAACGAAAATATGAAAATAGATATGCTAATGTAATAAATATATGTATTAGTATCACAACATTGGGGAGGAAGATGGTGGCTCGAAAAGTCTCTCTCTCAAGTACAGAAAACCCCTTCTCAATGATGCATAAGATAAGGATAAAGATAGTGATTTTCTCCATCGAAGGGAAAGAAAAAAAGGTTGGCCTCACAAGATGGGAGGACACAAAAGTCACGGTGGTGGGTTCAACACCACCTTTTCCCATTGGAAAAGCTGGCATAGTGGCCAAAAAAACTCTCTTCTAGGGATACGGTTGTGATGAACATCCTAGGGGCTTATGAAAGATTCTGTTTTGTGGATGAAGACCAAACTTATGATATGAATCATGATGAGAAAATATCGAAAGATGAAGAAGATAGATTGAATGAGAATGCAGAACATGGAGTTTGTTATGTAAACTTCTCTAAATCAGAAATTGATATTCTAAGTGCACCATATAAAAACACCTTCATAGCAAACATCTTGGATTGAATCCAAGGTATAAAAGTCTATTGGTAAGGCTTTTTATTTTATGGCAGAAAATCAACCCCTTCGAATTGATCCATGCCAGTATGGGGTGTTATTTAATATCCCTTAACAATGAGGCAAATTATCAATGGGTGATTAAAAATAGGCCATGGTTTGTAAATGGTCGTTACCTTGCATTTGAATAAATGGGTGCTTGGGTTTCGTCCGAACATAATGGATTTTAATAATGTGGTAGCATAGGCTAGGATTTTTGGATTACTAGTGAAATTCTACTCCCCCTTAGCTAAGAAGAGAATTGGGGAAAAAATTAGACCCATCTTGAGATATGATGCTTATATAGTAAGTCTAGAAAGGGGTAGATTTGCACTTATTTGTATCTAGTTAAATACAAATAAACCTTTAAAACATACGATTGTGATAAATGGGATTCCGTATAGGGTTCTCTATGAAGGACTTCCAAAGGTTTGTGTAGATTGTGGTAGAATTTATCATAAAGAGAATAAATGCCCGAGTGAGGCAGTCATCAATGCCAAGAATCAAAACTTGACTAATGATAATCTAGAGACTAGTGAAGGGGGCTTAAGAAAAGACCAAGTGCAAAATTCAAAGGATAGAAAAATAGACATATCAGTTGAAAGAGTAAGAGAAGTAGAACTTGAACCAAGGAAAGAATTAGACACAAATTTTATTTCAAAAAGTTCACAAAGTAAAGGGACATCTAAGTCAAGTGCATCAAAATAGAATAGGTAGGAGGTGAGGGCTACTGGAGAATGGATTACTGTTCACTATAAGAAGAAAAATCAAATAAAAGAAAGAAATAAATTAGGGAAAGAGTACCTTTATTAAAAATAGCCCCAAACAAGAGGAGGTAGTAAATAGGGTTTCGAAAAATAGTGAAAGGACTCCTTTGCAAGACATTTATGGTCAGGTAGGTGGGAATGTGAACAATCATGGTGATTGGAAATCAAATAAAAGTGGTGAGAATTTAAAGACACAAACAGAAAACCCTTTTACCTTTTCTACGACCAAGGAAACCACAAGCTATTACAACCAAACATACCAAAGGAAGCAATTATCTTCCTTGAAGAAGCTAGCATGTAAAAATGGTACAAATGTTAGAAGTAACATTGGCATTGTAGGTCCTTTAAGATGATTCATTGTAATTGAAAGAACATTCAAACACAAGACTTTGGGAAATCAAAACCTTTTTAAGTTCAACTACCTCATACATGATAGTGGAAGACATCAACGTACACAGTGTAGATTAGAAACAATTTCAAGTCCTTAGAGATTATGTTTAACCCTACTCATCCTTTGGGAGGAGTGTTCATTCAGGACTAAAGAATGATTCATATAAGGGTAGAAGGAGTCATGGTGGCAAAGATGCCAGTAATGAGGGATGCAATGATAAGGGAAGACATCTTCAAACTACTGGAATGGACATGCAGGTTGGTAGCGAAAGTGGCCTTAAGGAAACAATTCTAGCTAAAGAAGGGGGAAATGGAGATGCTAATTTTGTAGGTGGCTTTCTGATCGTGTAGTAGAGACTAAAGATGAAGGAGGTAGTAGAGGAGCCCAATAAAGGGGGTTGGATAAGACTGTTTAGTAGTTTGATAGATTCAAATCTTATGCACACTCCATCTACATCTATGCTGTTGATAGTCAGTTTTTGTCTACCTATCTTACTCGTCCATTCAGCTAATAACAGGCCGCGCAATCTATATTCTCGACACTTTGCCGAGTAATCAACATTCTCAACACTACGCTGAGTAACACAAATTCGTTGCTAATTTGAATTCAAGTTCATGGCACAAAAAGTTATCTCAAGCATAGTTATATTACATAATTACTTGGTCTCCCTACATTTCAAGGAAGGTGTCTAATCAAGAAGCTTCCACGTAACTCGATAGTTATTCCAATAACTACTCCTTTAGACATGACAATCTCCTATAAATATAGGAATGAAACTCTGTAAGAAACATTTGATAACTCTTAACCTCTTTACTTTAACCTTCTCATTCCTACTTACTAACTTAGGTATCAAAATAGCTGCACCAAATCGGCCTCAGTACCAAGCATTTTTCTTATCTTTATAGGATATTTCCAATCCCCAAAATTCACCAACAACATTTGGTGATGCCTATCTTTTCCAAAACACACCCTACATGGCTAAGACTAGAATGACCAAGAGTGTAAGTACTAGCACTTCCTCCCAAAACCTTAAAGGGGGAGTCAGCATACTTATGAGCAACGACTGGTTAGACTCAAGTAACTATGCCTCGATCTGGCTAAGGAAAACTCAAAGTTAAACAAAAAGCATGAACAGATCCTTGACCTCCTTCATAATAACATTCATCTAAATCAGAACCAAAAGCATGGCGATCACGATGCCGATAATAGAGATGATTTGATTTATTTACTGGAGTTGCCGAAAAAGCAAGTCGAGGTGATGATGGGGCCCTCGACTCTTGCTTTTAAAAAAGAATGACAAAGGCAAGCAACTACAACAGGTGCACTATTCGAGTCCCTTGCATCTCAGCACCTCTACTGCATTAAGCAAGCAATTCTAAATCAAGAAGAGTCCCTTCATTCTAGAGATTTTGGAGGAAGTGATATCTCAACACTTCAAGCTGCCACAATTTGAAACTTATGACAGAACAAAAGACCCCAAAGACTACTTAGAGTACTACCATACATTAGCCAAATTGTACAGTTTGAGTGATGCAATGGCTTGTCAAGCTTTTCTCTCATCCTTGAGGAATGTAGCTAGCAAATGGTTTAAACGCTTAAAACCAAACACCATTTCTTGTTTCAATGAATTAGCAAAAGTGTTTCTTCAACACTTCCTTGCAAGCAAACTTCCTATGAAGGATTCTTCAATCCTTAACACAATCAAACAAAAATCAAATGAGTCCATTAGAGACTAATTAGCTAGGTTTATGGCCAAGATGGTTTAAATCCAAGAATTGGATATGAGTATAGCCCTCAATGCTGTAATCGATGGAGTTAAACCCTATGGAGACTTTTTCAAGTCTCTTGCGAAGAACACGCTAAAAAATTTCATCGAGTTCAAGTTCAAAGCCACCTCATACATCTATCGGGAAGATAACATAAAGGCCCGCTGAGAGGCCAATCAAAATAAAGGAGATAGAAAAAATGATACTAGAAAAAGTGTGAAGGATAGACTCAGCTCAAATGATGATCAAAGTTCAAATGCCGAAAGAAAGAGACCAAGGATTCCAACATTTTCATCACATACACCCATCAATTGTCCAATTTCAGACATATTGAAGGAGGTACGTGGGTAGAGAGGCATTTTGCAGTGGCCGGAAAGAATGAAAAGAAATCCCTCGAGGAGAAATTCCAACAAGTACTGTAACTTTCACCACGACAAGGGTCATAACATAGATGAGTGCATACAGCTCAGGAATATGATTAAAGATGCGATTCAACGTAGGCATTTGCGAAAATACCTAGTGCATGACACTGAAAATATCGAAAGACCGTCCTACAGGAGATGTGAAGAACAAGAGAATGACCTTCGGCGAGCTATGGCCAGGAGAGATGCAAGGGATATGAATCCTAGCAAAGCATCCAGCAGGCTGAATGGTTAAAGCACCCAACTCATAATTAGCAAATTCGTAGGTTCAATTCCTACTAGATGTATGCCAATGGGACCCTCCAATAAGTGAGAATGCTAATTCTTACTGTTCATATGTTATAATATGAATATACCACATCAATTCATTATGTATGGATAATGAGGTTCCATTGATACAGAGCCAATTCTACCACCTGGTATGTGTCGCTTTCCTAATCAAAAGATAGGAGAGCACCCCTTCTCTCGAAGTTACTAGGTCATTTTGAGTTGATTCAATTGGAATTAATTGTTAAGGCATCCACAACTATTAGACTAGTTATTTTGTGATCAACACCATTGTTGGCGGACCTACTATAGGCCAGTTAAGCTCTTCAAGCTTAACGAACACCAAAAATTACGTTTGCAATAGCCAAGGCAAGAAGGTTAAGATTGACAACACAATTTTTTTCACGAAGGATGACTTCGAGGGCATCTAGTGACCGCATGACGATGCACTGGTTATCAATGCAAGAATCACCAACTTCGAAGCCAAGAAGATTCTTGTTGACATAGGAAGTTCAACTGATATCATTTTTCAGCATGTGTTCAACCAGATGAAACCTAAGATCAAAGCATAGCTAAGATCTTATAAGTATGATTTGTATGCATTCAATAACCAACAAGTCTAAGTAGTAGGAGTAATTTCTTTACTAATACAAATTGGCAATGATGAGCATGTCATAGAGGATAAAGTAGACTTCCTCATCATCAAATGTTGGTCCTCATACAATATGATAATGGGATAGCTATATCAACATCTATTTGGCATTGTCCCTTCAACTGCACATCTTAAAGCTAAGTTCCCTACTTCTCCGAGAGTCGGCGTATGCAAAGGGGGATCAGTAATTAGCAAGGTCCTTATATATGAGAGCCTTAAGACAAGAAGAAGTATTTTAAGTGGAAACCTATCCAAAAGGTAAGTCGGTCGGCATAGAGAATGTCGAGAGTGATACTAAGGAAATTTCTTTGGGAGATGATCCTAAGAAAACAATGAGGATTGGGAAACCTTTGTCAACAAATATTCGATAAAGTTTAATTAACTTCTTGCAAGCCAACATTGACGTGTTTGCATGGTACCCTTCAGTTATGCTGAGTATCCTGAGAGAAGTTATGAAACACAAGCTCCAAATTGATCCGAATGTGAAGGTGGTTTAACAAAAGAAGAGGCATTTTACATTAGAGAGATAAGCAGCAATAGAGGAAGAAGTCTAGAAGTCATTAAAGGAAATATTTATCCGGGAAAAGCCTTATCCGACTTGGCTAGCCAATTGTGTGTTAGTCAAGAATTCTAACGGCAAATGGTGAATGTATATAAACTTCACGGATCTCAACAAGACTTGTTCTAAGGCTTGTTTCCCACTATCAAAAATCGATCAGATGGTAGATGCAACAACTGGACACGCGTTACTTTTTTTTATGGATGCTTTCTCTATTTACAACCAAATAGAGATGAATAAGGAGGATGAAGTCCATATATCTTTTGTTATCAATTTTGGAACCTATTGTAAAACGATGATGCCCTTTGGGCTAAAAAAACACCGGTAGAACCTATTAAAGACTTGTTACCAAGATATTCAAACTCCGGATTCATAGAAACGTTGAAGTATATGTCAACGACATAATTGTAAAGAGTGTAAAGGAGGATCAGCATCTTACTGAGCTTGAGGAGACATTTGCTACATTAAAGAGATAAAGCATGAAAATCAACCTACAAAAATGCATCTTTGGCAAAACATCAGGAAAATTTTTAGGATACATGGTTACTCAGCATGGTATTGAGGCCAACCTGAGAAAGATTGAGGTGATAAGGAGCATGAAATCTCCTTGTATGGTCAAGGTAGTATAGGAACTCAATGGGCGAATAGCCATCCTTAATAGATTTGTGTTGAGAAGTGTGATAAGTGTACGAAATTCATTAAAATCTTAAAGAATCCGAAAGAATTCAAATGGCCCAATGATTATGAGAAAGCTTTCAACGATCTCAAAGAATTCCTTGCATCACCACCAATACTCTCGACACTTATTTCAAGAGAGAATTTATATTTATATCTATCGACCAGCTACCAAACTCTTTCTTTGGTATTGGTTTGAATCGACGGCAAAGAGCATCAACCTGTTTATTATATGAGTCATGTTTTGCAAGGGTTAGAGGTTCGATACACACAAATTGAAAAATTTGTTTTAATAGTAGTTCTTTCGGCAAGGAAATTGAAGCTGTATTTTGAGGCACACCAGATTATAGTAATCACTAACTAACCATTGCGGTAAGCATTACAATGACTTGACTCCTTTGAGAGGATGATGAAATATGCCGTAGAGCTGAGTGCCCATGGCGTACAATACAAACCTAAAACGACACTAAAGGCTCAAGTACCAGTAGATTTTGTAGCCGAGTTCATTGGTAAGGAAGATAGTGTGTAGTTTGCTGAGAAACCTATGTGGTTCCTTTATGTGGATGGTTCTTCGATGAAAGAAGAAAGTGGTGCAAACCTTATTCTTCAAGGCCCCTATAATGTTAAAGTTCATTATGCTTTAAAATTCGGATTCTTGGCTAGCAACAATGAAGCAAAGTATGAAGCATTGATTATCGAACTGAAACTGGAAAAAGAGATTGTTGCTGAGAAACTTGAAGTGTTATTTGATTTGCAATTAGTGGTGACTTAGGTCATGGGAAGTTACGTAGTAAGGGAAGAAGAAATAAGCAAGTACCTATTGGTGGTACAAACACTCATAGAAGAATTTCAATCTTTTGCTATCTATAAAATTCCGAAAAGCAAGAATATTGCTGTAGATAAGTTGTCAAAATTAGCCAGTATGGCATTCCCCAAATTGAGCGACAAACTTTTTGTCGAATTTCTTCCACAGAAAAGTTTATCCACTCTTTCGCAGAGCTGTGAGTTGGCTCCTTGCCTAAGAGAAATATCTTGGATAGATCTTGGGTGGATTATTTAAGAGATGGTACTCTCCCCGATGACAAGAAAGGAGCACAAAAAATGGCTTACCAAGCCATATACTACACGTTGATTGATAGTCAACCATATAAACATGGAATATTACAACCCTATCTTTGATGCCTTTGTCCGAGAGATGCCTAGACAGTGTTATTCGAGCCGCAAGGTAGTGTGTGTAGCAACCATATAAAAGTGCAAACATTGTATGTTTGAGCACTACAACTTAGCTATTAGTGGTTGACCATGAGAGAAGAAGCAAAGGAAGTTGTCTAACACTGTCCTCAATGCCAAAAGCATGACTTGCCAAGTCATGTGCCTGCATCTGAGTTATGTAGCTTAACTAGCCCTTAGCCCAATAGGAGCTAGACATTCTCAGACCCTTTTTTAAGTTTACCGCATAGTGACAATTCGTCATTGTTGCTGTAAGTGAAGATTACTGAAAAGAAAGTGGAAGCATTTGTTTTCAATTCCATCATATTAAGATTCAGAGTTCCTTACATGATAATCATGGATAATGGCCCGCAGTTTGATAACAATAAGTTTCAGGCATTTTGCGAAAAGTACAACATTCACCTCAACTATACGTCTGTAGCACACCCTCAAATGAATGGACAAATTAAAGTCGTAAACAAGATCATTTTGCACAGCTTAAGAAGGAAAGTAGAACAAGTTAGAGGGAAATGGGTCCATGAATTGCCGAATGTCTTATGGGGGTATTGAACTGCCCATAGAACTGCAACTAGGGAGATGCCTTTCGGGTTACCATATGGCACGAAAGCTGTGTTGTTGATTGAGTTGAATTTGCCTAATCTACGAATGTAGAATTTTGATGTTATGGCTAATCAAGTTAGATTAATGGTCAATTTGGACACTATTGATGAAATCATAGATATTGCAAGAGCTAAGGTCGTAGCATACTAGCATAGAGCAATAAGGTATTACAACAAAAAAGTGAAGCACAAGGTCTTTTAACTTGGATATCTGGTTTGCCGAAAGATGGAAGCTATTGGTGCGCAAGTGAGTCAAGGGAAGCTCGGCATGAATTGGGAGGATCCTATCAGGACCCGAGAAGTCGTTGGCGAAGGGACCTATTGACTAAAAAGGTTGGATGGATCTATCATCCCTCAAGCATGAAATACCAAGAATTTGAAATTATATTTCAATTGATGGTTCGAATGATGTTCATCTCTACATATTTGTAAGGTGATAGCTTACTTGCTTATAAGACTACAACACTTTTTTATGAGAATTATGTTTCCTATTCTTTTTATGATTACCAAATTAATGAGTTGTAGACTACACAGCAAATGAACTGACCTAAGTACTAGCCTATCTCGATTAATGAACTGCATAAATTAATCTTACAATAGAGTATTGCGGCTAGTCCATGCCTCAAACGGCTAATGGACAAAGTCTATAAAGAAGCATGAATTGGGCGTGTGAAATAAAACATGTCAAGAAACAAATAAGTGTGTGAAATAAAACATGCTGAGAAATACTTAGCATGAGATATAAAACATGCTAACGAATAAGAACATGTGAAATAAAATACTTACATCATGCAAGCCAAAAAAGCCCAATGCGTGAAATAAAATGTACTCAAAGCAGTTAATATGAAAGATACTTTTCATTCAATAAAGTATTGATTACAAACACTCGGCTTAGTAGAGAAAGCAATGAACAAAGAATACAAAGAAAATCCTAAGACCTATCCTCAAAGTCTACAAAAGTAATTTTTAGATCGGAAGCTAAGGCTTTCTTCGAGCAAGCTTCTTTCTTAGCACCTAGGGTCTCAGAGCCAGCAGATTTCTCCTTCTGCTCATAAGGGATTAATTTTGATAGATGTTCTTCATCTTCCCTTAGATCCTCTACATGAGCTTCATCATTACCTTCATTAACAATCTTAGAACCTACCTCATCATCATCTTCCTCGTCAACACTATTGACTTTATCATCAATGTCGGTAAAGTCGAGGCAGGAGAGATCGTAATCAAGGTGAAGCTTTGGGATCTCCTCTCTTGCCGCTTGGAACCTCTATAACAACTTTTTCAGTAGAAGTCTCTTGTACTGCTAACTAGGTATGACTATATCGAGAGCCTCTTCAACTGATGGTCCTCTCCTTAGTCTCCTCCAATTCAGCAACACGACTCTATAAGTTCGAGTTGTTAGTCTTTAACTCTTTAATCTGCATTCTAAGCTTATCTTCCTCATCATTCATCGTACAAAGAGTTCGACCTAGGCCCTAGCACTCTTCCTTCTTCTTCTGCAGCTCCTCCTTTAAGCCTTCGGACTCCTTGTATTGTTCTTCCATTTTGGTCTTCAAGCTCAAGACTTCATCAGTAGCAAGGGTATGTACAAACTTTTCAATGGCAAGGCCTTCTTGGAGCTTTCTCACCTCCATCTCGGCCCTTATCCTTGCATTCTTAGTAGCAGCAGTCTGGGCTTTAGATGCATTATATGCATCCTCAATTTTCTACAAAAATTTCATTTAATATGATGAGTACTTGAAATGACTCAATATGACTTAACAAAATACATGAAGACTACTATGGATCTTACCTTTTTAGTCTCCTTATCAGCCTCATCCAAAGCCATCAAAGTGTAGCTGCTCATCTAAAAGGAAACCAAATACCAACAACTAAGTAAATTCAACAGTTATAAAGATGGATACAGATACTTACGTCATATAACTTAGCCGCGATATGGGCCTTATTACAACCGCCGACCTTATTGACATCCTTCTTAGCAATCTCTTTGTCCTTTGGAAGAATAATTTCTTTCATCACAGCTAAAGATTTTGTTTTGTCGCCTAAGGCCGAGTCAGTATCCAAAACATTTTGGCTCTAACATAGGACGAAATACTTACCAACCTCCTCATTATAGACAAATTCAACATTGTTGATGCTAAAAGCTTTAGACCACATTGCCTCCTTCGTCCTCTCGTCCAAACCCTTAAACCTTTTAGCAGGTGGTTGGCCGGTGAGTTCCTTTTCCTATCTCTTGTTAGCAATAGGCATTGCCTCTAACACCAATGACGACCCCTCAGTGGTGGTGGCATCTTCATCCTCACTACGAGGTTTACTCTTTTGGCCTACTTTTCTCAGCTAGACAGAAGGTTGAATATTTTCGACCAAAAGCTCCGTAGAATGAGGGACCTTGGTCAATATTATTCTCTCGCCTTCCTTCTACCTATCGGATGGCTGTAAGGTCTTCTGCTATGCTGCCGCCTACTTTGATGTGTCTTCTTTTGCTGTTTTCTTCATGGCAACAAGCCAAATGGTAATAGCTACTATAGCTGCCCTCTTGTTTGCTTTTGATTTTTTGGCCTTAGCCTAGGCTAGTAGCTTGGCAGGATTTACCTCACTAGCACCCATATTTACAACATGAGCAAACAAGTTAATATTAACCCAGGAAAAGAATAAACTTACATTCTTTGTTCCAAGCAAGGCTCAAAGGCAACAATTCTCCCCTTAAGTCACGAAAATGGCTTTCCTCTTGTAGCTATACTCAACATAGTGGTAACTCATTAGCATACCTTCTTTTTCAAAAAAGATTAGTGTCGACTTTAGTGCTGTCCTTATGCAAGAGTATCGACTAATTGCTTATTTTAGTGAAAAACTTTGAATTGCTGCCCTGAATTACTTAGCCTATGATAAGGAGTTCTATGCCCTTGTCCGAACACTACAGAACTGGCAACATTATTTATTGCCAAGAGAATTCATCATCTACTTAAATCATAAATCTCTCAAGCATCTTCGTGGGCAATAGAAATTTTCTCGATGTCATGCTAAGTGGGTTGAATTCCTAGAGACTTTTTGCTACATCATCCGGTATAAGAAAGGGAGCACCAACACAGTGGCCGACACTCCTTATCTTTATACCTTTATTACAACAATGCAGGCCAAGGTACATGGATTTAGTACCCTGCTTGATCAATATGAGCATAACCAGTATTTTAGGCCCTTAGTAGCTAAGTATAATGTTAGAGGTGTTGTTGATGGATTATACTTGAGTCAGGGGTTCTAGATGAAGGGCAAGCAAGTTTATGTACCGAATGGTTTAGCTAGAGAACTACTCATCCGTAAAGCTCATGCGGGAGGTTTAGCTAGCCATTTCAGAGAAAAGAGGACTCTGAAATACTGAAAGAACATTTCTACTAGCCTAGGATGATGAGGGATGTGCACCAAATTATTGAGAGGTATGAGGTGTGTAAACATGCAAAAAGAAGGAGAGAACCGTATAGAGAGTACACACCCCTACCCATACCTGAGCGCCTATGGATTGACCTAAGCATAGATTTTATGCTTGACCTTCCTCGAACGCTGAGAAGACATGACTCCATTATGGTTGTAGTCGAACATTTCAGTAAGATGAGCCACTTCATTCCCTACTATAAAACTAATGATGCTTTATTTGTTGCTAACCTTTTTTTGCAAGAAATTGTACATCTACATAGGTTACTGAGAAGTATTGTATCCAATCGTGATTTGAAGTTCACGACTTTCTTCTTGAAAACCCTATAGAGGAAACTTAGCACTAAGCTTATGTATAGTACTTCTTGCCACCCTCAAACAAACAACCAGACCGAAGTGGTAAACAAGATAGTCAGCAACCTTCTATGAACAGCTGTAGGGAAGAATTTACACGATTGGGACCTATACCTACCTGTCATTAAGTTCGCTTACAACCAATTGGTTCATAGTTCGATAGGAAGGTCACCTTTTTAGATCGCTTATGGACTTAACCTGAACTTGCCCCTAGATATAGTTGTCGACTCAATCATACAAGAGGAAAGTCAATTCGATCTACAACGCGCCAAGGAATTCCAAAAGTTACATTAGAAGATTACCAAATAATTAGCACGAATTATAGCCTAGTAGAAGGAACAAAGAAGTTGTAAAAGGAGATGAGTGGTTTACAGCCCTAAAGACCTTGTCTAAGTCTACTTCAGCAAGGAGCATTTCCCTAGGAAGAGGTCGAACAAGCTTTTCCCCAGATCAAACGGACCTTTCGAGATCCTTAAGCACATCAATGATAATGCTTATGAGCTAGAGTTAGCCAACTGGTATTATTGTAAACCATAACCAAAAATAGACAAGGTTGATCATTGGATGGGTCCAAGATTGTAAAAAGCTCGAAAGGAATAATGGAGAATGCAACAAGAAAGGGCAAATAAGAATGAAGGGTAAGCAAAAACTCACGAACAGCTCCAATAGATATGATACGCTAATGGAACTTTTAAGGACTCACGTCACAATTCAATATGACGTACGAATCAATCAAGTGAGGTTACTCGCCACCTAACCTTGCTCAATGGTTAGAATAAAAGTGATGTCAAGAGTAAACAAGCAGTGTTTATACAAGGAAGGAAATATTCAAGTGTATTAAGGATAATCTTTGTGTCTCCTTACAGCTACAATTACGAGGGCATTTATACCCATAAGTTAGGGCAACTTACCCAAAAAGGAAAAGACAAAAAGGGAATTTCTTAAGGAAGTAATGTACAATAATGAATATACGAGGAAAGGAATTATTAGTGCAACGGATTCTATACATAATACTCTATACATAGTGATACTACATCAATGATGCCATTGGAAGATGTGGACAAAAAGTACGGATAGCTTACTTATCTAAGGGGAAGTGGCTTAGTCAGTCTGGGCTCTTTCTCTCAACATCTTGGTAAGGGTATAGCTGAGTATGAAATTGACCAGGTGTGTGAGAGAATGAGGATGGATTGTTGTCTCGGCCTTCCGCTTCTTCGTACATGATAGGTGAAAAACAGTTAGTCACTTAGCTCGGTAGGCCGAATGGGTCGACAAGGAGATACTCGACCTCTGCATATGTCGGTTGGAACAGGAGGATTCGCTTTGCTAGTCCCATTAGTCTTCGGGCTAGGCTCTGAGTCAGTGGTCTGGTAGCTTGATTTTCATCATTCCCTCTAAGTTGTTTTAGATTTGGGATCAAATCTGAATGGTCTTCGTTCAGCTCTCCATCAAGGTGATACGAATTAAGGTCGGCAACGTTAAAGGCATTAGAAACCCTATAGTCCTCGGGCAACTCCAATCTATAGGCATTGTCATTGATCCTCTAAGGGATTCTAAAAGGTCCTTCAACTCTTATAGATAAGTTGCTCCTCCTCTTGTTCGAGAATCATTCCTTGCTAAGGTGCAACCATGCTAAGGCTCGAGGCTAGAATTGTTTAGCCATCCTACTTTTGGTCTTCTCCTGCATTCTTCTAGAAGCTTGGTCGATGTACCGAGTAACTTTATCATAGATGTGCTGGAGGGATTGTGCTTTATGCTTCGAATTGGAGGCAACCCCTTAGGTAACTACTCTAGGAATAGATCGACATTTCATCCAGTAACTCTTTTATTTCCCGAGGTAGTTCACCCCGTTCCTTCATTTCTAATAGGCACCTGACCAACATGAAGGTCGGCTCATCAACATTGATGACCTCTCAGAGCTCATCTTTACTCATCACTAAAACCTTCTTCGATCTACAAACAAGTTTTGTTTACAACTTGTTGACTTCTCTTGGCAGCATTAGGTTCAATGTGATCTTCCAGTCATCCTTCTTGAACATGCACGTGTTCTTGTAGCTATCATGGATAACTCTTCTATCAAATAGCTATGGTCTACCTAGTAACACGTGGGAAGCACACATAGGTAGCATGTTGCAGAGAATTTGGTCTAAGTAATTCCCTATAGTGATCGGCAGTATTATTTGCCGAGGAACATGTAATGCTCCTTTCTTGCTCAATCAATGCATTTTGTATGGCCTCCGATATGCAACAGTTGACAACTTCAGTTTTGAAACAAGTTTGACTGATGCCACATTAGTGCTACTTCCACTATCCATGATAAGGGCGTATACCTAATCATTCACCTTATAGGTGGTGTAGAATAAATTCTCTCTCTGCTTCTCCTTTCGTAAGGGTTCCATGTTCATAATGCATCAGACAAACATGAGTAACTTATCCAAGTCCTCAGGAAATATGTCCTCCTCAATCAGCTCTTTCTTAGTAAGGACCTCCTCCTCTTCGGGTTCCTCATCTATACTGTCTACTTTTGGCTTCAGGACATCTCCCTTGATGACCATTGGCCTACGGTTTAGGCACTGAGCAGCTATATGTCCGAACCCTTAGCACTTGAAGCACTTGATCTAGCTCATCTTCCTGCTAGACCCTTACCCCTTCTCATAAGTTCGGGTTATTACTTCACCATTAGGTTGGCCTTTCTGTTCGGCTCAGTACTTGATTGAGCTTAGTAACTTACCTGTCCGGGTCAACTAGTCGGCATCTTGGCCATTAATCAACCCCTCCTTTGCCTTTCTACTTGCTGGGCAATCCTAACAGCTTCATCCATTGTGTCAAATCATTGAAGCCCCACAATGTCTCGAATGTCTCCTCTTAACCCAATAATGAATCTTAAGACTATTTGAGCTGCTGGTTCCTCTACTTTGCAATGGATCATAAGCATCTGAAATTCTTAAACATACTCATCAATAATCTGGCCTCCTTATCTCAACTCTTGAAGCCAAGTGAAAGTATCTTAAAGATAAGTTTCCAGCATGAATCTGTTTTTGAGTATTCTCTTCATCTCAAGCCAAGTATTAATCTCTTGATAGCCTTCTCATCTCCTCATGGCCTGGAAATTTTTCCACTACATGGTGGCATATCCGAAGAACTCTACAGCAATAGTTCTCACTTTCTCGTAATCCTCGTAATGATAATAATCAAAAGCATGCTCCACCTTCTCTTCCCACTCCAAATATTCATCAGCATTCCTAAATCCATTGAAGCTCGAAATTTGAAACTTCACACAGTTAGATGCTCTAGGGACTTGTACGCACTCTTCTTTGAAATACTCTTCCTCTTCCTCGTCCTCTTCATTAAGCTCTCTTAAGTCTATCCTTCGCCTTACTCCTTCATCTTAAACTAGTCGAGTTAGGTTCTGACCTCTAACAAGTTGAGCAACTTGTAAGGTGTTTTGCACGGCCTTAGTGGGTCGGCAAGCTAGCACATGAGCAACTTAAGTCAGATCTACTAAGAGGTTAGCCACCTCATCGAGTCTCTTGTCAGTACTCTTCGGCATTCCCTAGAACTATCACCCATGGTGGACAACTCCACTGTTGTCATCTCTAATACCAACATTGACACTTGGATCAACCATTTTCTTCACTAATTCAAAGCTCACACAAACACTTCAAGAAATCAATAGTTAACAACACGCTACTCAAATGAACATAGTAACTCGCTTTATTTTACACATGTAGAACATAGTATAAATAGAACTTCAGAGAAACCAATGACTCTAACAAAACCTCCACTCTGATACTAAGATGTTGTGGACCATAACCAAGAACAAACAAGGCTGGTCATTGGGTGGATCTAAGCTTGCAAAAAGCTTGGAAGGAATAATGGAGAAAGCCTCAAGAAAGGGCGAATGCGAATCAAGGGTAAGCAAAAACTCATGAATAGCTCTAATGGATATGACGCACCAATGGAACTTTCAAGAACTTACAACACAATTCAATATGATATACAAATCGATTTGGTGAGGTTACTCACCACCAAGCCTTGCTCAAGGGTTAGGATAAGAATGATGCTGAGAGTAAACAAGTAATGTTTATGCAAAGCAGGAAATACATAAGTGTATTAAGGATAATCTCTATGACTCCTTATAGCTACAATTATAAGGGTATTAATACTCATAAGTTAAGGTAACTTGCCTAAAAAGGAGAAAACAAAAATGGCATTTCTTAAGGAAGTAATATACAAGATACAAAGGGATAAAAATGAATATATAAGGAAAGCAATCATTGGTGCAATAGATTCTACACATGATACTGTACACATGGTGAGACTACATTGGTGATGCCATTGGAAGATGCGAACAAAGAGTATGAATAACTTGCTTGTCCGAGCAAGGGTGACATGGTCAATTTGAGCTCTTTCTCTCAACATCTCAGCAGGGGTATGGCCGAATAAGAAATTGACCAGGCGTACGAGAGAATGAAGATGGACTATTGTCTCGACCTCTCGCTTGTCGGCATAAGACACGCAAGAAATAGGCAGTCACTCAATTTGGTAAGTCGAATGGGTCGGTAAGGAGATACTCGGCCTCTACATGAGTCGAGTGGAACAGGAGGATTCGTCTTGCTAGTCTCTCTAATCCTTGGGCTCGGCTACGGGATAGTTGTTCGGTAGCATGATTTCCATCAAGTATGATGTATCTATTACTTTTAATGTGGCTAATTTGATACCTTATGTACCTAATGAAGAAGAGGGCCAAGATTTGAGGGCAAATCTTCAACAACCCCGGAGAACTAATGAGTTCTTAACTACTAGTCCTCTTACTCGTGCACAACTCCGAGGCCTCCGGTCCCTCACCAGAAGAATTCTTTCTCATCAACCTGCCGATGATGAGAAACTCTATGTAGAAGGAAGATGGCTAAACTCCTTGATAATGCCAGAACGTTACACCCAGCTCTATTCCCTCTCTAGTGCCAATGCCAACTATTCCCTAGCCGAAGACTATGTCGAGTGATTTGACTTTGCTACTACCGGGAGTCTTTGCTAAGTAATGTAAGCTACCCTCACCATTGCTAAGTGCTGCTCTCTTAGCATCCTTTTTGTTCTCTCAGCATCACTTTTAGTCTCAACCTCCTTATTATTGCAACATCTTGATTCTTTTCGCTTACTGTAATTAGAGAATCTATGTAATGTTATGCTGCCACTTATCCATTCCACTTGATACTATACTATTCTTTCCTTTTTCGTCATTTGTCCATTTTACCCTTTTTTCATATGTACTAGGAATTTTCCTTTCATATGCCTTTTTGTAATTTCTTCATTTATATTGCAGCTTTAGGGACTTATTATAAATAGTCAATTTTCCTTGTAAGCCGGAATCATCTTACTTCAAAAATAGACATTGAATATTTTGTTCTTGCAAGACAACTCTCTCCAAGTCATTTTTATACACTCTTATCTAATCTTGCCGAGTAACTCAGGATTAATGGTGCATAGACCTTGACAACAACTTATGCATTATGTCAAGTGAAGTGTCAAGTCGTTTTGTGTTCATGAGTATGTCATATCCTCCGAGCAGCTTCATGTCAATTACTTTAGTTAGTTCATAGACCTACTTACTCTATTTTTCTTCAATATTTCAAGCGACCCATTTGTTAGAATCTACTATAGTAAATCCTAGTGATAATTGAGCTCCTAGGCACATCAGTTAGTAGACTACTTATAAATCGACCGAAGGGTTGGTTGATGAGTTGATTAGTCCAGAACAAGCTAGTTTTATCCCAAGAAGAGTAGCATAAGATAATATGATTATATTTCAAAAAGTTCTTCATCTCCTAAATAGTAGGAGGGGAAAGAGAAATTACATGCTGGTAAAATTGGACCTCGAAAAGGCTTATGATAGGGTAGAGTAGGATTTTGTTTACATAACTCTTAAAAGTTTGAACTTCTCAAATCTTTGGTTAAAACTAATGTCTTTTTAGCTGAATTCAACTTCATTTCATATCATCTTCAATGGTTCCTTATTAAAAGGTTTTGAAGTATCTAGAGGACTCAAACAAAGGGATCCACTTTCTCCCTACTTATTTATTCTTGTGATGAATATGTTTAGCTAACTTATTCATTAATTAGTGGAAGAGAAGGAATGGAAGCCCATCCAAATAGGGCAATCAAAATCGAGTCTTTCCCATCTATTATTTGCAAATGACATTGTGTTGATCAAGGAGGTAATGGAAGAAAATGCAAGTTGCATGATGAAGGCAATAGAGGAGTTTAGATCTATTTTGGGACAAAAAGTTAACTATGAAAAATCTTACATTGTATTCTCAAGAAATGCTAGACAAGATTGTAAGAAACAAATTTGTGATATCTTTGGTATATACCTAAATGCTAGTCTGGGAAGTACTTAGGACTACTAATGAAGGAGGGGGAATGCATAAAAAAAATCTAATCTAGACTTCATTCTAGAAAAGATGGGCAAGAAGTTACCTAGTTAGAAAGCTTATGTGTTAAGTATGGAGGGGCGTTGACTTTTAACAAGTTCCATTATAAAGAGCATTTCAATCTACTATTCATAAGCTATACCCTTGTCGAAACCCCTTGTTAACAATCTAAAAAGAATACATAGGGATTTTATATGGGGATCCTCAAAAGAATGCCGCAAATTGCACTGGATTAGCTAGAACAAATTAAAGCGATCAAGAGTAAACAGTGATTAGGATTAGTTGATGTGTTAAGAAGGAACAAAGTGAACTTCTACAAACTCGCCTAGGAAGTGGAGAAAAAGAAAGTCTTATGAGTGGAGGTGCTCAAAGGAAAATACCGATTAAGGGAAGGATGTCAAAAAACAAAGAAGGGGTTCGCATTCTATAAAGCCCTAAGGAAGGGAAAGGACTGGGTGGATCAAAATGCTAGAGTGAAGATTCATAACGGAAGAATGGTAAAACTTTGGTCAAATGAGTGTGCTACTTTGGGAAGAGTGATGTCATGGGTAGTTAGATCACTTAATAAATTTGATTACGTATTAACAATACATTGGTCTGGAATGGTGTGAGATGCTAAAAGGTGGACGTAATTGGACACCTTATTGATCATGATATTAGCACGTGTATGACGATCACTATCGAAGAGAATAGCCAGGATGAGAACTTATTTTATTGGCTGGATGAAGTCAGTAAACACCTTACAAGCAAAGTTACTTATGAGCACTTGAGCAAATCTAAGTAGGAAGAGATTGTAAGCTAACCTTAGGAATGGATTTAGAAGACCCTAACTTACCTACGTATTCAAATGCTTCTTTGAAAAATTCTAATGGACAGGTTACCAACTAAGGATAAATTGTGACCTCAAGGGATGGTCATAGATACAACCTATCCATTATATGGAAGAGAGGATGAGAAAATAACCCACCTATTTTTCAACTGCGAGATTAGTAAAGTCAGGTAGGACTCCATTGGCTTTTGAGGAATTGATATTAGAGCTAAAGATGTGGCCATGGAATGGTTGGTCCGAAAGTCCTAAAGTTTCTTTTAAATTCTATAAACTCTAATGATTGTTTGGTTCAATGCTTGACTAAGTGAATTTTTTAACCCAATTAACTAGCTGTTATAGTTTCACATTGTTTTTCTTTGTTGTTTTGCTGTTTTTGTTTTACAAGTTTATATGGCTAGACTTTACTAATAGTTAATGAATGTTAGGATTTACCCCAAATATATATATATATATATATATATATATATGTATATATGTATTAGTACTAAGCAATCACCTCTTATTTTAGACCCATGCCTCTTTGAAATAATACTTCACATTAAGATATACCATTTAGTATTCTTTTTAAGATTTATTTACATTTTACCCATATTACATCTCCTCCTACTTTTTGTGGATATGATTACGAATTTGTTCCCATTTATGTCATGGCTAAAAGAATTAGAGTATTAATATTAATTTCAATCATAATATAAAGTTTTAATTAAAAAATGTCATATTGAATTAATGGTTTATGTGTTATGTTATTATTAAGACAAAAATGAGTTTTGGACTCCAAAACCTTTGAAACATTTTTTATGCATAAAATGTAAACAAAAAGTCTTATTTTTATATTTATTTACAAATTGCCACTATGAGACAAGACTTGAGTTTTAGACTCAACATTCCTTTTAAACATCTTTCTTATGCATAAAACATAAACTTTTAATCTTACTTTTATATTTATTGGCATTTTGTTAGTGTTATTAATTAGCAATTTTTAGCCTATGTTAATATGGATAGTTTTGCTTCTTATTTTTCAAATACATCTTATTTTTACGAGAATGTTATATTTCTAAAAATTATAATTAAAAAGAGAAACTAATAAATACTAACGTTTTCAAATTCAAAACACCATTATTCAACTCCATGTTCTTTTCATATGCTCTAACCAATTTAAATATAAATAATATCATATACCATCTTTCAATTTTTTATAATTTCTTATATTTTCATCACATTTTGATATGCTGAAAATATAAATCTAAATATTACAATTTTTTATACTTTCACATTTTATATCATTTATTATTGATATGTTTATTGTCAATTAGCTTGAGCCACATCCCAATTATTCATCTCACACTTTTTTTTTTTTTCTTCGGAGGAATGTGTGCATATAGTTTGATTCATTAGTTGTATCATAAACTTTATTTCAGGTTTTCACATTTCGAGATTGTCACAGCCTATTATCTTAACGTCAAGATAACTGTAAAAGTTAAAACAATAAGAATTTTAATGGTCAAATTATGGATTGGACGGTTTCACCTACCAAACCATAGTAAACCTTCACATTTCTTTTTTCTTTTTTCAGCCCAATAAAATTTTTTGCCTTATATAGGTTTAACTAATTATTATTCTTTTTTATTTCCATATCACCATAAACTTTCTATTTCGAGGTTTCACATTTCATAATTTTTGTGTAGTTTTTCAATATAAAAATGCTTTACCCTTGGATTGATTGATAAACACTTGAATGTCTTAATTACGAAATTACTCGATAATATACAAAATTCCTCAATTAATATCTCACTTATATTTACAAGTACACGACAACTAATTCGATATTAATGGAAATTAAATGTTTTTTATTTACGCTTTGACATGTGATTTTAGTTACAAAAACAAGCATAGGGGTTAAAACTATATTTGACACTTTAGTCGACAATATTCCATAATCAAAACTTTGGTTAATTTGATACTTCATATATTTACAAGTCCTTTCGTATCTACAAGCACTGGAAGTCGTGCAGGAAAAAAATTGAGTGTTTGTTTTCGCTTATAAAGGAACTATTGACGCATTCAAGGTACGTTTCTTTTGGTTCAAAGCATTTTAGTTACGGAGAAGACAACAATGTGCATATTGTCATTTCATATGTAGGTATAAGACGGCGAAACATTCACCAACTATATATTTGACCATCGCCAGAAACGCTTGAAATGGTAGAAGGTATCCAAAAGCATACCGCCATAAATATGAGTATAATACTTTGATTAATATTGGAAGCTCAAATATATATATATATATATAGGATTTATTTTTATCTGTTAAACAAAAGCTAATCCAATTAGGATTTTTATGGAAAATTATGGCTAAACCTGCTCTATTTGATATTCATCTCAAGGATATGGATTGAGTTACCTTTATAAATGACATGATTTTTGCATGAGATCAGTATGATCTGCACGTTGTTGGTGTAGATATTTGAGAACTGGATTGCTTTATCAAAATATTTACAGCATATCTCACTTTACATATGCGGTTTTTATCATATGTCACTTTGCAAAGCTATATTTTCATTTTTAGCATTTTATGTGTTTATATCTAACTAGCACATGTCATTATAGTAGGAAACACATATTAGACTATGATTTGTATATAATAAACTGGATTGTTTTATCAAAATATTTATGGTATATCTCACTCAACGTACTCAAGTTTTCATCGTTAGTCATTTTGCATGTCTACGCTTTCATTTTTAACATTTTGCGTATATGTATTTTATTACTCCTTGTGTCACTACTAATAAGAGACGCATATTAGATTATAATTCATCAATAATAATCAATCAACGAAATAATATTAAAATGCAAAAATATAAAATTGGCAAGGAAAAAAACAAGAATAAATAAAGCCTTAAGGCTTAGACTTGTACAATCACGAAGAGCCAGGAGGCAGATGTTAAAAGTCCATTTGTGAGTTGGTGATCCATTCAATTGCTTGCTAGGAATCCACCTCTATAATGAACCGATCCCTCTTAAGTTCAATCGCTAACAGTAGAACTTCTTCTATTGCCTAGATTTCCATTTCTAATTGCGAGTTCATCCTTAGTGGTTTACAATGCCCACCAAGAACTTAACCATCACTGTCTGTACATAGCTCTCCAATTCCTGCCTCATTTCCATGTTCTTTCATTGTCCCATCACAATTAATTTTGACCTGACCTCCACAGGTATTTTGGATATTGCCTCCTCTAAGCTTTTAGCTTTAAAAACCTTTGTATTGCCCATCATTCGTTCGCTTCCATCCAAAATTTCCCTAAGCTATTCTCATTGGCAACTTTAGGATGAAATATTTGCTTATTCCACTCTCTCTAAATGCCTCTAATTGTTGTTAGGCCCACACTAAGGCCCAGCCCCTTATACTTCACTAGGGTTCTATATTTCAAATATCTCCTTATCTTTTACTCATATCTTTTCTCTCTCTCTCTCTCTCTCTCTCAGGTTCTCAGTTTGGTATGTTTTCCTTATTTTTTTACAATCTAGGGTTTGGTCTCCATGTGAGATCCATACCCAGATCTTCTCTCTATCTCTCATGTTTATCTTTATGGTTTGTTACATAACTAACTTTCCCTTGTTTTGTTGGTGCGAGGTATCCACTATTCTAGCCTATTCAAGTTGGCCGAACTCTAAGAAAGGGAGGGAAAGAGGAAGACACCAAATTTTCTCAAGGGATGAACTCCCTTCCTACTATTACTGCATTCTCTTTTATACTATCTGTCTAAATCGTATGCTATACATTTTTCAATTATTCCTAGCTCTTTTATTATTACATCTGCTATTTTTCTATTGGTTACAACTGTAGTCCGTTAGATCTAGTGCATATTTGTACAAAAGCTGCCACGTTACAATGTAATCTTGGTCCCATATAGGCACTTTTCTCGGTTTAGCTTTCCTGTGTGTAAATGCCTCCTTGTCTTGAAAAACAACCTTGTCCTCAAGGTTACTGTCTAGGTAGGTCATACAAAAAGAGTCCCAATCTTCCCAACTAGTGTCCTCTAGTAGTAATCCTTGCCACTGGACCAAAACCTACTAAATAGGGTGATTATTGCAAAAAATAATACTGTAGTTCAAAATCCCCAAGGGTCTGAGTAAAGGAGAAATTTGAAAAGAGTCCATAGGGTGATCTAAAGAGGGAATAGAAAAACCATAGGCATTTTTAAGGATAGAAACATGAAAAATATTGTGAATTTTAGCATGGGGGTTAAAGCAATTTCATCAAAATTATAGCCTATCCTTTGCAAAACTTAATAAGGCCCATAGTAACGCTTAGAAAGCTTATGGCCAACATTTTGTCAAAGGAACATTTGTTTGTAGCGTTGGAGATGGACAAACGCCATGTCTCTAAGGTTAAAAATCACCTCGATCCTGTGCTTGTCAACAAAATGCTTCATTTTAGCTTGAGCCTAAGCCAAATGATTATGTAAAGCATGCAAAGCTTGATCTCGAGACACTAAATCAAAGTCATCAGCTTCAATTGTAGAAGTACCTTTAGCATAAGAAGGAATAGTAGGTGGGGAACAGCTATAGACTATCTCAAAGGGAGTAAAATGAGCTCCCTCATGAAATGACCTATTATAGGCAAACTCTACCTAAGGAAGGAATTTAACCCATATAGAAGGAAAATCCATGACAAAGCTCCTAAGATACTATTGGATGGTCCTATTAAGTAACTCATTTTAACCATCACTTTGAGAATGATAGGCACTAGACATGGAAAGTGTCGTACCACTCAAAGTAAACAGCTCCTTCCAAATTTTTCTCATGAAAACAGAGTCTCTATCGCTGACAATAGTACAAGGGAAGCCATGAAGCTTAATAACCATTTGTAAGTATAAAGTATCAACTTTAATTGCTATGTAATGAGTATTGAAGGCATCCAAATGATAATATTCAAAAAGACGATCAACAACCACAAAAATAACTATGTAGCTTTATGACTTAAGAAGACAAGAGATGGAATCCATGCTGATATCCTCCCAAATACGATCAAGGGTAAGGAGAGGGAAGAGAAGCCCAGTAGGTAAACATGTAGAATATTTATGTTACTGACAAATGGCAACCTACTCCCTTATACCTTCCTAATAAAATGCAACATCAACTTCTTATAAGTTTTAAGGAGACTAAAGTGACCCGAGCAAGAAGTGGAATGGTGCTCAACTAGTAAAGAGAGAATTAAGGAAGATTGAGGTAGCAAAACAACCATTGGTTAAAATATAAAAAACCATTCTTCCATAAAAGAGGCCATTTCAACATTACTCCTTAATTCAAGTTAGAAAGGCGTTTTCAAAATTGAGGAAGGGAAGAGTACTCTCGTTTCAATGTGTCAAGCAACTTGAAACATGGTGCAGATATCCCTAAATAAGAGCACTCACCATCAAACTGTCTTGATAAAGAGTCAGACCGTATTGTGTTTACTTACCTTATGCACTATGGTATAATTATAGCTTAGTAACTCAGAGAGGTACTTTTGCTACTAAAGGGTTTGAATCACTTGATTCAATATCTCCTTTAGACTCCGATGGTTAGTTCAAATAAGAAAATGAGAGCTTAGTAAATATTGGTGCCACTTGCGCACAGCCTCTATGATAGTATAAAGTTCCCTTACATAAGCAGATACTTTTTGTAAGTGAATAGGCAGTTTTTTTTTTTTTTTTTTTTTGGTAAAATAAGCAATAGGGTGTTTACCCTGTAACAACACCACTCCAATGCCTTGCCTAGAAGCATCCATTTCAACAATGAATTACTTTGTAAAATCAAGTAAGGCTAGAATAAGAGTACGAGTGAGGGAATGCCTTAATGCTTCAAAAGCTTCTACTGTTGAAGATGTTTACTCAAAGTTGTCTTTTTGTAACATATCTGTTAAGGGACTAGTGAGAGAAGCATAACCCTTAACAAATCGCTTATAATACCCTGAGAGACCCAAGAAAGCTCTAAGTTGTTTGATGTTTTGAGGAGCTTGCCATTGTGTGATAGCAGCTACCTTTGTGGGTTTCAAACTCACCCCTTGGAAAGAGACTATATGGCCCAAATACTCGATAGAGGATTGCCCAAAAAGACACTTACTCTCTTTAAGAAAAAAAATTATTTCCAAGAAGTGTCTGTAACATAATCGTAAGGTGAGATAAGTGATTAATAAGGGAACTACTGTATACCAAGATATCATCGAAAAACATAATCACAAACTTGCATAAATAAGGTTAGAAAAGCCTACTCATAATGGATTGAAAATTAGTAGGAACATAACTCAATCCAAAAGGCATAATAAGGAACTCATAGTGACCCTCATGAGTGCGAAATGTGGTTTTATGGATATCCTCAAGATGCATCCTAATTTGATGATGTCTAAAACGCAGATCTAGCTTAGAAAAAATATAAGACCCATGAAGTTCATCCAAAAGTTCATCAATAGTTGGAATAAGAAACCCATCCTTAATAGTGACTTAATTAAGTGCATGATAATCAATTCAAAAATGGCATGTACCATCTTGCTTCTTGACTAAAAGTACAGGTGAAGAAAAAGTACTTGTACGCCGTTGAATTATCTCTTAAGCTAACATGTCACGTACTTGTTTCTCAATTTCTCCCTTCTAAAAGTAAGGGTAGTGATACGATTTGATAACATGAGATGTACTTATAGTTAAATGAATACAATGTTGCATGCCTCAAAGAGGTAGCAATGATGACAATGTCTAAAAAATACGGGAGAAACTATCCAACAACTCCTTAAGTAAGTTATTGCTAGTAGTAGTCTCTAATGATTGCAAAGAAACTGGTTGAGCCACCATATGCAAAAAAGAGACAACTGCATCATTCTTGATAAGGTGTCGTAATTGATGATTGGAGATGAGAGAAATAGTAGGGACATGATCACCTTGGAAAGACACAACCATCCCTTGACACGAAAAATCCATAATAAGGGAACTATAATCAATAGTGATAGACCCTAAACTTTGAAGCCATTGAACACCAAGCACAATATCAGCCCCTTAAATAGGTAGAATATAAAAATTTTCCTCAAAACATGAACCATGAATATAGAAGGAAACACCTATACATTGGTTGTCATAAGCCATAGTACTCCCATTGCCTATCATCACATGAAAACGTAGGGTAGCCTATATGGATAAGCCCAAATGTTTAAGGAGTCGTGATTGTAGGAAATTATGGGTACTACCTAATTCAACAAGCATTGTGACTTCATGATTATTAATATGTCCTTGAAATCTTAGGGTACAAGGCAACGAGTGGCCTAAAAGAGCATGATCGCTAATAGTACACAAGTCCGATTCTTGAGTAACACACTCTATTTTAACAAGTTCTATGGGTGATGGATGGTTATCTGAATTAATAATATCAGAAGGCTTAGAAAAATGATCTTCATCATGAAGGAGGAGTAAAAATTTAGGTTTACACTTATAGCTGTGATGATAATTTTCATCACAGTTATAGCATAAACCTTGCTCCCAACGAGCCAACATCTCAAAAGCAGTAAGACGTTTGATAGGTAAAGGGGGGTTTGAAGTAGTAGAGGGAGAAGTAAAGGTAGGAGTTGAGGATGAAGAGGGTTTGGAAAACTGTAAGGGAGTGGTTTTCTAATCAAATGAAGATGAAGGGTAAAAGGGTTTAGAAAAAAAGGAAGTGTTAATATACTTAGTTTCATACATCTTAGCAAGCCAAATTGCATGCATTATGGTAGTTAGTTTAGCAATCTGAACATCTCTTCTAATATGTGATTTTAAGCTTGATACAAAGAAACTCACTAAGAATCCTTCAGAAAGGCTAACAACTTTGTTGGAATGAGCTTCAAAAGCAACCTAATACTCTAGAATTGTACGTACTTAAACAAACTTAGAGAGCTTGCCTTGGACATCTTCGTAAATGGATGGACTAAAATGTTCTTCCGAAGCTTTCAAGAAGGCACTCTAGGTAGTAATTTGATTGTTTTGTTGCATCCATTGATACCAGGTAACTATGGCATCTTCTATAGCAAAGAAAACAATGATTAAATGTCGATCCTTTAGTGTAGCATGAAAAGTAAAAAACTTTTCTACTTTGAAAATCCATCCCAAAGCATCCTTGCCCGAAAATTTGGGAATTTCCAGTTTAATACCCTTTAAAAGGAAATCTTAGGCACCATGGCCAATTGCACCAAAAAGTGATGATCCTTAAGTATGCGTAGGATCATTACCATATGCAATAAGGTTTTGATTCATATGAACATTGTCCCATTTTAAATGGAGTTCCTGCATAGACACTTGAATGTGAGTGGCATTCTTAGAATACTTATGCATCTGAGATTACATTGCCTTCATTGTCTTAGCTAAAGAAGACACCATTGCTTGAAGTTTGTCCATGTCAAAAGAGTGGTTGTTATTCTTGCCACCACCAACCATGGATGAGAGCACCAAAATGTTAGGCCCATACTATGGCCTAGCCCCTTGTACTTCACTAAGGTTCCATGTTCTAAATATCTCCTTATCTTTTACTTATGTCTTTTCTATCTTTCTCTCTCTCGAAGGTTCTCAGTTTGGTATGTTTTCCTTATCCTCTCACGATCTAGGGTTTGGTCTCCATATGAGATCCTTACCGAGATCTTCTCTCTATCTCTCATGTTTATCCTTATGATTTTTTATAGAGTAGATGGAGTAACCAACAGAAAAATAGTAGATGTCATAATAAAAGAGTGGGAAATAATTGAAAGATGTTTAGCATATGATTTGGACAGATAGTGTAAAAGAGAATACAGTAATAGTAGGAAGGGAGTTCATCCCTTGAGAAAATTTGGTGTCTTCCTCTTTTCTTCCCTTTCTCAAACAAGTGTAATAAAGTTTCTTCCTTCAATCGATATAACAAACATTTAAGTCCAGTAAAAACACTTCTCTTGGTAAGATTATCTCTCGTTGCTAAGCCATTGTATAAGATATGCCAAAGCAACATTTGGATTCACGGGGGTACCAAGGCCTATCATATCCGGTCCCATTGCTCCTCATTAACCACATCATGTTCCTTAGTGTCTAATCTTTCATAAACTGACTTCACTGTTACTTCAACATTTATTTTGAATGATTAATACTGACAATCTTGGACTTCATCTAAGAAATTTACTCCTAATATTTCATTTATGACTTCATTTATTACACATCTAATAATCTCCTCCTTCCATCCATTTTAATTAATCCTATGTTTAGCAAACCATGAAGAATTCATCAAACTTATTCAATAGGCCATAAATACAATTACTAACTCTCCCTTCTTTCGTCCAATTGTCAGTCTAAAACTTCATAGCTTCCCCATTTTTTAAACGAGTATCAATATGTCCCTCCATCCAATTCATGGCTTTTGTTAGTTCCCTATAGAAAGGTGAACCAAATTTTTTCCTTCTCCTTAACTCCATCCTGTATTTTTGCCAAAGCAACTTTATCCAAAGGGAATCCTTCTTTTTAACATTCTAAGCTAACTTCACAAAGTTCACTTTGTTTCACTTTACAATATCCAACATACCTTGCTCTCCTTTTTGTTTTGTTAAGCTTCTCCCAACTAATCCAATGAAGTTTTCTTTAGTTTGGGGTAGATCCCCTTGTGAAGTCACAATGCATGTGTTCTTCTTTCTTTGCAATGTTTAATGATATAAGAATGGCTTGAGAATAATGATTCATTACACTCTCAAATAAGTGTGACTAGGAGCTTCCTGCTAGCCATACTTAAAAGTCTTGATTTCCATCCTATGAGCTTCTTCCTAACTTTCTCTAATATGAAATCAAGATCACTACCTGAGATACATCCTTTATCCTTTACTGATAAGCCAAGGTACTTTTCTAAATTGGCATCTTGTTTAATGCCAAACTGTTCGAAGTATTTTTTCTCCAAAGCTATGCTAATGTTTCTTAAGGACAAAATGCTTTACTTGTCATAGTTTACTTTTTGTCCCAATAAATTACTAAAGCTATTCATCACTTCAACTATTTATGCTACAATCTACTTAATTGCTTACCCCATCAAAATGAGGTCATCAACAAAAAAAGAGACAAGATTAGTTTATATTAGTACTTCTAATTTTTAAGATTTTCCAACATCCTTCAAGGACCATGACATTGATGATTCTACTTAGGATCTCCATGGTTAAGATAAAGAGATACGGTCACAAAGGGTCACCTTAGCATTGTCCTTTAGAAACAAAAAACTCCTTCTATATGGCTCCATTTAAAATTATTTGGTAATTGATTGTAGCAAGGTAACAACCTATCAAGTTTATCACATATCTGGAAAGCTCAAGCTATTTAGAACCAATCTGATGAAATCCCATTCTATTCTATCATAAGCTTTCCTAATGTCTGACTTGATCACATCCAATTTTTGTTCCCATTCCTTTTCCCCATAGAGTGTAGTACTTGTAGCAAAATAATAATATTATCTCACGTCAATCTACCAAGGATGAAGTTGGCCTGTTTAAAAGTGATAATATCATTCAATAGGGGCCTAAGTCAATTGACAAGGCATTTGCCAACTATGATGTTAGTATTGCGTCGCCATTAAACATTTCTTTTGTTTAAGCAAGATACGCATCAAAGGATGAATGTTTTGAGTAAAGTATAAATAAAGGATAAAACTTTTTGATGCTTTAGATAGAGGATGAACATTATGTAAAGTGGTACAAATAAATGATGATGTTACATTCAAATAGAATAATGAAAACTACACATAAGAGCTAAATATTTGTATATTTAACATTCTATGTCATCAAATCTAATAGTGTCACACTAAAATCTTAACATAATACTATATTTGCACCACTTAACATAATTTTATCCTCCATTTGAATCACTAAAAAGTTCTAATTTTCATTTGAATCACCAAAAGATTTCATCACTTATTCAAACTTAATCCTAGATATTCATTTTAGTATGTAACTTTCGTATTTAACCTTATTTTTTGGAAGCCTTGCTAGACCACCACTACAATAATCGATTCTCAAATTTCTCTATTGTTGATATTATCCTTATGTAAATCCTGTGTCATTAAATGAACATCTTTTATTTAGTTTTTTGTTTTATTTTTTCCTCTTCTTTTTTTTTTTTTTTGGAAAATTGAAATATGTTCATATAAGCCCCTAGTTCAATCTTGTGCTCATTCTTAATTAAGCAAATATAAGCAAAAGAGAAAGGGAGCAAAAAATTCTACTTAATCCTCATGGTTTACTTAGATCCTAACGCATAAGCTAATAAATTCAACTATCTAAGTATCATTCAATTCTCCATTGGTTCAAAAGCGAGAGCTTTTCACTATAAGTATGAATAACATTATGATATGATAACTTATAGTGAGATGTTTCCTTTAGCAAATAAAAATCCAATTATTTTTCCATACCCATATAATCATAAGAAATGCAGTAATACAAGTCCCAATAAAGAGCCCATAGCTTAATGGTTCCTACTTTCTTTACATAACTAAAGATCCATCAACCATTTGATTCCCTTAGAACACCATTAATGGTAGCTTGATTTGAAGAAGTAAAGAAAGAGTCATTTATACTTAGCTTAATCTAGCTAAGGGAAGGAAAGATCCAATAAAGGTTCAATTTCTCTACTTTGTATAATTGTTTTATCTTTTTTGAACAAGCTTAATACTCATGAGCAATGGACCTAATTGAGTGAACTAAGTTGCCTTGCTGGACTAGTGAGTTAAATAAAGGCTAGATTTCCATAGCATAAAATGGGGTAGGGGGGAGGATGGCCTTGTTCAAATCCTTTTTCTTTTAGTAACAATTTAGCTTGACCCAATTTAGAAAGTCATGATCTAAAGAAGGATTTAGACATAATTGAGATTACCATGTTAATACAATATCAACAATACAAGGACATTACTAAAGGGCATCTATAAGAATCTCATTTTGATGACCCAATCTTAGACAACTAGCTATTTGCAAAATCTCTTTGCAAAGTAAGTTCGAAGCAATAGGGAGAGAGAGATGAAAGACTCTCCAAAGAAAATTTTCAACTTTAGGAGGAAAGGTAGATTTCCATATCCAGCTCTAGTTAAAGCTAGATGAAGAGCAAATGCCTAAAGCAAGGTCGATATCCTAAGCTAAAGGAGAAAATCTAAAGGAGTTATCAAGAGCCCTCTTGTTAGATGCTCCATAACCAAGATTGAAAGGGCCAATTTTATTATAAAGGATTTTTTAGAGGTAAAAACAAAGTTTTGAGTCATTTGACAAAGAAATAGATGACCAGCATTCATATACACTAAGTTTTTCACTCTATGAGGTGAGTAAACCATGCACCAATGGTCTAATCTTACCATCCCTATTTTAAACATCAAGCAAAAAACTTGTGTTTCTTCCATTCCTAATCAAAACATGTGGGGACGATTAAATTAGTGAGTTACTTTCCTTCTTTCCTTTGCAATGAAAGAAAGGAAGTGATAAATTTACATTGAGTCATTTCTCAACATCTTTTTATTCTAGGCCTCTAATCTAACCCAATAGACCTTTTTTCGTTTTGAGTTCAAATTCACTTGACAACACAAGCCCTATTCCTCGGATTAGGGCTTAACAAACCTAAGCCTTCCTCTTCCTTTAGGTAAGATATTCTTTTCCAACCTATCTAATGTAACTTTTTGCTAGGAGAGTCTCCGACCCACAAGAAGTCATTTGTTATTTGTGTAAGCTTACTTATTATGCTACTTAGGAGTTTTTGCATTTACATGTAGTATGATGGCAATGATTCTAAGACCAATTAGCAAGCACTACTCTATTAGCCATATTAAGACACTTAGCTTTTTGTAACTTCATTTTCTTTAAGCTTTTTCAACTATAAAATTTAGACGGGAAACCTTAGGTTTTAAGCCCTTCTCCAAAGGGTAGTTAAGGTATTTTCCAACAAAAGTAAGTACCTTCCTTCCAAGTAAATGAGAGATTTCTTATTTAATGGCTATTAAGGTGTTCCTTAAGAAGAAAATTCTAGATTTAAACTTATTAACATTGAGTCCAAACAACTTAGTAAACAAGTCAAGCACTTTAATAATTATATGTGATTTTCTATATCATCCCTAGCACAAAGCACAATATCATCAACAAAAGCCACATGGGATATATTTATATTAGAACCCTTGATTTAAAGGCATCTTCTAACCTTCTTAAACTTCCTTTTCAATTTTTCTACTTAGGAAATCCATTTAGAGAATGAAGATATAAGGGCAAAGTAGATCTCCTTACCTTATTCCTTTTGTTGGGTAGAAAGTAGGTAATGACCTTTCATCAACTATAATCTTTGATGAGGAAGTAATAATACAACTTATGTTTAGCTAAACCTACTATTCTGGAAAGTCAACACTACTTAAAACTTAATTTATAAAATCCTAATCTAAAGAGTCAAAAGCTTTAGTTAAATCTAGTTTAATTATCATACAGTCCTTACTCCCTTTTTCTCCTATGACAACTATGTAGTATTTCATTCATGAGAATAATATTGTTAGAAAATTTTCTTCTAGGGATGAAACTAGCATGAGTTGGATGTATGAGATTGTCCATGAAGGATTTTAGCCTTTTGGCTTAATATTTTATAATAATTATATATAGAGTAGAGGAAAGGCTAGTTAACCTAAAATAAAAAATTTGATAGGCTTGTCCATACTTTGGAATTAGGTAGATCTAAGCTTAATTTAAGTAGGGTAGCATGCTATGAGAGGAGAAAATATGGGTAATAAGATCAAAAATTGAAGGATTAATAAGGTTTCAACACTTTTTAAAGAAGGGATGAAGACCATCTCTACTTGGTGCTTTCCAAGATCCTATAGAATTTAAGGCTTGAAGAATTTCCTTATAAGAGATAGGTGAACTAAGAACAGATTTTTGTTTGGAAGATAACCCTCCTAAGAGGGAAGAGTGAAAAAGGCAAACCAAATTACAACTAACCTTATTGGAGCTGAAACAAGAAAAATGACTATTAATAATATGGCTTAATCCTCCTTGCTTATAAACTTAGTATCTTGTAGCATCTTTAAGCCCATAAATTATATTCTTAACCCTTCTTGATAGAACCAAATCTTAGTAAAACTTTGTGTTTCTTTCTCCTTTAATATCCATTTTGCTCTTACCTTCATTCTTCATAAACCATCTTCCTTAATTAAAACCTAATTCAACTCCTACTTGGTCTTTAAAAAAAGAAAGTAATGGAGTTGGGGTAGTAGCATCTACCTTCTATAACCTTTTTTCTATGGCTTTTAAAAAAAAAATGAAAAAAGCATTATACCAAAGGTATTCCTATTCTAAGCTCTAAAATTGTCGAGAAGTTTCCTAATAGCTCTAAGGTAGTCATTATTGCTTTCTTACCAAATTTGCTTAATCATAGGCAAGCAAACTTCATGGGAGAACCACATTAGTTGAAACCTAAATATAAGATTTGGAACAAGATCCACTCTCTATGGAGTAGATCTTTATAAGTAAGGAAAAATGGTTGGAAGGCCATTTCCTCATGTGAAAATGCTTTAGCTCATGGAAAAAGTTTCTTCACTCAATATTACACCAAGCTCTATCAAGCTTTCTTTAGGTGAGATTTGGATTTGCTATTCATTTGACTAAGTAAAATTAGGACCAACAATATCATATCCATTAAGCTACAATAATTCATACAGTTCATATAGTTAAACGCTCTATTTCTATTAAAAATCTTTTCCCTCAACTGTTTATGGGGAAAAGCTATGTTATTGAAATTTCCTAAGACACACTAAGGAAAAGCAAAGAAAGAAGAAGCTACTTGTCGAATGTTACTCCATAGAAGGGTTTTATGGAAGGATTTGGAAAGGCATTAATAACGAAAATTGCTAAAGTAATAGTAGAATTTCTAACCTTACATAAGAGATGAGATCTTGAGGAGCTTAGTGGTAGATGTCTACATTTACCACATCTGCGTTCCATAGAAGGAAGATGCCTCCACGCTGACCATATGCTTTCTCTATAGCATACCCATCATGCTATAATAAATGTTAGAATGTGTAAGCATTAAGTGAGTCAAGCCTTATCTCCATGGGCACAACCAAATAAGCACATACTTATCAATGACTTCCATTATAGCATCTTATTTCTAGAAGGAATTCATACCTGAACATTCTATGCAAGGATTTTGGTTGATCTAACAAAGGTAGGGAGCCTATCTTCATCCATTCATTGTATCATCATTCTATACCAAATAATATCATTACCCACTCTCCCAATACCTTTCACCCTAAAAGAAAACTTGCTTAAATTTTCTTCTAAATCCATTAATTACCATTGTTTCCTCTTTGCTTATGAATGTTAGAGGAATGATATCTTTTCTTTTCTTTTCTTTTTTTAGCAAAAGTGCCATTGGAAGAGTCCAATTTAGGAGGTCCATATTGGCATCCTTAAAACTTATTCCAATTTTATTGTTTTTTCATATTTCCTCATTAGATGAGTATGTTTTGGATTATCTCCCTGAGTTGTTGTGGATTTGAATGGAGTAATCCCTATCTAAGGCTATTGTGACCCATTCTAGTTAGATAGACTTCCGCCTTTAGGAGTATGACTATCATTGTTATTCTAGGTACTATGTAAGAGATAACTATCTAATCTAACACTTTGTGGACTTCAATTAATTCTACAAGGCATTTGTGGACATGATTGTCTCAGTCTAGAATGATCAAACAGTTAGACTCTTCCTAGGTAACCTAAGTATGGTCTAAGCATTTTGACATTAAACATTAGAATCACCTAATATTAGAATCACCTAATATTCCATGGTTATTATCTTAAGAATTTTTTCTTAGTTGGGTTGGTATTTCTTCTTCTTGTTATTTTTCCTCCAAACTAGTATTTTGCCTATTGGCTTGCTTGGGCTTTAAAGGTAAACTCCTTTTCCTCTCTATCATTGTCATTTCTAGTGTCATTTTTATGCTGAAAGAGAACAACATCACATTCATTATTCTCTACCACCATTTCATTCCCCATCAACTGATGAACATTTAATGATTTGATGGTTTTTGTATAAGTGCCTTCTACTAGTCCTTTTTTCATCCATTTTTTCCTTATAGTTCCATTTTCCTCAAGCAATGAAAGAACTACTTTTTAAATTATTACTATTAAAATTACTAAGTTCATTTAAATCTAAAGAGGATTGCTTATCATGAGCTTTAGATTTAGTGACTATTTATCCTTTGAACCTTTTTTATTTTTATTTTTTTTAGAGACAAAGACCCAATCGCCATAATTCTCTTAAGAAGACAAATAGGGATTTTTATGTTCCATATCCTATACACTTTTACTAGATTGATTATCCTCAAATGACATTGTTTTGTCCAAATGGGAATCCTCCTTTCTATGTACAAACAACAAATGCTGACCTTTACTTTTACTTTCTTCTTCGACAAAGGACCTTGGGCAACTTTTTTTAATATGTCCAACACAACCACATTTGTAGTAAAGCAATTTGATTCCCTCATATTGAAGCTTATAAAAGTTATCATCTATTCCTATTGTATAGGTGAGTGGTTAATGGATATCTGCTTATATACAAAGTCTAGCAAACTTACCCCTTTTAACTTAAGCCACAAAGGTGTCTATTTTAAGAATCAACTTAATTAGCTCCTCTAAATTTTTAGGAAATTCTATATCATAGTATTCTAAAGGTAGTTCACATATTCTCACCAAAACAACGACCAAACTAAATGTAGAAAGAGAGACCCTAAAGTTAGCTCCCATCTTTGAGTGGTAAGAAAATGGCCATTGATGAACTAAGGCCCATCCTAAATCATTATATTTAAGTCTTCTAAATTTGAAAAGGGTACAACACAAAAACTTGCTTTAATGTTAATCATTATGAAGTTAGAAGCAAAATTCCATCTGTGTTTCAATTTCTACAAAAGAAACTTATAACCTAGTAAAGCTCCAAATAGATTAATGATTAGAGAGTTTTTCTATTTTACCTAAGATGTCTCTTTTTTTTTTTTCATTAGAAGAAATATTTGTTTAATACTTGAACCATCCGAAGGATTTGCAATGCACAAGGTTAAGGAACTAGAGTTCCCTATTTCATGGCCTTCATCCATTTTCTCTACATCATTTAACGCAAAAGCCTTTGCATAAACATTTCACATATGATCCATAATAGTATTACGATAAAATATTGTTTACTTTGATTAACCTTCTATGGCAGGATTTAGAGGACTTCTTAATTAGAGGAAATGCTTAGTTAGCTTAATAGAAGATTTAAGTTCAAAATCCCCGATCGGTTTGAATCTTATTTTCTTATGATTTAAAAAGGCAAGGTTAGGGCTAGGGTTTGGAACGTTTAGGGAAGAAGACATGAGAGGGAGAGAAAGACTTTTTCTTTACCTATATTTGTTATCCTTCTAATCAAAGAAATGGTTTATTAGCTTTTTTTTTTTTTCCCTCTTTGATAGCTTTGTTTTCTTGCTCATTTGTCTAAGGATGCTTGTACACTAGGGTTCTTATTCATGGTTCTCAAAAATAGTAGTTGTTGTTGTTTATAGATCTTACATGACCTATTTCATCTCATTTGATACTTGGCTCTTGCACATGAAATATACAAAAATAGATGGCACAATTAACAAAATTCTTAGTTAAAAGGAATGTTTATCTAATGTAGAAGCAAGCTTGGCCCTAACCCAGTCCAGTTAATGGGGATCATAGCCCTATATGTTCTTACAAACCGATTTACGCTCCTTCAAACTATTCAATCGGCCAAAATTGTTATGACCCTAAGAGGGTCTAGTTGGATTGTCTAAAATTTCCATATCACATGTATACCTTTAATACAAAAACCACCTTATAAGTTAGATATTACAAAACTCCAATTAATTAATCACTAAAGTTTCCAATTTTTATTTCACTAAGATATGATGATATATAAATAATTAAAAATATCTAATATTTATAGTTCCTCAAAACCGTAGAGAATCAATATCCCCTACCAAACGATAAGATTAGGTAGTAAAGTTCTAAAATTTAAACTGATTGAAGTTTCATAATCTAAGAATAAGAATAGCAATTACATTTGATGCTCTAAACCAGCTATATAACCTATCTTCTAAGGCATCTCAATACTTGTACTCAACGCTTGGCTCTTAACCTATACCCAGTTATCAATCAACTTGTAAGGAAAAATTATTGTAGAGTAAGTTATACGAGATTAGTGAGTTATCCCTCAACCATATAGATAAACAATTTATTCAATCATTAATTATAAACATATGAATGTATGGTCAAGCAAAATGCTACACAAATATATACAGTTGAGTAGGTACTGTATGCAACTTAGATTTAACGCCCTCTGAAGTCAGAGTTGGAATATATATGGCACTAATCAAATCCAAATATCATACCTAAACTTACATAACTACAAAACTCCACATTTTGTATTTAAGGAAAAACAATTTGTTTAATTTTGGTTTAAAACTAAATTTCAAGTATAATTATGAGTATGCCTCTACAGTCCACACTCACCCCTAAACAGAGACCTATAGACTCGACCCTTAACTAGATGGTTAGCGCCTTCAACACTTAGTAATCCAATGAGCTAGGGAAAAGCCTCGTTGTACTTATACAATGTGGTAAAACACTTTAATCATAATTTAGTCAACCTCCGCATGGCCTCTCGCTTCCTCTATATGATGTGATAACCAAAATCATTATATGTAATGCATATTTATACATGATGTAATTTAGTTTAACAAAATCTAATATAATTAGATCCAGTTATTATGTAATCAAATAGTTTCACTAACAATCAAATTTCTATGAGCCAGCAAACAGTTCATTATCATCATTTAAAGTATCTTCACAATATAAGCAAGCAATAGCAATCACATGTATATTCTAACCCTACACACCAATGAATTATCAATGATAGTTAAATATCACTAACTATAAGCACAAATAAGTATTGAATCATCAAGAGTATTCACTCAACTATAATAAAACTTAAGAATCGTAGTAATCGGCAAGAAGATTAGTACCTTTATTGGGATCACTTGATAGTTATGAAATAGAAAGGATAATAAGTACTTAAACTAAATAATTATTCTGTATGAGTATTTTTCTAAAAATCTACCTAAGTTTTCTATTTAGTCTACATAATTTCCCAGTTTGAGTTTTTTCGTTAATTACATGTAACTTCTTCATTTTACCTCTAATTGTTATAAACTTATAGTCGATTTTTATCATTTTCAAACATACTTTTACGTAGCGATGTTCATTTTGAATGTTGAAACCCACTTTTTTCATTATGTACCTAAAATGTTACAAATTTAGTTATTTTAACCCTAAATAATTTTATTTATCAATTTTGAGCTAGTCTTTATTATTTTATAATTTAAATAATTCTAAATTTTATATTTTTAGTATATTTTATTTTTGAGTCCATTTTAAACAATTTAGGTACATAATGAAAAAAAGTGGGTTTCAACATT
>JAMXBB010000010.1:46342887-46521934 GCA_024138015.1 Lumnitzera littorea | reverse complement strand
ATATATATATATATATATATAAAGTTACTAGCAATAATAAGATAATATTATCAATTTTGTAAATTGATTTAGTACTCTTACATTTATTAATATTTAGAAGTTATCTCTATTCATTCGTTAGCAATTTTACACAATTAAATGTATCATTCAGTAATTGTACCTAATTAGGATTTTGTCATCGTAAAAATAAATTTGTAAAAGTTTTAGTTTTAGGGTTTTTATCATATTCAAATTTAATCTCTATTATTTACACATATATAGGGTTTAGGGTTTTTATACGTGATTAGGGTTTTGATCGATATATTAAGGTTTTCTTCTTTAAAGTAGTTTAAGGTTTATAATTTGATTAAATTTTTAGTTTATTTAGGCTTATTGACTCATAAAGTATCTAAGACATCTAGATTCAATTTGGGGCTCAAACTACAAAATTATAGGGTTTACAAAAATTGTTTTTCTTTTTTTTTTAATGTATATATTTTAAATAATCCTTTTAAATCTAAAAAGTAATTAGTTTTACCCGAATTTTTTAGATTAAGAACTAAGTAGTCATAATCCACTTTTTCGTTAAGTTGAATAAGATTCGATACTTCAATTATACAAATATAAAACTTACCTACATTGTGACATTAGTGATTTGAAACAAGAAAGCAAAAGGCATCAATAGTTAGTCTCACATTATTGGTAAAGAATGAGAACTATTTTCAGCCTTTTCTTTTGAAAAATTAATAATTTTTCTTTTCAATTAGTGACCTACCATAAACTTAACAAACCCATGATTCTAAGGCAACAAACTACCCCTGATTCATAGACCCACCAAATCTAATAATCGAGTCAAAATCATCAAAAGCGTTAGGTTTTAGGTTATCAAACTACTGATAGAGGTATGCATCAAGCTGAACTGGCCTAAAATCAACTTTGAATTACCAATTCACAAGCTGACAATTAGGTTCATTGGGCTTAGCTCCTAATGCTAGGGGCTCGGGCCGGTTGACAACCATTAAACCCTGTATTATGTATTTTTTTTTTTTCCACATTCCTGTCAATTACTATATATATAATTTTTTGTCTACTCTTCTATTTCTTTTTTTCCCCTAAATAATTATAAAACTTTATGCTAACATGTCATGACGTGTTAATGATTTACTTTTATTTTCGATTCAAATTTTTCTTTGTTTCAAAATAATTGATTTGGACTACGTAAATGTGATATTATGTTACAATGTTAAGTAAGATTAGCTAAAGTAACAAAATTGTAAAGGAAGAAGATTTCTTATTTGAGTCATATAACACATCATCAATACGAAAAGAAATAAATTACAACATAATTATAAATTGTAATTTGTCATTATACATTACAAAATATAATTTCTTAGATCAGAGTACAATTACCAAATAGAAATATAAATTACAATATCATCCATGGAAATAAAAAATGCTATTTCACAATTTTCACTTGAAGAAATTAGGGATAGTTGGGTGGGGGGAGGGGGTTTGCGTGTAGTAGGGAATTTTTTTTTTTTTTTTATTTAATAAGGTCGCCCTAAAGGTATCTAGTATCTGTTAGTCAAAATTAAACTGTCATAATTCCATATGTTTTTTTTATAAAACCTTTAATGTGTTGGTTAATTTTAAATTAGATAAAAAAACACCAAGTGTACATAACTATCCATTTATATTTTTTCCAAGAAAAATAACTTTCATTGGTGTTAATTTGAAAAGCCTGAAAGTAAATCGCTAGTTTTCAAAAAATCATACCATTTCATTTTTATTTTTAATAATTACAAAAAAAATTTTATTAGGTGACAAAACGTTTTCAATTGACAAATATATATATATATATGGTTACTAAGTTTCACCTTATGTTGGTGCATGCACAAGAGTGGAACCTGTGACTGAGCTTGGGCTTCCATCCAATTTGTTCTAATTACTAAAGTACTCATCCTCTAGTTGATGTACCGTACGACCTTATTCTATATAGACAGCCTTGCACTAATCTTCGGTGCAGTCATATACCTCAACATTGACGATGGAAAGTGCGGCTTGTTAATCATCAAGAATGAGGCATGCTGTATTAAACCCTTATTGAACAACTACTATTAATGCAAGAGTGGCAAGCACTTGATGAGCGATGTGAGATAGAATGAGGTAGCTCCTCACTTGCCTTTACCACCACTCTAAGATGTCAAAATCCCTAATGGTGATACTTCATAGAACTCAAAGTTTGTACTTAGTATTACAACTCGATCAATAGCCCCCCAGACCATTACTAGTTTAATTTTTGTACTAGTAACCACTCACCCAATATGCATAGCGGCGTTTGATAAGAGGTGATGAAGGAAAGACTAATGTTTGGCCATTATATTGACATTGGTAACGTGTGAAAAGCTCTTCTAGGTCAGTTGTGGTTAGGAAACCTCTTGCTATGCTTTTAAGTTGTATATGTCTTAGAAATCCATTAAAGAATCAATATAATAGTAATAAGTTTACAAATACATTTGCAGTACTTTAATTTTATAGCGATGATCTAAAATAGTAGCTATAAGATAAATACAGGAAATTTCCCTATAATATGATAACCACTTATATGCTATATCAAGCACACAATTGTGTAGATTTAGGTCCTTGCACACCTGAAGTAATACACATAGAATGCGAATGGCTGACATCACGAACAAATGGGCACTAGGCCTATACACTTGAGCAAAAGGTTTAGTTTTATCATGAAAAACCTTAAGAACCTTCAACAATTAGATACATATGTTCAGTTGCTAAGGTAAATTTTAACCTCCTATATGTGGTATATTGCAAAGTCACATAGCAATTTGTTGTAAAGAAAGATGCTATACAACAACTCCTATATTGAGTTCTAATAGTGTTGTACATCTATCTTAAATTTTCTAGGTCTCTTCCTATGTTACATATAGTAGTTTCTCCACTTCTTGTGTAAAGATAGCCTCTCCGCTATTAGTATCACCACATCTTTTATTGGGAATATCTTGTTTTGCAAAGCTATAATACCATCTTTGACACAAAAGTTTAGAATATGACATACACATGTAATATGAACAAATAACTACCCCCACCCTCTCTCAGCTTTAGTTGACAAAGGTTTTGAAGATCCATTATAAAGGTAGTATTCGCACTTGTAATATGAAATCCAATTGAAAAAATATTCTTAGCTAACCATATTCTTTTAGAATTACACTAATAATTTTATATATATTTTGCGCTACATGACTGTTGTTGAATACCCTCAATGTCAATAATCTTTTACTTAGTTGTTAATTATCCTCGATCCAGTGATAAGTTATGCTTATATATGAATTGTTACAAAAAAGGATCGGTCCATATCTCAACATACATGGACACTAATGTATCTAGTGAAGCAAACTTACAGGTGAATTCCCACTTACCTTTGTAGTAGAGCTCCCCTAAGTAGCTCTATTCAACGTATTGTGGCTTAGCTGGTACACATTGGGGTTAAACATCACTTAAAGGACAAGTGCATGTTTGTGATGTATTGTATAAGATTGTACTTGTAGTTCTCCTAATCGTATTGCATTAATGTTGGTCTAGACAAACCACTACCCCATACAATTTGTTGTTACATCTTATCTATCCCAATCTCTCTACGATGCTTCAATCTAAGGTGTTTATTGAAAGTACCGTAACCCTCACTAGTTTTCCAAGTGTAGTTTACATTGTAGTGTAGTAGTCGTTGTATGCATGCAAGTTCCTTTGTTCATCTATACCTTTACAAAAATGTTTAGTGGACATCAAATTTATTAGGTCTAAGGGGATTACTTGAACCTAAAGGTCTCAATCCGACAAACGGCTTACCCATCTATTACTCCTCTATTACGGGAATTATTTTGATGTCATCCCCCTCATCCTTGAAGATGATTATAGGGCAACTCATGCGTTGAGATACAAATCCAAGTAGTGTTGTAGGTTTGCGGTTGATGTTAGTCATGATGTTATGTGCTCTCTCCTAGGTGTAGTTGTTATAGACACCTAATTTCCGTCCCCTTATAGTCCTAATTTTTGTTTTTTCAAGGGTCCTAATTTAAAATATATAAAAAAAATTGAAAAATGATAAAAATTCAAAAAAATGAAAAATTCTTAGAAAAAAGTAACATTATGAAGATTTTTTAGGAAAATAGATGTTTTAGGGGTCAATAGATTTGGTTTTAACTCATTTCAAGTAGTTTTGTTTTAGAGGGTCACATAGCTTAAGTACAATTTAATTGTACTAAATATCGAGAAAAGACCAATAGCTTATTCAGTAAAGTACTTGGACTTACATTTGGCTTTGACCTGGGGTCATAGTTTCAAATCTCATTAGGTACATATGTGTTTTTTATTTTTTCTTCCATTTGCGAAAATCAATTGAACGTACAGGATTTTTTTTTAAATCTAATTTTAAATCTTATGAAATCTTTTGAATCTAATAGAATTGTATTTAAATCATTATTGGAGATAATGCAAATCTGATACAATAGCGATAGATCCAATAGAATAAAGATCTGTAGAGATTCAAATCTAATTTGAATTTTATTAAGATGGATTTAAATTGATATAGAAGATTTGATATGGAGTTTTATAAATATTAATTGCATGGCATAAAATTATTCAATTACACCCTCTCTAAAAGACACAATCTCCATCCTCATTCATGCCTGCACTTTGCAATTCAATCAGCATACATCGACCACCACTATCCTTTGTCCACATATACCGATAGCAGGCCTTACAGCACATTCATTCACACACCTATAGACGCTCACTGTCACTACACTTTACCAACACTGACTAATCGCAATACACATGGCTACACTTCACAACTACATCTAAGCTTCACGCTGTCCTGCACTACATATTTATACAGTCCAGTCTGCACCATCATATATAGACCCATACAATTCATACACCACAACTCACGGATTTAGCAACATAACTAGCCAATAGTGTAACAACAACAAAACAATACCCAACCGATTGCGCCTTGACCACACTTCATTGCAGCAAGCTCTACTCATAACCTGATGCCAACACTACTAAACAAAACGCTACACCAATCCTGTCTTCATCTAAGCAAATTACCCATTGTCACAGTATACGATCCTACACTTCGTCATTGCATATAGTCCATATACACGCCCGCACGGCACAACGATCAGTCCTCACTGCCATCGTATACCATCTAAACCACTTCACTGATCACACATACTGTCCACTTCATCGATGCACGCCTAGCTTACTCTACTCCTAATCCCATGCTTTATAGCCACAACTTCAATACCACTGACACACAATCATAGTTCCCCACTAATCAACCAACAACCCAAACACTGTAGCACCTAACGCATGCCTGGTTTACTCTACTGCCCGTCCATGTAACCATCTACGTACAGCGGCATCTCAACGCCTAGTCCATGTCTAAGCTTCATGAACCTACATAGCCAGAGCATGTCTAAGCCGATTTACTAAGCACATCCATGTACTAGACCCACATTCTTCCACTATTGCATACAAGCACCAAACCCAGTAGCTCTTATCGAGTACAATTCGTACTTTTTTTAATATTTTTTATTTATTATTATATTCATATTTATTTAGTTATTTGTCTTGAGTTGTCTCAATAGTTGTTTTAAAATATAAAATGAAAAAATATATATTAGCTTAGGAAATTTTTTTTAACTTTTAGAAAAATTATTTTTTAGAAATAAAAATAATAACAAACCTTTTTTACAAACTAAGACATTTTAGAGATTTTTTTATAAAAATAAAAATACTAAAAAATTAGGGCCCTTTTAGAATTTTATTTGAATAAAATAAATGAATTGAAAAACATAAGGTCAAACGATTTTTAGAAATTAAAATAAACTAACATACTAAAGTTTTCGGAAAGAACTATGGTTATCTCATCCCGACTAGCAAGTATGTGGACACCTCCAAGGCGATGTTCAAATCTTTAATAACTTAAGTTTTTTTTCTTTATTTTATTTTATTTTTATTTTCTTAAAAATATTGAAAAAAAAAGGATAATTCAGAAGAATAAACTTAATTTCGGAAAATTTATAGTAGTACCCATTAGGGTTTAATAGGTAGCCCCTAAATTCAAAATTCCCTTGTTCGTATCTAAATGAAATTAAAGACCAGTAGCTAAATCGTAGTCAATTCACCCAATTGATTATAATTTTTTTTCCTCGACTTCGATCAGGTAGCAACTCAAAAAGTTTTTTTTCTTAATTAGGAAAAAAGAATTGAAATTTTCCAATTTTCTCTAGTCAAAGGTTAATATTAAATGAGTTAGGGTTTAATATTAATTAGAAAATAGGAAATTAAATTTAAAAAAAAAAACTAAAAATTCATACTCGACATTTTAGTGACTCCACTAGGGACCATTAAGAGGGCTAATCACTAGAATTTATCGAAGTTAGGATTATTTTTCAAAAAATATACTTAAATTGATTATTATTTTATTTTATTTTTTATATACTAACATTTTTGTCATAACTCATCTAGAGGGCATCGTTTTAGGTTCTTTTTATTTTTACTTTTTTTTTGTATCATAAATGCATGGTAGATACAGTCAAAACCAAGCTGTCTTAGGACCTTAGAAGGAGAGCCATTGTGTAAGTTTTGAATGTTGTGGGCTAACCACGTTCCAAGGTCGATTAGGCTACCCTACTCAAGTTTAGATGAGACTACAAAACTATTACTTTGAAAAACGCAAAGGTCATAGGACTTGAGGATCTTTAAAAACCACCATTTTCATACATGAAAACCTTTTTCAAAAATTTATGAAAACCCATAATGTGGCAAACCTAGACGAATAAGATTAGTTATAAAGTTATATTTCCTTGTATTTTCCTGAATAAGTCCTATTTTAATAATTCCTGGTAAATATTTCCTTATAATAATTCCATGTAAAGTTTAGGATAGACTTTGATTGTAATTTTAATTTTTCTTTAGATAGGTATTGCTAAATCAAGTCAATGGGCTTTCGAACAAATTCACGTCCGACTACCTTGTTAGCCTAAAAAATTACTCCAAATGTGATTCCAACTTTTTAGCCCAGATAAGCAAGAATTTGTTAAGAACAAAATTGGACCCATCTTATCCCTATAGAAGATCCCTGTAAATATTACCTTAGTGTAGGCCTTAGTACATTTATGGGATCCCTAATATGTTACTTTTTGTTTAGGCCCACATTAGCTGAGCCCAACCTTCACAGAGTAAATAAAAAAAATAAAACAATAAAAAAAAAGAATCAAAACTGTAAAATAATTTTAGGTAGTTGCCATTTTTCCAAGTATTTTACCAGTTAGGAATATTTGATCTTTTGGATAGATTAGCACTTTATAAATAGCTTTTCTCATTTAAAATAAATAGGATTTAGATCTTTTCTTTGTTTAGCCTTTTATTCTTCATTCTTTAGAATTCCTCTTTTGTAAATAGACCCTCAATAGTGTTATTCTATAGGTAAATAAATTATGTAGGCTTATGTATGGAATCCTAAGAAAGCAATTACTCATTTATAATTTGATCACTTAGTCTCTATAACATAAAAGCCCTAACTTTTTCTCTTTCTTTCAAAAAGAAAAAAGAAAGTCACTAACGATTACAAATCCTTATAGGATTGAATCCGATCATGAACTACTTAACGCATTAAGGTAGCTAACCGAAACACATCCACTTAGCTCAAGAAGGAAACCAACCAAACACAAACCCCTAGCCCATCAAGATTATTGAACCAACTCAAAACTTCTAGTCCAACAACAATCCAAGTCAAAACACAAAACCATGAAACACCATCTTAAGTTTGATCCCTAGTACGAAAAAAAAGGGCAATTCACAGTTCTTTCCACCTTAAAAGATGTATATACTGGTCCATTTAACTCTAAAGATTTGAGCCTAAAATCACACATGGGAGCTAAAGGGCATTAAAACCTATAAGTTTAGGGTAATTTAAGCAAGAACACAAAAGGTATAGCTATTTGGTCTTTGAAATTCCATTTTGAACTCAAATCAAGTGAAAGTTGTTGTTCCACAACTAGGGGCATGTTTTAAGAAATTTAGGGGGTAAGGTTAATCTCTACCTTAGGGTAAACTAACATGAGCTCTTACCTAAGGAATTTGTAACTCACTTTTAAAAAGTTTAGAATGAAAAGAGGTGAGCTATATCCTATACACTAACCCTTGAACACTTTAAGAGTTGAGTGACATAATGTTAAGGGATTTTTAGACTCATTCCTTAAAGGAAGTCCATCTTGAATTTGATATGTAGACCAAAATAAAGTTAGGCATTCGTTTATAATTATCCTTTGCTAACCTCGTTGAATCGATTTGAAGTCCTTTCAAATGTAAACCCTATCAAGAACAACCCTAGAGTAGAGTAATTCAGAGGTTAAGGTCATTGATTAGGAGAAAGAAGGTTAAAAACTGGTTCATGGTTACCTTAGTAATAACAATTCAAGGATGAATTGTTCTCTTTAAAGAAGAGCCAATATTTTTCCAAATTCCTCAAGACTACACATACCTTACCCAAGCCCATGTGCTTAGAACTTATAGGTTTAAGGCCTTGATTCATCTAAAGACAAAGACTTAAGAAAAAGATTATTGCTTTTAGGGAGAGAAAAGCAAGAAATAATGGGGCAAAAGAAAAAAAAATAAAAAAGAAGGGAAAAAGAAGAGGGGAAAAAAAGAAGGAAAGAAAAAAGAGAAAAAAATAACTAGAAGAAAGAAAAAGGAAGAAAAGCCTAAACATCAAGTTTAAGAAAAGCCACAACAAAAGAAGGCCTAAAAGCTCGAGCTACTCTAAAAACAAGGTTCTAAATCACATTCCCTATTACTAACACAAAACCCTGATCCATTTCAGAATCATGCTCCAAATCACAAACACAAAACCTTCCTATCCATCCTGAATCACATAAGACATCTCCACACACAATACCTTCCACACTTGATTTTGAGGGATAATTTATCTTTAATAAAAATTATTTTTGAAACTAAGGCAAGTACAATTTTAGTTTTTCCTAAGGTTCTTGACTTGTACACTCGGGTTGGATAAATGTAATCTATCAAAATAGTCTCTCTCATCAATCCCCTTTTGAAACCATTTGACCAAAAGCCTAATTCATAATGTTGAACCGAAAAAGACCTAACAAATTGATCAAAGTATATCACTTACAAACTGGTCTGTAATTTTTAGAGAAGTAATCGAGAGTGTAATCTAAACCAAGAGTGTGCAAGGAAGTCCTCTTTAACTAAACTAATCATGAGTTACTTATTCTTTAAGAAAGGGAATGTTTAAAATCACAAGGCCTTACCAAGAAGCACAACATTAGAAGAATATGAGATGCCTTACATGATTACTAAGAGAGGGGATGATTTTGTATCCATTAGCAAACTTTCAAAAAAAAAAAAAAAGACAAAAGAAGAACGAAAAAAGAGAGAGAAAGTAAAAGCTTGTCATGAGTTTTTCCATCCATTTCCAAGTCCATATCGGCTCGAGTGGCCAAATTTTGGAATTCATGTCATTTATTTCTAAGTCATCCCCCTTGATGTAGTTTTTTATGTCCATTAATTCTTTTTCAAAATAAGGAACCTTATCCTGGATGCCCTTTTTTTTTTTTTTGTAAATGGTTTTCATCAATGTCCTCCTTTGTAAATTTCTCTAGTCAAGAGTTTTTTCTAATTGGTTATGTCCCTCAATTTTACTTTTTCAACTGTCATATAGAGTTTTAACAAGCCTATAGGATGCTTACCCTTTATCCATTTTCTTAAGGATCTAGTTAGCTCATATAGTGTTGTCCCTATCAGTATTCACTTTTAGGGTTTTAGCCAACTTATAGAGCGTTGTCCTGATCCACTTTTCTTTAGGGTAGCAGTTAGCTCATAGAGCACTATCCTAATCCACATTTTCATTTAGAGTCTTAGCTAACTTAAGGAGCACTTCGCCCATTAACCTAGGTTAGTCAACTTAAAGGAGCACGACTAGATTCTCATTTAAGGTCTTAGCTAGCTCAAGGAGCATTTCGCCCATTAACCTAAGTTAGTTAGCTCAAAGAAGTATGACCATGTTCTCATTTAGGGTCTTAGTTAATTCAAGGAGTGCTTCGCCCGTTTAATCTTGGTTAGTCAGCTCATAAAGGCATGACCAAGTCTTTAATATCTCTTTTGGGTCTTAGCTAACTCAAGGAGCGCTTCACTCATTTCATTTTGGTTAGTTAGCTCATAAGAGCACAACCAAGACTTTAATATCTCTTTAGAGTCTTAGTTAGCTCACGGAGCACTTTACCCATTTAATCTTGGTTGGTCAGCTCATAAGGGTACAACTAAGTCTTCAATATTTCTTTAGGATCTTAACCAACTTAAAGAACAATTCACCTATTAAATCAGCATACACCAATCACCACTGTCCTTTATCCATACACATTGATAGAACACCTCATAACACATTCATTCTCACACTCATAGATGCTCGCTGTCACTACACTTCACCGATGCTGACTGATAGCAACACATAAGGCTACACTTCATGACTACGTCTAAGCTTCACGTTGTCCTACACTACGTACTGACACAATCCAATCTACACCATCAAATACAGACCTATACAATTCATACACACATAGCTCACGGACTCAGCTACATGACCAACTAATAGTACGACAACAACAAAACAGTACCCAACTGACCGCCCATTGACCATACTTCATTGCAGCAAGCTCCACTCATCACCTAATGCCAACATTGCTCAAACAACACTCCATGCCCATCCTCTCTTTGTTTGGGTACACTACCCACTATTACAGCACATGAACCCACACTTCATTAATGTACATAGTCCATGTACATGTCAGTATAGCACAACAATTAGCCCTCACTGCCATCATACATCATCTAAGCCACTTCACCGATCACATACACTGTCAACTTTACCAATGCACGCTTGGCCTGCTCTACTCCCAATCTTATGCTTTATAGCTGCGACTCTAACACCACCAACGCATGATCACAACTCCCTATTGATCATCCAACAACCCAAATGCTGTAGCACCCAACGCACGCCTAGTTTTCTCCACTCCCCATCCATGTAGCCATCTATGCATAGTAGTATCACAACACCAAATCCACATCCAAGCTTCACGAACCTATATAGCCAAAGCACGTCTATGCCACTTCATCGAGCACATCTACGTACTAAACCCACATTCTTCCACTGTCGCATATAAGCATTGAACCCAGTAGCTCCTATTGGGTACAATTTCTGCTTGATTTTTATTTTTTATTTTTTATTTTTTTATATTCATATTTATGTCGTTATTTGTCTTGATTTGTTTAAGTAGTTGTTTTAAAATATAAAAAGAAAAATATATATATTAGCTTAGGAAAATTTTTTTATCATTTATAAAAATACTTTTTAGAAATAAAAATTAAAAACGAACCTTTTTAAAAACTAAAACGTTTTATAGAGTTTTCTATTAAAATAAAAATACTCAAGAATTAAGACCTTTTTAGAATTTTATTTGAATAAATTAAATGAATTGAAAAATGTAAGGTTAGACGATTTTCATAAATTAAAATAAACTAACATACTAAAGTTTTCAAAAAGAACTACCGTTATTTGATCCCAGCTAGTGATAGGTAGGCATCTTCAGGGCGACGTTAAAATCTATAAAAATTTAGGTTTATTTTATTTTATTTTTATGTTCTTAAAAATATCAAAAAAAGATAATTCAAAAGAATAAACCTAATTTCAAAAAATCTATAATGGTACCGTTAAGGTTTAATATGTAGCCTCCAAATTTAGAATCTTCTAGTTTTTATCAAATTGAAACCAATCAAAGACTGATAGCTAAATCATAATCAATCCACCCAATTGATTATGATTTCTTTTTTTTTTTTCCTAACTTCGATTGGATGGTGACTCCAAAATTTTTTTCTTGATTAGGAAAAAAAAAACTGAAATTTTCAAATTTTCTCCAATCTAGAGTTAATATTAAATGGACTAAGGTTTAGTATTAATTGAAAAAATAGGAAATTAAATTTAAAAAGAAAATAAAAAATTCAAGCTCAACAGCCATTCTTCGGATACCCTAGTACATCCTTGAAATGCTGTGCTACAGATGACATACCCATGATCATAGCATTCCCCTTACCTTTCTAGTTTAATGAGAAAGTGTGTTTTTGTCTAGAAAATAAACATCGGAAGAAATAATCCATGGAGATATTTTGATTTTTCTTACTAAAGAGAAAAAATATTTACATGGAAAAAATTCCTATCAAAAGAGAAAAAAAAATCGAGCAAAATATAATGATTCTAGATACTACAAAATGGGTTACACTAAAAATAGGAATTAGTTTTTAAAAAATGGAACCATAGTTACTGAAACGAATTATAATATCAGAAATGAGAAGACTGAAACGAGTAAAATGTGGCTTCAAAACGAGAGTAAAGTATAGATAGAAAATATTAAATGCAGATAGAGAGCTTGTATAATATTGTATATGAATGAAGTTACAAGATTTTGTGAATGAGCATTTGTGAGTTTACATGTCAATTTATATGAAACATTCACTATACTATGCATGTATACTTTAAATTTTCAATGTTTCAAAATTATGACATTTTATGATGGAGCTTAGTGTCTGAAATTTTTTCAATGCAATTGTAGCTGACCCTAAGCATCTACTATATGTTGTTTCACACATATACCATACACATGTCTCATTTCTTTTGAAAATTTTTCCTTTTTGACATATTACTTATGCATTGTGTGATTGTGTGTAGTGTTATGTATGTAAGTGATTTTAAAAAAGAAAAGGAGAAAATGTGAATGTGTAAGTGATTGTGGTGTTGTGTCATGTGTGAATTGTGATGTGTATGTAAGAGTTCTGAAAAAGAAAAGGAGAAAGTGGAAAGTGGAAAGTGGAAAGGAGAAATAAAAGGTAGAAAGGAGAAAGAGAGAGTGAAAGTGAAAAAGGATAAAGAAAAGGAGATAATGGTGTCATAGGTATATAAGAGTTTTGCCTTTTTTATTTTTTTTAAATATTTGAAGGTTTGAGTAAACCTAAATCGGCAAGTTGAGCAAGCAGAACCACCTAAGCCTTTAAGGTCTAGTAATTCAAAGGTCAATTCAAGCCTACCCTTATTCAGGCCAAGTTAGTTCATGATTCAAAGTCGGCCCTTATATGAGTCTAACTATTGAAGTTATTTTATACTAGATCACAAGTTAGAACCAATCAATGTCTGCTACTAGCTTGATGATAATAAAAGATATATATATATATATATATAAAGATCATATGCAAATTAATAAAAGAGTGAAAATACATTTATCTAAAGTGAAAATTTACTCAAATGTATATTAAAAGCTTATTTATTTAACTTATCCATCAACTATTTATTTGTATTTTTTTTTTTTATTTCCAAAGAGTTTAACACCTATAGAAAACGTAGCATAGCGGCTAAGTACACTACACTTCACCATGGTCAGAGGATTAACTCTACTTCATCTAAATAAGAGAGCAATGGCTAATTAATTTAGCCATTGGAGCCTCTAAAATAAATAAATAAAAATAAAAGGATTAACGCTTTCAAATGACTTGTTTTCCTTTTCTCTCCTACAAAAAATTCTCTACCGTCAATGCATCATCAGTGTTATACTAAATTATTCTTAGAAGTCACTTTAACTACTTTTGATAAGTTTTGTAATTTAGAAGCAATCCATGAATAAGTAGCTTGTTTTTTGCCATGTTTTTTCTTAAAATAATAATCTTTCAACCATATTATATAATTTGGATGAAATTATGGGGTCAAATATTACCAAAATATTAAGACAACGACTTGATGGAAACTCATAAGGAGAATGCAACAAATAGTATACTTTGTAATAATAATCTTAAGGGTAAATTGATATATTAACTAGAGTTATACTAGAACTAGTATTGATTTTTGGTATTTGTTCTTACACACATGCATACACACATTTACATAAACATTGACATATTTGAATCAATACAACAATTGTATAAGCATGAGAAAAGAACCCTAAAAGTTGATGCTTGGTTTTCCACGCAATATAAGATGAAGAATAAGACCATACAGTACAAGAAGAATTATTCAACACAATTTTCTCCTGATATGTTTAGTGCATTATGCTCAACACAAGATATTTATTTTATTTTTTATGTCATATGTTGCTTGTATTTGTATTAAACTACATTTTCCCATTTCATTACTACCTTTATACCATTATCCTTGCCACCACCGTATCGCTATTACACCACTACTATACACTACTACCACCATTACAATACCATTAATATCATTGCTTACCACATGCATAGCACTATTCTAGTGAAGGTGGTATAGTAAACATGGTGCAATGGTGGTGATACAAGCTTTGTAGTAATAATGTGATAAATGGTGATGGCTATTGGTATTGGTATAGTATTGATGGTGATGATGGCAATGGCAATAACAACAACGGGGTAGTAATGGTGTGTGGTGGTGGCGGCATAGGTAGTTGTGGTGGTAGCGATGATGCAAGGGGAAAAAAAATAGTTGAGAGAAATGTTAGTATATGAATTTGCTTAAGGATTTTATTTTTATTTGGTCTTAAAGTTTTTATTACACCAAATAAAAGGAATAAAAAGGTTTAGTTTGTCTAGTATTATAAAAAGAATTTTTATCCAATATGAAAAATATTTTATAAACTAAATAGTTTATAGGGGGTTTTGTAATATCTAATACTTTAAAATGTTAAATGAACATAGACTACCAAAAAGATTTATTATTGATGTTCTTATTTAATTCATTAGAGAGATATTCCTTTACACATAAGAGGTTTGACATCATCAAAAGTGATTAGATTAGAATAATCACCATATGATGTTTCTCATTTTAGGTCCTTACAATTGGCTTATTTTCTACCGATTTATAATTGAAAAAATAACAGTGAAAATGACCCTTTCAACTGCCACTGTGGGGCATGCATGAATTAAGAATTAAGGTCCATAGAGCTTGAATTAAACATGGTGAATTAAGGAAAAAGAGGAAAATTTTACATATTTTATATCAAACATGGTGAATTCGCATAACATGATGGTGGTGTATAGTTAGAGACTATTTTCAATGGATCAAACAACCCACCAATATAGATAAATGACAAGTCCACCACCTCTTTTAGATTTCATAATGCACTAGCTTCTAGTTAATAGCACAACTACTCTAAGGAGAGGAGAGAAATTACTATAGATGAGATAGCCATAATAGATGCCCATAGCTTTTTTTTTTTAATTTTTTCTTTTATTTCTTATTTTTGTTATATATTTTTTTTAGTTTTATGTAAATCAATAGATTAGCTCAATTAAGGAATTTTCCTTTTTTTTTGGTAATATTAAGAATATTCATTAACAAAAATTAAGCAAGTACATCAAGTCTATTCAGATGCCTCTTGTCGAAGCTCTTACATTACATGGTTCATCAAAAACCCTAACTAAACATTCTTTTCAAACCCTAGCACAACTGTATCCTAGCATATTTGATTTCAAGAGTATTTAGTAACATAGATGGAGGATGATCTAGTAGTATAAAAGGATCCTCCTCATTCTTCACCTAGTCTGCCATTGCATCGACTATTCGATTAGTTTTTCTAGGCACTACTCGTACCTTTTATTCGTCCAATAGGTAAATTTTTTCCTTACACAAATCTAATATTGTATGATATTTCAATTTACATGTAACTTGTGATTGCAAAAGTAAAACAACAATTTTGGAATCCAATTCAATTTCAACTCTTCAGAACCCCAGTCTATAACAATGATAAACTCCCCAATAGATGGCCTAAAGTTCCGCTACTACTATATCTATTTGTCTTAGTTTATAGGAAAACCCTAAAATCCATCTTCCTTCCTGATTTCTAATAACTACTCTTGCATATGCCTTTCTTGAAAAATGCTTTATTAACCTATCTGCACTTAGCTTTACCCAACCATTTTTAAGAGGCACCCACTTTAGATTTTGTAGAGAGTATTTAAGCAATATTCTTCATTCCCTCAATAATGCCTAATGTTCATTACTAAGCTTTCTAACTATTTGATAATCTTTATTGTCTGCAGGATTTGGCTGGTAGATGGCCTGGTTTCTCGTAAGCTAGGTATACCATAGTAGAAAGCCAAACATGAAAGATTTAGATGGATGAGGTAAATGTGCTTCTTTCTTCCTCATATATGAGTTTTGTTTTATCAACTCTGCAAAATTTCCTTTGATCTTTGGGTATTGGATATCTCTAAGTTGATATATTTTAATTAACATATTAATACTTGACATCTATTGAAGGCACATTTATTATCCTCCTCTAGACTTCTGCATCTTGAACATACCCCATATTCAATAATTTCTCTATGCTTTAGGTTTATAACAGTAGGTAAGTATTATTTATTTAACTCCATATATGCAGCTTGATTTTTGGTGGAAGGACTGACTTCCACAACCATAGCCACTTAGTGTTATTTTCTTTATTTTCTTGTGTTAGCTACATAAATATATCTATAAGCTTCAGTTCTCCTTTATTACTACTAGAGATGTAATCTAATCAACTCTATCTTGTAGAATCACTAGTCTTCTTACATTTGCCATGATCTTTGATATGTTAAATCTCAATCTTTCCTCATTCCATTGATAGGTTGATACCCAACAATCAGTTAATGTCAAGTTGATTGCTTAATGGTGAATAATCCCCTAAATTAATTGTCTTCCACCACAATTACCACACCATCTATCTTCCCAACAGCTAATATTTTCACCATCACCTAAACATTTCATATCATTTATGAGCACCATAATCGACTCTGATACAATTCTTTGATAAAATGAGAAAGTTTTAGGAATTTAAGTTAATTTTCCTTCTTTCTTATACTTCAAACTTTTTGTTGTTAATTTTCCTTCTCTCTTATACTTCCGACTTTTTGGCTTCACAAGCTCCACCTAACAAAGATGTTTATGCTTGAATTCCTAGAATCTTTTTTATCGTACACACCTCATTCCTTCTTTCTAGATCGACTAAGCCTAGACCTTCTTCTTCTTTACGCTTAACTAGTTGCTCCCAACTGATCCAACGTATCTTGTTAGTATCATTAGATCCATTCTAAAGAAAATGCCTTACAATAACATTTAATTTGTTGATGATTTTCTTTAGAAATTTAGATACTTACATATAGTAGGTAGGTAATGATTCTAAGACTAATTTAATAAGTACAATCCTTCGACACCTACTCAACTATCTAACTCTTCATCTTAAAAGCTTCTGTTGAGCTTTTTCCATAATAACATTTAGTTGATGATGGGCTTTACACCTTGGTGAAGTGGGGATCCCAAATACTTGCCAAAAGTATGCACTACTTTCATGTGCAATATTTTTTATATATTTGCCTTAACTTCATTTGAGGTATTGTTTGAGAAGTAAATTAATGATTTTTGATAATTTATTCTTAACCTTGATAGCTCTCCAAAAGTTTTCAATACCTTATGCACTACTCTTGCATTGTCTTTTATGGCTTTTGCATAGAGAACCACATCATCCGCAAAAAGTGCATATCACAACAGTTGCTACCTCTCATTTTAAATCCCTCCTAACTTCCTTCTTGTATCATCTCTTCAATCAATTTACTTAATACCTCCCTGCCTATTATAAAAAGATAAGGAGAAGTAGGATATCATTATCTTATGCCTCTACGAGGCATTATTGGTTGTAGTATATGCCCATTAACACTTAAGTAATAGTAATATTAAGACACTCCATTAATGTGTTGTGATATAAACATGGAAAAAGTTTTGGACTACAAAGTTAATGTTTTGTGTAGGGGTTTAATCCAAACCCATGTAGCTTCTATACTTATAAGCTTTTAGTGTTTGCTCTTTATCTCTATATACGAAACTAAACTATTTTCAAATTATACTTGTTATGCTTTTACTATTAAGTGTGCTTCAAAGTAGTTAGGCTTATGACAACTTATGTATGACATTCTATCTTCGCTAGCTAAAGTGGTTCGCTTCAGTTATAGATGGTTGTACACAGTGAATTGTTACAACCTAAATAATTTAGGGCATGACAATTAAAAGTGGTATTAGAGCATTCAATAAAATACACAGCAAAATAATAAAGTATTCTAATAGGAAAATACACAAAATAGCAGTTCCTAAGCACATGCATGGCACATACAAATCTAGACTACTTACAAACACAACCAAGTACAACAGCTTACAATCCCTTAGTGCTCAAAGCATACCCATACATGCAGTGAAGCATAAACCCACTTACTCAGTAATTTGTACTCAAATGTTGAACTTTTCTGTATCTTTAATAAAAATCCTATATAATTACAAAACCTTTAGAATTATAAAGTTTAGCGGATTGTTATTTTTATATAGTTTATAACAGCAATAACAAGATTTATAATAATTAAATTTAGATCTACTAATAGATGGCAATTCCTTATATAACATATTGAAGTTTTAGAATTCGTAAAATTTTGCAAAACATTATTTTACTCATAATATATAAGTACATATATATATATTATATATATATACACACACATACACTCTTTGAACTGGGTCATAAATAAAAAAGTTATTTAGTTATCATAAATCTTGTAAACTTAACATAAATGGTATTTCCCTGAAATTCCATAAGATATTGATTATATAGTATTTGAAATTTAGCAACATAATATCATCATATTGTCAAAGAAGAAAGAAAAAAATAGCAATATAGTAATTCATTCCAAGTACCCAGAATATCATAAAATACTCCTTTTGTTTCACTACCCATGGAAGGAAAATATTGGGTTGCATAAATATATGTATGCAACTAGATTTCTTGTACTATTTACATTTTAATTAGGTTATGTTCCATATTTATAATGTTTCCATCCATATTAAATTCCTCTAGTTTCCCGTATAGACTTACTGTAGTCATTACGTCCAAGTTTAGAGGATGCCCATTATAACAGAAGAAATATCACATAGTAAATGCCATGCATTAACAAATTGTATGAAATTAAGACTACTTAGAACCTAATATAAAAAGCTTCACTCTATCATATCAAATGCCTTTTCTAAATCTATCTTAATGATCATCCAAGTTTGCTATTTTTATTTCTTACGACAATTATATCGAATTTCATTTACCAATATAATGTTATCAACAGCTTTCCTTTCCTTGATAAAACTTACGTATGATAGATGTATTAATTCCTTAAGCAATAGCCTTAGCCTATTAACTAAAAGCTTTGTTATAAGCCTATATATTATGTTACACAAGCTAATAGGTTTGAAATCTTTAGAACTATAGGGCTAATTTTTCTTTGGAATTAGACAAATGAGGGTTTGATTTAATTCATAAGGGATTGCTCCTTTCTCAAAGCATTCTTTTACAAGCTATATCATTTCATCCCCTAATATATCCCAACATTTCCGTGAAAGAATGCATGAAAACTATTTACCCTTACAACTTTCTAAGAGTTTATTTGTTGCAATGTTTGATCTCTTAAAGTAATTGCTCCTACTGTTGTCTATTAAGACCCCCTCCTAAAGATACATTAATAAAATCTACTTTCAAACTACAATATTTTTTAGTCTGGTACAATTTTTCAAAGTATCTAATAAAGATTTCTTGTATTTGCTTTGATTCATACACCCATTCACCTTACTCATTTTGAATCCCAAAAAGTTTATTTTGTATTCTCCTATTTTGAACCACTGCATTTCCTTGAAATCACATTTAACATCAGGTTTCTCCAAATCACACCAAATTTTACAATAAAATCATAAAAGTTAGAAGAAATATTTATAAGATCATTTGCATAGGATTTTACAAGTTTATACGAATGGACCACTTGTTTCCTTATAATCTTCAAAACAATAACTAATTAACATATTTTTTTCAATAAATATTAAGTAGTGTATTGTTTGGTTGTTGTAATATTATGGAATTAGATTGGACAAAACTCTTTGTCCTTTATTAGTTTGCATATTTATCTATAGTATTGAACAAAAGATGTCCTAAAGGAATTGGACAAAAGCTTAAAAATTTGTATACATATTTGATAGTATAAAAATATACTTCACATTCTATAAAATAAATATATCTTTAAAATTCCAAAAATAACTTTATACAAAATTCTTAGATCACAATATTAAACTTAATTGTATTTATATTATGAATAATTAAATATTTCATTTTTTTAATTTTTCAGTAATAAAAATCTATATCTAGTACTACATAGATCAAACATGGTAAATAGAATTATACTATTTTGTACACCTATATTTTGCTATCCAATTTTCTTTATCATGTCTAATTTTAGTGATCAAACGTTACCAAAATGCTCTAGTGAGACTAAAATCATTTATCTAAAATTGCAAGTGCTCTAAAATGTAAGCTTTAGTCATCTTCTACGACTCACCATCGCCACAAAAGCTCTAATAAGACTCCATTATGCCAAAAAGCTATCATTTAATCAAATTAGTTCATTATCAACTTGAAACTCAAAATTTTCAAGCATATTTCATATTCAATGTTATGATTTTAAAACTCAATTTTGGAAGATTTCTCTAATTTTGTAAATCCTCAATTTTAGTCCAAATTCACTTGAGCTTTAACTCCTTGGATGGCCGGCCTAAATCACTTCTTTCAACTATAAAACTTTTCTGTAGTTTATTTAACACTTTAATTCCATAATTGTAAAGTTAGGGTTTTCTCTTTTCTAGTAGAAGGTACAAAATCCTTAACAATAAATCCTACAACCCTTAACGTAAGACTAGAGATCTCTATAATCTTATTAGTACTTCTTAGTAGATCCTCCCATAGCTAATTGTGTTTTCATAATAGCGTAAGAGAAGAATGTTTTGAAGCATAGAAACATGGAGAAAAGTCCCAACCTTAGGAAAAATCTTGTTATAAACTATTATAGTTTTACGAATTATGAGTGTAATGATGAATCTAAATATTTTATATCAATCTTTCAGGGTTGTGCAATAAATCGAATTGAGAAAAGTGAAGGATGACTTGAGGGTTTCACCTAGCGTTAAGGTAATGTACTTCTACAATTGAATTCTTTTGTCTTTTGTAAAATTCATGGATTAAATAGTATTCTAGAGATGTTTTGGCATAAAATTGGTTAATAATGAGGGGATTATGATTTTTTTGGAGTGACGTTGAGGTTGGGATTTCAAATCAAGGGTTTGTTATTATGCTCTTGAAGAAAAAAGAGAAAGGAATTGGAAATAGTAAGATTACAGTCAAGAATCACGAGCATGATCGACGTTATCATAACCATGATCCTTTTTAGAGGGTTAGAAGTAAAGTAGTTTAAAGGAAAATTTTGATAAAGAGGATCACGGCTAAGGTTCATAGTCGTGATCCAAGGTGTAGTCATTCCATGGTGAAATATGGCTAAGTCTATGGCTGTGATCTAGGTTGTAGACTTGTTGCTTCACCTTTTACAAAAGATTATGAGTGTAATTTTCCAACCGTGATTCCTATAGTTATTTCCCTTTGTTTTCTAAGCTCGATTAAGTTGTTTTCAGCCTAGAATTCTTATCTAAAACCCTTAAAAAGTTTATGGCTAAGTTACAGAGTCTTAATAAAGTGACTTTATCTATTATTTCTTTACAAATTTAACTTTCTAAACTAGAATAAGATCAAGTTCTTTCAATTGGTTTCAAGTACATAACACTTGTGTGTTGTTTGTGGTTACTAAGCTAGTATTTATATTTATATATGTACTCATTGATTAATTAAATATTTGGCCTAAATGATCACCATTTGTTGCTTTTGCTTGGTTTAGCCTAAGGGTTTGGAGTGGAAGATCACTAAAGAGAAACCCTAATTATCTATGCGACACGTTATTCTAGTAGAATCTCGTATGGAAATAATTTGAAGTAGATCTAGGTGAAACTAGATAGAGCTCGAAGTAGCACACCTAACCATAGGTTATAGAGAGGCTTGAAGTAGCATACTCAAATGTAGGTTGTAGAGGGGAGCAAAGAGGTATGCTTAACCACTAAGATGATGGATTGGATTATGTTATGATGGAGGTTATGAGAACCTTGCTTATGTGTTGTGTGATTGGCTAAGTAAAGATAAGCTAATGGTTTTGTGAATTATTTGCTTGCATTTTATGCATGTGATTATGTATGTTTTGCTCATGTGTATGTGCTTGTATGTTACGTATTGAGCTTTGACTTACTCCTTAAATTTTATAGTTATAGGTTAATTTGATAAGCTTATTGAATTTGATAAGTACAAAAGCAATACAAGTTATCAAGATGGGTTGAGTAACATTCTTATTTTATTGTAAGAATGACCAATAATAGTAGCTGTTGTTGTCTAGTCGAGCTCTAATTAAATATTCATGTATTGTTGGAGCCGAATCTAGTTTGTTAGCAACTATATAAATCGATTAGAGATGGTTTGGTAGATATTAAATTGTAGAGACTTGTAATTTATTATCATTGGTGAATTCACAAATGTATATTTTGGAGATTTTAATTGTTTACTGTACTTGACATATCATTAGAGGCTAAGGACATGTATGGCTATATTTGGTTCATATTTTTTCCATCTTATTGGCGTCTTATTAGTTTCTACTTGAATCTTGTGTTTAATAAGAATAAGATATAAAAAAAATGGAAATATAATTTTATATATACTCATTTTCTAAAATTAGTTACCTAACAAATCCTAATAAAGTTAAATTTATCTACCATTTACTTTATTCATAATTACAAAAATACCAATTAAAATAATCCTCTTCAATATATAAAATATATTTTTTTCAAATCTTTTCTCTTAAAGGTACATAAAATTCATTTTCTAATTCTAACACTCCAGTCACCACCTTCATTGTAATTATGAAATAAAAATAAATAAAATAGAGATAACACAGTTTTTCAAATACCAGAATTCAAACAGCTACGGTTTGCATATAAGTTAGATACAAAATAGATATAAATAAGTTACCAACAAACAAAAATAGATAATTCAAATAAGACCATATATATATGTATGTATGTGTTTGTATAAATATATATATATATATATATATATAATTGAAGCAATTAATATAGAAGACTCATAGAGGAAAAGCTAGGAATATAAAAATCCAACTAAATATATTAGCATGACTCTTCAATAGTTAATTTACCCCACATATGGGATATTGTGATTTCTCCTAAATGACCAATATCAATATGAGGGATAAAAACAATAAATTCCATGATGTAAAATAACAAATATATAGAATAAAACTGCTTATTTTAAAATCTACTAATAAATCAATATTTTTTATTACCATATCTTCTTTAAAGTAGCTAAATTTATAGAGGTAGACTTATGATGATGATATCTAATGTGATGGATCGGTGAAATGAGACCGTAGAAAGAAAAACGGGAAAATTGAAGACTTTCTCTTAATGAAAAAGGGAATCACAAATATTAAAATTGGTTGTAGTAGATATATAGATCCAAGGTGGTTGAAAAAGGTTGAAGTTTTAATTGAAGGGATAGCCATGTGATTATCCTCAACAGTTATGGTTTGTTAAAAAGGTTTTTTTTTAACATGTTAGGAGCTCAAATTTTCTCCTAACATGTTTTAAAGTTAAAAGGGAAACATGGTTAGTTAAAGATTTTGACATGTTTATAAGGTGGATATTTATTGAACAAGATTTAAATAGGGTGTCTGATATTGTACGCAGTCGGAAGAAAATAATATATTAATCAAATAGGATATGGTTAACGTGGCTTCTGCCCGAAAATATAAAATGTCAAGTAGGATTAAAACATTAAAGTGCCAGCCACATTCAAGATGTGCCGATGGTTGTGCTCCACAACCACCAACTCAATTGTGAAGTTTGGACGCAAGAGGTTTGGTGAAGACTAGTGCGAATGTGTTTCGTCCAACACCCAAATTGTTTGAAGGCAAACTGGGCAAAAAGTTGGGTATATAAGCTGTTAGTAAAAAAAAATAAAAATAGAAAGAAAAAAGATTTATTAGGCGGATTAATAGGTAAACATAGTATTTAAATAGCAATAAAATTTTTGAGACAAACAACTAGCGAGGGAATCAATGTTTCGAGTCAATTTTAAATAGAAAATTGAATTTTCAAATGGTTCAAATATAGAATCATTGTATGTTATGTAGTTAAATAGAGAATTCAATTATAAACTAGTTAAAATGAAAGATTAATTGTATTAATAAGTGGTGTAAATCAAGTATTAAAATTGGAATAAAACTAGGATTTAATTTTCTATTTGAACTACTTATCATAACATTAATCCTCTATATCAACTAATTGAAAGTTCAATGATTTATTTAAATCAAATACAAAATGTTGATTATCTATTAAAACGCTTGAAAATTCGATAATCTATTTAAACTTGATTCCAAACATTAATATTCTCATAGGTAATTTTCCCTAAAAATTTTATGTAGATGGGAGTGCAATAATTAGTTTATTTTCAATATAATCATCTCTCATTTTTTGCACTCTACTATATATCAAAATCAAAATTTTATTAGTATATATTACCTATATAACCCAATGAATCTTTTGCCATTTTTCAAATTTATTTTTCCCAGATTGACCTAAGTTGGCTTACAGGACTGGTCAATTATGGTAAGAAAGTATATCGAAAGCCTCCAGCAAGTTGGGGCGGAATAGGGTCCAATGAGTCCGTTTGTAGAGTCTCAGGCAAGCAGGTGGGTTATGTAACGAGCTGGGTTATGATATTACATGAATTGGACTAGACTGTCTCTTTCGTTTAGCATGAGGACAACCATGCGAGTTGATCCACTAGTATAATTGAATGTGAACTTTGTGGATTAAATGCTTGATCTAACGATTGTGCTTTGTCTTAAGCTACATCCCCCAACCTGTACGGGCAAGCATCCCAGTACGGCACTGTAGGAGCTATTAACTAAATGAAGAGAACCACTCGAAGTATTATCAGCACAAGACTTGACAACATTTGACTAAAATACATAAAATACTAGTGTAATAATTGCAAAAGGAAAAATGGGCTAAAAATATGAATTATATTAATGTATCTTATTAATGTCTTTAATTGAGAAATTCCAACGGCTAGGATCATCATTATGCAGCTGCCATATAATATAATATTATATATATATATATATGTATATATATATATGTAGAATGCTTTTAGACTTATAGAAAGGGTTTTTAGGTTGATGTAGTTTTTGCTTCAATGAAAAAGTAAAAACTAAAAAGAAAAATACAAAAATCTAAGGGTAAATACATTCTCTTATTGTACTCTAATTAAAACTATAAACTAGTCGACTTAGGACGATATGATACTAAGATCGAGCTTAGTCAAGTTTAAAATCTTAAGCTCAAGCTTAATCTGAGTTTCAAATCTTAAAGTTGAGCTTGACTTGAAATTACACTAAACAAGCTCGAGTTCAAGTCAATTAAAATTGTTTAAGCCTAGTTTATTTAAAACCATTTTTTTTTTTCTAATTATAACAATATTAGTATTCAAACTTTATTAAACGGACTCAAGTTTAATTAAGTTTGCAAGCTAATCAAGCTAAGCATTATAAAGTTAAAATTTAAGCTCAACTCAATTAACTATTCAAATTGCTTGAGCTCCACTCAATTAACTACTCAAGCTTGAGCTTAACTCAATTTTTCTCAAATCATATTTGAGTAAATATCGAATTAAGCTCAAGTAGCTCATGAGTAATTTAACTTATTTATACTTCTTGTTCCAATCCATTTATGCCTAAACACCTTATCCATGAATTTGAACATATAAACCTCCCAAATGTTTTCAAAAAATTGCCTTTTAAGCTCTATTCTACAATTTGTCCCCTAGAAAGAATAATTTTAAAAGTACTAGAATCATTTTTTATTATTTTGAAGAGGCAAAATGAACATCAAGGAATGAAAAAAACACTTTTTTTTCCTAAGAACTATAAGTTTGTACGCTCAATCTTAAAACTAAAATAAACTAAGTACACATAAAGAAAACGTTAATGGATATATTTATAATTTACCCATATCTTAATCTGGGTACATATTAGTAATTTTGTTGTTCATGCTCCCATCCATTTGAATATTGTGAAAGAGCTTATGTCCTAGAGGAAATGCCACATGAAGTGTCATTTGCACCAGTTTTGAGAGGCAATGGAATCCTTAAAAGACAACAATATCATCCCTCAAGCTATCACAATCCTTAATTTTCAATAATTTATTTTGACTTTTGCTATCACAATGCCTCTATTTAATTTTCACTATTGCTATATGTCACGTCCTATAAATGGGATATAACAACTGTGCGCTAGTGTATGGAAAGACATAAAACACCTATTGATATTCATAGATGTATCAAATAATTATTCTCTAAGAAGTTATATGATACATCATATAACATTTATGGAAATCCAAAGAGGATAATCCAAATCAACCTTCTACTTCTACATAATCTTGTACAAAAAAATAAATAAATAAACACTCTAAATAAGTTAACCTTGTATATAAGCTTCTACTAAGCCTTGATTCATCAAATATGAATACACTAAACAAGACAAACTTCTATATGATCTTCTATATAATCCAACATACCTATAAAATCAACTCTAAGCTTCCATCTAATCATCAAGGTACTCAAAGCAACTCTCATCCGCCCTACTTTTGTAGTGTAGGTTGTAACCGAAATCATCACAAAAATTTTACTAAAATATGATAAATTACATCTGCTACATTTTAAAAAATACAATAGTATGTACTCGTACACTAGGTTTTCATCTAATTATATATTGGCAACGATCAAATTAGAGAAAAAAACTCATTAACTTTTAACCAAATAACAACAATCAACCATCAAATTGATAGAGTATGGAGGAAGGGAAATATACTATGACCTTTAGGTTTAAATGACATATGATACCTTCTTTTGAAGATAAAATGGTTTCACTATGACAGGGTATTATGGTGCTTCTCTCTTACATTTCTTTTTTTTTTTTTCCCTTCTCTTTTTACATAATTCTACGTATCCAAAATTAGATGGAAGATACTATACGTAAGAAACTACTTAAGATTGGAAGATATGGATATTTTAAACATTTGGATTTATAATGTACAATTAAAAGTAGTGAATAATAAAGTTAATAAATATTGATGAGCTTTTTTCAACCTCTTACCTTAAAAGTTTCTTATTAGTATTAACAAAATATTTACCACTATGAACTTACAAAACCAACATCAATTTTCTCTTACAATTCAAGTGGAACTTCACCTAGCATAGGGTCTCATAATCCCCACATTAACCCCTCCTAACCTAAAAAAAAAATAAAAGCAACATTCTCATTATGAGATCCTCACAATAGGCCCAATTCTTTCCTCCTTCTTGTCATATGATTCCATCCTCAAAGTATGTCATAAGAGTTAACCCTAGTGACATTTCTAGCCCATAACAAGCCTTTTCTTTAAACTGGGTGAAAATAATCTTCAATTCACCCACCTATTAGTAGATGTTAGTTGTAATACCATTTATAATGCTTAAGGCTAAAAGTAGTGAACAAACTAAACTAATATATACTAACGGTTCTTCTTCAACCACTTGATACGAAAGTCTATAATTAGTATTGATAAAATATTTACTATTATGATCTTATAAATTAATATCAATTCTCTTGCATAAACCATGTGGGATTTTGTTTAACATGATGTATCATAGGATTGTGACTTTAAAGTTCCAATATTCCATTATTTAAATCATTAAGGGACATTAATATCGATTGTGTGAAATGTAAATTGAGCTATAAATAGGATGATACTTTTTTTTTTATTCCATACATACTAATATTTAAGTAGGTGTGGAGATTAAAAGTGATGGTATTCAATTAGTAATATAGATTTAAGATTTGACACTCATTACTTCTTAATAGGGTATTTTGGATAAGGGAAGACTATTGATGAGGAGTATGAAAGTACTGGATTCCATGTAAGTAGGTTTCTGAGGAGTATTTATTATACTTTCAAAACAATGAGTTATTGTACCTATTTGTGGTTGTAAGTAGATTGAATTTATGCTTGTGATTAATAATGGCTATGTACCTAATTGGTATGCTATTATGTTTAATTCGTCATAATATTGATAGGTATCTGTAATTATGATTACAAATGAGTCAAGTCGCTCATTAGCTATTCAACCTAGGCTCGCTTTAACCTTGGCATACTTTGAGCCTAACCAATAAATGAGAGTTTAAGCTCAAAATAAAGCTTATTTATTAAAATAAGCTCAGCTCGAACTCCTACTTAGACTCCTTGTGAGTTATATATATATTATATACTTGTAACTACATCATCAAACTTTTCTAATATTTCTTTATCTAAAGATTAAACTTAAACTTTTAGGCCAAACTTAGCTTCAGATTCCTTATCAAGTTTGAACTTAAGCTTGTAATTTTTAGGATAACTTGGCTTGAATTTCTAAAGTAGAATATGAACCTTCAAATATTTAGCTTAGCTTGTTTATGTCCCTATATATCATTTTGTTTAGGGACATTAAAAAGGTTAGGCGAAATTCTTAATAAAACATGCATTGTGCCCACAAAATCATTAGGATTTTCCTATCAAATTTATATTTAGAAGGGGTGAATATGGTTATACTTTTGCCCAGCATCATCAAATTAAGTAATATAAGAGGAGGTCATTGAATGAAGTTGAAAGTATGCTTGGATAGGTTTGTAAGAGACATTATTATGTCAGTTCGCACTATATATGTTTAGCATGGAATTATGCATAAAAAGCTATGAACTCCATGGAATTAGGGTTACACAAATAAAACCATCCAACGTGCAAGTCAATTTGCTATTTAGTCCAACTTGACGAACCAAAACAAATTGGACAAGTTTTTTTTTTTTAAAAAAAAAAATGAAAAATGAAATGCCACTATAGTCCACTCATGTTTCTAATCTTCAACAACGAACATAGTTATAATCAATGTGCCCCAGTTTAAAGTGAACCAATAGCATTTTAGTGTAACATAAATAATTGAGTCTTAATTTTATGTTCACATCAATGTAGTGCTCTCTCTCTCTCTCTCTCTACCCCCCTTTGTTTTTTATTTTATTTTATTTGGTATCAAATGGCATTGTAAAGGCAGGCAAAAAAAAAAAAAAAAAAAAAGCACGGCAAAGATTACCAACAAAAACAAAAAACTGTACTCAATTTTCCACAATAGCAAAAGGAATTTGTTAGCACTTGAAAAGCACTTCTTAACACCAAGAACTTTGCATTTATCTTACTCATTTAATGTGCATTTCGTTTATGATTATTTATAAATGCATTATTAACGGAAAGACTAACATTTTTTCTAAGTAAATAAAGGGAAAGACCAACTTTGCATAGGAGATAATGATATCCAAATGATGTGCTTTTCCATACACCCATCCTTTCATTACTAATGAGAACAATTTATCATATGAGGTGCTTTTAGAGCTTAGTTAAGTTGCGCTAAGCTTCAACAAATAGCAACATTCAAAATTCCATTCTTTTACACCAGTTTTGTTTTTTTAAGTGAGGTTTGCTTAAAAACCGAATAGTATGATATAAGGAGTATAAAACAATACAACACTATTATACTATGTTTACTGTTTATAGTATTGGACACAAATTTTTTTGGTTAAAAAATAAAAAAAAAATTAATTATTCATAATATAAATTATAATAAAGTTCTATATTGTGATTTTGGAAATTAGTGTGAGGTCCTTTTTTGAATTTTATAAATATAAATTTTTGTATCATCAAGTATATAATACGAATTTTTGAGTTTTAATTTAGTTTTCTAGAACCTCCTTTGTTAGTATCATAGTCAATCACATAAACGAAACAAATGACAAAATTTTTTTTCAATTTAGTACCATGAAATTACAATAACCAAACAATACTTTACTTTTATACATCATAGACAAATTGGTAAAAATAAGAAGAACGGGTGGTCTTTCTTGGTTGCAACATATTTATAGGAATTATTCATAGTAATGTGTAATAGCATTCAAATTGTGAATCGAAACAAATTTTTCTTTATTCAAAAAAATTACAAATTGTATCTATAGTTAGGTTCAACTTAAAAAGAAAAAAAGAAAAAGAAAAAAGCCCATAATATATGGATTTGTTCAATCTGAAAGGGCGAACTGTATTGAACCAACAAACCAAAACACACCCACCCGTACATAGAATCGGAGCTAAGTGCCACTTAAATGCCAAGGATCTATTTACAGCAATATGTCTATGGACTAAGTGTATAGATATGTGTATATTCATGTGAAAGTAACTGAGAAACTGGACATATAACAATTTAGTTGTCTTTGAAGATTGAAGTTAGTTATATCTCTTTTAAGTCTCTTAGGTAAACCTTGGGAGGTGCTCACAGGTAGTAGTGTATTCAATGAAGTTTATAATTGCGTAATACATTGATTTATGTAATTATAGTTTGTTGCTTTGTTATATTTTCATTAATTAAAGCACTTCAAATTTGTTTGATCATTGAATGCTTTGTGTATGTTATTTCTACAATAACACCTGAAAGGGGCAACTAATGTCATTGTATGTGGTACATGGTAAGCTATTACAATTAAAGTGTATCTCAAGGTATTTGATGGATTCTTGAACTTAGTGGTATGATTGGTCAGCCGAGTTTGGGTCTAAGTTTGCTTGTGTCAAGGTACATTTAATATTAGTTATGTCAATAAAGTATACCATTAAAATTTACGTATCTCTATATTATAAATACTAAAGAATTATTTGTGTAATCCATTGAAAACCTCTTTATCAAATACACTTAGTCAGTACATGAGTCATCTATTGTTAAACAATGCATTCATAAGTTTATCAAATGTCCTCTTTAATAGTTTGTTTTTACTCCCATTGATTTTATATTACAAGCCTTCTATATTCATGTCAAAATTTTAACAAGATGCTTTATATTTTATTTATTAAGTCATTGAACAACCTGAGTTATTACGAAATTTAATAAAGTTATTTATTTTTTAAGTGTTTGTGCTGTTGTACCAACTAAATTTCTTCAATAGTATTTCTCCAACTATATGAATTAAGAGGTTAAATTATGCAATAACATAAATGTAGATAACCCAGATGAATTGCTGAGAAAGTAAAATATTTAATAAAATATAGAACGGTAAATTAAATATTGACATAGATATGGAAGCTTTTCAATATAATTATTTCGATATTTTCCAATGGGTTAATCATTCGTAAGAACAATATTCAATTTAGCCTAAAAGGAATGAAGAATAAGAAGCAAAATGGAGGAAGCAAAGCCTGCATATTTTAAATATGTTATTGGATTGGTTGGGGCCGTGGAATTTTGCAAATGGAAGTGGTGATTTGTCGATTTGATAATTATGAAATATCCAGCTACCCAATTGGTGTTCAATAGAGTCCGCGTCTAAATGTCACCTTTCACGGTCAACATCGTTTGTATAAAATACCCAAGACATGACCGCCCACTTACTTTGCAGAATTCATCAACTAGGGTTCCGTCTGACAATAACGAGAACCCTTGTTTTAATCCAACGGTGTTCAACAAACACAGCTATCACAGGCAGGTGACTATACATTTGGTGGCTAAGAGTGGATGTTCCGTGGGCAATGAGGAAGAATTATTTCGTTTCCCCTTTTTGCTCCGATATTCAGACGTGGAAGACCAAGAAAAATTTCCCCACTATTGTAAAGCAAGCGTGGCAACTATTCTGTAGCTTTCTTTGCCAAAATGATAAATTAAATATATATATTAATATCTACTTTATTAAATAATTAAAAGAATAAAGAAATATAAATGATATAGATCAAATTTGGATTTCTCATCTCCAAATTATAACATATATATATATATATATAAAGAAAATCGTTGCAAACTTCTTAGCTATTCTAAAAATACCTTTAAAACCCTATACACAAAATATGTATTTATAACCTTCATTGAAAATTATTTTTTCAAAAATTGGGTATTATAATTGGGTAATGGGACATTAATGCTGTACAACGGGAGATCGATACCGTTGTTGATTACTTGGCTGCAAATGTTCAATCTAACAAAAATGATGAAGTTTTTCTTTGTTGTACCTTTAAAAGAGGTCTTTTGTTTCTTTGAAATAAGATGTTATAAGGTATGGTTATTTACACACAGTTAAGCAGGTTATTGTACAAAGTTAAATTTATCTTTGTTTGTGAAAAACTCAGGTGGAAAAAAAATCATTACAAGCTTCTTAGCTATTCTAAAAATATTTTTTGACCTCTACATGTAAATATAAATTTAAAAACTTAAAATTAATAAAAAAGATAATAAAATGGAAACCAGGTTTCCCTTGTTTCTAACCCGCAAGACATTCAGCCTTGTCAACATTGTTTCCCAAACCATGGAAAATGGTCAAACGTGTTTCTTTTTTTGTTTCTGTTTTTCTTTCTTTCTTTCTTTCTTTTATTTTTTTTTTTATTTTATTTTTTTCTCCTTTATCTTCCGTAACCTGGAATGATAAAATAATTGAGAAGGTTCCACTTTGATGTAGTATATTAACAACTCAATGCCTAAAATTTGATTTGTCTCATTCTCAATTACCGGCGTGTATCATTTTAAAATTTAAAAGAATGGCAAGCGTATTCATTGTTGATCGTTCCCCCGGGAAACCTGGTGCTTGAAATATTTATCCGTAACTAAGAAACTGATTGATGTAACTCACGAGATTTAATGATACCGCACCTCTCTCTATTTGTTAGAGAGAAAATCCTCTCCATTACTAAAAGATACCTCACTTATATGGTGATTATTCAGTTCCATTTTGTTAGAATAGTATTCAACAATCATTATCATGATTTTCATCATTTGTTTACATAATTACACAATAATCTTTTGCATTCACAATATGTTTACACATCATTCACACTTATGCACATCTTACTCATTTCATCATTTACATTTACTTATACACATTGTTTTTCTTGATTTCATAGCTTGCTAGTTGAATTTTGGATTTGTTGACTGATCATGCATTCGGTAAGTATGGAAGATCTTGCCTCTTTCCTTCATCTTCATCTTGTAATTCTACCATTAACCTAAAACCTAAAAAGAAAATAAACACTTGGGTCAATTTTAGTTGTGTGGCTTCCTTTCTTTCTGCTTAGTCTTGGAAAAACCTAAAAAATTTGTAAACCCAAAACATAGAAAAATTATAAAACACAAAACATCTATTCATAGTTTCTGTTATTTGTTATACAATAGGCTATGATTAGTACTTTTCTTCTTAATATCTTATTAACTAAATCCTTGTTCATATTTTTAGATCCATGGATAAACCTAATAAGGGAAAGCTTCCTATGACTTATCAAGGGGAAGATAGTGATATAGAGGAATGCATTATATTAGACCTAAACTCTAATGAATCGAGTAAACATAAATTTTTTATTGTAAGTAAAGTTTGATGTGACAAATTGATCAATAAATCTACCGTGATAAATAATCAACGCAAAGCTTGAGAAGATTTTAGAGAGGTTAGTCTCACATATGCTGGATTAAATAAAATGATTGTGTCATTTAGTTAGCTGGACATGGTGACAAAAGTAATGAATAAATGGCCTTGGTCAATTATCAGTCACGTATTTGTTATGGATGAGTGGAGATCTAATTTGAATATTGATGAAGTCATGCTAGATAATGCCATTTATTGAATACAAATTCATGGGATGAAGTTGGACTAGATGACTGAACTAAATGCAAAAATAGTTGACGAATCATTGGGAAAAGTTGTTTATTATGAAGTACCTTGGATTTAAAATCACTTGATGAGGAGTTTCCTAAGGGTGAGAGTTATTATTGATATGAAAAATCCTTTGAATATACGTATGCGGTATGCCTACAACTCAGAAGATGAGATTGTTAGTTCCCAACCATATAAAGTGTTCCATTTCACGGTTTTCATATTTAACTAATTTTTGGTTGAGCAAAATCGACTAATTCAAGTGTGCAGTCACATTCACAAGTCACAAGCGCACGCCTTACTAAAATATTAACCCGACATCCCATCGTTTGGTCATATAATTTTTTCTAATGTCACCATTAAATTATTACTCTCTTTCTTTCCTAATACAAAAATGGAGTCACTATTATTATTCGTTAGAATGATATTTTATGTTGAAGTTTCTACAAAATGTTGTAAGACCTTCTAAAAGCAACTATTAGCATTTAACTAGATAAAATTTCTGGTCCCTTTATTATTATTATGTATAAACAATAAATAAGAAGTGGAGAGTATATTATACATTAATATATAACGGTGACGTTATTCAATAAAAATAAAAGAAAATTTGTGTAAAGATTAAAAAGCCCCAGAAAGAATAGTTAGGAAATCACTACTAATAAAAAATTGATAATATTATGATCATGATTTTTTTTTATTTGTTTCATTTTTTCAAAATAAAGTAGTTAGGTCTTGAATCCTTGAAAAGATACTTTTGAACTCTTGCAACATTACTTTACTTTTATTTATATATTGATTTATTTTTTTAATTTAAGATTTTTTCATTATTTGATCTATGAAAGAAAATTTAAAAAAAAATTCTAAAATGCATTTTTTTTAAATTAAAGATTTAATTTCAAATATTATAAAAATGAAGATACACTAAACAAACATATGTAGATGCATTTAAAATTTACGTGGGACTATTAATTCATACATATTATATAGGAAATGGAGTTTTTATTTATTTTTTTAAAGAAAAAAAAAAACACTGTATGTACTTCGCTCAAATAGTAACAAATCAATACACTAAAGTTAACGACAGTGTTCTTATATTTTATCTATAATTTTGCCAAATTCTTGTGCTTTTCGTTGACCAGATCATGGTTGTGCTTATATGAAAGTCATTTATTTTTGTCCATCTGAATTGGCGAGGAATGAGTATCTCCACCATATTGAAACCCTCCAAACTTCATCACGTATCTCGCCCCCACAAAAAGTAAATATACATGATAAACCTTGTTTTTTACCTTTTTCTCTCTCCATTCTCTCTCCCTCTTCAAAGACTTAAAACTACCCAAAAAGCTGTTTGCTCATATATATCTCTTTGAACTTGTATTTCATGCTTTTCTGTGGCTTCTATATCTAATTTTGATATTCCTTCCTTTTGTGGTTGAACTGTCTAAAGTTTGATACTTGCATAACTTGCCATTTGTGGCTCTTCTTAAATTCTCATTTTTGGGTTTGCTTTGTTTTATTTTGAAATTTCCTTTCCTTTCAGATATATTTTTTTTTTTTTCTGCTCTGCTGAATTTTGAAAGAAAAGAGTAAAGTTTGAAGCTTTTGGTGGCCTTGAGGTTGTGAGTGGTTTCGTGATAAAGCAGATTATGTGCTTTAACTATGTTTATTATTGTTTGTTTAAGAAGCTTTTGTTGAATTACTGTTTGATATTCACTTTGCTTAAATACGGCAGAAAAGCTAGAGAGATCATTTGAAAAGTGAAATATTTGGGATTTTGGTTGTTTATAAGGTGAATTCTTGTTCATTAGGACCTGAATTTTGGTGGGTTGGATCAAAAATTGAATGTTGTAATAGAGTGAAGCAGGTTTTGGTGGTTCAACTGTTCTTTTTTTGGTGTTTGATATGAAAAAGGGGAAAAGTTCGTATTTTGAAGATCGATTACTGTTCATTTGTAGCTGAATTTCGGTGGGTGGATTGAAAAATACAGTCTTCTAATAAAGTGAAGGCTGTTTTGGTAATTTGGAGGGAAAAAACAGAAGAGCGAGGTTACAACTAAACACCTGGTAAGGATATTACTTTTCTTGTAACATTTTTGAATTTTGCTGTTGGAATGGTTTCTTGATATTAATTGGTTTTAGTTGTTTTGGTAGTTAGTTATTTTAGTATAGGTCTTTCGATTTGTTTAATATTAAACATTCTATTTATGGATTAATTGTAAGTTGTATTGTGTGAGATTTCGCAGAACTTAATTTTCTTCCCCTGCATGCTTAAACGATTGTAGAATTGCAAAAGATTAAGAATTGACTTTGTTGTCTTGAAGGACTTGGAGCTGTAATGAACTCTCCTGTTTCATGCTGCTTTATTGTCTTCTGATTCTTCTTCGTCCTTTTCAAAAAGTTCAAGCTAGCACACCTTGCGTGCTGCTTTCATGTTAAATTATTCAGACAACTTTGCTAAAGTTGGTTGTTCTGTTAGTTCCATCTTAAGCTAGTGGCTTATTTTGTCAAATTTACTTACATAATCTGTTGGTTGATCATCTCATTGTGTCTATCCATAGTATGTGAAGCAACTTCCATGGCATTATATTATGTTGATTGAGTAGAAAACACGTTGGCCATATAATACGATTCTATTTCTGATTCTAATTCTGTGAAAGGAATGTCTAGTGATGGTACTATTATTGTTTCTGTTATGGCAGATTCAGATCATTTCTCTTGGATGGGGAGCGATGCAGCTGAAGTAGTGGAGACACTCCCAAATCCTTCTTCTTTCAAGGTAAAAGTTCATCATTACTTGTGTCTCAAGTTATTCTCTTGTTAACATTCATGACTTCATTACATCTTTTTCTGTGTTATATATACATGAAGGGGGTGGAAAGGTATATTTGCTTCTTTGTGTAATTTTCCTATTGCTTATTAGTTGTCCTCTTTGTGCCATTGAGCTGACAGCAAATCTGTTTTAGCTAGATTTGGTGACGGCATTGCTGTAAAGTAAAAGTATCATGGCTAGAGTTTCTGTTTTGATTAGATTAGCTACCCTTATGATGGGAATTTGAGTACCTTTGAGAGTCCAGGCATACTGAGTGTATCTGATGTTGGGCCTTATTCAAGAAAGTATCTTATTAGTTTCAGCAATGCATGCAGGCTCATCGTGTTATGTGCTCAGAACTTGCTAATTTGGCAAGCAAGGCATCTGTTCTGCTGCCAAAAATAGAAGCATCTCGACCTTGTTGCTCCTTGGGCATTCAAGCTTTGTGCATGTTGAACCGTTCAATTGAGAAAGCCAAGGGGGTTCTGCAGTATTGCAGTGAGTCAAGTAAATTTTACATGGTGAGTGTACCTTGAAACGTCAATCTCCTCCTTTTCTTTGCACCAGCAGAATTTATGAAGGCTTGAGACACATAGTTCTTGTCTATTGTAAATTTTAAGTGCAACAAGTGATCTTATCCATGGCCAGTTCAATTGGATAGCATGGCCGGGTATTATAATTGGGCAATTTTCCTCGTTGTAGGATTCAGATGGTTAAGTAACTGAAACAATGATAGCTTTGAATTGTTCAGATAACATAGGTTTTATTTCTCAAGCTGTATGTTCACTTCTGACTTACCGTTCCTTCATAATGTTTTCAGGTATTAACTGCAGAGACCATCCTTGCAAGATGCGAAAACACAAGGAACATGTTGGAAAAGAGCTTATATCAAATTCAAAACATGGTTCCAGTTTTATTGGCTGTGGAGGTGGGTCTGTCATGATTTATGAATTTGTTTTTTTCACTTTTCTTCATCCAAGAGCAAGTTTTATCCTATGTTTGGCATTGTGCAATGTTTTATTATGATATGCAAATTGTTCAATGACTTGTTCCTCTCTCTCTCTCTCTCTCTCTCTCTCTATATATATATATATATATATATTTATCATTGGCTGGGGCCATTGTAGTAACTATGCTGCCATCTTTGTGTGACATAATCTAGTTAGTGTTGGTTATCACTTTTTACCTTTTCATATCATTGCTCGTCCTAATCAAAATCATGAAGCAGTTTTGTGGCTTCCAATGCTGATATTTGTGTTATGTGTCTTGGAGAACCATTCTATTGCTTTTTATCCAATTCCAAAAATGTGGGTGCACATGTTAGAATGATCTCATGCCATTCAATCTTTGATTTCCGAATTCCAAATTGAATCTGCTCATATTTTTCCGGTATAGATTTATATGCAGTAAACATAAGCTTAAATATTTAAATGAATGCTTTAATTTACATGTCCATTTATAATCGTTCTCTTATTACTTTCAAATTGCTAATGCCAAGAGTATGGATTTGCTTTGATGTTTTCCAATTTGCCTATTGTTAAAATCTCTTGCATCAGTTCTTGTTGAGGTGCACTTACACAAAGGCTTCATTCTCTGTTTAATGCTTTCCAAGATTTGACAGTTTCCTCTGATATGCAGACATCTCGATTTTTAAATGATATCAGAAGTGCAACATTTATGCTTGATTCATCTGAGGAAGAAGCTGGAAGGATTGTACGTGAATTGCTTTATCAGGGTTCAACTGAATCTGGTTCTGCAGAAAAATCTGAGTTAAAAGCTTTTCAGTTAGCAGCCTGGAAACTTCACATAACATCAGCTAAGGCAATATTGATTGAGAAACGATCAATAAAAAAGCATTTGGAGAAAATTGGCGATAATGAACAGAAAAAGAAGAATGTCTTAAAGAGGATAGCATACCTTTTCTATAAGTATGGAAATTCAATATTGAGTGAGCAGCCAGAAAGTGTCTGCATTGAGACTGAACGATTGGAGACCTCTGCTACATGCTTACAGAGTTCTGCACGTAAAGAACTCCATGAAGTTGGAACTCACACAAGGGTAAGGAAAAATGATACTGAAAGAGATGTAACTGATTGTGTGCTGCCCGAAGAATTCAAGTGTCCTCTCTCATCGAGGTTGATGTTCGACCCCGTGGTTATTGCATCTGGGCAAACTTATGAAAAGATGTGGATAAAAAGGTGGTTTGATGAGGGTAATGATACATGCCCAAAAACCAATATGAAATTGGATAACTTGTTATTAACACCAAATGCTTTCATGAAGGACTTGATATCTAGGTGGTGTACGAAAAATGGAGTCACGGTGCTGGATCCTTCTGTCCAGCCTGAACTTAATTCATGGGATCATTCTTCTTCCTCCATTGCTAGCTTAGGGAGTTCAATCAATGATCTGCGTCTGCAAGTAGATCTCAGCAATGTCTCACTCGGATCCTTGGATAACAGTTTTAGTTCAGACTCTTCATTTCACAGGGCTGGGAGTGGCCTAACATTGATGTCCACTGAGAGTAATGACAGTTTTCAAGGGCATCGGACTAGTAAGAAAGCAGATGAGAGGGATTTGGACTTGATATTTAAGCTGACAGATCTAGAGTGGGAGTCCCAGTGCAAAGCAGTCAGAGATGTCAAGAATATGTTGGAGAAACAATATGGGGGTTTTGATTCTGCCTCAAATGAAAACTTTCTTAAACCAGTTATGAGGTTTCTGCAAGATGCATGCAACAGAGGTGATGAAGAAGCTCAAAGGACTGGACTCCAGTTATTACTTGCATATATGCAGAAGAGCAGGTTAGTTCCCCTCGTACTATTTCTTCATTGTTATGGTCGTTTCTATCCTGAAATCTTGATATGAGTTTTTAAGAGCATACATCTGGGTTTAGTTCCCATCATTCTTACATAGCTTTGATGTGGAGGTGATCGTTTCTGGCAGATTTGTATGTGGATATAGTTTGCATCTTTCTTTTGTTTACATATAAGAATAGTTGGTGACCCAATTTTGTTTGGTAGTTGGTAGATAGTGTTTGCTCGGGTTTCCATCTCTGTCTTACCTGCATACTACATTTTAACTCATGCATACAAGCACATGATGCTTCAATGCAGGTATGCTGAAATCTACCTTGCTGTGGACTCCTTATCAGTTTTGGCATCTTTTGTCAACTCAGAAGTTGCTGCAGAAGCTCTAGGAGTGTTGGAAAAGCTGTCTGGTCTGAAACGTTGCCGATCAAATATTGCATCGTCTGGTGCTCTTGCTTCTGTTATCACTACTCTCAACTCGGAGAAGAGAGAGATCCAGGAACTCTCTCTCAAAATAATTTACAATCTATCCTTCAATAATGATGTATGTGCATACTTTGTATCATCGGATTGCATCCCGAGGTTGGTTCCTTTTCTGAAGGATAGCAAGCTTGCAAGATATGCTTTATTGATTATAAGGAACTTGTCTGACGTTGAAGAGGTGAGAATTTCTGTTACCCAAACTAGTGGCTGCATTGCTTCTATTGTTGAAGTACTCGAGACTGGAAGCAATGAAGACCAGGAGCACGCTGTGTCTATTCTTTTGTCTTTATGTGCACAAAGAGTTCAGTACTGTCAGTTGGTCCTGGATGAGGGGTTCTCAGTTTACCCGGCTCTGATAAATATATCCGTAAACGGGAGCGAGAAAGCGAAAATAAGTGCAACGGAAATGCTCAGGCTCTTAGAAGATGCTCATGTTGGCGACACACAGGAACGTGAGGAACCTGAATATGATGCTCCAAGAGATACTGGTAACTCCTGCAGGGAAAAGAAATCATCTTCTAAAGATGGATTTTTTCGGAGGAAACTGAACATCTTCTCAAAAGCCAAGAACTGAGTTTTTGTACTTTGTTTCGTTTCAGCTGGGTCTCCCCCCTCTCTTGTTAACTGGAGTACGAGAGTCTGTTATCATATTGTTGCTACTCGCGGATTATAGGTTGATGATTAGGTCTAACCCTAGAAAATTTTGGTTAGCTTGGTTTCAGCCACATGACGGCTGAATTGTGTATAGGAATGTATATTTTTGTGTCAGTTGGTTGGAAAGAAGTATTTGAAAAATGGAAGTCTGTAGCTCAGGTTTGTATATGTATATATGTATGTGTGTGTGTGTGTATATATATTTATATTTATATAGAAATGGTAGGCATATCCTTTTTTGTATCTACTTCTAATAACTCCATCCGTTGAAATTGCCTCGGCGTTTGTTTGCCTCCTCGTTGATGTCTTTATTTTTGTATTTTCCAGTGATTACATAATTAATGTGAATACATGGAAATGTAAAGTTTCTTTATTTAGTTTCACAATAAATGTCTAAAGCATTCGGTAATATTTTTCAAATAATAAACCTTTTTTTTTTTTTTGCGGTAAACTGAAGTTAGGAGTTAATGCATCTATTTACGTGGGTTCTGCAATTAGGAAAATCAACGTTGGGAAACATTTACTTGGGTCTGCAATTTGTGTTCAATGGGAATAAAAACTAAATATACATAAAAATTATATAGAAATAATTGAGTTATAATATAATCAAGTTTATTTGTTTCATAATTATATATACTTATGCCTTTTTATTTTTTCCTTTCCAATAATCGTATTTTCATATATATATTATCATACGGTATCTGTAAATACCCGGAAGTGAAAGTTTTTATTCGAGCATCTTATCCTTATCTATAAACGAGAATTAACCAAGGTTCCTTTTTGATTCTCATTATCATTTGCTTATGGTAGTGAACAAGCATATTTCTCCTTTCTTTCTTTTCTTTTTTATCTTGTTTCACTTTTCCCACTAAGTGCAGTCATTGACCGTGGAGTCAATGCCTATCGTCATTGTGGACTTTCAACATCGAGAGTTGTCACGTTACGGGTAGTTGAAGTTTGAAGTGGTGGTTGCTAAACGCGTCGATGATGGATGATGTTCTTGTTCAAGTAAGGTCGACAATGCCGAGAAATAGTCAATCTTTTATGTACATTTTAACTTTTAGATTTTCATTTAAAGAAGAAGATGCATTTATCCTTCAATAAAACAATATAAAATACACTAACATTTAAACAAAAATAAATCAAGAACAAAACCGTCATATAAAAGTCCAGAGACATCTTTCTTAATGATTTGAGGGTTTAAATGGAAGATTAACTGCACATAAAGCAAGAACAATAGGGTGCTTTTGCAATTTATCTTTAACTTACATTTTACAATAAATTGCAAATACATCCCCTATTATTTTCTTTACATATTTATGATACATTTGATGCACATAAATAAAATGGAAAGGATCAATGCGATGCCCAACGTCATCCTTTTTGTTTTGTTTTTTTTTTTTTTTTTTTTTGCATGTTTAGAAGTAATTTTAAGAGTTAGATTCAACTATTCAAAAGCCAGAATTACAATTCTTTAGAATAATTGTTGGTTCTGGTTTTAAGAGTAAATTTAATTCTACCTTTGAAGAAGTAAAATTTCATTCTATCCTTATTAGTAGAAATTTATATGAATAGGTTTCTAATATTTGATGTATAATATTTGTTTGATTTACGAATAAAGGGATTTTTTACATATATCATTATAATACATGAATTAAATCAACGTTTTTTAGGAAGTTTTTAGACATAGGAATAGACTTGTAATTTCAATTTGATCTCATTCCGTTGCGTTATGATGTCCGTTGCGTTATAATGGCAGTATTAGCAACTTATCTTTAAAATTAAGCTTTTAAATAGACAAATCTTTAAAAAAGTGCTTTTTGATTCCGTAGATAATCTTTTAACCCTTTAGAAGATAATATACATCGGTTTCAGTGTATATATATATTTTCGTCTATATAACACTTCATTCATCATAATGCAAAGTTATAAATCAGGGAATCGAGACGCTTAGTTCACAAACAACAAAGATGTTAAATGGGATGGAGATTGACTGACCAAATAACAATAGTACATCTCATTGGACACTGGGGAGGCTACCCAATGCGCACATCCATTAGTCTCACCGCATACAAAAGAAATAGAACAAGCAATGAAACATGATAAGTAAGAAGAATATCATTAATAACACCAGCTATCTTCCAAGATCCTGCAGATGGCTTCAGACATGCCTTTACCACAGTTTGACGATCAGATTCTTCACATACATGTGACCTTCCCCTGTCATGAGCAGTCTTTAGGCCCTCACGTTCAGCTTTGGCCTCATTAATTTCATCATCCAGCGAAGAGCTAGAAATTGCAGCAGCATGTAGTAAATGTCCATTCGAATCTCGAAATACAATTCCAAGGCCTCCTTTACCCGCAATCCTATCCACCGAAGCATCACGGTTCACTTTAATTTCACCTATTCTTGGAGGAATCCACGTGATCTGTTGGTTAGAGGTCATTGAAGGCTGTCGTGGATTGATACCAGAAGCTGATGCTTGATTCGAAGAAGCTGCAACAAATGGAGTAATGTTGATATGATTATCGAATCCCTCATCTACAGAACACTTGATACTTTGTAACATGGCAAATTCCCCTAGAATACAAGACACTACAGCAGAAGGATTTGGAAGAAGATTATTAAAAACACACTGATTTCTTTGTTTCCATAAATTCCATAACACCACAGCAATTAAGGAGACAAACTCCTGTGCTTTTCCTTTTGACAGGCCACATGCATGAATGACATCTTCAATCCACACATCAACTCGTGAAGTATCAAAGTCCTCAGGTTTAATTTGAAAAGCACCACCATACCGCGTGAACCCTGTCACAGTGAAAAGAAAGATGTTCTGGTGATTCCGGAGAATGACAAAAACAGCAGCTAGGAGATGGGAGTAACTTCCTGCAAAACAAATTCTGATTAATGGCTAAAGCATTACAGCACAACTTCCATATGTGATGTTTATATTTTGGCTGACAAGTGAGGCTCCAAATTTTTCTCCAGAGGTAGAATAGTATGGGAATTTTCCACCACCAAACCTGCAATGGAAGGTTCATTTGAAACCAAGTTGTGATAACTGCTACTGACCGATTAAACGCCAGATCTTTTCTTCGGCCAAACCAGTTTGTCACTCATGGGTGTGAAGGAGATAGGGATGCGCAGTATTCCATCCTTATCTCCAGCAGAAATAACATCTTCTATAGCCTAAAGGTTCCAACTCCCATTTTGCACATCCATTAGATCACATACCAGCAAGTCAGCAAAATGGGGCTGCAAAACCACATGTGACAATCTATACCCAGGAAGAGAAGGTACCTAAGGATCAAACCAAACCCGAATCTGACTACCATCTCCAACACGCCACAACAACTCTCTTGCTATTGCATCTCTCCCTTGCAAAATACTTTGCCATCCCAGGAGGCCCTACAATTCTTTGATGCATCAAGAAAATCCCAGTTAGGGAAATAAATAGATTTTAACAGACGGACCCACAATGGATTAAGATTTTAAATGAATCTCATGCTAATTTACCAAGTAAAGCTAGGTTAAAGGCATGTAAATCTTTAAATTCAAGCCCTCCCTTATCCTTTGATTAAGTAAGATCTTGCCATTTCTTTCGATGTATCTTATTTGCATGATCATGTTCACCCCACCAAAATTTTGAAATTAAACTATTAACCTCCACACACCACTTCTTTGGAAAACTAAAATAGACATTGAATAAGTAGGGTTAGAAAAAATGATAGATTTAATCATTATTTCTCTACTCTCAGAGGAGATTAGCTTGCCTTTCCAACCTTGTAATATTTGTAGAACTTTATCTTTCACATGTCCTAGGGCTTAAGTTTTAGAACAACCCTAGATAGTTGGAAGTCCAAGATACTTACCAGGACCATGCTGGATATCTATTTCCAAAACTTCACCATACTCTCTTTGTAACCAATTTGGGGTACCTTTACTAAAAACTAAAGAACCCTTTTAGAAATTAATTTGTTTTCCCCATACATTATAATAAAGCTCCAAAACATTCTTTAGCCTAATAAGATTCTACTTGGTTGCTTCAACAAAAAACAAAGAGTCATCTACGAAGAACAAATGAGAAAGCATAAGGCTTCGTTCCTTTATTTTTATGCCACATAAATCACCTCGATCTAGCTTTTTGGATCAATCTAGAATGATAATCAGCCACTAAAATGAATAGATAAGGGGATAACGGAACCTCTTGTCCTACCCCAATGTTCCTCTTGCTCCATTACCTATGTTTACGGCCTCAGCTCCAAGGACTTTCTTTATGTCAAGGGAAGACTTAGACATTGATGTGAAGAAAATACAAGCAAAGTCATCTACTGAATTATCAAAGCTAAAACTCCCATATCATCAATGCTACAGTAACTTAGCTCTTAAGTTTCAAGCCTAGGCAATGCCTTGGCACATTGACTTCTAAACCTCAAGCCTAAGCAATGCCTAATATGTCGGCTTCCATGCCCCAAGCCTAAGTAATGCCTTAACATCTCAGCTTCTATACCTCAAGCCCAAGCAATGCCTTAACATCTTGGCTTCCATTCCTTAAGCCTAAGTAATGCCTTAACATCTCGGATTGCAATGGCTCAAGCTTAGGTAATGCCCTGACATCTCAGCTTCTACCCCTAAAGCCTAAGCAATGCCTTAGTATATTGGCTATTATGCCTCAAGACTAGGCAATGCCTTAACATGTACATCTTATATCACTACTACTTTAAAGCGTTGGATGTCATCAGTTAAGTTCACCAAAAAGTGACTTCTACGATTAAGCAACACGTAACTAAATATCATTTCTGATTGGTAAGAGCATGGACTTCCAAGCGCACAATGAAAAGACAAGCTTATATAATGTAAACTGTTAAGAGCATTGCCTCCTAAGCGCATTACAAGTTGTTACGACTAAGTAAGACAATTCTAAGTAGTCGAGTAGTGGGAAATACTCCCTCAACTAATGAAAGAAAATTATTGATCTCAAACAATGAATGCTATTATTGTTGCTTTAACATGATAGAACACCTTCTCGAAAGGGATTGCTTAAATATTATCACTGCAAGTGAGAGCTTTTACTCTGATGCGATAGATGACTCTAGAAGCTCCTTAGACTATAATAATCTTAGTAGCCTTATGTTCATGACAACTCTCCAGGTGGCTCCTTGGATCATAGAGTCTAAGCAACCTTAAATGTTATAAGCTCAATGACCTACGAAAATGCCAATTATAATAACTTTTGTTGTAGCTACTAAGTGAAGGCATCCCCTCCCAAGTGGATGATGATTTGCACATGCTCAAATGATTTCTGCTACCAAGAGAACTTTAAGTGGCATTATGAAACGAGATGGCATAACAATTTCATTAGAGCACAAAGTTCCCTCTAATGAAGGAATAATCACTCAAGTTGCTACTTAGTCTCAATGAGACATGGTAGCAATTGGGGGAGGAGGGATATTGATAGATGTAGCATACTACTCACCTCTACATGCACTTGAGTAAGTAGTATACCGATAGAAGTACTGATCTCATCCTTCTTTCCTTAACTGGTACATTAATGACAAGAGCAACATCAACTACTTCATTAGGACCCATTTGTTTCGTTGATGTCATCATCATCACCACCATTGCCATCTACTAAATATACTAGGGATTCCTTATAATCCACTAAGTTTATATCACCATCATCAGCCTCAAGAGGCATTTAGGCTACCCTCCATGTTAAAGAAGGGAAGCAAGCTCCGTGGAATGCACTACAAAGGAACCTTTCTTGAGAGCTTGATAGACTCTCATGGTTTTCCATTAGAAACCGAAGCAATAGTAATGCTGGTTCAACCTCAATTGTGCAACTTCAAAAAGTTTGACAATGTCTCCCTACTAAGTAATAAACATTTGGGTTTGAGTACTCCATTAGGGGATGATAGTACAACATAATCCCTTCTCACTTATGTATGGGAACCATTATCAAGTAGAAGTAATGATAAAATAAAGGATCCTAAGCCCGCCACACTTCCATCTAACTCGTTGTAGGAACTACAATTGAGTGGAAGTAGTGATGGCATGAAGGATCTTAGCCTTCTTCAAGAGAATCACATGCTTAAGCTTCACGATAATGTACTCCACCCAAGATGATGCGGAACTATATCTAAGAACAGACAAGGCAAGTCACTAAGTTAGGTTTGAGCTTGTAGAAAGCTCAAAAAAGGTGATGGGAAGGTGTGAAAACAATAGAAAAGGTAAAACATAAGCAACCCATGAACAATTCCACTGGATATGACACATCAATAGAACTTCCGAGGACTTACGGTACAACTTGATATGACACATGAGGTGGTCTAGTAAGGTTACTTACTACTTAGCCTTACTTAAGGTTTAAGATAAAAGTGAGGTAAGCAAATAAGCTAACGAGAGCAATGTTCATAAAGAAATATATTTAGTATATTGATAATGATGATGATAAGATCATTGTAGCTACATATATAGTGGGTATTTATACTTGAAAATTAAGGCAACTTACCTAAAAATAGAAAAGACTAAAAAGGGTATTATCTAAAATTAGTAAGGTATAAGGAACAACAAGGGTACGATTGAAAATAAAAAAAAAAAATGAGCATCATGTATTGAGGATTCTATCACACGATTGCTCAGGCATGTGTCTCATGCACGTAGCTCATTATGGGTAAATGGCTTTCTAGTAGACAAAACAATTCTATACGATCAGTTTGGTTTCTATCGAGCTAAGGTGCTGAGTAAGGGTAATATGTCGACGTATCAAGTCGAGCAGATAATTCTTTCAAGGCGAATTCACCTCGAATACTTTTAATATGGCTTGGATTCAATTCAATTGAGCTGATGGTTGAATGAGTCGAACTAACATTTAAGTTCAGTTCAAGTCAATAGTTAGAGACTAATGATAAGTGTGAAAGGGTTCAGTTTGGCTAAGGCATCAGGTTAGTAGCTTATAGTAGCTTAGTCCTTAATGGTGGGTCTTAAGGAAGATTTTGCTTGGCTATACTTTCCGGCCCTTAGGCTTGGGCTTAAGTCAAGGGTCCGGTAGTTTGATTTATATCATCTTTGCTAAGCTAATTAGGATTTGGGATCAAATCCAGTTGGTCCTTATTTAAGTTCCCCTTGGGTTGGTAAGGGCTGAGGTCAACAACATTAAACATGTTTGACACTTCGAAGTCTTTTGGAAGCTTAAGTTGATAAGCATTGTCATTGATCTTTTAAAGTATTTTGAACAGTCCTTCATCTTGGGCAGATAGTTTGTTCTTGCTCTTATTAAGGAATTTTTCCTTACTTAGGTGCAACCACGCTTAGTCTCCGAGCTGAAATTACTTAGTCTTCCTTCCTTTGCTCTTCTCCCTTAGTTTTATCTCAGCTCGATCAATCTATTGGGTGACTTGTTGATAGATTTACTAGATGGACTAGGCTCAAGTTCTTGCTTCTAGGTCTTTTGGGTCAATGGATAGCATCGAGGTGTAATCTAAGGGTAGTTCGGGGTTAAAATATAAATGACTTCAAATGGGGTGTACCTGGTGGTGGCATGTATTATCTTGTTGTAAGCAAATTCAACTATAGGCAGGCAAACATCCCACTTGGTTAAGTTCTTCCGTACTACAACTTGGAGTAGTGATCCTAAGGTACAGTTGACCACCTTAGTATAGTCATTAGTTTAGGGATGGTAAGAGGTATTGAATAGTAGTTTGGTTCCCATTCGATGCTTAAAGGTTCTCTAAAAATGGCACAAAAATTTTGGGTCTTAGTCCAACACCACACTCCTTAGTACTTTGTGCAAGCGAACTACTTCCTGCAAAAACAAAGAAGTAATAACCAAAGCATTGTTAATTTTAGTATAGGGTATAAAATGTGCTATTTTGCTAAACCTATCTAGATAGAATCTTTGCCTCAGGCAATGCAGGATAATCCGAGGATAAAGTCCATACTCAAGTCAACCTATAATTTGGTTGGAGTAGATAGAGGCATTACTTTCACTTGCTCTTCTTGGCTTTTTGCTTGCTTACAGATGGCACATTTCTCAATCACATGATGCATGTCACGCTTTGTTTTGAGCTAGAAGAATCTATCATTCAATAGCTCATACGTTCTTCGCTCTCCAAAATGTCCAAAGAGTCCTCTACTGTAGGCTTCTCTTACCAGCGGCTTTCTCATCGAGCAAGTCAGCATGCATAACTTGTTACCTCTAAACAAATAACCATCCTCCACATGGTAATCGTCTATCACTCTTCCATCTCTACAGTTCTTATATATAGGGCCAAAATGAGGATCATTCTAATACTACTCTTTTATGCTAGCAAAAGCTAACAATTTGTTCTATAACTCGATGAGAAGAACATGTCTTCTCTACAGGGCATCAGCAACTACATTGTTCTTGCTTTGCTTACACTTAATGACAAAGTTAAATCCTTCTAAGAACTCATCCCATTAGGCTTGGCATTTGGAAAGTTTAGATTGGCTTCACAAATACCTTAAGGACTCATGATTAGTGTATATGATAAATTCTTTTGGCCAAAGATAGTGTTGCCATGTTCGAAGAGCTTGGATTAAGGCCAAAAGTTCTTTATTATATACAAAATGGTTTAACTACACTCCTTTGAGCTTCTTGCTATGATAAGTGGCAGGTCGACCTTCTTACATCAACACAGTTCTAGTGCCGACACCTAACGCATTGCATTAAAGCTCAAATACTCTATCAAAGTTTGGTAGAGCCAAGATCGGGCTAGAGGTCAGCCTTGTTTTCACATTAGTAAAACTCCTCTCCTCTTTCTCTCCACACTTGAACTCTACGTTCTTCTTTGTCAACTCATTTAGAGGCACTAAAATGGTACTAAATGTAATATCCCATAAATTAGAAATCAAGATATAAACATCTGAGTATTACAACAAAACCCTGTCTTTATATGATTAAGATTGATAAATCGAGTAGGCTAAAAGTTTACGAGAAACATGATAACCCTAATTAAGGAATCCTCGTATATGTGGAAGTAAAAAATATAATAAAATATTAAGAATATAATCAAGATAGTAAGAATTTGCTTCATATGAGATCCTAAAATCGAGTTTAGGACAACTGTACCTAAATTTAGGGCTTTTGGAAAAAATTATCCAATTGAACCCAAATTTTACAACTATGATAAAAAAGTTAGTTGAAGTGATTTGGTGAAGTTAGATTTTGAAAATAATTATCCAAAATCCTGATTTTGTCCTTAGAAGTATGATTATTTAATATAGTATAAAAATGATTAAAATCCCTAAAACTGAGCTCGGAATGCGATGGAGACTTAGAAATAGGTTAATTAGGCAACAAAAGAAAATAATATAGCATAATATACTATATGAGTATACACATATTTTTATGAGTATACTCGATATATATAATAAATATACTCGTAAATTAACCTAAAACTATATAATTATACATAATAAGCGTTAAATTCACAAAAATTAAATAGGAAAAATATCTTAAAAATAAAAGACATATTAGAAACATGGTTATATACATATAATTACTCATTACATGTGTTACATATATAGTATATATATATACGTATATTAATATAATAATTAAATATACTTAAATTATTCAAATATTACTAAAATTACACTAAAATTTAACCAAAACTTAACCAAGTGATGTGGGAATAGTTGGAATCCACGTGGCACTTCAACAACAATTGGAAATGTTGACTCAAAAGTAAATCATCAACAATTTGCCACCTCATATTTTTTGTTTTTCAAGAAAAATATTAAAATAAATTACCTAATAATTAAGAAAAAAATCCAACCGACCCTAACTATAATAAATAAGACTCCCCTACAACAAATACACATTTAGGAACCCAAATTATAGAAAGAAAAAATCGGAAAAAAATCAAAGGAAAATAGAAAAAATTAAAACAAAAATAGAGCAAGAACCGAGTTAGGATAGTTCCCCGACCATCTGATGACCTGACATGGAGCCCCGCCGCCACCTAGCAGAGTCACCACCAACTAGGCCGATTGACAACCCCTCTCTAGCAAATGGTGGTCGGAGCTCCGATAAACTCAAGTTTCGAGCTTCTGCCTTATTTTTTTCTATTTTTGAAAAATTATTAAATTAATTAGGAAAAATATGGAAAAATTATTTCTAGGTTATTTTAGATGTACTTTCATTTCCTAAATTTATTTTAACAAAATTAGGAATATTTAATGTACTTGCTTAACAAATGTACTATTTATTCGAAATTTGAAATTCAAAATAAATATACTAAATGATGTAGTTTTTAGCTCAAAATTTTTGCATAAGATACTTATGATATATAGATAATTTCTATGTAGCCTGATTTTTTATTTGAATATTTTTAATATTTATTTTATTTTTTGGCCTAAAAATAGCTCTAAATTAGATTGAAAATGTTAAATAAATAGGATTTATGAAATTAAATAGTGAGATTGACCTATATTGATTTCTAATGAAGTATAGTGATGTTAGGATAGGTTGAAAATAATTTTGTCCAAAAAGAATCATATTTAGGTAATTAAGTGTAATTTAGGAGTAAAATCATAATTTCGAATATATAGGTAATAGATCGAAAACTTGAAACCAAGTATTAGCTAGATTCCACATATTTTTAGGAGTTTATAGAAATTTTTTGGAATTATTTGGTAACTTGAGCTATTTATTATGAATTTGCGTAGTAAAATAGCTTAAATAATGAATCAATACCTAATTCTAGTAATAATAGGTAAAAATATGATAAATAGTTGAATAAAAACTATCTATTTGTGTACTGGTTAGATTGGATGAAAATTATATTTTTTAATTTATTTAATGATATTTTAATAATCGGGATACGTTATAAAGGTATTAAGGTTAGATAATACCTATATTATAGGTTATATTGACAAATTAGGTAAAATATGGTTTAATAACATAAATTATGTATAGTACGATAATATTTGATTCGATATGTATAACTGTGTTAAAAACTTGAATTACTCGTTAAAAGTCATCTCTAGAAATTGAGACTTGTAATACGTGTCATTAAGTCTGTATGAGCCCAACAACACTATTTTTACTAAAATTAGATAAACCTAGGTAATATAACCTATATCTCTACAATATTACTAATTTACGTACTATTATAACTCAACTGTAATTGAAACGTGATTTAAACGACTAAAAATACATTTTGATACAATCAAAATGATATATTAGACGTAATAGTATAGTTGCGTACATTATTAATGCTTAATAACTTAACTCAATCGATATAATGAACTATATATTATTATATAAGGAAAATGATAATATACTTTATATATATATATAACCGCTTTAGATAAGATCCTAATGTTTTCGTAACCATTATGAAAACTGAATTTAGGTTTTGTATATATAGGGCATCCTAGTGATTAGACTATTGATGACATGAGTTTTTCGAAGTGAGCGTCAAGACAAGTAAGTAGGATCAATGTTTTACCATATTTTGGGATATTATTTCAAAATATCTAGGGACTTTAATATGTATTGGCTTGTGATTGTAGTTAACTATTTGTATATATGCAACGCTTGTGGTTGGATTTTGATTTGTTGTAATGAGAGCTGAGCTCCATGATATGATTGTTCTGTGAATATTATTATTGAATTGCTTGAGCTTGGTTGATCACCCTAAAAAGATGAACTAACTTTAACTTAACTTAATATATAATTTGATATGCATCGTAACCCACTAAGGGTAATGACTAGGATTCTTGAGCCAAACATGGACTCCTTTCAATGAGGGTAGCTGAAATGATCATTTTCTTACCCTTAGCCAAACTAAGTGACTAGAGAGGAGGTCGTAGTAAGGTTAAGAGCCATGGTTCGAAGGTGGTCACAGTAGGAGGGTATTCTCTATTGCACAAGCCCCAATTTGGTTTCGATCTGTGAGTATGTGATGTTAATCTCCTCAACTCAGATTAGAGCGAGTGAAATTTCTCTGATCTCATGATAGACCAGATAATGTCGTGCGATGGCATTTTCTTGTACATTCATTACATCTAACTAAATTGATTGAAAACCCTGTTTGTGATATGCTAAGTGCATATTTCTATCTCCACCATACTTACTAAGCAAATTGTCACTCATTCCCCTATAGTTTGTTTTGCAGGTTCCAAATAGCTTATAAGTGCCTACCCAACACCAAAACCTTAGTAAACTAGGATGGGGAGCGAGATACAATAAGAAATGGCTTGTTATTACCCTTAGTATTAACTTTTTATCTTTTAAGGAAAACTATACAAAACTCCTTATAGGGCTTAGTAGTTTTCAATATTTTGGTTTGTATATAAAATGACAGGTATCTATGGGATTTACTACTACTATTTTATAAGGTCAAATGACAAGTTTATTATTACAAATTATTTCAAAGGATTACTTTACAGGTTTATATCAAATAGGTATCGAATTGGACGCTTTAAAGGAGTAGAGTCGAGTATGCCTTATGTGAACTAGGTCTAAGATAGTAGCTGTGAGAACAGTTTTTATTTTAGGATGGTTTACACAACAGGACTGTTATAACTACACCTTTTCAGGGTGTGATATTAAATCCTTGGATAAAGTGTTGGTAAAATGATACCAATCCATGAAAACTCCTCACCTCAGTATAGGTGGTCGGGGTTAACCACTCAATAATAGCTCATACCTTCTCTTCATCTACTCTCAATCCCTTTTTACATACCTCAAAACCTAGGAAGATCACTTTTTCTTGACAAAAACAACATTTCTTTAAGTTTCTAAGCAACCTTTTTGTTTGGAAGACATCAAAAATAGCTTTAAGGTGATTAGTGTGCATTGCTAGGTCGGCACTGTAGATAAGGATGTCGTCGAAGTAGATGATGACAAATTTTCTAATCAAATTTCTCAAAACATGAGTCATTAGCCTCACGAAAGTGCTTAAGGTGTATGATAGTCCAAAAAGCATGACCATCCACTCATATAGACTGTGTTGGGTCTTAAAAGCAATCTTCCATTCATCCCCTTGTCTCATCCGAATTTGGTGGTATCCTGACTTTAGATCTATCTTGCTAAATACTCTTGCACCACTTAGTTCATCCAACATATTGTTCAGCCTCGAGATGGGGTATCTATATTTGATTGTAATTTTATTAACAGCTCTACTATCTATACAAATATGCTAAGTTTCATGCTTCTTCAGCACAAGCAGTACAGCTATAGTACAGGGGTTAAGACTTTCCCCTACATACCTTCTTTCCAGAAATTCATTGACTTACCTTTGCAGCTCAGTAGCATGCTTAGAAATCATCCAATACGCTATCTTATTTGGTAAGGCAATGTCGAGTATTAAGTTAATGCAGTATTCAATACCTTGGAATGGGGGTAATCCTTTGGCAATTGTTTTAGGAACAGGTTGGTATACTCTTTTAGTAACTCTCTAACCTCTAAGGGTAGTTCACCCCACTCATTCAATTCTAGTAGTCATTTGATTAATAGAAAAGTTGGCATATTAACCGTCTGCTCAACAGCAGACCCTTCATTGATCCGTAGGTAAGTTTAGCTTGCAGCTTGCTAACTTGACTCGATGCATAGAGTTCAATGTAATCTTCCTCCTATCTTTCTTGAACACATGTGTTCTTGAATCCATCATGCATAACTCTTTTGTCAAAAAGCCATAGTCGGTCGAGTAGCACATAAGATGCACACATGGGCAGTACGTCACAAAGCATGTCATCAGAATAATTTCCAATAGAGATTGGTAGTAGGACTTGCTGAGTGACATGTAATGCTCCCTTCTCATTTAGCTAATGTAACTTATATGGCTTCGGATGTGATATAGTTAGTAACTTGAGTTTCTTAATTAGGTTGATGTAGCTTCTACTATTTACTATGAGCGTACATACCTGACCATTTACTTTGCAGGTGATGTGGAATAAGTTCTCTCTCTACTCCTTCTTAATAGAGGGTTCCAAACTCATTGCATGTCAAATAAATAAAGTCAACTTATCCAGGTCCTCTACAAACACATCTTCCTTAATCAGGTTGGTATTTACATCAATCTCATCTCCCACTTCTTTCTCTTCCTTAAGTTCCTAATTTGTGCTATCTACTTCGATCTTCGAGACATCTCCCTTAATGATCATGGTCCTTTGGTTTGGACACTAATCAACCATGTGCTCAAATCCTTGGCACTTGATTTAGCTAGTCTTCCTTCTAAACCCCTATCCCTTCTCATATGTTTTAGTTAGTACGTAATCATCAAGGAAGCCTTTCTATTCAACTCTGATATCTATTCTTTTGGCTGGCTTAGTACTTAACTGAGCTTGGTAACTTCCCTGAACAGGTCAGCTTGATTGACTAAGTTGGCTCATTAGGGCTTAGGTTGGTATTTTGCTCCTTCTCTGCCTCTCCACTCGCCGGACTATTCTTATAGGCTCATCCATCATAATGAATTGCTAAAGTTCCATAATATCTTAAATTTCATTTCTTAATCTAATAAGAAATCTCAATACTATTTGGCCTAATGGCTTATCTACTTCACATTAGATCATAAGTATTTGGAACTCTTAAATATACTTATCAACAGTTTGGTCTCCTTACCTTAGCTCTTGAAGCCGAGCAAGAGTGTCCTACAAATAAGTATTCAGTATGAACCTATTTCTGAGGATCCTCTACATCTTAGGCCAAGTATTAACTTCCCTAAATCTTTCTCATTTCCTCATAAGTTAGAAGTTCTTCAACCACATCGTGGCATACCCTAAGAACTTAACAGTAACAATCTTTACCTTCTCTTGATCTTCGTACTGATAATAATTAAAGACACACTCAACTTTCTCCTCTCAATCCAAATAATCATCTACATTACCAAAACCATTGAAGCTCGAAATATGAAGCCTCAATTGGTGGATAGCTTGGGGTACTCGAACTCACTCTTCTACCTCATTAAACTTTTCTTCTTCATCATAGTCCATATCTCCTAAGTTAATCTTTCGTCGTACTAGTCCTCTTACTACTCCACGTCAAACTTGTCAAGATGGGTTCTATCCCCTAATAAGTTAAGTAGCTTGTGGAGTCTTCTATATGGCCTTAGTAGGTTGATAAGCCATTACATGAACAACTCTGGTTAAATCAGCTATGAGGTTGACCACTTCGTTAAGTCCTTCATCTATACTCGTAAGGGTGCCCTAAGGTTGTTGGCTATGATGGACAACATTACTATCGTCATCCCCAATTTTAGCATTAACACTTGGGTTGGTCATTTTCTTCGATAAACTTAGTAACAACTCAGATACTAAGAAACAACAAATACAGTTCTTTACACCAAAAAAACAAACACATACTTGTCCCTTACAAAGGTTCAATTGATTCGTAAACATAACAACTCTTCTAAAGAACAATAAACCCAACTGGAACTTGCTCTGTTTTCAGATGTTCAAAATAGGGCAAAATAGAGTACACATGAAAGCAACTACTACATCATTTAACTTATGCGAACACTTCAGTGAATCTTCGCACCACCTCAACACATTATCACAGCAAACACTACTTTACAAAAACTCAAGCATAACTTACCTACATGAAACCTCTACTTTGATACAAAGATAATACGGAACCGTTGTCGACTATAGATAAGGCTGATCGCTGGGATGGGTCGGAGCTAGTGGAAAGCTCAAAAAAGGTAATGGGAATGTGCAAAAATAATAGGGAAAGTAAAACACAAGCAACCTACGAATGGCTCCATAGGATATGACCCACCAATGAAAATTCCAAAAACTCACAACATAACCTGATATGATGTACGAGGTGGTCTGGTGAGGTTACTTGTCACCTAGTCTTCCTTAAGGGTTAAGATAAGAGTGAGGTAAGTAAATAAGCTAACGACAACAATGTTCACAAAAAAGTATATTCCATATATTAATGATGACGATGATAAAATCGTTGCAAATGCATGTATAGTGGGTACTTATTCTTAAAAACTAGGACAACCTACCTAAAAATGGAAAATGTTAAAAAGGGTATTATCTAAAAGTAGTAATGTATAAGGAATGGTAAGGGTACAATTGAAAATACAACCAAATGAGCATCTTGTATGGAGGATTCTGTCACATGATTGCTCAAGCACGTAACTCATTGTAGGTGGATGGCCTTTTGGTAAAAAAGGCAATTTTGTACAATCAATTGGTTTTTGTTAAATCGAGGTGCTGAACATGGGTAGTAGGTTAGCTATGTCGAGTTGAGCAAATAATTCTTTAGAGGCAAATTCACCTCAAACACTTTCAATATGGTTCAAATTCAAGTTGGTTGAGTTGATGGTCGGATGATCTAAGCTAATGTTCAAGTGCAACTTAGGTTAGTAGTTGGAGATAAATGATGAGTGCGAGAGGGTTTGGCTTGACCAGGGCATCAGGTCAGTAGATTATAGTAGCTTGGACTCTTCGGTGGTAGGTCTTAAGGAAAGAATTTGCTTGGCCATGCTTTCCAACATTCTGACTCAAGAATAGGTCAAGGGTTCAGTGGTCTGATTTCTATCACTATAGCTCTATCTCGATGGAAACAATTTCTTGAGAAAAGCAAATTGAGTATGTAAGAGAGATAACTACCCCTTGTCATCCTTGGAATGGAATAAGCCTTATTCAATGGTGAAACAAGTGTTTACTAGAAGCTCTCCACAAACGAAGCTCTCAATGTGCAAGTCATATTACTCTCAGGGCTTACTATGCTCTAAGCTTGCTTGCTCAAGACTTGCAGTGCTTAAGGCCTACCGAGACTTCTTTAATGGTGATCTTAAAGTCCATTTTAAGTCTCATTACTGGAGAGGATCGCTACGCATGAGCCCTACCCCGCTTGAGGCCTATTAAGTCCTTTTACATTCAAAGCTTGTCATATGAGATGCTTACTACACTTGAGGCTTGCTAGGGCTTACTATGCTTGAGGGTTTTTCACTCGAGGCTTCTTTATGTAAAGTCTGTTATGCTTAAGGCTTGCTTACTCGAGGCTTGTTGTGCTTAAAGCTTGCTAGGACTTACCATGCTTGAAGTTACTCATTGGAAGTTAGTTCCCTGCCAGGGAACTACTCATACTGCTTTACCCCTTGAAGTGGATATTGAGGTTAATTAGGGGCAATTAATTATGATATTGTACTTGCAAGGATGAAGGAAGAAGTTAGCAAGATAAGATATATATGGTATTTGTAAAAAAAAAAAAAAGGAGAAAAGAAGAACAATTGAAGCAAACATTAGATAATGGGAGAAGTCTGACCATGCTTATAGTGGTATTGAATTCTGGATCTTTATGGATGATCTCTTTAGAAACTTTAGATACGCTACCGCAAAATGGTGGCTCACCATACTTCCATTCCACTTGTATGTAGATAACCCAATTGAGTAAAAGTAGTAATAACAAGGAGGACTCTAGTCTTCTTCAAAAGAACTACATATTCTAAATTTTCTATAGTGTATTTCACCTAATCATCCCATCCAAAGGGTAGATCCTTTAAGAATGCAAATTAGGTACTAAAGAGGTAACTCTCTCTTTTGGCTCTAAAGCACAACATTGAATTTCCCTTAATGGTATCTCTAGAATCAGCATGAGGTTTTTGCTTGATAAACTATAGCTCACCATCAATGTAAGGTGTTGTGTAGGCTTCTTGATGTTTGGTCTTCTCCTAAAATATGTCTTTAGAGATGGATCATCCAACCACTTATCTTAAGGAACTTAGAATTGGTGGCAGATGTTTATCTTGATGCACCAACAAGTCTTTCTACTTTACTGCATTTGTTCTTTGACTTGGATTGGTCTTCATCTCTTTTGCTAGTAAAGTGCAATATCAAGAGGAGAAACTATGACTCAACAAATTGCAAAAGTCACTATAGTATTGCTCATACTAGCTGAACTTGCCAGTAAGCAATAGGAAGGCTTTATACGACTTAAAGAGTTACTATTTCAAGGGTATAAGCTAGCAACTCAATTGGTATAACACTTAGTCTTGATGAGGAGAATAAGTAAGCAAGTAGAGTAAGAAAAAAAAAAGTATTTATTAAGATCTTATTACATGCTCATAATAGACACCTTATTTTTGCTTTCTTGTATTTTTTTAGATTTTTTAGAATAAGAAAAAGGGTCTTAATTTAGGAAAACCACTAAAAAAATAGAAAATCTGGAAAAAAATAAAAAAAATGGAAAAAATTTAATTTTTTTAGATAGTTTAAATAGAATAAGATTTTTATTTTAGCTTTAATATTTTTTTAAGCCTTAATAATAAAAAAGGAGGAGGGGACCTAGTCCATACATACAATTTGATTGCATGCATGGATAAGGTACGGCTAACGGCCTGATGGTAACACACTTTAACTTGCACTTGGGTTTAGATTGGAGATTTAAGGTTCAAATCTTACCAAAGGTATAATGTGCCTTTTATTTTTTCTTCACAAAACGCATCGCCACGTGTCAAAAAACACCAAGCCATATGTTTGGTCGTAACACATGGCATTTCATGATTGGACCATGTCAGCCATGCTACAGATACATGTCAGCCACATGGCATGACACGTGTCACATATTCGTCATACCCACATTTGAACCTTCCATTGCTAAACCCTAACCATCGTGCCCTATTGCCCAAAACAACCACCACCACTTGTCCATGTCTAGAGCCAAGCATTTAGTTATGCATGCCACCACCCAAAAACCCGAACCTGATGCCTCTATTGAACCCAGCAGCCACCACCACGACTGAAGCTCCACTACTAACTATCGCCATTTTCAAAAACCACTAAATCCACCTCCAATTGCATCAACATTCTCCTTATTCTTTAAACCCTTATGTATATACTTTGTTTTAATTACTTTATTTATTTTTCATCCAACATACTTAGGACGTTAGGGGAGTGATCACATCAAGGATGTAGAGTAGATACGTTCAAAGTCAGGCTATCTTAGGACTCTATAAGGGGAGCCATTGTGTAGGTTCCGAGTGTAATGAGATAACTACTACTCAAGGCTGATTTGGCTACCCCACTTAAACTTCTATATAACCAAGGAATTATTTTTAAAATGTGTAAGGTCATAGAGTTTGAGGTTACAAAGTTTAAGGACCTTTAGAACCTACCTTAATGGCATATACTTCCCTTAAAGTTTAAGTTAATACGTCACTCATAAGAATTGCAATCTTACTAATATTTCAAAGTTTTAATGCAATCAGTTTTTTTAAAATAACAGTAGGGATGCAATTTAAGGAATAATGTATCAACCTAAATGATCCTAACATCTACATGTTTCCATGTATATTCTTTTGTCGATAACTGATTCTTGTCTAGGCTTAGGCTTGAAATGGTAGATAACCAAGCAAATAATTAAAGAACTAATAGGTTATAGGACCTCTTTAAGATTCATAAGCAGTTGCTAAAGGCCAAAATTGCCTATCTGAAGGAGAAGCTTAAATGTTCTGAAGTTCATAATCAAACCTTAAAAGCCCTTCTTGGATAAGTCATTGGAGAAACTTATGAAATGTTAGAGGATCTTAGAGCTCGTCTACAAAACTTAGTTTAGGGTTTTTCCAGTTTATAGCTAGGAGGCCTAAGATAAGTGTCAAGTTTCATCAAAGAAAAATCAAGAATAAATGTTAAGCCCTCTTCCTTTGTTTTCTGTACTTTGATTTTTGAAAATAATAAAAAGTGCTCTTCAATTTATCATTCTTCATTTTTTAAGATTCCCTTTTGTAACTAGTGCTTCAATAAGAACTCATTTAACCATTTTTTTTTCCTGTCTTCCTCAGGGGAATGTAAATAAAATCTATTGACTTGTAAATAAAACCCCAAAATCACTATCCTCATTTGTAATTAGACTTCTCGATGTTAGTAAAATAAAAATTTATCTTTCTCTCTTAAAAAAGAAAAAAAAATGAATGAAAATAAAATAATAATAAGAAATTTGCTAATAGTTACAAATTCTTATGAGCTAACCCAAATAAAACCCCTCAACCCATTAGGGCAGTCAGCCCAAAAACTAACCCCTTAGCCCATTAAGGAAGCTAACCCAAACACTAGCCCCTTAGCCTAGTAAGGTAGCCAAGCCAAACACATGCCCTTCTGCCCATTAAAGCATCCAACCAAAAGCCACTTGGCTAGTTAAGACAACTAGGGTAAACACAAAACATTAAGGTAGCTAAGTCCAACACAATCCAAGGCCTGTTAAGGTAGCTGAACCAAACACAATTCCCAGCCCATCAAGGTAGCTAAGTCAAACACAATAGAAGGCTTGTCAAGGTAGATAAGCCAAATAGAATCCTCGACCCATCAAAGAAACCATGAACTAAGTCAAAACATGAAGTTAAATACAACCCCAATTTCAAACTTAGATCAAATGAAAAGTATCAAACTAGGGCATAGTTTAAGAAACTGAGGGGCTAAGTCAATCTTCACTCAAGGGAAACTAAATATAGATTCCTCTCTAAGAAATTGGTAACTCACTTTTAAAAAGTTTAGGATGAAAAGAGATAAACTATATCTTAAACACTAACACTTAAAACATTTTAAGAGTTGAGCGACATCGTGGGGAAGATACTTTGGACTCATTCCTTAAGGGAGGTCAATTTTGAATTTGATATGTGGATTAAAATGAAGTTAGGCATTCATTTTCAAATCCTAAACACGACTATCCATTGTTAACCCCATTGGACCAATTTAGAGAATTTTTCAAATTTAAACCTGTCAAAAACTATGCCATACCGAGATAATTCAAAGGTTAGGGTCATTGATTAGGAGAAAAGGATGAAATTGGTTTGTACTTGCTTTAGTAATATTAATTTAAAGACAACTTTTATTTCTAATAAATTATTTTTTCTTTGAAATGAAGAAGAGTCAATACCTTTTAAACACCTCAAGCTTATACTTACCTTACTTAAGCCTATATATTTAGAACCCATAGTTGTAGGGCCTTTAATCTCTCAAAGTTAAAGAATTAACAATATAGGCCTAAGGAAAAGGGATAAAAAAAAAAAGAAAGAAAGATGAAAGAATGGGCCAATAAAAAAAATTAGAAAAAAGACCTAATAGATTGATTAAGGTGTATCACTTACAAAGTAGACTATAATTTTTAGGACTATAGTCAAGAGTATAAACTGGACCGAGAGTTCGCAAGGAAGCTTTCTTCAACTAGAATAATCATGAGTTACCTTTTTCTTAGGAGAGGAATGTTTTCATAAGGTCCAACAAAGAAGCCCAGCATCATGGTCAAGAAACATTTTCAAATACTAAGAGGAATACGAGATGCCTCACATAGTTAACAAGAAAGGGGGTGATTATAACATTTGTTCCTTAATAAAAATTTATACCTGTTAGGAAACTTTTGAAAAAAAAAAAAGAGAAGAGAGAAAAGGTAAAGGTTTGTTACAAGCTTTTTATCCATTCCATGTGGCTGATCTTTCAAATCAGGTCATTTGTTTCCTTTTCAATGTGGCCATACCTTTTAAGTTGATCATATTAATCTAAGTCATTAAGGGACTTAATCTTTGATTTTTTTTTTTTTTTGTTATTAAATGGTTCTCACCAAATTCTTTGTTTGTAAATATTTTGTGAGTCAAGAAGTTCTTCATACTGGTTATGTTCCTTGCTTTGCTTCTTCAATCTTTCTTATTTCCTTTTTAGGATTCTAGCCAACTTTTAAAGCGTTGTACCCTCTTTCATTTATTTTTAGGGTTCTAGCTAGCTCTTAGAGTAATATCCCCTCTATTAATCTATTTTTAGGGATTTTAGCCAGCTTTTAAGGTATTGTCCCCTCTTTCATCCTTTTTAGGTATCTAGTCAGCTCTTAAAGCATCGTCCCATTTTTAATCCATTTTTAGGGTTTTAGTTGGCTCTCAGAGTGTTTTCCCATCATCTATCATTCTTTTAAGGTCCCCTTTTTTATTTACTTTTTAGGGTTTTAGCTAACTTTTAGAGTGCGATCCCCTCTTCCATCATTTTTTAAGGTTCTATTCCGTTCTAAGTGCACTATCCCCTCTCTTATTCCATTTTTAAGGTTCTAGTTAGCTCTTAAAGCACTATCCCATCTTTTAATCCATTTTTAGGGCTCTAGCCAACTCTTAGAGAGCTATCCTATAATTAATCTATTCTTTTTAGGGTTCTAGCTAGGTTTTAGAGTCCTGTCTCACTTTTCAATATTAGCCAACTTTTAGAGCATTGTCTTACTTTTCAATCCTAGGCAACTCTCAAAAGCACTATCTTGACTCACACCTCTTTTCATCAATTTCTTTTGGGGTATTAGTGAGCTTCTAAGGCACTTCCCTTTATCAAATTTGTAGAGAGCCTATAGGGCACTTCTCTTCACCAATGTTCATAGCCGGCCCATAAGGCGATTTCCTTCATCAGCTTCTCTTAAGGTTTTAACGAGCCTATAGAGCACTTCCCATCACCAATCCATCTTCTTAGTGAGCCTATAAGGCACTCGCTTGCACCAATCTCTCTTTAGGGTCTTAGCAAGCCCATAGGGTGCTTCCCTTTGCCAAACTCTCTTCAATTTCTTAGCGAGCCCATAAGGCGTCTCCCCAAATTAATTCCAATTTAGGGTTGCTAGTCCTCGAGAGATGCTTCTACCTAGGTTAGTGAGCTTAAAAGAGCATGACTAAGTTTTCCAAATCGATTCCAATTTAGGGTTGTTAGTCCCTTAAAGATGCTCACGCTTAAGTTAATGAGCTCAAAAGAGTATGACTAGGTTTTCTAAATTGATTCCAATTTAGGGTTGCTAACCACAAAAGACGCTCTTACTTAAGTTAGTGAGCTCAGAAGAACATGACCAAGTTTACTTAAATAAATTCCAATTTAAGGTTGCTAGTCACTTAGAGATGCTTCCGCCTGGGTTAGTGAGATCATAAGAGCATAGCACGACTAGGTTTTCTCAAATTGATTTCAATTTAGGGTTGCTAGTCCTTGAGAGATGCTCCTGCTTAGGTTATTGAGCTCAAAAGAGCACGACTAGGTTTTCCAAATCTCTAATTTAGGGTTGCTAGTTCTCGAGAGATGCTCCTACCTATGTTAGCAAGCTCAAAAGAGCATGACCATGTTTTCTAAATCAATTCTAATTTAGGGTTATTAGTCTCTAAGAGATGCTCTTGCCTAGGTTAGTGAGCTTTAAAGAGCATAACTAGGTTTTGATGTACTTAAGAGCTTAGTTATCACTATGACTTACCATAGCAAATTCAAACCAGCGAGTCCTTTGAAATATTGAAGAAAATAGAGTGAGTTGGTCTACAACTTGACAAGAGTAGCTAATGTTAAGCTACTCGGAGGATATGACACACCAACAAACATAGCATAACTTGACAATTCACTTGATATGATGCACAAGTTAATATCAAGGTTCACTTACTACTAATCCTAAGCTAGTCGGCAAGATTAGATAAGAGTATATAAGAATAGACTTGGAGAGAGTGGTCTTGCAAGAACAATATATTCAATGTATATCTGTGATGTAAGATGATTCCAACTTACAAGGAAAAAGGGCTATTTATAGTTAGTCCTTAGGGTAACAGTACAAATAAAGAAATTACAAAAAGGCATATGAAAGGGAAATTCCTAGTACACGCAAAAAAGGGTAAAAAGGACAAATGACAAAAAAGAAAAAGAAAAGTATGGTGTCAAGTGGAATGGATAGGTGGTAGCACAACATTGGTTCCATATATAGATTCTCTGATCATAGCAGGTAATAGGGAAATCAGACGTTGCGGCAACAAAGAGGCCGAGACTAGAAGTGATGCTGTGAGAACAAGAAGGATGTTGAGAGAGGAGTACTCGGCCATGGTAAAGGTAACTCATGTTGCTTGGTAGGGACTCTCGATGGTAGAGAAGTTAGATCACTCGATACAGTCTTTAGCCAGGGAATAGTTGGTATTGGCACTAGAGAGGGAATAGAGTTAAGTGTAACCTTCTGGTGCTGTTAAGGAGTTCAGTCATCTTTCTTCTACATAGAGTTTCTCGTCATTAGTAGGTTAATGAGAAAGAATTCTTTAGGTGAAGGACTAGAGGCCTCGGTATTGTGTGTGAGTAAGAGAACCGTTGGTTGGTAGCTCATTAGTTCCCTAGGGTTATTGAAGATTTGCCCTCAAATCTTGGCCCTCCTTTTCATCATGTGCATAGGGTGTCAGATCAACTACATTAAAAGTAGCAGATATACCGTATCCATCAGGCAACTCTAGCTTATAGGCATTGTCATTGATGCGCTTAAGGATCTTAAAAGGTTTGTTTAATATAGGGGAAAACTTGTTGTCCTCTTCCCAGGGAAATATTCCTTGCTAAGTTAAACCTAAATGAGGTCTCTAGGACTGTAAACCACTCGTTTCCTTCTGTAATTTCCCTGTTCCTTCTATCGGGCTACAATACGTGCTAGTTATTCGGTAACCTTTTGATGCAACTTCTGGAATTCCTCGATACGCTGTAGGCCAGATTGACTTTCCTCTTATACAGCCAGGCTGACAACTATATTCAGGGGCAAGTTCGGGTTAAGTCTATAAATGACCTCAAAAGGTGATCTTCTTGTCGAGTTATGAATTGATTGGTTATAAGCGAGCTTAATGACAGGTAGGCATAGGTCCCAATTATGTAAATTCTTCCCCACAGCTACTCGCAAAAGGTTACCAACTATCTTGTTTACTGCCTCGATCTGACCGTTTGTCTGAAGGTGGCAAGAATTATTGTACATAAGCTTAGTGCTGAGTTTCCTCCATAAGGCTTTTTAAAAGAAACTCGTGAACTTCAAATTACAGTCAGATACAATACTTTTCGGTAGCCCATGCAGATGCATAATTTCTTGCAAAAAGAGATTAATAATAAATAAAGCATCATTAGTTCTATGAAAGGGAATTAAGTAGCTCATCTTGTTGAAACAGTCAACCACAACCATTATTAAGTTATGTCTTCTCAGCGTTCGGGAAAGACCAAGCATGAAATCCATGCTTAGTTCGATCCCTGGGTGCTTAGGTATGGGTAGGGGTATATACTCTCTATACAGCTCTTTCTTTCCTTTTACATGTTTACATACCTTACATCTCTTAAGAACTTAGCGCATGTCCCTCATTATTCCAGGCCAGTATAAATGTTCTTTCAGTATTCCAACTATCTTTTCTCCAAAATGGCTAACCAAGCCTCTAACATGAGCTTAACGAACAAGTAGTTCTCTAGTTGAACCATACAGCACACAAACTTGCTTGCCCTTCATCAGGTACTCCTGACTCAAGTAGAATCCATCCACAACGCCTCTAACATTGCACTTGGCCACTAAGAGCCCAAAATACTAATAATACTCATATTGATTAGGTATGGTGCTAAATCCAAGTACCTTGGCTTACATAGTCTTAATAAGGGTATGACGACAAGAAAGAGCGTCGACCATAATGTTGGTGCTCCCTTTCTTATACTGGATGATGTAGTAGAAAGTCCATAGGAATTCAACTAATTTAGCATGATGCTGAGAAAGTTTCTACTACTTACGAAGATGCTGAGAAAGTTTCTACTACTTACGAAGATAGGTAATGCTACTGGTTTTGTAGTGTTTAGACAAGGGCATAGAACTCTTTGTTGTAAGTTGAGTAATATAGGGCAGCTCCTTGAAGTTTCTCACTAAAATAGGTAATTGATTAGCACTCTTGCATAAAGACAACACTAATGCCAATGCCAAACACGTCACATTCAACCTCAAAAACTTTCTTGAAATCCGACAGGGCGAGTACTAGAGCAGATGTCAACTTAGACATCACATCTTCAAAACTCTTCTTAGCTTTCTTTGACTACCTAAACTTAGTGTTCTTTGTAGTCAATTCAATTAATGGTGTAGTTATGGAAGTAAAGTTCCAAATGAATCTCCAACAAAACGAAACTAGATCATGGAAGCTCCTAATTTCAGTAGCACTAGTCGGCATAGGCCACTCAAGACTAGCTTTAACTTTCTCATCATCAACTCAAACTCCTTTCCCTAAAACAACATATCCGAGGAATACAACCTTGCTTTGACAGAATATACATTTCTTTAGGTTGCTAAATAATTTCTCGGCACAGAGGATATCGAACACCAATCTTAAATGCTCCACATGAGTGATGAGGTCAGCACTATAAACTAGAGTATCATCAAAATAAACCATAATGTAGACAATCTCATGGCAAAATTATGGACCATTTTTTCAGCATTGGATTATCGTGTAAAGATGGGATTTAGTCAAACAGAAATCAATCCTGATTCTCCTCTTGCAGTATCTCTCTTGATTAGCCTTGAAAATTATAAGTATATTAATGCGATTCATGCTTGCAGGGCAAGCATAAGGTTTACTATGTTATAGGAGAAAGCAACATGCTCGATGATGCCACTGCAAAAGGGATGCCGGAAAGAGAGGAGGAAGATTTATTTTATTTTATTTTTTTCCCTTTGTACCGCCTGGGAATGTTTTATGCCTATCGTATATAGAAATTTCCATTCTAAGTTTCTATTCCACATGCATGTAATTAATTTGCCTTGTCCAACCTAATTTTTGTTGTTTTGAAATGGAGTTCACTTCAATGGTTAATGTATTTTCACACACACATATATATATATATACAAACAAAACATGCACCTTGCGGGTATATCAATAATTATATTTAAAATCATTAATAAAAATTATTAAAACATATTACAGATATGTTTGTAAAAAATACAAAATAGTTATGAGACTAAATATTAATTATTTTAAAAAATATATTAAAAATTTTTTATGTCTTTTGTGAAAATTTATGCTAATGTTTCAATAATATGTAAAATTTAAATCAAACAAAAAAAAAAGTGTGAAAACCTTTATATATGTAAAATTATTTACAGTTTGTGGGATAGTGAGGCTAAAAAATTGAAATTATGGTGCTATTAGGAAGTATGGAGAGAAGAGAGAGAAAAGAAAGTGGATGTTGAGGATGATACAAGTAACATCGTGATTTTAGGATTGGGCGAGACTAATGAGAGAGAGAGAGAAAGGAGGAACGAGAGGAAAGAGAAAAAAAAAAGGAAAATCGAATATTTATTCATTATTTATAATTTTAATATATTATTTTAATGCTATTTTTTTTGTTAAATAATATTAAATAGAGAGTAAATAAGTAATTTTAAAAGTAATGATTATTATAAACTATAAAGAATTTTAATAATATAAATATAAGACTGATATGTTTTAGTCTATGTTAAAATAAAAAGGATATAAATAAGGATAATAGGTGAATTGCATCACCATCCCTAAAAATTTTAAAAATTATAAAGATTTTTAAACTTTTTAAAAGTTTGCCGTTACTCTTTTGAACAATTATAGATCTCCTTTTTTTTTGTGGCTTAACTTTCAATATGTGAATTGTAGCTGATGTGGATGCAGAATTGTAAATGCAGAATTATAAAAAACAAGAAAAAAAAAAAAACACAGAAATTTAAAAAAAAAAAAGAAAAAAAGAAAAAAGGAAAAGCTTGAAATAGTTAGAAAGATGTAGGTGCATAGGGCCATTATCAGCCTACAATTGGACCCATCCGTGCAAATGGGTCTCGGAATTTGTAACGTTTTCCCCTGTTTGCTTCCACGATTCATTCATGCCTGGCTAATTTCACATTATGGGTTTGCTGATTTCTATTTGGTTGGTATCGATATTACATTTTCGCAAACGTATTTGCTCACATAAATTACCAGTCAGATTGGTTGGATGTGCAAAAATCACACACGAATTTAAAATTTTAAAACGAATAATTTTGGCTCAGATTTGTGCCATCCAAAATCCACACGGTCCCAAAAGAATGGAAGACCATCAGAGAATGGACAATTTCGGATCAAATAACGATAATAATTTCGTTCCAATTTCTACATCTAAGAAGTGAATATTTCCATTCTCTTTAAAAAAAACAAGAGATTTTAATCTCGGATACTTTCACTTAAAAAAGTTATATATATATATATATAGAGAGAGAGAGAGAGAGAAAACATAAAGAAGGAGATATCAATGTATTGTACTTGATAAATAGCTACTCTTTTGTCTACCAGTGATCATATTAATCCTTGATCCGTATGAAAAGGAAAACAGTTATAAAAGAATGTAATATACTAAAGAAAATCAGAGCTCTCTTAATATATTTCATTCAGTAAACGACGCCAAAACATTTGGAATCATGACTATTATGCAATATTTCATTCCCATCTTGATGCATGGTGAACTTCATTTGCCGTGGGTTGAAAGCGGAGTCGGCGCTACAAATTTCAATTATTGTTTTTTTCTTTTTTGATTTTCTATGTTTTCGTCAAACTTCTGCGTTTATAGAATTCTTATTGCATTAATTAACTAGATACATTTTTATTACTATCCACCTCAGTTATAATTTATACATAAGTAGCCAAATCAGACAAAAAGTAAGGCCAATACTTATTTAGGAAGGTAAATATAGACTTTCGAAAAAAAAAAATGGAATAAGTTCGTTTTTCAAAGTTTTTAGGGGTATTTTTTGTAATGCCCATAAAAAAATTTGATATTTCTACATTTGATGGGAAATTCTTTTCCTCCATGGGTATGCAAATATTATAAATGGAACCATAAACCATTTTTCCTTAAATTATGTTTAAACAGCAGGAAAAAAAAAAAAAAGAGTAGAAAATACTTAGTCAAAATGAAAATAGTAAAACAGTTTCGATATTTAATCAAATCTTACAATTGCTTACGGAAATTTGAACTTGCATATTTTTCTTTTTTTCCGAAGCAGCACCAATTCCCCCTTGATGGCATCGAATCATACCATAATAAAAAAAGGGTCATGAATAAGATGATAACATCAACTGTAAAAACGGTTATATTGCTATTCCACGATTTTGCAAGGTTAAAATTGTTTGGATTTCGTGGTCAATATCCTAGACGATACTCAACCCAGGATCACAGGATGCACGTATTATTTTTTGGATGGTAGCGTATGGACGCAATATTATAAAATTAAAGTCCATACGTAAAGAAAGATAGCTACGCTTATACCAACGATGAGATGTGTATTTTTTCCATTTTTATACATTGAATTCTGAGTTGGTGTTTCTATAACTATCTTATGAAAATGAAAAGACGAGAAAATATGATCGCATTTTATATTTAACATAATAAAAATAATAGAAAAAGTTATGATTGAAGGGATGAGAATTCGATATCATTTGAAAATATTAAAAATTTCGCCATATGAGTGATTTCAAATAGTAACTTTAGTATAGAAAATCACTAAATATTTACCATTTGATTACTATAATTTTATACCCCTGGACTAGGTAAAACTTCTTATTTACTGTATATGGTACTATGCAAAAGAGGTCATGGAGTATTGGATAATAACTTAAAAATTTGTACCATATATTTAAATGTACCAAAATCTATTTTACATAATACAAAATAAATATATCTTTAAAATTCTAAAAATGACCCACACCAAATTTCTAAATTACAATATTAAACTTTATTGTAAATAATAAAATCTTATAATTTTGCTAATTTTCAAATCATAAAAATCTGTATCTAGTATTATATACACCAATGTGTTACAATAGGGTTATACTGCTATTTACTCCTTGTACGTGTTGTCTAGTTTTTATTCTATTCAGGATATATAGTCTTACATAATTGCTGAGTTCCTTATTTTTTTTCCCTCTTAATCTTTAGAGAGTTTTTTCATGTCTAGATATTTTCCTTTCTAAAGTTCATCAACGATTTAAAAACTGTTGTAAAAAATAGCCAAAAACCAATAGTCCACTCCTAAATTAATCGCTAGTGTGCCTACATAAAGTTACTCATTTAGTGAATATTTTGTTCGTACTTTTGAAATTCGGCGTAAGACTAGATATAATATCTTCTGTGTCCTACGTTGTATAGTTTTTTTTTTTTTTTTTTTTTTGGTAGAAAGAAAGCAAGTAAATTATCATATGTCCCACTTTATATGGCGTGCTCATACAAAAACCTGTCTATTTGGACAAAAGGAGGACCTGGCCCATGTATGGATTGCCACAATTTAAGTATGGGGAAGGTGAAGCACAATTAATTGCTTGCGCGGGTCACTTTGCAGCTCGTTGTGACAGGAAAGCTAGAAAGTCGGGTGAGGAAAGCGTTGGAAAAACACGGTTTCCCTTTGTTTGGTCAAGTAATGATTGTGCGTAAAATTAAAAAATTGGTAGAAATTCGTTTTTTACTATTTGCCTTTTCGTGGAACTCAATGACATCGAATTGCATTTATTTTGGAGAAAAGATAATAGGAATTAAGTGTATTGATAGAGCTTTTTAGAACATGAGCTCCTCACGCTAGTCATGATCTTTTTATGTTCACTCCTTATAATAAGTTGTCCTTAGCCCAAACCTACAATGCAACTTGTCTGACTATGGTGAGCCTCTAATGGCTAAAAAAACCCCAAATAAGATCAAAAAATTAAGTCAACAACTATTTCCTACTTATTTAGACCACGCTGGATATCATGATCCTTCCTTTCAACACTTGCTGAGGTGGTTTTGCCTACTAACTATTCTCCAGCCACTAGTACCACTTTTCTATAAATACAAAACCATCTTCTAATAGTAGACTATTTGATATTTTGTGTACTTAAGTCTATTAATTGCTCTTAAACACCTATACTCTCCAAAAACATACAATTGACTTAAGTATTAAAGTAACCACACCAAATAATACCTTAGCGTTTCCTTATTGTGCTTTTTTTTTACAGGCCTCGTCACTTACATAAAATCCATTTCCTCTTCAATCAATATCAGCAAAATTCTTGAGATGACCTTTGGCACCATCTGTGGGAAGCTGATACCAGTTTCTACTTAAACAAGCCGAAATACTAAACACTCATCCTAAACACCACTCTGACTACCATGGCTCATGCTAGCAACTTGGAGAACCACCAGTTGGTGAATAACCAACTTGCTAAGAATTAGTCCCTTCTAAGGGAAACACTAAAGGAGCACCTAGTGAAGGAATATGTTACCTAAAACAAATTGCATTGTGCTCACCTCGAAGAAGTTGAGAGGCATAGCACATAGACTCACCTTCTCAAAGCTTCTAATGCTTGTACTAGGCAAAATAACCACCACCAGTAGCAACGAAATGTTAAGGATCAACAACTCGATCTCCCGATACAATAGCAGCCAGCATGGCTTGTAGCCACCTACAATCAAGCCCTGGTAAGAAATGAGCAAGTAGTTGACTCCCAAGGAGTACCAACACTCTTTGCAATGTGCTGAGCTCATATGGCCGATGATGTTAACCTTAATGAGCTCTGCATAATTGTGAGGAGGCTCTCCAAGCAACAGGGAAGCAAGGTAGCTAATGATACCGAGCTAGTTGCAAGTAACAAAACCCCCTTTACCAGGGTTGCCTAAGATGAAGTGTTGTCTCCTAATAGTAAGCTTTCGACCCTAGATCAATACAATAGCAAAGGCAATCCTAATGATCACCTCCTCCAATGCCGTATCTTTATGAACCTCAATAGTCATGGGGATGCTATAATGTGCAAAGCTTTTTTGGATACTTTGGGAAAGCAGCTCGAACGTGGTTTAACCACTTACTCGAGAACTCCATCAACTCCTTTAATGTATTGTTGTGAAAGTTCAGCCTCCACTTTAGGGCTAGTAAGCCTTTGTCTACGAATCGTGTACCTAATTAGGCAGAGTGAAGGTGAAACTCTACGTGAATTCATGGCCCGATTCAACAATTCTGTAGTTGAGATCTTTCAGCTGGATGAGGGAGTCGCTGTACATATCGCTTAGCTTGGCATTCGATCTTTAGGAGATTTTTTCCGATCACTTCTCAAGATTAAGCCGAAGACCCTGGCCAATTTCTAAAATAAGGCCTATAAATACATGGACCAAGTAGATAATATTCACGTTAGGCATGATGTCGACAGAGAGAAGATGGTCGAAAAATAGGATAAGGAGAGATTGTCTGTTAAAGATCGCCCTTAGCGGCAAGGTGTTGAGCAAATCAAAGGGGGAGGGTTCGAGTAGGAAGAAGTGCTGAGCTGAATGAGACCCACTTCTCCTTCCTATCTATAAGCAACATACCCTTCTAACTAAGCCCATTACCCAAGTCTATTCCAAGGTAAAGCATAGGAATCTGTTGTAGAGACCCTTTGAGATGAAGGGGAACCTTAGCCATCAAAACTTAGACAAATACTGCTAGTTCTACGGTGACTATAGCCATACTATTGATGAATGCTTCCAGTTGAAGAATGCGATCGAATATGACAATCAACAGAGCTTCTTTAACGAATATGTAGCTCAATAGAGGAGTGCAACAGTTTTGATGACAATGAGGACAACACACCTTAAAGGAGGTAGACTGAAGGTACCCAAGCAGAGCAGAATAATGACTGCTACACCGACTACACCCTCAATAGTGTTATCAATATAATTGTTGAGGGGCCGGACCGTGAAAGCCGACTGAGCATTAGTAGCTTAGTTAACACCCCATCTAAGATACTGGTAGTAAGGGAAAAGAGACAGAAGTTAAAAAATTCGATCTCTTTCCTCAATGAAGATTTGGAGGGGGTAGATACCCCTATTAGGATACCCTAGTCATAGGGGCAAAGATCGTAAACTTTCAGATTCTCAAGATTATGGTAGATACCGATAGCTCTACCAACATCCTCTTCCTCCATACATACAAAAGGATGAGGACTAAGTTGCCAATTAAGATGAAGCCATATTACCATAATCTCATTGGCATCAATGGGAGTATTGTTCGAGCCTAGGGAATCATCACCCTTAATATGGAGCTTAGTGATGAAGACAACGTTATACGGCAACTAGTAGAGTTTATTGTGATTGATTGCCCATCCCGTTATAAAGCTTTCTTAGGAAGACTAAGTTTGCATGCGTTTAAGGTCATCACATCCTCCTTTCACTTGAAGGCTAAGTTCTTGACCCCAATTGAGGTAGGAAAATGAAGATGTAATTAGAAGCTCTCCGGAGAGCTTTATATTAAGGCTACTAAAGCTCACAAAGTCTTCACTCTAGAGACCAACTTGTAAGAGAAGCTGGTTGAGAAAGGCAAGTTGGGTGAAAAAATTGAAGAATCCACCAAGCAATAAGGAAAAAGAAAACAGAGCAAAGACAAAATACAAAGCACTACCATTCACCAACTCCACTGTGACTAGCATGGATAAAGAAGACCACTTCCCTTCTATTCCTCCTAAGAAGGACATCGAACAAAGCATAACTTTGCATATTATCATGATAGATGAAGCTGTTCATAAAAAAAATGAACCTGTACCTTCAGCCTACTTCTTCACTATAGCCTTCTTTATGTTAGGGAAGAACTCAAAGATCACATACTTGAAGTACCTCTCAACCGTCTCCATGGTATTAATTTCATTGTCATGACAAGGGCCATGAAGGCTTGAATCTCCCTCGTAGCCTTGACATTATTAGGCCCCAGTACCTCTTAGGCCCTATTCGGACCAATTCAGTCCATTTGGTCTAGAAGTCTACCTCATCTAGTAGTTCAACCACTAGGTAGTCATCCTATTAGCCCTTAATAGTATCCATACGGCTACAAAATAGCTTCTTCCCTGGACGAGGCTGGAGGTATGGCCACCTACCTACACTTTTCTACATGTAGAAGTGGTTGAAAAGTTCAGGGGTAGCCCTTATAATTAGGTATTCACATAGCTCTTAGAAGGCCTTCAATACCCTTTACCCATTAGGAGGGACTTGTATCAGATTGCACTAGTGGAAATTGAAAAGGTCCTTCTCAAAAATTGCTTAGAGGGAGGTGCTGCCCATACTCTAAGCATTTTTCAAACATAGTGAGGCCCCTCCATATCAGTAGGGGCACCCTTTCTTCCTTCCTTAGCACTTGTATTCTCTAGCCGAGAATTGACTCAACTAGAAAATTACTCAACACTTAGCTGGGAGTAGAGGCCTTTCCTTTACTAACTTGACCACTTAAGCCTTTGCTTGTCTTGGGCGCCTCAAATAAGTCTTTGGCTAGCAATAAAGGAATGTACACATAAGCGTCTCTTGGGATAGCACTGATGACCTCACCTTATCTAATGCCTCCACTACCAGTCTAGTGGCATCACCTAACTACACTAACAAAGTGACTTTATCCTCTCCTTCAAGGGGAGGATCATTCCTTGTGGTTTTGGAGTCGATGAGATTATATTTTGATGCATTTGATATCGTCTCACTTATGTTGGTTAACATGATCAATGGAGAAATGAGATAGAATGAACTCTAAAGAAAAGTTTGCATAGAAGATTGATGAAGAAGAAAGCAAGGTTTGTAGTGTGACAGTGGAGAAACTGAAAAAGAGTACTCTCCCTAAACGATTGTGGTATTTATATACCGAAGGCCTTAGAAATTATGTCGATGATTATAGGGATCCGAATAGTCACAAATCCCTTAGAATGCTGCAAGTGTAACGCCCCATAAGGGACCTAGTAAAGATGATCTAAAGCTGTTATGCCACATGTGCACTTGTCACTTGATAACCATCTTGTAAGTTAGAGATCACAAGATTCTATTTATTTATTTAATCATTTTACTTAATCATATTATATATAAATACATAATATAAAATAACTATGGGATTCAATGTCTCCCTACTTACTAGGATTGCAGAGAACAAAATCCCCTACCAAATAGTAAAATGAGTAGTATTTACATTTTTATATCTAGACTTACTCAGAGTAAACTATATTCTTATCTAAAATAGACTCTCTTGTAGAGACTGCTGAAGTGACTCTTATACACTTAGGTTCTTAGCCTATATGATGTCTCGACTAGCATCCTATAAGAAAACTAAAGGAGAATGAGCCAAAGAACCATAGGCTCTATAAGTGGAAGGAGACTCACCTTATGCCATAATATGCAACAATCAAGGTTATCAATTGATTAAGTGCAATGTACGAGCAACTAGTATGAATGCAAAATCATACACGGTCTTTTGATAACTTTGCGAAGTTAAGGATATAGCCCTCCTTAACCTAAGTTATGGATAGCCATCCAAGCCTAGGTGTTCACTCTTGATGGAAGACCCATTTTTATCCTAACCCACCATTTAGGCCCTTATTATTTCTAGTAATCTATCTTAATAACCACCAGCTTCCCGAATCCTTTCCTATGCTTGATATCCCCAAATCTTCCTAAGGGCTAGAAAAGGAGCAAGTGTAAACTTCACTTACCCCTTACCATGACTATCAAAGAGAGCTGAACGGCCATTAGTATGCATGTCTCGATTAAGAGTTCATAACTTGACCGTCTTGTATCCAATTAATGATGACAAAACAATATATTGTAGACACTCAATATCATGTAACATACAGATACTTCACAACATAACATACAAAGTATGCTCAAGTACTTATTTGGCAAACAAGTTCAAGCACATGCATAGCATACGCACAATCAATCTACTTATATGTACAAACAAACATAATAGTTTATCGTCTCCAAAAATAAACCCACTTACCTGGCTTCTCAATTGATTGTTCTTAGAAGTCTCCCATAGGATTATAAAATTGGATTATTGATCCTAGATAAAATAGAATAGGAAATCAAAATATGACACTTGGGCATGACCGACCCTAATGCATTTGCCCTCAATACTCATTATGTAGTAAGACTTATATTATTTTTATGCTCATAATTGATGGGAATTAGGCTATGGGACCTTTGACTCGTAGTCAAGCCAGAGGACTAGAAGGCCTAGCATGGCGGATTATTCTATTCCAACAACCTCCTGCTGAGGTTGAGTATTTCATTGCTGATGCGTTCTCCATACCAAGCTGTGTGACTGCCTATTTCTCGCAGATAGTGTGTTGAGAAGTGGAAGGTCGAGAGAACAACCAATCATCATTCTCACTCGCGCTTGGCGAATTATTTACTTGACATCACCTTTGTTGGGATGACAAGAAAGAGACTCCGAACTGACTCAACTACCCCTGCTCGGATAAGCAAGCTAACTGTACCTTTTTGTCTGCATCTTCTAACAACCTCACCAATATAACATCACTATGTATACAGAATCATGTGTAAAATTCGTTACACCAATGATTGTTTTTCTTAAATATTCATTTTTACCCTTTTGTAACTTATACATTATTTCCTTACGAAATAACTTTTTTGTTTTTTCCCTTTTAGGCAAGTTGTCTTAACTTATGGGTATAAATACCCTTGTAATTGTAGCTACATTAGACATATCATCATTAATACAATTGAGTATTTTTCCTTTCTTGTATAAATACTACCTGTTTACTTTCGACATCACTTTTATCCTAACCCTTAAGCAAGGTTGGGTGGCGAGTAACTTTATCGGACCGATTCGTGCATTATATCGAAGTATGTCATGAGTCCTCGAAAGTTCCATTGGTACGTCATATCCTTTGAAGCTGTTCATGGGTTTTTGCTTACTTTTCATTCGCATTTATCCTTTCACACATTCCTCATCACTTTCCTTTCGAGCTTTCTACAAGCTTAGACCCATCCAGCGACCAACCTTGTTTATTCTTGGTCATTGTTCACAACATCTTGGTATCAGAGCAGAGGTTTTGTTAAGTTAGAGTTTGTTCTCAAAGTTCTATTTATACTCTATTCTACGTATGTGAAACAGAGCAAGTTATTGCGTTCATCTTAGCTGCTGTATTGGCTAATTGTTAATTTCTTAAGGTGTTTGTTTGAGCTTTGAATTTATGAAGAAAATAATAGACCTAAGTATGAATGTTGGTATATGAGATGACAATAATAGAGTTGTCTACCATGGACGACAGTCTCAAAGAACCCCAACAAGCATTGATGAGAGACTTGATGAGGTGGCTAATCTCTTAATAGATCTAACCTGAGCTATTCACGCATTGGCTTGTTGATCAACTGAGGCCTCGTAAAATACCCCATAAGCTGCTTAACCTATTAGAGGTTAGAATCTAACTCAATCCGTTCGAGGTGGAGGAGTAAGCGGGCGAATAAGATGAAGGATAAACTTGAGAGAACTAGATGAAGAAGATGAGAAAGAGTATTTTGAAGAAGAGCACGTACAAGTCGTTAAAGCATCTAACCATGTGAAGCTTCAGATTCCGAGCTTCAATAGATCTAAAAAATACTAATGAATATTTAGAGTAGGAAGAGAAAGTGAAACGTGTTTTTTACTACTATCAATACGAGAATTACGAGAAAGTAAGAGCAGTTGCTATTAAGTTCTCTAGATATACCGCCATGTAGTGGAAGAATTTCCAGGCTATGAGGAGGCGAAAGGGATATCAAGAGATTAATACATGGCCTAAGATGAAGAGAATATTGAGAAATAGATTTGTGCTAGAAACTTACCTGCAAGATACTTTCACTTGGCTTCAGGAGCTGAAACTAGAAGGCCGAATGGTAAATGAGTATGTTTAAGAATTCCAAATGCTCATGATCCGATATGAAGTGGTGGAGCCCCTAATGCAAACAATCTCTAGGTTCATCGTAGGATTGAGAGGTGATATTTGGAACATTATAGAACTCCAGCGATTCATAACAATGGATGAGGCCATCAAAATAGCCTATCAAGTAAAGAAGCAAAGAAGGATTTGAATACCAGCTAGGATACCGACTAGCCGACCTGGATAAGCAATTCACTAAGCTCAGTCGAGTACTGAACTTAACCAAAAGATGGATGTCTGAGCCAATTAGAAAAGCCAACCTAACGCTAAAGTGCTGACCCGAACTTATGAGAAGGGGCAAGGATCAAGCGAGAAGACGAACCAGATCAAGTGCTTCAAGTGTCATAGGTTCGGACATATGGCTGCTCAATGCCCAAACTGATAGACAATGGTCATCAAGGGAGACATCATGAAGCTAGAGGTAAACAATATAGATGATGAACCTGAGGAGGAGATCATTGTCGAGAAAGAACTTATTAAGGAGGACATGTTTGCTAAGGACTTAGATCAGCTAATCATGATTGTCCGATGTACAATGAACATGGAACCTTTACGAGAGGAGGAACAGAGAGAGAATTTGTTTCATATTACCTATAAGGTGAATAATCAAGAGTATGCCCTCATTGAAGATGGTGGAAGTTGCACCAATGTAGTATCGGCTGATTTTATTTCAACATTGAAGTTATCGATTGTTGTACATCCAAAGCTGTATAAGTTGTACTGGTTGAGTGAAAAAAGAGTACTACATGTCATTCAGCAAATTTTAATACCAATCACTATAGGGAATTACTCTAACTAAGTTCTCTACGACGTACTACCTATGTGTGCTTCCCACGTGTTGCTAGGTAGGCCGTAGCTGTTTGATAGGAGAGTTATCTATGATAGCTATAAGAATACATATATTTTCAAGAAGGATGACCGGAAGATCACATTGAACCCGATGCTGTCGAGAGAAGTTAATAAATTGCAGATAAAACTTACTCGAGGATCGAAGAAAGCTCTGGTGATGAGTAAAGCTAAGCTCCAAAAGGCCATTAATGTTGGCGAATCAACCCTTATGTTGGTCAAGCACCTATTAGAGATGAAAGAGCGAGGTAAACTACCTTAGGAAATCAAAAAGTTGTTAGATGAGTATGCTAACCTGTTCCCAAAATAATTACTTGAGGGGCTGCCCCCAACTTGAGGCATAGAGCTACCTTAGTACCTAACGCTGCACTACTAAATAAACCAGCGTATCGGATGAATCTCGAATAAGCTTATAAGCTCCAACATCCAGTTAATGAGTTGCTGGAGAGAGGATATGTTAGAGAAAGCCTCAACCCTTGTGCTGTGTCAATGCTTCTAGTGCTGAAAAAGGATGGAACCTAACGAATGTATGCCGACAGCCGAGCCATGGACAAGATCACAATTAAATATAGGTATTCGATCTTGAGGTTAGAAGACATGTTAGATGAGTTAAGAAGAGCTAAGGTCTTCAATAAGATTGACTTGAAGTCTGGTTAACATCAAATTCGCATGAGGCCGTGAGATGAATGGAAGACTGTGTTTAAAACTCAGCATAGACTCTATAAGTGGATGGTTATGCCATTTAGCCTGTCAAATGCCTCGAGTACTTTCATGTGATTGATGAGCATGTGTTAAGACATCTAATTGGAAAGTGTGTCGTGGTGCACTTTGATGACATACTAGTCTATAGTGCTAACATGCCAAGTCATTACGAGCATCTCCAAGCCATATTGAATATTCTCCATATAGAGAAATTATTTGGTAACTTGAAGAAGTGTTGATTTTACCAAGAAGAAGTGGCCTTCTTAGATAATGTAGTCAGTGAGGGAGGCTTATAAGTGGATGACAAGAAGATGCAAGCAATTGTAGAGTAGCTAACTCCTACTACTTATGCAAATGTGAGAAGTTTTCGTAGACTGGCTTCGTTCTATAGATGATTCATCAGGAATTTCAGCACCCTCATCGTGCTACTTATTGAGCTAACAAAGAAAAATACTGACTTTTGATGAGGAGAAAGGGAAGAGAGGAGCTTTGCCGAGATGAAAGAGAGATTGACCTCTGCTTCGGTATTAGCTCTACTTGACTTTGAGAAAATATTTGAGTTAGAATGTGACGCATCAAGTATTAGAATAGGCACTATCCTAATGTAGAAAGGCCAACCAACTGCCTTCTATAGTAAAAAGCTTAGAGGACCACAGTTGAATTATTCCATATATGACAAAGGACTCTTGGTGTTATCCGAGCACTGTAAGTATGGTAGCACTATTTATTACCTCTAAAGTTAAACCAACTTATCAAAGCGATGAGTGAGATGGGTTGAATTCCTTGAGGGATTCAATTTTGTAATAAAATATAAGCAAGGAAAGAGCAATGTCATTACAGATATTCTTTCAAGAAGACATGCACTTATGAATGAATTGCAAACTAGATTGTTTAGGTTTATAAGTATCAAAGAACAGTATTTTGAGGATCTACACTTTAGACCCATAATTATGCGGTGCGTCAATGGAAGAACAGTGGATGAGTATCATGTGGAGTATGGCTACTTGTTTCAAGGTAGAAAATTATGCATATTAACTTGTTCCCTAAAGGAGCTGCTAATTAGGGAAGCCCACAATAAAGGACTCTTCGGACATTTTAGAGAAAAAAGGATCTGTAAACTATTGAATGGTTAATTCTTTTGGTTGAGAATGAGGAGAGATGTGCATCGAGTTGTTAAAAGTTATGCCATTTGCAAGAAGGCAAAGTATCGAGCCGAAAAGGGGAAATCAATGCCATTGCCTATTCTAACGAAACCATAGACCGAATTAAGCATGGACTTTGTTCTCAAATTACTACGAACTGTTTGAGGCAAACATTCTGTAATAGTTGTCATGGATTGGTTCAACAAGATGGTACACTTTGTGCCCTGCTCTAAAACTAATGATGCTTTGGTTATTACTGCTCTTTTTTTGCAAAAGATTCCCAGGTTACACAACATACCAATGAGTGTAGTCTCTAATAGGGACTCAAAGTTTTTGAGCCATTTCTAGAATTCCTTATAGAGTCGGATTGGGACCAAACTACTATTAAGTACTTCCTGTTACCTCAAATTAATGGCCAAATAGAGGTGGTTAATCGTACTTTAGGAACACTACTCCAAGCTACAATGGGTAAGAACTTAGCTAATTGGGACATCTACTTACCAATGATCGAATTCACTTATAACCGGACAGCACATGACACTACTAAGAAAACTCTCTTCAAAGTGGTCTATGGTTTCAATCTTAAGTTGCCCCTCGATTATACACATGTACCTTTACCCATGTAAGAGGACCCTGATGCGAGGGCTAAAGCACAATCCCTTCAATACATCTATGACAAGGTTACTTGGTACATTGACCAAGCTACTAGAAGAATGCGAAATAAGACTAAGGGTAGGATGGCTGAACAATTCCTACAAGGAAACTTTATATGACTGTAACTCATCAAGGAATGGTTTTCGAGCAAAATGAGGATTAAATTATCTGCAAAAGCTAAACGACGTTGTAAGATCATCCAGATAATTAATGATAACACCTATAGGTTTGAGCTACCCAATGATTATAGGGTATGTAACACCTTCAATATTACTGACCTCAGTTCCTATCACCTTAACAGAGAGTTGACCGAAGATCATAGGAATTTGGTCCCAAATCCAAATCAACCCGAAAGGAATGATGAGAATCAAGCTATAAGACCTTTGACCACAGCTAAGCCCGAGGATTGGAAGGCCTAGCATAGCGGATTCTCCTGCTCCAGCCGATTCTTGCCAGAGTTGAGTATTTCCTTGCCGATGCATTTTGCATGCAGAGCCATATGATTGCCTGTTTCTCGCAGATAGTATACTAAGAAGTGAAAAGCTGAGAGAATAGCCAATCCTTATTCTCACTTACACTTGGCCAATTAGTTACTTAGCGTCACCCTTACTGGGATGACGAGAGAGAGACTTTGGACTGACTCAACTACCCCTGCTCAAACAAGCAAGCTAATCGTACCTTTTGTTCGGCATCTTTCGATAGCCTCGCTCATACAGTATCGCCACGTGTACAGAATCATATGTAGAATTTGTTACACCAATGATTATTTTTCTAAATATTCATTTTTACCCTTATGTATCTTACATATTATTTTTTTAGGAAATACCCTTTTTGTCTTTTTCCTTTTAGGTAAATTACCTTAACTTATGGGTATAAATACTCTTGTAATTATAGCTACATTAGACAGATTGTCATTAATACATTTGAATATTTTTCCTTCCTTGCATAAACACTACCTATTTACTCTTGGCATTACTGTTATCCTAACGCTTGAGTAAGATGAGGTGGCGAGTAATCTCACCGGATCAATTCGTACGTCATATCAAATTATGCTGTGAGTCCTTAGAAGTTTCATTGGTGCATCATATCATTTGAAACTGTTCGTGAGTTTTTGTTTACTCTTCATTCACATTTGTGCTTTCACACACTCCTTATTACTTTCCTTTCGAGTTTCCTACAAGCTTGAACTTATCCTTTATTTTTGGTCACGGTTCGCAACACATAACTATCCACTGTCTATTATCATCTAAAAAGCTACTATCTTTTCTAAGGATTTCTTATTATTATGGAAGAAGCTTCTACTTTCTATGAGAAGTTGAGTATTTACTATTTTTTATTTCTTTCTAAATTTCAATTTTGTTAGTTCTATAATAATACCATGTTGGCCCGTACTATTAAAATTATTACTTAGAGATCTACTTATTATAATAGCCCATACCAAAATCATATAAAATTTACGGATATCAATGTGTATTTTTCAAGAAAATCTCAATTCTAAAAAATTTTATAAACTCACAAGACATGCCCTTATTCTTTTGATTTACCTTGTAAACCCTCATTTTCTTAGAAAATCCATTAAATAAACATTAGATTTCATAACGAAAATTTTCTATATTCATAATGTAATATAAGTATTGAATCTAGAGGTTTTTATAAAGTTTACGAATTCTGGCCACATACTTGGTATTTACGATTCAACTCTAATTTCCCGAATTTCCAAATGTATCTCAAAAACTTATAATAAATTATAGTTGTTTCATTTAGGATACGAATAGATTACATTAATATTTTACAACAATTTCTCAATTGATACAAATCTCATGGTGAAACTCGTTTAAAGGATGAATGCATAGAGCATTTGATTTTTTCTAAATTGACTTCAAAAACATAAAATGAGCTAGACATATACCTTCTATTGACGTTTGCTGAAGAAAAGTGGTCGTCTTCTATACTTTCTTAAATTAAACATCGTCCTTCAATACTAACGTAATGGTTATGGTAGCGATTGGTGGCTGATGGTAGCCTTAACGGTGGTGAGGTGTTGTGGGTGAGTAGTAGCCAATGGTCTTCACGATATTGTGATAGTGTAATAGTAAATTTTTTTTTTTTTTTTGGGTACCCACAAAAATATGTGTATATATATGTATATATATATATTATGGAGATTTAGGCTATTTATGAAATGAAATAGCTGATACTCTAAGTACATGTTATCATCTTTCACTCTTTCGAGCACTATCGGTTTCCCTCTTCAGGTTGCAATTTCTATAGCCTTTATACAACATTGATGGCGGTGGAAGTAGTGCGTTGAAGCTAATGGCGGCTATGAATTGGAAAGTAAATAAAAATTGTGGCTGGAAAAATGGGCTTAGTAAAAGGAAATAATAATAATAATATTAAATAATATAACACATCATCTCCACTTGCTTGCCAACTCCTAGCCCACATATTCGCAAAAATATTCCATGTGGGCTTCATGCAATTTTGGTTTGGGAAATTCTTCTACACGAAGAATTATTGATGTTTCGGGTACTGAAATATAGTCATATCTACGTTACTATTTGAGTATAATTTACCCTAATCTAATATAAGTAAAAATACCATACCATATTTCAAAAATAGTAGAACATTATATTATATATCTAATCTCAAATTTTTATTTTTAGACTAGTTAAGATTTAACCCGATAAACCTTATGTTATAATTTATATTAGTCGTATTTCAATTTATTTTTCAAATATGACTTTACATTTAATTTTTAGGAGACTCATATTACCAATTGGACTTACTCAAAACTAAATTTTCTTTGGTCTTATATTCTAAAATAAGACGCTAAATACACTATTCTTAATATATAACATACTTTTAACATCACAATTTATAAGTTTCTTTGCTTTACTTTGTTATATCCAAAAAACTACCAACCTAATATCATATGGTATTAATAAATAAGTAAAGTTTATAGACTTAATATTATATTTATAATTGAGAAATTTTATAGACCTTACATATTTGGTGCTTCAAGTAATATTTGAATTGGTATATTTAGAATTTAAGTGATTTTGATCTTATGATCACATTTTGAAAATTTACAATGAAAGAATCAATTATGGGCTATTATTTGAATATATTAAGATATTCAAAAAAATTTTATGACTAGGTGTTTGGTAAAGTAAGTAAGTCAAAATTTTCACATATACCTATTAATATAGTCTATGACTCTTTATATTTTATAAGTAGTATAACTACATGAAAGCTAATAGGTCCTGACTGTGGTGCATTGCAGTAAGGTGGAGACATGGAGTCAATTTCCATTGAACGACCTCGTTCAAAAGACAAAACGCATGCAGCCGTACACCAATCTATTGTGGTAAGACACTTATCACATTGTATTAAATGCACTAAAAAACAAGTGTAATAAAGTTATAATTTGAAAAGTCACATTCATAGGAAGTTTCACTAAGGACCCTCCAACTTCTACATTAGAACTTGCTCAACACTCCAACGATACTATGCCTAAGATCATATAATTGTGCCTATTCGGGCAATGATGAGCCTTATTCAATCCAATTTACTCAGCACCTTTACCTTGCTGTTCATGTGAGACATAACCTACTATATTCTCACCTCAGCTTAAAGCACCTACCTTAAGTTGTGAAGTCTCCACCTTAGCTCGCCCTTGTAGCTCAGCTGACATATGCTTTGCTTTAATCTAATGGAAGGCCAATTGCTTGAACTAAAGAGCCCTTGTACTAGTCAACTTAGATGTCTCCACCTTGTCCTCGCATCAGTACGGATCTCTCCACCTTAGCCTCAAGTCAACTCGAGCCTCTATGCCTTGGCCCCCACATCAACCTAAATGTCTTCACTTCGAACTTTTGCTTGACCAAATCAACCATATGCTTAAGAAACCCATCTTTCCCCTCTCCATGCCTTCACTGTAGCAACAAGATTACTGGGAGGCAAGTGTTGATAGGGCCTTTTGGGATATGGGCTCCTCAAGCCCCATCTCGACCTCCTTAGTCTCACTCTTTTTTACAGGCTACCTTCAACCCAAGCCTTGAACATGGCATGTCCAACTATGATGAGCCTCTAATGGTTAAAATACTCTAGATAAGGCCAAAAGACTAAGTCAACAACCACTTCCTACTTATTCGAACCACGTCAAACACTACGATCTCACTTTCCAACACTTGCAAAAATGGATTTGTCCATTAACTCCTCTCTAACTGCTAATGCCACTCCTCTATAAATACAAACCATCTCCTAACAATAAACTACTTAATACTTTGTACACTTAAGGTTACTAATTGCTCTTAAGCACTCATACTCTCCAAAGATATGCAACGGACTTAAGCATTGGAGTGGTCATGTCGAACAATATCTCGACATTACTTCATTGTGCTCTTTTTTTATAAGCCTCATCACTTACGAGAAGTCCAATTCCTCTTCAATCAATATTGGCAAGATTCTTGAGACGACAAAGTGATTATAAGTCCAATAACTTAAATAAGAGTAAGAGGTCTCAACAATTTAGTTATTAAAGCTACTGAAGGAGCGGATCTAGAGATGACTAAAGCTTAACAAGACATGTTCTCAACTATGATATATCACTAGGACATCTATAGGTCATTTTTCTAACCTAGTTGAGATCAAGTTGGAGTTATATGCCAACCTTGGCAGAAGCTACAAACTCTATGCTAAATGATAGATGTATACCATCTAACCTTAGAGGACACATTACGCCATCCACATGATGCCTTAGAGGCGTTTGGTTAGGAAGCTCCGACACAAATGTAGACACTTCTTACAACCTAAACAATACCTTCATCATAGTAGATCACCATACACCATACAAAGGTCGACAATCAACCCTCGTCAATCATTAGCCTTTCATACGATGTACAAGGCTTCCTCTACTCTTAGCTACTATTGGTCACATAGACAAATAGTATCATAGCATAACAATTATCTTTACTAGTAGATTAGATATAATATCAAATTAAAAGTACGAAACTTAACATTCCTAAAACAATAATAACAAAACTAAGTAGTCAAAATGGCTACTGCAGGTCTAGCTACTTAGTATAAAGAAATCGATAAAATTCCTAATCAGTATTAAGTAGTTCTCTCATTTTCTCTACACTATCTCATAATCCTATCTTAGCTTGAGACTAACCTTAATCATCCCATGGCCTTACTCAACGAAGAGATGACCCTATAACAAAAGGAATCTAAGGGGGTGTAAGCTTACACTTAATGAGCTAATCTCTCCATCACGCCTTACAAGTAATATGTATTTAATCAATCATATGAATGCATATAACAAACAGTATGCCAAACAATATATACACTAGCTTAGAAACTGCATGTAACTTAGAAATTTTGCCCTTTATAGTCATAATTGAAGATTATTAACCGACATAAACTATCAACTAAGTCCTAGCACTTAAGTTTTATTTAGGATTACACCTATAGTGATCAAATCAACTTATGCACATATACTCATATATACATAAATATACTTTACTAAATATAAAACAAGGTCCTTTTGAAAATTCTAAGATTTAGTGATGTAATGGCCCCCGTAGTCCACAATCACAAGCTCTAAGCAAAAGTTACAACACGTGGCCCTTAGCCAAATGATAAGCATCCCTTGATGTTACCTAGTAAGCACATCAGTCATGATAGAAGCTCTTGCTCTTATAAACCCTTTCCCACCTTCTGCCTAAGGTGGCAGTCAGTATAAGTTATGATGTGATATTGTGCCATGCATGACTCATTTTAATATTCATAGCCAAATGATAACTTATGTTTGGTTACTTAAGTAATCAAGTAGTTTCATACTAGAATAACAATATATGAATCAGTCATGCAAGCACTTCCAATTCATATAATACCATTAAGTCATGCAAATAATCAAAAATCCATACATAAGCAGTTCCTATACCTCTCATGCAACCAATTTAATCATATCATTATTTAGTTTAACTAAACTACAATCAAAAGTAAGCATGATGTCGCCAAAAATCACTCACTCTACCATAACTGTTAGTCATAGTAATCTAAAGGTAGGTCGTCCCCGAGATTAAAGTCCCCTGAATAATATAAGAGTAATAACATGAGGATTTGATGTATTATAATGTTACTCTAAAGTTTTATTAAAGTTATACTTTTGACTTAAGACTAAATCTTCCCATTTAAGTTAAATCTTCAATTGCGTATAACTTTCTCATTTTAAACTCGATTTTTATAATCTTATAGTTGATTTCCATTATTTTTTAGTATACTTTCACATGTTATGGTTAAATTAAGGGGATGGTGCTTGCAATTTGGTCTACTAGCCAAAACAATAACTCCTTTAGAGTTTAAGTCTTCTTTTGGGCTTGAAATTGTTGTGGGCTTTTTACTATTTTGTGAAATATTTAGGGCTTAGGCTTAGGACTTCATTTTAGACTTAAATACTTTCTTAAGGTCAAATTTTCATTTACTATTTTTAGTCTTATTACTATCTTGCACTTCTTGAACTTCTAACTTGCTTGTGTGGCCAAAGATAAGCTTGTTTCATGTGCTAATCAATGCTTATCACTTTGTTGGGCTTGGGGGATTTTAATAAGGGCTTCCTATATGCTTTGTATTATCTTTTTCTTAAGCTAAAGGTGCTGGTCAAAATTTCATGTAAAGCCTGGGTAAGTGGTTGGGGCTTGTCTTAAGGGTTTTAGGCCTGGTTTTGAGTTTTTGGCCTTCAACACTTATTCAACTTGTTTTGGTGGATCTTTTTACTTTGTTTACTTCATTTTTAAGTGTGTTTAAGTGAATTAAATGTAACTTATAGATCTGGTTAGTTTGGGGTTGTTAGCTCCTAATTCCATTTTTCAATTTAACTCTTGGTTTTCTTAAACTTAAGTACTAAATCAAGGCTTTACACCACTTATACCTTCACCATTGCTCTACTTATTCTTTGTAAGTAGAATATTTTAATATAATATCAAGTGGAGTTTATAGAACATGTATGTATTCAAGGTGTTAATTTTTAGTTTAGGTCCTTAGGTGTTGATCTCCTTACTAAAGCTTCATATGTCGGTTCCTCCTTCTCCTAAAGTTAATTTAGAGTATGTAAATCTTATTAGAAGTGAGAATAATACTTAAGTTAGCCTTAAGCATGTCACGTTCAGCACTTTAAGGGATATCCATGAACTTAGTTTTACGTTTTTCTCAAGTCACAAGGTCATGCTCTAGGTAAGAAACAAGTATATTAAGAGGAAACTAAGTTTATGCTACTCATGTTCTAACATTCATAAGGAAAATTTAAGAAGCTAACACTTAACCTAGCTAAGATAACTTCTAAAGTATATGATGACTTTATAGAAACAAGAAATGATATCCTAATCATGGTATTCTAAAGACATTTGGAAATGAGGCTTACTTTACTAGGTGAAATGGATGATTGTGGCAACCCCTTTAAGTCCCTCTTGGCTCCTTGTTTTTGTTCTTCCACTTTAGTGGTCCTTAGCTCTTTGAAACCTAGGCTTTTGAGGAGTTGTTGGTGTTTCAAAGCTTCTTTAAGTGGTAGTGTAAGTTGGTTCTAATGGGCCTTCTTGGATGGACAAAAGTGGCAACAACAAATGTGTGTCTATGTATGTGGCGTGAACTTGTATGTATGTTTGGAGTGGTAAGGGTTATGTGTGTTGAGAGTTTTTCTTCCTTAGTTTTCAAATCTAATGTGTCTTGAAAAGAGAGGGAATAAGTGAAGGTTGGGGAGGGTTTCTTAGCTAGTTCTAGCATTAGGGTTTCGTAGTCTCAACTTGTCATTTCTTTGATGTTTTCATGTGAAATGTTCAAAAGATGTGATAGTTTGCTTAAGCTTTTGTGTGGCTATTAAATGTGACTTAACAAGTGAGTAAAAGAGTGAAAGGATGAAAGATGGCATGCCTCAACCCTCCCTCTTACAACTAATAGTGTATGGTACATAAGGAATGGGGTTTTGTCTTGTCATCCTAGCTTTTAGTTAGTCCAACAATGGTTAAGCTACCTTTTTTCCTTAAATAGTATGACTTGTAGATATTGGAAATTGTTTTGTCTACACATGGGAGTTTACTACGTATATAAGTCAACTAGTTCCACACTCTTAACTTTGGCTTGTTCAAACTTAATTTGAATGGGAAATTGGGTTAGGGATGGTCGGTTCTAGCATTCCTATGTGACCCTCCAATTTCTACCCTCAATTGACTTAATTGACTATGCTATGCAAGAGACTAAGCTAAGGTTTAATTCATAATTATTTCCTTGCTTCAACTTACTTTTCTTACCATGTTATAAGTAACATAAGATCGATTCTAGCTTGGTTTAAGTTTAGGCTTCTAATGTAGGGTTCTTAGGTGTTTGATTTAATAGTCAAGTTTTTTATCAATCTTTTAGGGTTTCAATAAATTTGCAAGAACTCATTACATGTTAGGGTTTAAGGTTTTAGTAAGTTAGGGTTTCTTGTTACGTTTTAGGGTTTCTAAATGCTTAAGTTAGAATTAAGGTTCTTTTAGGGTTTTCATAAGCTTGAAATTATTTTACTATACTTAGGAAGTTAGGGTTTTAGGTATTTTCTAGGATTGAATCAACTTTAGAGTTCTTAAGTTGAATTGTAACTACGAAGTCAACATTTATGAGTACAACTTTCATATTATGTTTGATTCCTAGTTTGGTTGATCCTTAGGAATAAATAAAAAGGGAATTTCTATCTACTTAATTTGTTGCTCCAAAATTGTAGGTTTACAACACTTGGTTAGGAGTATGATGCTATTGTCCATATGACTCAATTAATGCTTGCACTTTTCCATTTTTGTGGTTTATGCCCTAAAAGGATGGTTTGTTCTTGTCTTAACTTTTTATCACTACTATAATGGTCTATTTTTAGTTGTAAGTTTTAAACTATTATTATCCACTATGATATGGTGTTCTTTTAAAATATGTTCTTATTAATTTTTTGTTGTGGCAAATACCCTAATATTATTAGATTGTAAGTCATATTAGTTTAATATCATCTTAGTTCAATTTTTTCCTAGTGAGTTATATATCACATCCCTTATTATCAAAAACCTAAAAATCTTATGATTCTTCCATCAAAAACCAAAACCACTTATTACACTTGGGCCAAAATGGTTTAGGTACATTATCTATTGATATTAGAAGGAAGGTTTAATTGGAGACTAGTATGTGTAAGAGTGTCACATATGTGATTAAAGTGTATTGATGTTGTAATTGTGTTTGGTGCATTCTTGTGAACAATAAAGTTACAACATGTTATCTTAGTCTAAAATAAAATTTTTTACTTTTTTTATCATAACATATGTACAAATTGAAATCTAGCTATCGACCTATAAAGAAATAAAATTAATGTATGAAACTTATGCTAGTTTAATTTCGAAAAAATCGATCATAAAAAATGTTTTAACAAGAACTTGTAAGTAGAGTAAAAAAAGAAATTTGATATAGATATTATAAACACTCAATTTTTGCCCCTTTTTATTTTTTCAATAAGGTAAAGGGTCCTAAATTAGGAAAAATGCAAAAAAAAAAAAAAAGAAAAAACCCAAAATATAAAAAATATAGAAAAATACAAAAAAAATATAGAAAATTTAAGAAAGAAAGCCAAAAAATAAGAAATTTAGAAAAATACAAAAAAAAAATAGAAGATTTAGAAAAAAAATAAATCTTATAGATAGTTTAGTAAAATATAATAAAATAAAGAGAGGGTCATTAAGCTTAAGTTTAGATTTGAATTTGGCCTAGGTTGACTTAGTTCATATGTACAATATTGCACATATAAATAAGGAAAAACCAACAGCCCATCTAGATAAGCACTTGGATTTGATATTGCATATGACTTAGAGATCTTAGATTTAATCCATGGAAAATGTAAAATGCATCTTTTATTTTCTTTTCTCACTTCATCACCACGTCATCATTACGTCATAGGTCACATCATTTACCAACTCACTTATAAGTATAGTAAGTATACTCCTACGCGCATTGAACATACTCGAACATACTCGAACATACTCCTACAACATAGCTTTGTATCTAGCATTACATATTGTCCATGTTCACTTAACCCAAATATAAAAAAAAAAAAAAATCATATTACAATTAAAATTTTTTATCCTTAACTCGACCATGATACCTATAAATATGGTCTGCTCTTATTTTTCAACACATAACAAAGCTTTAAAATACTTTATAAAAACAAAAATCAAAGCTTCCTCTCTCTAACACGATTCCTCTCTCTTTGAGATAGCATCCCTTACGGTATTTTGCGACAAAAACCACCACCACCATCAGATTTCTCATACCCAAGAACCTTAGAGTAGACACTTCAAATCTAATTTTCCGGGTCAATCTGAGTCGACCGAAGTTGATTAGAGTCGATTGGAGCCAACTTAAGCTAACCGAGCCAAACTGAGCCAACTCGAGCTGACTGGAGCCGACCCAAACTGATCTAAGTCGACTTGAAGCTAAGCCGAGTCAACTCGGTCTGTTGCCTCTTTATTTTATTAAATTAAATTTTATCTATTTATTTATTTGTAAATGTAGTAATAAATGAGAAAAAGAAAAAAGAAAAAAAAGGGGGAAAAAGAAAAAAAAAAGAAGAAAAAAAGAAAGGAAGAAATTAAAAAAAAAGAGAAGAAAAAAAGAAAATCCTTTTTTATTTTTATTTTTTTTAAATAAAGTAAGTAAGTAATAAATGAATAAATAAATCACTTAGAAAAAAATAAAATAAAATAAATGACCGCTTTTTAAAATTAGGATCTTACTTAGAATTTCAAAAAATAAACATCGATTAGGACACTTTAAAAGAATTTTTTTAAATCAATTGAACTAAGTAAAATAAACCCGACTTTTTTTTCAAAAGTTAAAATAAACCAACCCATTAATATTTTTAGCACAAACTACAAAAATCTGATTTCGAATAACGAGTACGTAGGTACCTGTGAACAAAGCGACTCAAAAAATGGAATTTTTTTTCTTTTTCCATCTTTTGTAGATAATTGATTACTTTCTTTCTTTCTTTTTTTTTTTTAGAATTAAAATGTAGATAGATTTCATTATAAGGGTATATTGAAAGGTAAATTTAAATTTGAAAAGATTAAAAGTAGCATTTGTTTAAGGTTTAAAAAATTAGCTCCCGAATATAGATTTTTAGTTTTCAAAAATTGTTTTAATAGAGTCGACTTTATTGAAAAATTAGTAGCTAAGTTATAATTAATCCACCTAATCGGTTATAACTTAACTCTTTTTCTTAATTATGATTAGGTGGCAACTACAAACAATTTTCAAATTAAAAAAACCGATTTTGTTTAGACCTTAGTCAATAGTCAGTATTAAATGGGTAGGATTTAATATTGATCAGTTTAAAGAAGACTAATTTATAAAAAGTGGGAGGAAAAAACCAGGCTTGATAGCTTAGCGACTCAATTAGGGAAGTTAAGAGGGTTAACCACTTAAATACTTTTTGAAATTAAATTTGCCTTTCGAAATACCCATGTTATTTAGTTATTCATTTATTTATTTATATGTTATTGATTTTTTTATTTGTTATTAGCTTCATGTGTATATTTCATTTTGATTATCATATTTATTTTGCATACAACATGCATTGAGACATGAGGGGTCATTTGTTGCATCAAAGATACAGAGTAGATGCGATCAAACGCAATCTTTCTTAGGACCTTAAGAGGGGTGGCATTGTGTAGGCTTTAGATGTAGTGGGATAACCACTGCTCAGGGTTGATTAGGCCACCTTACTTAAGCTGTAATGTGATCAATGAAAGTGTTTTCTAAAAATAAGTGAGGTCACAAAGCTTAAGGATCTTTGAGAACCCACCCTAATTGTATATACCCTCCTCCATGCTTAAGTTAATACTACCCTTAAGAATTACAACCCTACTAGTTGCTTAAGAGTTTAATGCAATCAAGTTTTTGAAAATAATAGCAGGGTTACAACTTAATGAGTAATGTATCAACCTAAACGATCCTAACATCTACATTTTTTTTCTTGTTGCATTGATAACTCATTTTTGTCCATAAAATGTGTGGACTTAAAATGGCAGGTAATCAACAAGAGAATAATCAAAGAGTTAATAGGCTACCAAATGCCCTAGGAATCCATGAGTAGCTGCTACAAGCTAAGGTTACCTACTAGAAGCAAAGGACTAGATGTGCTAAGGCCTCTAATCGAGCCTTATTAACTTAGGTTGAAAAAAAGTAAAAGGACCATGGATTAAGCTTTAGAGATGTTGGACAAGATTAAAGCTCAACTGCAAGAGTTAGATTAAAAACTTTAAATGTAGTTAAAAGACTTTGAATAAAATTTTAAGTTTCATTAACAATAATTGTTAGGCTCCCTTTGTTTTGTTTTCTATACTTTGATCTTTTAGAATAATAAATTTTCTCTTTAGTTTATCGTTCTTCATTCTTTAACATTCCCTTCCTTATACTAGTCCTTCAATAGAACTTACCTAACCATTCATTCTCTCTTACTCAGGGAAATGTAAATAGATCTCACAAATTGTAAATAAGTCTTATCTTTGTATTCTACTTTCTTTTTAGTCCTTTTGTCTCTCTTGAAAAGAAGAGTATTCTTTCAAGAAAGAAATAAAATTAAGGAGCTGCTAACAGGTGAGGATTCTTATTTGGAGTAATGACTAACAGCGGAAATAATAACAAACTTGATGGTATCAACGTTGCAAAAGTAAGGTTCTGTTCATTGGAGCAAACTGTGGAAACAATTGCAGATCAGTTAAGTTTCCTTGTTGATAGTATTACTTTGCTTAGAGCCACATCAAACAAAGAGCATTCCAAGGCTTGCTGTGGAAAGATTATTGAGGCTCCACCTATGGAAACAGAAGAGAACTATCCGAAGGCTATTCCAACTTTTGAGTCTTTTGAAACAGAAAAGGTTTATCCAAAAGTCAACTCAACTTTTGAGCTTAACACATATCCATTCCTAATCAATAAAAGGTCAATTAACTCTAAGGCCAACCAGGATAGTTTAAAATAATTAGAAAGGAAGTTGACCCAACAAATCATTGAGAAAATGTAGGTGATCAGAGGCTATGATGGATTCGAGTAAGTTGGGATCACTAACCTTTTCACATTTGATGTTAATGCCTACTTAGAAAAATTCAAAATACCAGAGTTTAAAAAGTATGATTAGACCAGATGCTCAAAGCTACACAATCGATTATACGTCCGTAAAATAAGTAGATATGTTCAAAATAATCAACTCATGGTACAAACTTTCCAAGATAGTCTGACAGGGTCTACATTAACCTAGTATGCCTAACTCAATCTCAACCAGATCAATACTTGGGAGAAATTGGCTCAGGCATTCTATAAGCAATACAAGTTCAATATTGAGATAGCTCCTTCGATTTGAGACTTGTACACAATGAGAAAGAAGAAAACTGAGTCATTTAAGGAATAAGCCCAAAGATGGAGGGACATGGTAGCTAGAATCATTCCTCCTCTCCCTAGAAAATAATTAATATTTGTCTTTATTAACTCATTGCAAGAACCATATTATGGGCACTTATTAGGTAATGCAATGGCCAGTTTTGTGAGCATTGTACTTGTTGGGAGCCAAATTGTAGAAGCCATAAGAAAAGGGAGGCTAATCGAAAAAAGACCAGGCCCACTAGATTCAGGAGCATATATAAATACTACAACAAGCAAAAAAAGGCTAAAAAATACCTAGAAGAAAGTTCACTTAGATCCTTGCCTCGTTATCTTAAGTCTTTAACCAACTAAGAAACGTAGGCTTATTGCAATAGAAAGCTCTAATGCTAAGATACAAGCCAAGGAAATACGACCTAAATGCACAATGTGAGTATCATATGGGTTAGCAGGGGCATTCTACTGACAACTATTGGAAATTGAAAAATAGAGTTCAAGACCTAATTGATGCAGGGACAATCTAATTGGACTCAATTCAAGGATAGGGTCAAATTTTGCAATATTTATAAAAGACAAGTGATTCAAATAAAGTGTTTTGTTTTCATTTCTCTTATTTTAAGATATCTCATTAGTTAAAAGGTTTATAATAAAGAAAGACAAGATGAATCCCAAAACACCAACCTTGAGATACTTTGAGAGTTGAGTGGCATCATTATGAGACTATTGGACTCATTCCTTGAAGGAAGTCCATCTTGCGTTTAATACCCAAATCAAAATGAAGATAGGCAATCTTTTCAATATCCTAAACACAATGTTCTTTGTCAACTCCGTTAGACCTTTTATTAGGGTATTTTCAAAAATTAAACCCTGTTAAGAACCATCCTTGTAATGAGGCAGAAAGGAGGTTAAGAACCTCCATTAAAACTAATTTGTGCTTACTTTAGTCACATCAATTCAAAAGTAATTGTTACTATTGATAACTAATTTCCTCTAAGATGAAAAAAGGCATCCATTATAAACACTATAGCCACGTATGCTTTAAGCTGCAAGTTAAATGAAAGAATAATCATTTGTCTTAAATTAAAAAGAGAAGAAGAAAGAAAAAAAGAGAAGCAAGAAAAAAGAGAGAGTAAGTGTGAAATGAAAAATGAAAAGTGTGCTTAACATAGACAAAGTGATTAAGTCTAGAGCCCTAAAACCTAAAAGGACAAGGGGTACAAAAACCCATTCCTGAATTAAGACCCATATTTCAGGGAAAAAAAAGGCCTAAAAAAAGAAGTCAAAGCAATTAAGCTTGAAAGAAGCCAGAGCAAATACCAAGGTTTATCTCCCAAAAATTATGATCCCTAAAGAAATTACAACTGACACATGGCTTATGGCCCACCCACAATTCTACCCTTCCTTAAAGGCCCTTCTAATTAAAAGAGATAACTTTTCATTGGTAAAAGTTACATTTGAAACTGAGGCAAGCATGATTTTAGTTTTATATAAAAGGTTCTTGACTTATAAACCTGAGTTAAATAGCAACTCTTTCATAAAAAGCCATTTCAGTAATATCCATTTTGAAACCGAGGACTAAAAGCCTTTATTACATTACAGTCCAAAAAAGACCTAACGGATTGATTAAAAGGGTATTACTTACAAGGTGGACCATAGTTTTTGGAATCGAAGTCAAAAGAGAGGAGTTTAAGTCAAAAGTATGAAGAAGTCCTTTTAGAGTAAACCTAACTTTAATGAGATATCCTCTGATAAGAAGAAATTTGAAGAAGTTATGGAAAGTTATTTACCCCTGAAGGAAAGAAAAAGTTCTCGTAGACCAAGGTGGCCTGAAAGATCAAGTTGTTATGTCACTAAAAAGCCTACATAATAATGGGAGAATCTAAACCTGTTAGCAAGTCAAAAAATTGGGATAAATTCAATTCCCTCTCATTTTAGTCCTTTGGATAAGAATCCTTATTTCTTTTGAAAGTCGTCTTCTCCAGAGTCAACCCTAGTAGTAAGCTTCTACCATTACCCTGGCAACAATTGTTTTCAAACGAGTTCACTTCTTGTCATCTAAAGTTTAAGGATCTACTCCTACATAAAAATTGCTCCTAAGTTGGCCTTAGAGGCCAAAATCATCCTCTTTGACATGATCGCCCTCATTGCTGATGTCACCCACCTCTCTTTTTATCTAGGGAATTTATCCCTAATGTTTACTCTGTCTTTCACAATTGCCAATCAACAAATCTGTCTTTTTCAAGAATTTTCACATAAACTACTTTTGCTTTGGTCGCTATGAATTGTTTACTCTTTAAAGCACTATCCATGTAGTAAAATCGTTAGATCGCATGCTCTCGAAGCACTATCTTGACCTTGAAACCCTTGGATCGCATCCTCTCAAAGCGCCATCCTAACCTTGAAACCCTTAGAACACATGATCTTGAAGTACCATCCTGACCTTAAAACCCTTAGATTACATGCTCTTGGAGCGTTATCTTGAAACCATGGGATTACATGCTCTCAAAGCGACATCTTCATCTTGAAATTGTTGGATTGCATTCTCTCAAAGCACTATCCTATCCCAAGTTAAAACGTTGGATTGCATGCTCTTAGAGCACTATCCTGTCCTAAACTAAACCCTTGGATCGCATGCTCTCAGAGCACTATCCCAAGCTTGAAACCTTCGGATCGCATACTTTTGGAGCGCTATCTTGACCGAAGTCGAAACTCTCGAATCATATGCTCTCGAAGTGCTATCCTAAGCTTGAAACCCTTGGATTGCATACTCTTAGTGTGTTATCCCAAGCTTGAAACCTTTAGATTGCATGCTCTCAAAGCACTATCCTGACTTAAGCTAAAACGCATAAATTGTATGCACTCGAAGTGCTGTTCTAAGCCAAACTCTTATATCACATGCTCTCGAAGCACTGTCCCGATTTCTTGTCACTCTTTATAAACTCGCCTAAGTTAGTGAGCCTAAAAAGGCACGACTAGGCTTCATTTCTTTTTTTTCAACCCTTAGAGCACCTCCTCTCTCTTTAACCTTTTCATTAAATCCTTAGTAAATTAAGTCTAGGAAAGATAGCTAGCTAGCTAGTTGTTGCGCTTCTTAAGTCAAAGTCACTCCCAAGACAAAAATAATGTCTCTTTTGTCATCGAGGCAAAATTTTATTCAAACTTCACCTTAAAAAGGAGCAGCTATAGATACCCAATTTTGGCCCCCTTTTATTTTTTAAATAAGGTAAAGGGTCCTAAATTAGGAAAAATGCAAAAAAAAAAAAAAANAATCTATTTTGAAGATTTATTTTCTTAAAAAAAGCTGAAGGAATCTATCATTGAATAAAGCTACGACTAACTTTTAATAAAACTGTTTGAATAGAGGAATCTTTACTGTATATCTTTTGTCTTGATTTGCTGGTGCTTTTGGAAAAGTTACTTTTGAAAAAGTTGACCTGCTTGAACATACCTAATTTTTCTATTCATCTTTTATTGAACAAAATCTTTATGGATTGAACACAATTACACTTTAAGCTCTCTATCCCACTTAATTGAACAAGTGAAATTTTGTATAATAATTCATATTGAGAAAGGTTAATTCCGTAATAGTCATCCTTATTTTGATAGAGGTTATTGCTATCTAAACTATCTTCTTCTTCAGGCAACTTAGAGGCTAATTCTATTATTTTTCTCTTGTATTCATTAGGATCTGAGATCCTTACTAAGTTTGCCTAAAACTTATTCTTATGATTTAAAAATTCACTGTTTTGAACAATATTTTTCTTTAATTGTTCTACATACGCTTGAATCGTTCTAGCGTCTACTGTAGATATATTGAATTTCTCCCATCATTTGATATAGGAAACTCTTTTGATTAATGGTTGTTCATGAGGACTGATGATAGGAATCAGATGATTAGACCCTTGACTTGCACCCGAGCCCAAGGGCTGAAAAGTATGGCTAGGCAAATTCTTTCCTTAAGACTCACCACTAAGGAGTCTAAGCTATTGTAATCTGCCGACTTGATGCACTGGTCGAGCTGAACCCTCCTGTACTCATCATTCGTCTCCAGTTGTTGACTTGAACTGCACTTGGACGTTAGCTCGACTTATCCACCCATTAGCTTAGCTGACCCAAACTCGAGCCATGCTGAAAGTGTCCGAGGTGAATTTACCTTAGAAGAATTATTTGCTTAGCTTGGCATGACCAGCCTACCACCTTTGCTCAACACCTTGGCTTGGCAGAAACAAACTGATCATATAAAATTGTCTTTTCTACCAGAAAGTCATCCAGTCGCCAAGAGTCACGTGTTTAAGCAAGCGTATGATATAATCATCCGTATAAGATACTTATTTTGTTGTATTTTCAATTGTACCCTTATTATTGTTTGTACATTACTTCTTTTAGATAATAGCCTTTTAATCTTTTCCATTTTAGGGAGGTTGCCGTAGTTTTTTAAGTATAAATATCTACTATACATATAGCCATAATCGATCATCATCTTATCATCAATATATTGAATATTTTTCTTTTCGTAAACATTGCTCTTGTTATCTTGTTTACTTACTTTACTCTTATCTTAACTTTTAAATAAGGTTAGGTGACAAGTGTAGATATCAAAATTTTACCCCATTTATTTATTTTTATTTTTATTTTATTTCCTTAATAGTTCCTAAATTAGGAAAAACACAAAAAATAAGAAAATAAAGAAATTTAGAAAAAATAAGTATTTTAGGAAAAATACAAAAATAAGAAAAAGCACAAAAAAAAAGAAATTTAGAAAAATACAAAAAAAATAGAAGATTTAGAAAAAAAAAATAAATCTTTTAGATAATTTAATAGAATATAATAAAATAAAGAAAAGGTCATTAGGCTTGGGCTTAGATTTAGATTTGAATTTAGCTTGGTTGACCTAGTCCATTTGTGCAATTTATTGCACATATGAATAAAGAAAAACCAACAACTCATTTGGACAAACACTCGGGCTTGATATTGCATATGACTTGAAGATCTTAGGTCCAATCCATAGAAGAGGCAAAATACATCTTTTATTTTCTTTTGTCATTTCATCACCATGTCACAGGCCACATTATTTATCAACTCACTTTTAAGTATGATAAGCATACTCTTACATACGTAGTTTTGTATTTAGCATCAAATATTGTCCAAGTTTGCCCAACTCAAACATAAAAGAAAATTATATTGCATTTAATATTTTACATCCTTAACTCGACCATGATACTATAAATAGGGGTCTATTCTTTGTTTTCAATACATAACAAAGCTTCGAAATACATTATAAAAACAAAAATTGAAGCTTCCTCTCTCTAGTACGGTTCCTCTCTCTCTCTCTCTCTAAGATAGCATCTTCTACAGTGTTTTTCGATGAAAACCATCACTATCATCGGATTCCTTACACCCAAGAACCTTAGATTTAATACTCCAAATTTGATTTTCTATGTCAATCCGAGCCGACTAAAGCCGATCGAGCTGAATTGAGCTAACCTAAGCTAACCGAAGTCAACCAAACTGATTCAAGCCACCTTAAGCCAACCTGAAGCAGAGACGAGCCAACCCGGTTTGCTTCCTCTTTTTGTTATGAAAATTAAATTTTATTTATTTATTTATTTATAAATGTAACAATAAATGAGAAAAAGAAAAAAGGGGGGAAAGAAGAAAAAAAGAAAGGAAGAAATAATAAAAATAAGAGAAGAAAAAAAGAAAATCCATTTTTATTTTCTTTTTAGAAATAAAGTAAGTAAGTAATAGATGAATAAATAAATCACTTAGAAAAAAAAAATTTACTTTTTTTAATAAATAAAATAAATGAACCCTTTTAAAAATTAAGATCTTATATAGAATTTTCAAAAATAAACATCGATTAGGACCCTTTAAAATAATTTCCTTAAATAAATTAAACCTAGTAAAAACGAAAACCCAACCTTTTTTTTTAAAAGTCAAAATAAACTAACCCACCTAATATTTTCAAAATAAACTATGAAATTTGATTTCGAATAGTGGGTACATAAGTACCTATACGTACAAGGTGATTTAAATATGGAATTTTTTTTTTCTTTTGCGATCTTCGGTAGATAATTGGTTGCTTTTTTTTTCTTTTTTTAAGAGTTAAAATGTAGATAGATTTCATTATAAGAGTATAATAAAAGGTAAATTTAAATTCAAAAAAATAAAAAGTGATGTCCGTTTAGGGTTCAAAAAATTAGCCCCTGCAATCAAGATCTTTGGTTTTCAAAAATCGTTTTAACAAAATCGGTTTTATCGAAAAATCAGTAGCTAAGTTATAATCAATTCACCTAGTTGGTTATAACTTGACTTTTTTTCCCGACTATAGTTAAGTGGTAACTCCAAATAATTTTCAAATTAAATAAAAAAAAAAAACAATTTTCTTTAAACCCTAGTCAATAATTAATATTAAATGAGTATGGTATAATATTGATTGGTTTAAAGAAGACTAATTTATAAAAACTGAGAGGAAAAAACTAGGCTTAACAACTTGACAACTTTACTAGTAAAGTTAAGATGGTTAACCACTTAATATACTTTTTGAAATTAAATTTTCCTTTCAAAATACCTATGTTATTTAGTTATTTGTTTACTTATTTATTTGTATGTTATTGATTTGTTTATTTGTTATTAGCTTTACACGTATATTTCGTTTTGATTATTATATTTATTTTGCATACAGCATGCATTGGGACAAGGGGGGTCATTTGTTGCATCAAAGATGCAAGATATATGCGGTCAGACCTAGGCCGTCTTAGGACCTTAAGAGAGAGGTCATTGTATAGGCTCCGGGTATAGTTAGGTAACCATCGTTTGGGATTGATTAGGCCACCCCACTTAAGCTATGATGTATCCAATGAAATTATTTTTTAAAAATAAGTAAGGTTATAAAGCTTAAGAATCTTTTAGAACCCATCCTAATTGTATATACTCCCCTCCAAGCTTGAGTTAATATACTACCTTTAAGAATTGTAACCCTACTAGTTGCTTAAGAATTTAATGCAATCAAGTTTTTGAAAATAACATTAAGGTTGCAACTTAAGGAGTAATGAATCAACCCAAACAATCCTAACATCTACATATTTTCTTTTGTTGTATTAAGAACTGATTTTTGTCCATAAAATGTGTAGACTTAAAATGGTAGGTAACCATTAAGAGAATAATCAAAGAGTTAATAGGCTACCAGATGCCTTAGGAATCTATGAGCAGTTGCAACATGCTAAGGTTACCTACTAGAAGCAAAGGCCTAAACACACTAAGGCCCTTAATCAAGCCTTGTTAGCTTAGGTCGAAAAAAGCAAAAGGACTGTGGATTGGGCTTTAAAGATGTTAGACAAGATTAAAGCCCAACTGCGAGAGTTAGATTAGAAACTTTAAATGTGGTTAAAAGACTCTAAATAAAATTTTAAGTTTCATTAACAATAATTGTTAGGCTCCCTTTGTTTTGTTTTCTACACTCTAATCTTAAAATAATAAATTTTCTCTTTAGTTTATTGTTGTTCATTCTTTAATATTCATGTCCTTGTACTAATCTTTCAATAGAACTCACCTAATCATTCATTCTCTCTTACTTAGGGAAATGTAAATACATTTCATAAATTGTAAATAAGTCTTATCTTTGTATGGGTATATAAACTTTTTTGACTTAGAAAAAAGAAAGGAAGAAATTAAAAAAAAAACAGATGAAAAAAAGAAAATCCATTTTTATTTTTCCTTTTTAGAAATAAAGTAAATAATAGACGAATAAATAAATCACTTAGAAAAAAAAAATTTAGTTTTTTTTAATAAATAAAATAAATGAACCATTTGCAAAATTAGGATCTTACTTAGAATTTCCAAAAATAAACATCAATTAAGACCCTTCAAAATAATTTCCTTAAATAAATTGAATTGAGTAAAAAAGTAACCTTGACCTTTTTTTCAAAAGTTAAAATAAACTAATTTGCTAATATTTTTTAAACGAACTACAAAAGTTTGATCTTGAATAATGGGTACATAGGCACTCACATACACGGGACGACTTAAAATATGGAGTTTTTTTTCTTTTCCAATCTTTTGTAAGTAATTGATTACTTTCTTCTTTTCTTTTTTTCTTTTGTTTTTTTTAGAATTAAGATGTAGATAGATTTCATTATAAAGGTATTGAAAGGTAAATTTAAATTCGGAAAGATTATAAGTGATACCCATTTAAGGTTTAAAAAATTAGCCTCCAGATTAAGATCTTAATGTTCAAAAATCACTTTAACAAAATTGGTTTTATTAAAAGATTGATAAATAAGTTATAATCAATTTACCCAATTGATTATAACTTAACATTTTTTCCTAACTACAGTTGGGTGGTGACTCAAGACAATTTTCAAATTAAAATTTTTTTTTTTTTAACTCTAATCAAGGGTTAGTATTAAACGAGTAAGGTTTAATATTGATCGATTTAAAAAAGACTAATTTATAAAAACTAAGAGGAAAAAACTAGGCTCGACAGATATAAGTATTTTTGTTTTCTAATAATGATAGCCTTATAAATTGCTTTTATTAGTAGTGCTTAAAAAAAATCATTTTAAACATAAGTTAGCGATAATTTCATAGTTTACATATCAACTTTACCACTTTTTATAATTGTACATTTGAAGTTTCAATTTACCTGATTATATAACCAATTGAAGATTTAATTATAACTATCTATACCTTAATTAATTTTAATTTATACCGTTAAACTATGCAACCTTAAGACCATGAGAAACTGCCTGTGGTTGCCAATGGGTATTATAACCGACATTTTTTAAGTGGATTACAACCCATTGTTTTGTAGGGATTAGCTTGTAGTCACCTATCGGGAATTGTTCACCCCCTTCTAAGGCCATGAGTAGTTATTATATTAGTTAATCGTGCTGATTGAATTTACAGTATGAATTAGAGTTAATTAAAGTGAATCTTTAGTTAGGTATAATTGCCAAAAAAAAAAAGGCAAAGTTGATGTGTAAATTATGATATTGATCCTATAAATTATTATGTAATCGATTGTTCAATAAACTACATTCATTTTCATAATATTAACTATAAAAAGAAACGTTACTAAACCATATCATATGATTAGTATTATTTTACTAATACCTTATGCAATAGAGTTAAAACAATTGAAATGTGGGTAATGTAATTATTATATATAATGAGAAGAATTTATTTCGTTAATATAATTTTGTAATTATTGAATTTAATATTATTAGTTATTGTGAAAAAAAATGTTAGGGAAAAAAAAAAGGAGAATGCCTATGGAGTCATAAGTGCATCTTAAATATGTAAAATGACACTTATAAGATTTGAACTTAAGAACTCATATTTAGTAAAACAAACATCTAACCACTAATGCCTAACATTACATTATAATTTTCTCTAACCTCAATATTGGTAAGTTTTCTACAAGCTCCCACTAAATTTACTAAGTCTTTGGAACTTAGAGGATAGAATTGCATATATCCCTCGAACTCAACTAATTTTTTTGTATAAGGTGGTGAAGTAAAATTCACTAGCGATATCTATAACCTCAAGCAATAGTGATGAAGATTACCTTTCAACCCATGCTAAGGCTTAAGGATGAACAAGATCGAGCTTATTAGTAAGAGGGCTAAATTGTTTCCTCTAGTGCTCTAAGTAAAAAAAAAAAGAAAAAAAAATTGTAAGTAAACCAAGTTTACGTTGCAACACCACCATAAGGCAACCCTTTGAAAACATTGGCACTTCATGATAGAGGATGCAGATATAGCAAGCTCAAGTAAAAGAGTCCCGGGGCAAAGCACTTATCTTGACTAATATGGGTAACTAAGTGAAAGAAGGGGATTGATAATTTCTTTTGGTTTACTAGGAAGCACATAGAATAGCCAACAAGTTGGAAGAGCCTCAAATTCATACCTAAAGTAGAGACAAAAAAGTTAAGACAAAGTTGTCAAATAAATATAGGCATAATAGAAGAAAACATGAAATCCCCAAGCATAGCACAAGTACTCACTTGCATGTGTAATGGGGTCCTATGATTCAAATATCGTCTAATAACTTGTTCTTAAAGAAATATTTCAACCACATAGAGAATGTGCCCTTTTTAAAACCAGCTTTAGTTGTTTTTATGTCATCTCTAAAGATTACAATTTTTTTCTTTATCTACTTAAACTCCTAAAAGTTCGAGAGCATATAGACATTGTCCAATATTGGGTTAATTTTGGCTTATGCAATCATGAAGATATGTGTTTGAGTACTCTAACAAGAAATTGTTGCTAATCATGTCATCATATCATCCAAACAAGCAAAGCTTAGGGGAGAATAACTAAACATGACATCATAGGCTCCCACTTTCTTTAAAATAGCTGCATACACTAGTATAAGTAAAATATGATGTACTTAAGAATACCAACCAACCTTTAACTCTCTAGGGTAAGAAAATTGAGTTTATGAGAGAGGAAGTTCCTATTTCTTACTTCTAAAGTGATAGAGCTTTCCTATATATTTGTTTTATCATTTGGGTAAGGTCCTTAATAACACGTAAAATTACATGTTTTTCGTAGCTTAAAAAATATCATCTATGTACAATTAGTCACAGGTGGCATGTGGATAGTAGTTTAACTATCAATTGGAAACCTACCTCTAAAGAGCAAAGATTAGGGAGTACCATTTCGATGGTAGCTATTCATTATTTAGATGGTAGTTGGAAATTATACTAACCATTTGGATACCATCTCCTCATTAATTAGATGCTAAAATCGAAAATCTTGTCGGGATGATTCTCTCTCCTATCGATTGGACAATAAGCTACTTGCTGACCAGGTAGTAGAGTAAAACCCTAAAGCTATGCTTAAACCCTAGCAATTGTGGAGATAACACTTGTCTACCATCCATGTGATAGCTTATCTATTGTTCGAATGGTAGCTTTTAAATATAAAAACACTATTTCTTTCATTTTAATGGGATGCCATTTTAATTCCATTTCTCAAAACTCTCTCTAATAGGTTTTAGATATAGCTAAGAATTGATTAATTTTGTAATCTCCTCTAATTTTTTTCTAAGATTCCTATATATGTTTCTTATATGTTGTTTCACTAGTTGTAGCGACCCTAGGAGGGGCCTAGTAGTATTGCTTAAAATTTCCATATCACGTGTGCACCCATGATAAGAAAATCGCCTTACAAGTCAGAGATTGCAAGACTCTAAATAGTTGTTTGCTAGAGTCTTCAATTTTAGTTCATTGACTCATTATATAATATATATAACTATGGATATCCAATTTTTCCACAATTCCTCAGAACCGCAGAGAATCGGTATCCCCTACCACAATAATGAAATAGGATAGAAAATTTTAGAAAATTCTAAACTTACTAAAGATAGTAAACTTAAATGAGACATTAGTCATTTTTCGAAGCATTCCAAATTAACTACACAAGCTTTTCATCATACTGATTCAATGGTAGCACTCTGCACTCGATTCTTATCCCATTCCCAACTATCGATCAACCTGCAAGGAAAAGAACTGTTGGGGTGTAAGCTTACGCTTAGTGAGATAATTACCCTCGTCAATACCACATAGCAGAAATTTATTATATGCACAATCATATGAATGCATGAACAATCAGTATGCCAAAAACGCATGCAGTGACCTAGGAACTGCATACGACTCAGAATTACGCCCCCTGAAGTCGGGGTTTGGAGATAATTAACCGACCCAAACCAAAATCCGGGTTCTAGACCTTGGGTTTTAATTCATTAGCACTACTGTGCTTAAGTCAAAACAAAACTATGTATATATATACATATATATATACTTTCATTACCGAATAATAAATCATATTTCCAAAATCCCAAGTCTAGCGGTATGGTGGCCTCCGCAATCCACAATCACACGCCCTAAGCAGAAGCCACAAGACTCGGCCCCTCGTCGACGGTTGGCGTCTCCCGGCGCCTAGTAAGCCCATCAGCTTAGGTCAGAGACTCAATATATATATGATGGCATAGCTAGTGCCCAATCCTGCAGGAAACTCGTATTCCTGTGAGTCCCCTCCCATCTTCTGCGTGAAGCGGCAGTCGGTGTTATCCGTATGCAATATGGGGAATGCATGATTCATTTTGAGTTCTTAATCGTACAAGTGATTAACTTGATTTTTAGAGTGACCAAACAATTTCATTCCATACAATTCACATATATATATGCATTTCAAACAATTCCCATTATTATATATAATAAAAAAAAATCATCGCATTCATCCATAAATTCAAACACATGCATCTCCCATATCCCACAAGCATCCAAATTTACATATATAGTTTAGGTGCATCTATTCTACAAGCACAATCAAGTAAAGAGTCATCGGGAATTTTGCTCACCCAGTTATGCGGATCAATCAAAATAATTCGGGATAGGTCGTCTCCCCAAAGCCGGTTCCCCTGGACATCGCAAATACAATACTATAAGGATTTGAATTAAAACCTAGAAAGCTAAGCTAAAACCCTTTAAGTTATACTTTGGACTTGGTTTCATAATTTTTCCCGGTTTTACTTAAAAGTTCAATCGCGTATAACTTTCTCGTTTTAAATCCGATTTTTATGATCTTATAGTCAATATTCATCATTTTCGAGTGTACTTTAACGTGGTAAGGTTAGATTTTCGAAATGAGGTATACAATTCTGTCCATGGGTCAGAACAGTAGCGTTCCTCATGTGTTGGAGTGTTTTTGGGCCTTGTTTGATAAATGGGCTTTTTGATAGCTTGAGAAATCATTTGGGCTTGGTCTTTAGATTTTATCCTAAGCTTAAAATACTCCTTCAGATCAGATCTACAACTTTGATTTATATTCTTAAGGCTAACAACCACTTCTTGGGCCTTTTAGTGGGCTTAAGTTATCAAATGGGCTTGTTTTTGGTTCAAACTAAAGTTAATGACTTTGGTAGGCTTATGGGGCCTTAGGTGGATTTCTTATGGGCTTCAAAACAACTTCTCTTGGTACTTTAAGTTGCTGGTCAGATTTTTTGTTGAAGGCCCATCTTAGAGTTCTAAGCTTGTTTTGAGAGTTTTAGGCCCGGTTTTGAGTTTTAGGCTTTGTATGCTAATCATACTTGCTTTGGTTAATCTTTTCACTTTGTTCTTTCACTTTTATCATATTTTTAGACCTCATTTACCCACGTTCCAGATCTATTCATGTTGGTCCTAAGGGGTCCTCATTTGGTTTTTCAACTTGTTTCATCATTTCTTTAAGTTTAGGTGGTAGATTATGTACTTAACTACTTGTGTACAAATCTTAACTTAAGTTTTCTTCCATAAGATGATTCCTTAGCTTATGTTCCACACAAAGAAATAGTAGATCTTATATTTAATACAACTCTCATATCATAGCTCATGTCATACAAAGTTGGTTTCTTCATAAAACTTCATGTAATGGATTTTTCCTTAACTTAAGTCTAGATTTGAGCATGTTTAACTTAATGGAAACAAAATCAACATCCAAATGGTCATGGAACCTTCACATCCAACATGCTTACCCTTCATTAAAGTTCTCATTTCAAGATTTCCTTAGCTTAAAATCTTCCATTCAAAGCATTAAACAAATGTCCATACAAAACACCAACTTTACATGCTCATTTTTCAACTTCATGTAATGGTTTTAGGGTTTGTTACTTAAAACGAATTTTTGTGCTATAACAACTCAAACCTTACTCATATCTTCAAGAAATCCAAGTCTTCTAACATAAATATTAATCCACACATCACAAGAAACACTTACTCGTCCTTAACGCAAAGTTTGGTGGTTGTGCACTAAGGTTCCTCTTAAGCCTTTAACTTTGCTTCCTCCTTTTTGCTTACCCTTTGAAACCTAAACCTTTTGGTCTTTTGGAAAGGGGTTTATGGAAGGTTCTAATAGTCTTAGATGATCTTAAATGATGAAAGAAAATGGCACATGAGCAAGGGAAAAATGCCGTGAGTTGAAGCTTCAAAATGGAAGAAAAATGGATTTTGTGGGGTAAGGTTGTTTCCCCTTTTTATGTTTGTTTCAAAAAAGAGAAAGATGAAGTGAAAGTGAAATTGAAAGGGAGAGAAATGGTGAAGAGTGTGGCCGGTTGGAAATGGAGAGAGAAGGAGTGTTTAAATATCTTGGAAGTGTTGTCTTAAAGTTTACAAAAAGTCAACAATTGCAACTCTTGATGATGTAAGCATTAAAGGGTGAATAGTGATGTGTAAGAGAAAGTGATTGATGCTTGAAAGACAAGAGTATGGCCCCACATTCCTCCTTGTTTAAATCTGCCATTGGAAGTCTTTTTATGCCATGGAGTGGTCTTGTCACCTTTATTAAAGTTAAGCTCATGATTTCTTGTGAAAATTTGTTGATATGTAGTATAAGTGAAGAGGTGATAAGGAAATTGTCTTATCACTAGATTTTGATAAGTTATCGATTGATAAATGATTCCAACTCTCAATTGATAAGTTATCTAAGGTGATTGGTTGGTCTACTTATTTATGTGTAAAGCTTATGCATGAAGATAAGGGCATAGCCTTATAGAAAATTGTTTTAGGATTTTTATCTTACATTGTTTTGTGATTTATGATTTGATTTTTGTAGAATTGTGAAATTTTCTAAAGTTGAATGAAATTATTCAAATTAATTTATCGATTAATTATTTAGGGTTAAAATTCCTTAATGGTTTTAAGGTTTAGGGTTTTAAGTAGCTTTAGAGCTCGCAGTTCTTCAAGCTCAAGTTTTCTCAATAATTCATTTTTGAATTGGAAAATTTTAATTTGTTTCTAAATGTAAACTTGAGTTTCTAATTTAGTTGATCCTTTGGGAACGTTTAGAATTTACTCGTACTCAAATCCTATGCCCACTTAAAGTAGGGTTTACAGTTAGTTTACTTATTCATGTACACAAATCTTATGCACGAAGATAAGGAGATTGTTTGATTTGAAATTCTTTTGGAGTTTGTCTCTTAAATTGATTTGTAAGTCATGATTTAATATTTATAAAATTATGGAAGTTTCTATAATTGAATAAAATTATTCAAATTAAATTCTTAATTAGCCGCTTAGGGTTACAAGTCCTTAATTGTTTTAGGGTTTTGCGTTTAGAGTCTATAGTTCTCGTATTCGAGTTTTATCAATAATAGGGTTTCGAATTGGAAAATTAAATTCGTTTTTAAATGTAAACTTGGATTCTTAGCTTAGTTTATCCTTGGGAATATTTTGGAAGTGTTCTTAGTTGAATCACAAGTTTGCTAAAAGTAGGGTTTACAATTTATCCATACGTAACATGGCTTATGAGTGAAAATGAGAGAATTGTCTTATATGAAATTCTTTTAGGGTTTGATTCTCAAATTAATTTGTAGGTTGTGATTTGCCTCTTAAGAAATTTTCAAGTTTTCTAGAGTTAAATAAAATTTACTGAAATTATATTTTTAATTATTTATTTAAGATCGTAAGTCCTTGATCATCCTAGGTTTTAGAGTTCGAGTGAGTTTATGCATGTTTTAGAGTTCGAGTGAGATTATGTATGTCTTAAGGTTTTTCACCAACTTGGGAATAATTTACTTACACTTAGGAGCTTAAGGATTAATTGGCTTAATTATTTAGGAATATCGTTTTCTTATGCAACATATATATATGATTTATGGCTTTTCAAGCGTTAAGGTAATTTTATAGAGTTTTAAAATTTTTTATTTTATTTTATTTTTTTAAGTACACGTATGTAGGGATTGGGGTTTTCTTGCATGATAAGAGTTTCCAAATTATATAATTGGGTCTTTCAAGTTCGTTTTGAATTCCAAGTTCAAAATTTTAGTCGGTTTTCATTTTATGTAGTTTTATTGACTTAGAGAAATGTTTACGACACTCGAATCCGATATTATGTTTAGAAGGTTGAATTTACAGAGTCTACACTAGTCATGAGCAAAATTGTAATTTATGGGATGGTGATTTTTTGATGATTGAAATAGCAAGAGTAGTGTATTTAACGAATTCTATGATAATTGGGTGATTTTGATATATGTGATGATGGATTTTGCCTAAAAATACTTGAAAACACATGTCACGCAATTAGAAGTATGTGTTAAGTCATTTGATCGTGCTTGACCAACATTTCTAATTAGAAAAACAATACCTAGTTAGTGATCTTAACTTAGTATTAATGAATTATATAAGAAAAACTACCACGTGTTTTCCCTATTAAAGAAACCCGTTGCTAATAACTAAAGATGGGTTGTAATAAGTTTGCTAAAATTTACATAAACATCTTGTAATGTACTTTTTTTTATATGAATTGCTATGGGAATCATATGATAAGCTATTACAATCTCACACTTTTATGCATTTAAGTACCCATTCAATTTCTTTAACACAAATCACAATATTTCAATTGCCTTAGATTACAACAACAGCATAGAGTCTAATACTTAGCACTACCTTTCTTATCGAGCTAACCTGATTATTCAACAATTTTAATATTGCATATGACCTAGTATACTAGTTAATTAAACTATGCTGTTTGAAAATTAATTTTACTCTTATTAAGCATATTTTAGCTCATGCGTTATGCAGCGTACTATTCCATCTGTAGAACAACATATACATTGGTGTCGTTTCTTTACATCTTTTTGGAAGAAATCTTACAAAATTGTTGCTAGCTTACTTATCCTAACATAAAGGCACTTTTGATACACAACCATTTGAGTGTGCCATCACATCCTTATTCTTATTAACATTGATGCCATAAGGTATACTTTTCCTAAGCATTGTTAAATTGAAGCAATGAAAATGCTAATTATGAATAATGGCAAAGTTGGGAAAGACTAAATAGCTATTGACCCTCGAGAGTAGTAAGTAATGCCAAAATATTATTGATACCACTAAGGTTAGGAAAAAAAGTGATCAAATCGAACAAATCTGTAAACCAAATTAATCTAAATTGAAAATATATATATATTTTTATAATTTAGTTTAGAAATTCTCAATCCAAACTAAACTAAAAATTTATAGTTGATTTGAAAGAGTAAACTGAACCAAATATTTCATAAAAAAACATGATAATATTTTACTTATAGTTAAAAAATTTCTTTTGTTATAATATAGCACTTTAAAGAATTTTAATTTATATTTATTGAAAATTGTATATATTGAACTTTTGATAATCATAATGTGTCAATTATATATATAATTTAACTCAAAATTTATACTATATGCTATTTTTATAAATAAATAAGTTATTAATAAACATTCAAAATATTTTAGTTATATGAATATTAATTTCATAACCTCTATTATAATATTAATACTTATTGTTATTAAATAAATATGATACTTTTTATATGAGATTATATGTTATGTAAGTATACTTTCTTAAACTAAAAGATATTATTCAATTCGTAAATCAAACTAATCCAAATTAAAATTTTATGGTTAAAAAAAATATTTTAATCCAAAACATATGATTTGATTCAAAATTATAAAGATACGGTCTGTATTTTTGGTTTACTTTAATTTGAAAAAAAAATTGAATCAAATTGACCCTAACTACTACTCAGGTAGAGGAAAAAGAGATGGACGCCAACTGCACTTCAATAGCATGATAGTCCGATATTGTCTGCCTATAAAATATGACATAGAGGAGTAATACAAGTTAGTCTCATAAAAGAGAGGGTTTTTTTGTTTTTTTGGGTGGGGGTTGGGGGTTTTTTTGCATTCCCATTCATATTAAAAAAAAAAAAAAAGAGAGAGAGAGAAAGAAGTCAGAGGTTGAAATTGCAACAAATACCACATGATATTTATTGGAATGATCTAATGAAGAGGCAAGAGGACATAAAATATATAATATTCATACATAATATTGTCAGGCATACATGGAGATGCAACAGAAAGATGGAATAAAGTTAAGATCAAAGCCTAACGATCGACATACATGTATGTGTGTGTGGACGCCCAGCATGTGTGTCACAATTAGACATTCGGCCCAGAGTCAATTACACCGTCCATGGTCAGCAATTAATTGTCCGATAGAAAATGGGATGAGGCTCACTTTTTTATTTTTTATTTTTAACTCATGTTAGAAGCCCATGAAGTTGCCCGTGCAATTTCAACACATGCAGTTCCATGAAAAATAAGAAGTCCAAGGAAGACAAAAAGCCCAACAGAAGACGTACGCTCATCTCATGCCACCACGTCCACGGTCCACAACTAATTATTGCATTTCGGTGGAGGAGATATCAGCTGGGAGTTACCCTCTCTATTTCGACAAACTTCAACGATCGAAAGACAAAACAAAAACATATAAATAAATCACACGCATGCTGTGTATATATGTTAACTGGGACAGGCAATTCACTCTCTGAGCTTTGAGCTGTTATAGCATTTTGTTTGAGATCTTCCACGATAATACAGGAATCATGGTAAGGCTTTGGGACTCGGTGCAACATCGAAGATGAATGATGATTATTGACACTGCCATGGCAGGATATTAAGGTTTTAATTATGCAGCTTCCACCTAAAGAAGATAATCCCCAATACAAGTATAATATTGCAATTATATATATTTTATAGCCCTGAGGATAAAAAAGAAACTACTTGGAGCTGACACACAGTTATGGTGTCAAAGAGTATGAAAGTGAAATGTCTATGCACGTATCGCAATCGGAATTGATGTTGTTTATAAAATGATAGAGGCAATATGAATTTCCATGGTGGTAAGATAAAAATAGAACCTGGACCTTGAACATGGAATTAGAATGAGATTACATGTGATGATTTAACGTAAGTATACTATTACAGGTTGGCTTGCAATTCAACGCCTGGCTCGTGTTGTAAGCAGTAAGGACGCAAAGCATCTATACATGTTTCAATCTAAACGGTTGTTCACATTGCCACATCCATAGTCCACTACACTTTAGGAATATATCAGAAGAGCACTACATTCTTGAGACAATGATGAGATATAAACACAAGCAAGACCAAAGAAGAGTTATTATAGTTGCATTTGGACTCATACTTTGATACGATGAAGACTCTGTAGAGGTCAAGGAATCTGTGGGAGGAGACATTTTAGACTACTACTGAAGTGTTCGACGGGATGACCAAGAGACTTCACAATTATCGAAAAAAGCATGAGAACTGAAGTTGTTCATGCTAATTCTCGAGCAGTTGGTACTTCATTCTGAGTTTGATTGGAATGGAGGAGTCTGTCGTATGCAGTGTTATGCGTGGGATTTCAGTTTGGTTAGGCTGTGGTGAGAGGATTTTCGGTTTGTTTTCGGATGCTCGGGTCACGTACACATCATTATCTGAAAGATTCATTTCCATTGCAAAGTGATAATCAACTTCGACCGTTTTAAACTATGAAAGTCATATGTCGAATCCTTTCGAAGGACAACACCTAAAACATGGCCTTGGAAATGACGATATGCAGAGTAAATCAAGACGGGATGGATAGATGGTCTGGCCACTATAACTTTCCCGACATGATTCGTTCAGGCTAACAAATGAATGGATCTAAAGAATGATAAAGCAACATATATAAACATGATGGATAGGGATCCTCTAAACTTTAACTTGTTACAATTTCCTTAATTTAGGCTTTTAAGATTTTAACACGTGGATTATTGATAGGAATCGAGGTTTGACAAAGTTTGGCTCAAGCTGGGGAGGGAAACAAAGCGTCAAAGATTGAGCTAAGGAGTTGGACGGATGAAAATGGAAGAATCAGCAGCTATCATGTTATAGGAGCCACCAATTGGTCGCCAAGCTGGGTTCTCATTCTGTCGCCAACGACGAAGAAGCACGAAGCACAAAAACTAGGAAATGAAGTTGTATCCGGAATCGAGTCAGTAGGAAGCCCACCATTCGGATGCTATTGTTTTCTTCACTACCAATCCTGTTAAAGATAATTTATTTTTCTGTTAGTTAGTTGTGGGTAGCTTAGTGGATTAACTGATAACTACTATAGTTAGTTAGCAACTAACAGTTTGTAATAGTTTTGATAGAGTCTAGAGTCTTCACGAGCAGCACTACTGTTGTATATAAGAGAGCTCTCCTTGTATAGAAGTTAGATAGACAAGATATAGAAAGTTTCACTCAACATTTTTCTCTCCATACAATTTCTTCTCTTGTCTACTGCAATTCATGATAGCTTATGTATTTGAACCCTCATGACATGGTATCGGAGCTTTTGTGATTAATCAAAATGTCAACCTCAGTCATGGATGATGTTAAATCCCCTTACCATATTCATCACTTTGACCTACAGAACTCAATTGCCATCACACTTATGCTAACCGGTCTTAACTACAACACATGGAGCCGATCCTTTTTATTGGCCTTATCAATTAGGAATAAAGTTGGTTTTTTGGACGGATCAATTTCAATTCTAGACAAATCTGACAAGATGTTTGTAGCTTAGAATCAATGCAATGACTTAATTGTAGCTTAGTTACTTCGGTTAGTCTCGCCTTCGATCGCATCAACAATCTTATACATGAGCACAGCTAAAGAAATATAGATCAAGCTTAAGGTACATTTTTCTCAACCCGATGATACTAGGATTTGTCAACTTCATCATATGTTAAGCGATAAGATTCAAGGATCAAGAATATTTTACAGAGCTGAATATTATATGGGAAGAATTGCGTAACGTCAAGCCATTGTTGCACCGTTCTTGTGGTGCTTATGATTAAAAATGTCTTGATAAATTTGTTGAGATGGCATAAAAGTACTATGTTTTTAAATTTCTTAATGGTCTAAATGAAAACTTTGCTACTTTAAGATCACAAATTCTAGTTTTAAAACCATTTCCGTTTTTGGATGAGGCTTGTAATCTAGTCATGCAGGAAGAATTTCAAAGTGCTAATCGACCAAAGGATTTTATAGCCTTGGATGTTTTAGCTATGGTTAGTATTAATTCTAGGCTAAGAATTAAAAGTGATGTGAAGTGTAGTTATTATCATAAGAAGGGACATTTAAAGGTAAAACACTTTAAGTTGATCAGTTTCCTACTACATTATAGGAATAATAGTGTAAGTAATGATGTACCAAAGAACTCAGTTATCACTAAGACTTATCGTAACAGATTAGAACCAATGGGTCCTTCGAAATATAAAAAAAACTTAGAGTGAGTAAGTCGATTATCTTATTAGAGTAGCTAATGTGAAGCTACTTGAAGGTTATGACCCACTTATGAACACAATATTACTTAATACTTCACTTGATATGATGCATAAGTGAATGTCAAGACCCACTCACCACTAATCTTGAGTTACTCAGCAAGATTAGATAAGAGTATATAAAAAATGGACTTGGAGAGGTTTGTCTTGTAAGAAGAGTGATACGGATCTGTGGATGAATATGTAAACCTAATATCATATGTAACTAAAAGGATAGGTCTAAGCTGCAAAATGGCTTGAAAAATAAATGATAGTCGAAAGTGAATAGGGGTTCCCATGCACAAATGATAGATATAACGTACCAATACCTCACATAAGCTTAGGTTACACTTGATATGACGCACAAGTATGGCCAGAGGTTACTCGTTACTAGTCCACATTTGAATAGGCTAGATAAGAGTGGCTCAAGAGTAAGCAAAAGGTCACTTAACTTAAGAGAAGGTAAAATGTTCAGTGTATTCTTCCATCTATTCCCTTATGACTATTACATTACATGATTATTCATAGTACCCTGTTAAGGTAAGTTCGATGTTACAAATAATTTACAAAAAATGAATTCCTATTTGCTAAATAGGAAAATACTTTATAGGGAAGCACAAAATCATGCACAGCGAACATTGTTTATTAGAAAGGACAATACGGTTGTCAATAAGGATAGCACGCATACGTTTTTACTGTGATTTTGATAATGTTGTGTTTCGAGCAGAGGTAGGCCTCTATTCAAGTTTATTCAGCATCAAAAAGGGCTGGACTAGGGTTGGCTTAAGGATAGCTCATCATGGGGTCTGCCTCGGATGGTCAACTCTTGACAGTTATCAGTTCGGCCTTAGTACTATGAAGATTGCTATATTCAGATTTGGCGTTTGGACTAGTGTACAATGGAGGGTTCGGTTCGGTACGATTGCTGGTTACTTTGGCAATGCCTTGGATAGCATGGAGAGCGAAGTAATTTAGTAGATCGAACTAGGGTAAGTGCTGTTCCTTGGCACATAACTCACCTCGGACAACTTGACAGACCACTTGTAAGAGCCCTTGTGCTTGGGAGTGTATAATCAGTCCTTGATCCTTATCAAATAATATGTTCAATGTTTATCTGTCAAGTAAGTTGATTTTGGTTACAAGGAGAAGAGACTATTTATAGTAAGTCCTTAGGGCAATATTACAAATAAAGAAATTACAAAAAGGCATACACAAAAAGGGGATTCCTAGTACAACGAAAAAGGATAAAAAGGACAAAAGACAAAAAGGGAAAAGTAGTATAGTATTAGATAAAATGGATAGGTGGCAGTACAACATTAGTTCCATACAAAGATTCTCTAAGCACAATAACTGAGTGGAATCAAAGTGTAGCAGCATTAGGGATTGCCAAGACGAGAAAGGGATGTAGCAAGTATTGGTCGAAGGCTAAAAGAAAAGTCCTTAACCTAAAGGAGAATGTCTCTTCATTCAACAGGAATCTCTCGGCACCTAAAGGTTGGGTCATTTAGAACAAGAAGGAGAAAACAGAGTAGGGTGTAACTTTCCAAGCTTTCAAGGAATTTAGCCATTCTTCTTCTGCATAGAATTTCTCATCATCAACAGGTTGACAAGAGAGAATTCTTCGGGTGAAGGATTGGAGGCCTTAGAGCTATACGTGAGTAAGAGGACCAATGGTTGGTAACTCATCAGCTCTTCGGGATTGTTGAAGATTTGCCCTCAAATCTTGGCCCTCTTCTTCATCGAGTATATAAGGTATTAGATCAGCCACATTAAAAGTAGCAAATACACCATATCCGTCGAGTAGCTTTAACTCATAGGCATTGTCATTGATGCGCTTAGGGATCTTAAAAGGTCCATGTGATCTAGGGGAAAGCTTGTTCATTCTCTTCCTAAGGAAACACTCCTCGTTGAGGTAGACCTAGACAAGGTTTCTAGGGCCGTAAACTACTTATCTCCTTCCTTAGCTTCCTTGTTCCTTCTGGAATTCCTTAGTATGCTGTAAGCCGAATTGACTTCCCCCTTATATGGTTGGGTTGATAGCTATATCCAGGGGTAAGTTCAAGCTAAGTCCATAGACAACCTCAAAAGGTGACCTTCCTATCAAGTTGTGAACTGATTGGTTGTAAGTTAACTCAATAATAGGTAAGCATAGGTCCCAATTATATAAGTTCTTCCCTATAACTACTCACAGAAAGTTGCTAATTGCCTTCTTTACTACCTCGATCTAATCGTCTATCTGAGGGTAGCAAAAAGTATTATACATAAGCTTAATGCCAAGCTTCCTCCATAGGGTTTTCTAGAAGAAATTCCTGAACTTTGAATCACCGTCAGATACAATACTTCTTAGTAGTCCATGCAAACGTACAATTTCTTGCAAAAAGAAGTTAATGATAACTAAAGCATCATTAGTTCTATGGCAGGGAATGAAGTGGCTCTTCTTGTTGAACCAGTTAACCACCACCATAATTGAGTCATGTCTTCTCAACTTTCAAGAAAGGTCAAGCATGAAATCCGTGATTAGGTCAGTCCACAAGCGCTCAGGTATGGGGAGTGGTGTGTACTCTCCATACGGCTCTCTCCTTCCCTTTTCATGTTTGCACACCTTGCACCTCTTAAGGACTTAGTGCACATCCTTCATCATCCCAAACTAATAGAAATGTTCTTTTAATATTTTAGCCATCCTCTTTTCTTCAAAATGGGTTGCCAAGCCCCTAGCATAGGCTTCACGAATAAGTAGTTCCTTAATCAAACCACTTGGCACATAAACTTGCTTGCCCTTCATCAGGAAACCCTGTATTAAGTAGAACCCATTTATAGCTCCTCCAACATTGCATTTGGCTACTAAAGGCCTAAAATATTGATCGTGCTCATACCGATTGGGTAAGGTGCCAAATCTAAGTACCTTGGCTTATATAGTTGTAATAAAGGTACAATGACGAGAAAGGGCACCTTCCATAGTGTTGGTGCTCCCTTTCTTTTATCTAATGACATAGTAGAAGTTTTGAGGAACTCGACCCATTTGGCATGACATCGAGAAAGTTCTTGTTGCCCATGAAGATTCTTGAGAGACTCATGATCTAAGTAGATGATGAATTCTCTTAGCAACAAATAATGCTACCAGTTCTATAGTATTTGGACAAGAGCATAGAACTCCTTATCGTATGTTGAGTAATTCAGGGTAGCACCCCAGAGTTTCTCGCTAAAATAGGCAATTGGTCGGCGCTCTTGTATAAGGATAACACTAATGCCAACACTAGATGCATCACACTCTACCTAAAAAATTTTCTTAAAATCTAACAGGGCGAGTACTGGTGAAGACGTCAACTTAGAGTTCACATCTTCAAAACTCTTCTGAACTTTCTCTAACCACCTAAACTCAGTGTTCTTCTGGGTCAATTCAGTTAAAGGCGCACTTATGGAACTGAAGTATCAAATGAATCTCCAATAGAACGAAGCTAGGCTATGGAAGCTCTTAACTTCAGCAGCAATAGTTAGCGTAGGCCACTCGAGAATAGATTTGACTTTCTCGTCATCAACTCAAACTCATTTCCCTAAAATAACTTATCCGAGGAATATAACCTCACTTTGACAGAACATACATTTCTTCTGGATGTCAAATAGTCTCTTGGCATAGAGGATGTCGAACACCGATCTTAAATGCTCAACATGGGTGATGAGGTTAGCACTGTAGATGAGAATGTCATTAAAGTAAACCATAACTCATTTGCCAATCAATGTCCTAAGCACATGATTCATTAGCCACATAAATGTACTTGATGCATTAGTTAGACCAAACGGCATCACCATCCATTACAACAAACCATCCCTTGTCTCGAAGGTTGTTTTCCATTCATCTTTAGGTCTCATTCATATTTGGTGGTAGCCACTCTTCAAGTCAATCTTCGAGAAGATTTGGGTACCATGCAACTCATCAAGCATATTATCTAATTATAAGATCGAATAGTTGTACTTAATGGTAATTTTGTTGATAACATGGCTATCAATATACATTCTCTATGACCCATCTTTCTTAAGTACAAGTACGGCTGGTATGACACATAAGCTCATACTCTCTCAAATGTATTCACAGTCTACTAACTCATCTACTTATTTCTTCAACTCGGTTGCTTACTTAGGATTAAGCCTATGAGCAAGTCAGTTCAATAAGGAAGCTCCACATTAGAGGTTGATGCAATGCTCAATGCCTCTTAAAGGAGGTAAACCTTTCGACATCTTAATAGGAAATAGATCGACATAGTCTTGAAGTAAGTGTGCACCTCGATAGGTAAGTTCCCGGTTTCTCTTAACTCCAATAGTCTCCTAACTAAAAGGATGACATAGTCTTCATCCTTGATTTCTCTTGCAAACTAAGCTTAGGAAATCACTAAGGACTTCCACTACAATGATCTAGCAACCTTCTCTTAGGCTTCTTGTACTTCCTTAGGACTCATGGGTGTTAATATAATTTTCTTCCAGTCCTTTTGGAACATGTAGGTATTCCTATACCCATCGTATAATATTCTCAAGTCAAATAGCCATGGTTGGCCGAGTAATATGTGAGAAGTGCACATGGGATAGACATCACACACCTCATCCTTGTACCTATCACCAACGGTAATTGGTACTCTAACTTGCTCAGCAACGTGTAAGCGTCCTCTCTCATTTAGTCAGTGAATCTTGTACAGCTTAAGGTGTGAGAGGGTTGGCAATTTCATGGCCTTAACTGCTCCTTGTGCTATGACATTAGTATATCTCCCTTCATCAATGATCAAGGCATATAGTTTGCTATTCACTTGGTAATTTGTATGTAAGAGGTTCTCCCTTTGCTATTTCTCATTAGCCATAAAAGCACTAAGAGATCGTTGAACAACAAAACAGTACTCGGTACCACCCTCAGGAGGTGTCTTGGCATCGGGGTCTTCTTGAAACTCTTCCAACATCTATTCAACTCCCATCTCTTCCTCTCCTTCATTCACACTCTCTACTTTAAACCGGGGCTTATCTCCCTTTATAATCATGACTCGGCAATTTAGACATTAACTAGCCATATGCTCATAACCAAGATATTTAAAACATTTAATTTCTCGAGTCTTTCTTCCTGAGCTCTAACCTTGGTCTCTTTGAACCTCAAGTTCCTCGGCATTGCCCTTACTTCAGCCTTCTTTTGGTCTAATCGATACTTGCCTTTGACATTCCACTTTAAAACTGTTTGATGCTCGGTCATTCCCTAGTTAACTCAGCATGCTACTCCTATTTAGCAACATAGGTTAGCTACTAAGCATTCGACTAACCTGGTTCTACCTCTACATTTTAACTCTTTATATTACCTTAATGGAGTCATCTAGAGTCTTATGACTCTACAACTCCACTATGTTACCAATCTCAGTCCTTAGCCCATAAATGAATTATGTTATAGTTCGTGTCTCGGGTTCATTAACATCACGATATATCATGAGCAACTGAAACTCTTAGATATAGTCGTCCATTGATCTGCTACCTTATCTGAAGTATTGGAGACGTTTAAAAGTGTCTTGCTCATAGTGTTCGGGAACAAATCTACTTCTCAAGACTCTCTTCATTTCATTCCATGTTCAGACTTTTCATTAGGCTCTTAAGTGGACATTTTACAACTTCTTTCACTACATTGTTGCATATCTAGAAAATTCCAATGCAACCACTCAAATACGAACAACACCCTCATAATCATAAAAGTCAAATATCTTTTTAATCTTCTCCTCCCAATCCAAGTAGTCGTTAGCACTACAAGACCCATTGATGCTTAAAATCTGCACTTTGAGGTATTCGACGCCCCTAGGAGCTCTAAGTTCATGCTCATCAACTCCATCATACTATTCTTCCTCTTCATTCTCCTGTATTTCATCCAATTTTAAGCTTCTTCTAGCCATTCTCTCGGGCACGTTGGAGTGGTGTTAAGTTTACAGTAATGGGCTTTAGTGCACATTGTTCACTCATTTATCTTCTTGGCCTATCACTCATCTCTTGACCCTATTCAACAACTCTTTCACATGGTCTAGTCTCTAAGATTCTCTATACTGAGACAACTAAATTGGCCACAATAGCAGCAAGTTCTTGTATTTGCTCATCAGTAGTCTATGGTGTTTGTTGGGAAACTCAACCATAACCATGAGCATCAGTTTTGGCATCGTTAATCTCTACCTAAACACTAGGCTTCAACATTCTAAAAACAAAGCTTCAAAAAATATTCTTCACATAAGAAATCCTTACACAAACACACACATAAATACTACGCCAATTGTGAACTTACTCTATTCTTCTAAGGGAAAACAGAGTAACCCGAATAGCAAACTAGTAAGGACTATCACTACACAGCTCTTGACCTTGACCTTAACCTCAAACTTTGATACCAAGATTATATGATATGCCTACAAGCTTAGTTATCATTAGGACTTACTATAGCAAATTAGAATCAATAGGTCATTCGAAATATCAAAGAAACTTAGAGTGACTAAGTCGATGATCTGACTAGAGTAGTTGACGTGAAGTTGCTTGAAGGATATGGCTCACCTACAAACACAACACGACTTGATACTTCACTTGATATGACACATAAGTGAAAGTCAAAGCTTAGCTGCCATTAATCTTGAACTACTCAGCAAGATTAGATAAGAGTGTATAAAAAATGGACTTAAAGAGGGTTGTCTTGTAAGAACAGTATATTTAATGTCTATCTGTCAAGTAAGTTGATTTTGACTACAATGAGAAGGGATTATTTATAATAAGTCCCTAGAGTAACATTATAAATAAAGAAATTACGAAAAGGCATACACAAAAATGAGATTTTTAGTACATATGAAAAAGGGTAAAAATGACAAAAAACAAAAAGAGAAAAGTAGTACAATGTCAGAACAAATGGATAGGTGGCAATGCAATATTGGTTCCATACAAAGATTCTCTAGTCATAGCAGTTAAGTGGAATTAAAGTATGGCGGCATTAGGGATTGTTAAAACGAGAAAGGGGTGCGGTAAGTATTGGCCGAAAGCCGAAAGAAAAGTGCTTAACCTAAAGGAGAATGTCTCATCATTTAGTAGGAATCTCTCGGCAACTGGAGGTTGGGTCATTTGGCACAAGAGGAAGAAAATAGAGTAGGGTGTAACTTTCTGGAGCTTTTAAGGAATTTAGCCATCCTTCTTCTGCATAAAGTTTCTTCTCATCGGTAGGTTAATGAGAGAGAATTCTTCAGGTGAAGGATTGGAGGCCTCAAAGCCGTACACAAGTAAGGAGACAGACCAGTAGTCAGCAGCTCATCAGGTAAGCAACATATGTTTAGGTTGAATCATGTAGCTGTTGGACATAATACATTTAGAGGTAATGTTGGGATGTCAAACAACTTTGATAATATAGGAAGTGCGTACTCTATGGTTTGATCAGAAAGTGTTAATCTTTCTAAGGAACAATTTCTCAATCTGTTGAGCATGTTGAATGTTTCTGATAATTATAATACCAGTACAACTGTAGCTGAGACATCTACTGCAACTTCTATGGTATGAGCTAGTCAATTAGATTTTGAACAACAGAGGAGTCATATGGTAGGTATGACAAATCTCTCTTCTTGTTATTTACAAAAAGAGCTTGTCACTTGGATTTTAGACTCATGAGCTACTAACCATATGGTTAGTTCAATTGATTTGTTTCAAACTTGTTTAGAAATATGTCAAAGACATGTGTTTTTGCCTAATGGACAACACATTGCTACAACACATACTGGCAATGTTGTTGTGAATCCAAGTTTAGTTCTTCGTGATGTTTTGTTTTTGCTTACTTTTAAGCATAATCTCCTCTCTATAAACAAGCTGGTTCATGACAACTGTTGTACAATCTATTTTACAAGTCAGTTTACTTCTATTTAGGATCATATCAATCAGAAGGAGATTGGTCAAGCTAGTATCAAACATAGCCTATATCTAATTCAACAGGAGTTGAGTGGGGCTCATATTGAATAGTGAGCTAATTGTTCTGTTCATTCTAGTTTCATTTTTAGTGTTATTAGTCATATACCCAAGACATTTGATGTGTGACATTTTCGTTTTAAGCATCCATCTCATAATAGAATGAAATAGATTAGTCAGCTTGATAAGAATGTTGGTTGTGATTTCTTTGATTACTTAGTTTATCCTATAGCAAAACAAAAACGAGTTGTGTTTCCAATTCATACTCAAAGTACATCCGTTGCTTTTCAATTAGTTCATATGGATATTTAGGGTCCTTTTTCTACTCTAACAGTAGAAGGATGCAAATATTTCCTTACTATGGTAGATACCTTTACTAGAATGACATGGGTTTACTTGATGAAGTTTAAGCATGAAGTAGCTATAATTGTTCTAAGTTTCTGTCAAATGGTGACTATACAGTTTAATTCTCATGTAAAGATCATTCGTAGTGATAATGGTAAGGAATTTGTCATGGCCTAATTTTATGCTGCTCATGGTATTGTTCATCAAACATTGTATGTAGAGACTCCTCAACAAAATGGGGTTGTTGAGCGAAATCACCAACATATAATTTCAGTTGCTCGAGCTTTGCTATTACAGTCTTCATTGTTGATATGTTTCTAGGGACATGTTGTGTTAACAACAACTCATTTGATTAATAGAATCCCTATAGATGTTTTGCAAAGAAGAACTCCTTTTCAATTGTTGTTTGGATAGGTACCATCCTATTCTCATTTAAGAGTCTTTGGTTCTTTATACTTTGCTTCTACACTTACTCGAGAAAGGTCTAAGTTTGATTCTCAAGCACATCCTTCTATATTTATTGGTTATCCATAGGTGTGAAAGGCTATAAGGTCTATGATATGATAGAAGAGAAATTTTTTATTTGTAGAGATGTTAAGTTTCTCAAGCTTATCTTTCCATTTCAATTATTGACATAAGTAGCAAGCTTAGCTTCTTCTTTTTTACTAGTTTCTTTACCTTTAGTAGAGACTTTGTTGTCTATTGAGAATGTTTTTACTCTATTTCTCAATATAACTAAACAATAAGTTATTACTATTTCAACTCCTGATGAAGGGAGTTTAATCATTACTAAACAACAGGGTGAAATTGATAAGTCTACATCTCATCTTAGGAGGAGCACTAGAGAACATAAAAGTCCTTCTTGTCTTCAAGATTATTGTTTGAGCTCATTCGGTAATTGTTCTACAAAAACTACTTTCTCAACTTCTCATCCTTTACATCAATACTATTCCTATGATTCATTGTCTTCCACATTTCATGCTTTTGGTGTTCAACTTGAGTAGCATAGTGAACTACAAAATTACGAACAGGTAAAGTTGCTTAAGCAATGGCGTAAAGCTATGAAAGAGGAGTTAGATGCCTTGGTTAATAATAACACTTGGTTTGTTGTTTCTTTACCATCTAGTAAAAATATTATCGGTTGCAAATGGGTATATAAGCTCAAAACTAAGGTAGATGGCTAAATTGATAGTTATAAAGTACGGCTTGTAGCAAAAGGGTATAGCTAGAAAGAAGGTTTTGATTATATTGAGATGTTTAGTCCAATGGTGAAACATGCTAGTGTAAGGTTATTCTTTTGTCTTACAACTACTTATAATTAGTATGTGCACCAAATGGATGTACACAATGCTTTCCTTAATGGTGATTTAAATGAGGAAGTCTACATGGACATTCCTTAAGGTTTTGATGTTCTAGTGCAGCCTTATTCTAAAGAGAAAGTTATGTGTATACTCAATAAATCTCTTTATGGTTTGAAACAGGTATCCAAGTAATGGAATGCCAAACTTTCACACTCGCTTCTAGCTTATGGGTTTAAACAGTATTATTGTGATTATTTATTGTTCGTCAAAGGCTTAGGAGATGATATGAATGTTGTTTTAGTGTACGTTGGTGATATAGTAGTAGCTAGCAAGATTCTTTCTCTTATCAAGTAGGTTAAAGGATTTATGCATGCAAAATTCAAAATCAAAGATATCAAAATACTTAAGTATTTCATTGGTCTAGAACTTGTACGATCTTCACATGGACTTGTTTTATCATAACGCAAATTCACTCTTGATTTATTGGTTGATATAGGTTTTATTGGAGCTAAACCGACATCTACACCCATTGTGGTTAGTCATAGTTTATTTTGCAATGATAGTACTGATCCTATTGATGCATCATGATATAAAAGGAATGTTGGGAAGTTGCTATATTTGTATATTGCACATCTTGATATAACCTACACAGTACATGTACTTAGTCAATTTCTAGACAATCCTAAGCAAGCTCATTAGTCTACTCTTGAACATCTATTACAGTACATTAAAGGAACTATGGGATAGAGACTTTATTTTCCTTCCACCAATGATCTAGTGCTTATAGCATGTAGTGATAGTGATTAGGGAGGATGTCCTGATTCATGAAGATCTACTACTGGTTCTTGTGTAGTATTGGGAAATTCTTTATTGAATTGGAAATTAAAGAAACAAACTACTGTGGCTCAAAGTTCAAAAGAATCAAAATATAGAGCATTAGCAACTACCACTTGCAAAGTTCTATGGATGCTTGCATTACTTAAAGAATTTCATGTTACTTGCTCTTTGCCAGTACAACATTTTTGTGATAATCAATGCGATACACATTGCCAAAAATCTCATTTTTCATGAAATGAGAAAGCATCTTGAAATGGATTTACACTTTGTAGGCAACAAAGTAGTTGAAGGCACCATCTTATTGATCTATGTTTCATCTAAACAACAGTTGGCAAATATTTTTACAAAAGGATTACAACCAAATGTTTTTTGTTAATTGTTGTCCAAGATGGGAGTATTTAATATATACCTTGAGGGGGGGTGGGTTGGTAGTGTAGGGGGGTGTTGGTGGGGTATTAAAGATAATTTATTTTTTTGTTAATTAGTTATTGGTGGCTTAGTGGACTAATTGATAACTATTAGTAGTTAGTTAGCAACTAACAATTTGTAATAGTTTTGGTAGAGTCTAGAGTCTTCATGGACGGCACTATTGTTGTATATAAGAGAGCTCTCCTTATACAAAAGTTAGAGAGACAAGATACAAAAAGTTTCACTTAACATTTTTCTCTCCATACAATTTTCTTATCTTATCTACTACAATTCATGATAGGTTGTGCAGTTGAACTCTCATGATAGATCCATTAATAATATATCCATTGACTAGTCGATGAGGCCCAAATGGATGAATTTGCTATTTTGCTTAATTTATTTCATTTTAATGCAAGTTTTAATTATGATTACACCATTAAAGCTAGGGTTAGTATTTAAGCATCATTTTCTTCATTATAACACATCTTATTTTCTACAATTTCATTGTCAAAGTACTCTTTTTGAGACTTAAACACTAGCTTCTTTGTAAGCTATATATATAGAATCTTGTCAATCGATTATCATATTGGTTGTGATGATTCATTTTAATTAGATTTACCTATGATACATATTAGGTATTTTAATTAAACTTGTTGGATTTCAACATTCATAAGTTACCTCAAATTAGGAGTTCCAATTGATTATTAAACCTTATCAATAATCTTTCTCATCTATCCCCACTATTACTTAAATCATTTATATGACCCATTAAACACTTCTATACTGTAACAATAGATTGTTGTGCATGTTTATGCTTCAAACCTAATCAATTTAGGTACATCATATTTATTTTGGTATCAAAGTTACAAAACAACAAGCACCTGTAGTAAGCTTCATATATTAACATGTTAGTTTTTAGTTGGATAGAAACTAGGGTTTTGTTGTAGTAAGTTGGAGCTGTTGCTTGTTGATTGAGGTGTACAAAGAATTGTTGTGTTTACATGTGGGTAGTTTGGGATTTATTATTAAATTGTCATTAGAAGCTACTATATGGTATTGAGCGGAATTAGGATTTTCTTATGTAGTTATTATTAAGTTGTGTTGTTGTTGTAGAGGGGTACGTAGTATCATATAGTAGGTATTTAGTGAAACTCATTAGTGAGGAATTCACGATAATTTGAGATATGGTTAAGTGTATGCCAATACTGTGTGTATGTTTTGTATATTGTTGAGGGTTATATTGTTAGTTAAAGATGAGTAACAAGAGTGTGCATACCACATTTTCCAGTTAGAAGGGTGATGATGATGGCAAGAGACATCATGAGACAGGGTTGGAACAACGAATGTCATCCCTTAAAGAGACTTTTGAATGGTTCATGTCCATATAGATTAACTAAATGCAAACTATGACTAAATGATAACATGACCCAACATATAAATGCTTACAATGTGAACCATTGGTAGAATGTTGGTGTGAGGTGTATGGGAGATAATGACCTAAATGAGGGAGAGGGAGACAATTTTGATGGAGATTATGTGATTGACATGAACCAACAAATGAGGGGCCTAGAAACTATCAAGTTGTCAATTTCGAAGTTTAATGGATGTGGAGTACTAGATGAATACTTAGATTAGGAAAGCGAAGTTAAGTAACTATTAGATTGTTATGAGTATGATGGGCATACTAAGTCAAACAAGTTTATATATACATATGGTATTTCCTACTAGTTCTTAAATTAATTAATTGTGTATAAGTTATTAGCAAGTATATTAGGTACAAGTATAGTATAATAATGATGAGACTAGGTCATTCCCATAAGGACTAATATAACTTGGTTACTAGTAGTTCCCCTATTTCCTATTGTCTAATAGATTAATTATGTACCATTTACTAAAACTACAAATTCTAAATTAAAACTAATCTAATTAAAATAAAACAAAAACAAAATATATATATATAATAAGATTAATTATAATTGCATTACCTTAGTATTCAAATATTGATCCCTCTATAACATATATGTAATTTACTAATCTCATCCAAATTAACTAGATTGTAAGAATTCCTAAAGTATACTTTATTCCTCTCAAGAATACCAATATCTAACATAAGATCATTAACCGAAATCTATTTCTAGGTAAAACACCTATGATTGCATAGTTCTCTGAATGTTGTTATTAGGTTTCACCCTAATTTAGAGAAATCAAGTCGTCTTACGTCTAAGATTGCACTCAACTTCTGGTTGCACTAAATCTAATCATATATAAAATCTCTTAATCAATATATAAGAAATCTAAAATATTGAATTGACATGCTAATAGTATTAATTTAAAACAACAAAAGAACATGTAATTAGATCGTAAAAAATTTAAAATCATTGATTGAAAATAAAAGGAAATCTCTAATTACATAGGATTTCGGGGTTCTCAAAATCGAATACCAACAAGACTAATCTAAAACATCAAAAAAAATAAAAATGAAATAAAGAAGAAGGAAGATGGAAGAGGTTTAAGTGTAACGTCTCATAACTTGGAATGTTATAGCCTCCAATGTATCTTTAGCCTTTACTAATAGGTCAAGCATTTCAAAACAACCTACTAACTTCTCTACATATATATTAACTATTAAAAACCTATAGTAATTCCAATAAATTTTAACAAATGTTCTCAACATTCATAATCCACCAAACATTTTATTAAAAGATCAACCTTTGAATAGCCTTATTTAATATAAAAAGAGTGACAATTTGTTATCTAATAAATCTATCGCAAGAAAACTAAATAGTAAAGATTTATAATCTTTTACTCGCTATAGCCAACTAGTAATGACAAACCACCTACTTTGAAAATAGAAGTCTTAGGTGACTTCTCGCGACCTAAACTACAAAATAGGAATAAGTAACTAAAAGTTTGATAACAAATTCAATTAATTTCACAATCTTGTTATGGTAATAATCTTCATAATTACCATAACTTGTACTTGAACCAAAAAACTAAAGATGGGATGAGTCGAAGCCTAGTACAAAATACAAGCACATGCTTATGTACATATAATTCCCTATCACACACAAATACAAAATGCAACAACTAACCATTCAATTCTCATTATTTTAATCCAACAAACTACATAGGGGTACTTACAGCCTTGGCATACACAATATATTAATAACATATAGTATTAGTATTAAGTCCTCCTTAACACCTTAAGAACCAAGGAATAACCTAAATCTATCCAGATCATTTCCAAGAGAGACTCCACTTAAGGTAATGTCACACAAGGATCATCGAGGTGCTACCCTAAGGTTTGGTCCTCCCAATCCCTAAAGCCTAACCAAGCATAAGCAACACGATATAATTAAGGTCAAATAATTACTTAATCTGTTTTTATTATTAAGCCAACTACAACAAACAAGCAAGTATCCATACTTAGTTTCATCAATTTGCTAGAGACTGATTCATCAACCTCTCTAGAACCTATCATAACATAAATACCAAGTCTCAATTTATAGCTTATGCTTATACTAAAGCAACACCTTACTTAGTTTCTAAACTTAATGCTTTTTAACTTAGCAACTCAACCATCTCACACTTATAACTTTAGTCATTTAAAGAACCTAGGATTACTATGATGATAGATTAGTTTGTAAAGTGTTTTTGGGTAATGATTCATGTTTAGAAAAACTTCAGAAAGGATTAGAATGGAAAAACATGCCTGAAAAAATTAGATAAATCAAGAAAAATGTCGCTACAAGAAATAGGGGTTATGACGTTCGGATGTTATTTCAAGTGGCATCCAAACGCCATGGTTGAGGAGAGTAGTCCACCCCATGGCATTCAAACACTAAAGTAGGTGGCGTATGAATGTTAGGTTATAGTCTATAGATTTCTATAGGCCATAGCGACATTTCATCCCCCAAATCACCATAACCTTCTGCCAATCTCCGAAAACCACCACTCTCAATTTGTAATCCCATCAATGACACACCTCTACACTACTCCAAATAACCCTTAAATATACGTCTACTTCTAAAACTTAGATCCACCATTGCAAAACACATCAACAATCTCAAAAAACAAAAGCACATAATCCAACAACAATACTTACCTTTAGAAATTCGTGGTTCGCACTTCCACCACCAAAAACATGTTATACAACACTCGTAGAACTACCTTAGGTTTATTTTACCCACTATTCTATAAAGAAAAACGAATTTCTTACAAAATTTAACCATTAACTCACAAGAAAACAATCCCTATCTCTTATTTTAAATTCTCTTGCCTTTAATCTCACTTATACTACCAAAGATCTGGCTCAAAACTTTTGTTAAACCTCATAAATTTGTTTTTCTCGCTGCTTTAACTAGAAAAAAATGAACTTTTAATGGATTGTGATTAAGAACTCAATAGGAAAAGAGATTTTGTGACTCACCTTAACTCTCTTGTGATAGATCTTTGTCAAAATACCTTGAAATCTTCTCTTAGTTCAAGATGTGCATGGAAACCCTAACACATAAAGCGGCACGTAAGGTATTTTGCTAAAAAAGGGTTTCCTAAACCCTAAGTGTAGCTTTTATATTAGGGCTCGCATAACTTTTCCCACATTCGAAAATGCCATCACATGTTATCGATAATACCAACCATGTCCATAGTGCAAATGATACTTTATATTTCTATTTTCTTTATATTATTTACTCTTTATTTTTCCTTTAATCAGGTTTTACAATAAGAGTACACCCTTCTAAGGTCTTTGAAAACCTTATCTCTAATTTCCTATGAATGACTAAATGAATGTAATTATGCTTATAAGGTCTTATCTCTATTTATAGTACAATGGAATTTATAGGGATTTGATTGGCCAATGTGCCCTAAACATGGTCCATATAATTGCTCGTGTATCTTTCTACTGAACTTTTCAAATGTTGGCAAAAATAAGTGATGCACAACCTAAGCCATATGGAAGTGTATTGGAACATATGGCTTCTTTTGTGGAAAGCATCACCACTTTTATGGAAGACACTTCTTTGATGGTATACGACCATATATCTTTTCCAATGATGCACCTTTATGGCATGCCTTGCTTCATTCTTTAATTCTCTTTATTGAATTGCTTTTGTCTTCTTGCAAACTCCTTCTATAAGACTTGAAATTAAAATAATTATAAATTAAGTAAGGATTACATTAAAGAAACTTTAAACATTTATAAAAACATTATAAATAAAAACCTATAAAATAGGTGCAAATAAACTCTATCACTAGCTTCCCTAAGGTTTATAGGTTATGTTACTTTATGGTGGAGAAATACTCGTGTTTGAGGAAGCAAAGATGGAGTAAATTGGGATAGCTACCTAAAGTACTATGAAGCGACTAATGAGGAACAAATTTGTACCTTAGTATTAAAAGTAGGAGCTATTTTCTCAAGTACATTTTTGAAGTAGAATGAGAAGAGTATTAGTGAGTATACTAGGAGTATGAGACATTATTGATGAGAAAGCTTAGAAATGAAGTTGCATCTAGTGTCTAATCGATAAGAAGCCTACCTTTTGATACTAACGTTTTTTGTTCTACCAATTGATCGATAATGTATCTACCAATAAGTATAAAATCCATCATACTTTCTTCTACATCACTCTTGCTATAGACATTTATTAGCCTTCTAGCAACTTATTTACTCATTTATATACTTGAGCTTTAAGCTAGTCTTATGATCCTATAATATATATATGGAACAAAAAGCTTCACACAGCAAACTTTTTAATCCATAAATTTATACATACATTCATATGTACACAAATTCTAAAAGTCATAGTATGTATAACGACCCAACAGTATCGTTGTCGTGATAGGTCGCCGTGTACCGTATAAAGGTCTATTATCAACCCCCTTGCTGATCATAGGCCTTTCATACGACACACAAGGCTCCTTCCACTCTACGTTACTACTAGGCCCATAGATTAATAATATAGAGCAAATTAAACTAAAATTTCTTTTATATTATAATTTAACTAATTGTGTGGGCTCATGAGACCCACACCAAAATAATATTACAAACAAATGCAGTTCATAACGGAACTGCATAAAATCTAAGTTATGCATAAATACATAAAAGTATCTAAATATCTATAATCTATTACAAAATATCCTCTTCGCTCTCTGATCGCTCCAACCCGTCTCTACTCGAGACTTACTACGGGCATGCCTCGGCCTGGATTGACGAAGAGGTTCTCCTGCACCAATAAAAATCTATAGGGGAGTAAGCTTACGCTTAGTGAGATAAATGCCCTCATCAGTACCACATAGCAGAAATTTATTATATGCACAATCATATGAATGCATGAACAACTAGTATGCCAAATAACGCATGCAGTGACCTAGGAATCGCATACGACTCAGAATTACGCCCCCTGAAGTCGGGGTTTGGAGATAATTAACCGACCCAAACCAAAATCCGGGTTCTAGACCTTGGGTTTTATTTCATTTGCACCATCGTGCTCATACCAAAACAAGACTCTACATATAAATATATACTTCCTTTACTAAAATCAAATCGTATCTTTGAAAATCCTAAGTCTAGCGGTGTGGTGACTCCCGCAGTCCACAAACACACGCCCTAAGCAGAAGCCACAAGACGCGGCCCCTCGCCGACGGTTGGCGTCTCCCGGCGCCAAGTAAGCCCATCAGCTTAAGATAGAGACTCAATATATATGATGGCGTAGCTAGTGCCCAATCCTACAGGAAACTCGTATTCCTGTGAGTCCCTTCCCATCTTCTGCGTGAAGCGGCAGTCGGTGTTATCCGTATGCAATATGGGGAATGCATGATTCATTTTGAGTTCTTAATCATATAAGCAATTAACTTGATTTTTAGGGTGATCAACCAGTTTCATTCCATACAATTCACATGTAGATATTCATACAAACAATTCCCATTATTATATATAATTAACAAGTCATCACATTCATCCACAAATTCATACACATGCATCTCTCATATCCCACAAGCATCCAAATTCATATATATAAGTTTAGGTGCATCTATTTCTACAAGCACAATCAAGTAAAGAGTCATCGGGAATTTACTCACTCTGCCATGTGGTTCAATCAAAATAGTCTGGAGGCAAATCGTCCCCGTAAACAGTGTCCCCTGGTCATTAAAATAATTTTTTATAAGGAATCGAAACAAACTTAAGAAACTATGTAAGTTTTCTTTAAGTTATATTCTTAACTAGTTTTCGTAATTTTTCCCGGTTTTTACCTAATGTTCAATCGCGTATAACTTTTTCGTTTTAAATCCGATTTTTATGATCTTATAGTCAATCTTCATCGTTTTCGAGTGTACTTTAATGTGGTAAGGTTAGATTTTCGAAATGAGGTATACAATTTTGTCCATGGGTCAGAACATTAGCGTTCCTCATGTGTTGGAGTGTTTTTGGGCCTTGTTTAGTAATTGGGCTTTTTAATAACTTAAGAAATTCTTTGGGCTTGGTCTTTAGATTTTATCCTAAGCTCAAAATACTTCTTAAGATCAGATTTACAACATTGATTTATATTCCTAAGGCTAACAACCATTTCTTGGGCCTTTTAGTGGGCTTAAGTTGTCAAATGGGCTTGTTTTTGGTTCAAACTAAAGTTAATGACTTTGATGGGCTTATGGGGCCTTAGGTGGATTTCTTATGGGCTTCAAAACAACTTCTCTTGGTTCTTTAAGTTGCTAGTCAGATTTTTGTTGAAGGCCCATCTTAGAGTTCTAAGCTTGTTTTGAGAGTTTTAGGCCCGGTTTTGAGTTTTAGGCTTTGTATGCTAATCATACTTGCTTTGGTTAATCCTTTCACTTTGTTCTTTCACTTTTATCATATTTTTAGGCCTCATTTACCCATGTTCCAGATCTGTTCATGTTGGTCTTAAGGGGTCCTTACTTGGTTTTTCAACTTGTTTCATCATTTCCTTAAGTGTAGGTGATAGATTATGCACTTAACTACTTGTGTATAAATCTTAACTTAAGTTTCCTTCCATCAAATGATCCTTTAACTCATGCTCCACATAAAGAAATAAAAGATCTTATACTTCATAAAACCTCCATATCATAGCTCATGCCATAGAAAGTTGATTTCTTCATAAAACTTCATGTGATGGATTTTTCCTTAACTTAAGTCTAGTTTTGAGCATGTTTAACTAAATGGAAACAAAATCAACATTCAAATGATCATGGAACCTTCACGTCCAGCATGCTTACCCTTCATCAAAGTTCTCATTTCAAGATTTCCTTAGCTTAAAATCTTCCATTTAAAGCATTAAACAAATGTCCATACAAAACACCAACTTTACATGCTCACATTTCAACTTCATGTAATGGTTTTAGGGTTTGTTTCTTAAAACGAATTTTTGTGCTATAACAACTCAAACCTTACTCATATCTTCAAGAAATCCAAGTCTTCTAACATAAATATTAATCCATACATCACAAGAATCACTTACTCGTCCTTAACGCAAAGTTTGGTGGTTGTGCACTAAGGTTCCTCTTAAGCCCTTAACTTTGCTTCCTCCTTTTTGCTTACCTTTTGAAACCCGAATCCTTTGGTCTTATGGAAAGGGGTTTATGAAAGATTCTAATGGTCTTAGATGATCTTAAATGATGAAAGAAAATGGCACATGAACAAAGAAAAAAAATGCCGTGAGTTGAAGCTTTGAAATGGAAGAAAATGGATTTTGTGGGGTAAAGTTGTTTCCCCTTTTTATGTTTGTTTCTAAAGAGAGAAAGATGAAGTGAAAATGAATTTGAAAGTGAGAGAAATGGGGAGGAGTGCAGCCGGTTGGAATGAAGAGAGAAGGAGTGTTTAAATGCCTTGAAAGTATTGTCTTAAAGCTTACAAAAAGTCAACAATTGCAACTCTTGATGATGTAAGCATTAAGGGGTGAATAGTGATGTGTAAGAGGAAGTGATTGATGGGTAAATGACAAATGCATGGCCCCCCTTTCTCTCCTTTTTAGATCTACCATGGGAAGTATTTTAATGGCATGGAGTAGTCTTGTCACCTCTATTAAAGTTAAGCTCATGATTTCTTGTGAAAATTTGTCCATATGTAGTATAAGTGAAGAGGTGATAAGGAAATTGTCTTATCACTAGATTTTGATAAGTTATCAATTGATAAATGATTCCAACTCTCAATTGATAAGTTATCTAAGGTGATTGGTTGGTCTACTTATTTATGGTGTAAGGCTTATGCATGAAGATAAAGGCATAGCCTTATAGAAAATTGTTTTAGGATTTTCATCTTACATTGTTTTGTGATTTATGATTTGATTTTTGTAGAATTGTGAAATTTTCTAAAGTTGAATAAAATTATTCAAATTAAATTATCGATTAATTATTTAGGGTTAAAATTCCTTAATGGTCTTAAGGTTTAGGGTTTTAAGTAGCTTTAGAGCTCGCAGTTCTTCAAGCTCGGGTTTTATCGACAATTGGCTTTTGAATTGTAAAAATTTAATTTGTTCCTAAATATAAACTTAAGTTTTTGGTTTAGTTGATCTTTAGGAACGTTCGGGAGGTACTCCTAATCAAGTCTTAGGCCTACTAAAAGTAGGGTTTATAGTATGTAAATTCAAAAGTAGCTCCTGATGCTCTCAAAACCCAAAGCTATGTCCCAAAATATTACCTATAAACTTAACCTTCCATACTAAAGGTTAGATTACTAACCCCTTAAATTATATTTCAAACTAAGTAAGTATACTAAAAATAGAATAAAAATTAACTACATAATAACCATCAAATAAAATAATTTCACATCTAAATATTCAATTGGAATCCAAAGCAATTATCAAAGTCTTAGTTTCATGCCATGTTAATGTTTATGAGATTAAAATGTACTAACTAATACCCTTACATCCTAGACTAAGAGAACTTAATCGAGATAGTTGTAAAAGACTCAATAAGCTCAACCTAGAGAGTCATAGAAGAATTAGAACATTAACTTAGAGAATCGTAGAAGGCTCGATAAACTTAACTTAGAGAGTCTTGAGAGACTTAATAGAACTAACCTGGAGAGTCATAAAGGACTCGTAATCTAGAAGATTGCAAAAGACTCATACAATCTATTTATAAGTTGACAATCAAGAACTCAAGCCTGACTTAACAAATAGGACCCTTAAGACTAATGTTTAAGACTTCATTTCCATTATTTGACCCTTAGTTCCTTCATGCTTTATCATGAGCACAATCATCTAGTTTCTAAGTATAGAAACCTATCTAAGTAAGGTAGATCTCCGAGAGATATTTAAGACAACCAAGTAGTCACATAGTCTCTTTCAAGCATATTCTTGGACAATCAAGCATAAATCTACAGCAATCAAGTGAAAACTTAAGTAGTCAAGCAACTCTAAACTAGTGATAAAGTAGCAACCAAAGTTTTCATTTAGGAATTTACTTAAGTAAGGTCTCGTGGAATTAGAGCACATTAGGGAAAAGGTATATGTCACATCAATAACTACATCATTAGCTCATAATCAACACCATGCATCAAATAGGTAGCTATATACTCTAATCAACAACATTATAAGTATAGGCAATGTCAAGCCCAATTCTTAACCAAGCAAAAAGGTTTTAAATTCTTTGGTCGATTATTTTTCTTTAACTAGTGTACCTTTCTCCACCCATTGTAAAAAGTTAAAATATACAGATCCATCAAGATTCGTATAATTTAGATTCTATTATACTAGTATACGACATATAGTTATCAAATTACTCTTTCGGGTACTCTTACCCATAGCTTTTGCATTATTTATCCATTTTAAGTAAATTTTGCATTGTTGAGCTTATGGTTTTACATACTACACAAATATGTTAAAATGCTAGTTTGACTGATTTAAACAAATTACTAAATTACCTTATAAATAATACTAGTTTACTCTTATGTTGTGGTACTCATGTACTAAACTTATTTTAAGTTTGAACTATAATTGCAATAAACAAGCACCTTTTTCACTTTAGTGAGTGGCTAATGAATACATGTTAATTAACAAATTAACAAAATGGAATCATGTATTCATCCTAAATTATTATGAAATCCGTTAAGTGTTTTTTATCTTAACTAGTATGCAGTTGACTACAAACTAGATTGCATATTAAATAGTTAATGAATCTAAATAATTCTACAAAAATTACCATAAACTTCCAAGAATATAACCTCTCAAAACTAACCATTAGAAATACCCAATTAGCATTCCAAGCATATTTGTTAAAAATTTCTATTTTATCTCTAATGTTGTTATAAATTGGAATAAATTACACGATAAATTGAACTTTCACACTTGATTAAAGTTGATAACATCTACTAACATTAGTAAGCCTGAAAAAACTATCATGAGTAAGATCGAGCCAATAGCTTCACACAAGCATATTAAATATTTATTTCTAAAATAGGGTGGAAATAAAGAATAGTTATAACAATTATTAAACATTTACATGAGTGAGATTTGTTTACATAGAAATTTAATGCATCTCACAAGGAGTCTATAACTAAAAGTCAAGTCAAAAGTACAACGTTAAGGGTCTCAAAAATGAGTTTGATTTTTATTCTAAACAAAGCATATCTTAAGCATCATACATATGCATTCATAATTTTAACACAATGAAATTAATACATGAAAACACACTTGAAGCTAGGTAAGAATATATTTTTCTTGAATTTAAATTGAGATTTATTATTTTTAGTACAATTTCCTATTTTAGACCAAAATTTACCCCATTGGCATTCACCCTTCTAGCCACCACCTTTAGCTACCACTATGTCAGTTGACCTACTCCTAGTGCTAAGCCTTAACTCCCTATATGGTGCATCAATAAACCTATAAGAGAACCTTGAATTGCATAAGCCTTACCAAAGCTCTATTCTTTTTACTTATTTTCTTGAGTAATTTCCTAAAACTAAATTGAAATTCTCCTTAACAACTACAATTCAATTGAAGATTATTTCATGTGGAGTTTCTAATGAAAATTTAAAGAGGATGAGGATCGGTGATGTGGTTGATCTTTTAGAAAAAAAAAATATGCTCTCTCTTACTTCCAAATTGGCATATCTATATTTTCCTTTATCCATCTATCATTATGTTAAGATTACATAATACATTTTATTATTAGAATTGCCTCTCCTCAGCTAATTGAGCAACATATGTGATATTCATTCATATTTCATTTAATCTTTTCCCTTCAATTAACTAATTACAAGTTAATTTACTCATTTTAATTAAATAATTCAATATGTAGATGAGTTATGTTTGTCACGAACCGAGGACGGCCAGTCGTGGCAGACGCCGTATACTGTACGAAGAACCCCTGATTGGTTACCCTTCCAATCAAGGACTCTTCACACAATATACAAGGCTCTACAATCACTAGTTTCTAAAGAACATCCAGATTCACATAATATCATCACACAAATATATTTATATAAAATTTGAGTTATAAAGCTTACAATACATAATGTTTAAATATGTTTAAGTCTATAATAATAAGATAAACAAAAGTACATGAGTAAGAGTCCACTTAAACTATTCTCTCTCAATACATAGGACAACTCGCTCTTGCCCAAGTCCCCAGGCTAACCTATGGCATCCTTCGTCCTGCCCCTACGAACAGGCTATCCTACAACAAAAGTCTAAAGGAGTGTAAGCCTAAGCTTAGTGAGCAAAACCCTTAGCCACACCACAAGCAAGTTATAAATACATTATATTCACGCATATGAATGGATGATCAACCAGAATGCCAAACAATACATATAATTAATTAGTTCATATACATAACTCAGATTTAATGCCCTCCGAAGTCAGGGTTGGAGTTTACACGGCACCAATCAAATCCGGGTATTATACTAGAACTTACTTTACTACGGAACTCCACGTTTTGCACTTATATTAAATAATTCTTTTATTTTCAGAAAAACCCAAGTTCTAGTATAATTGTGAGTGGGCTCCCGCAGTCCACACTCACCCCTAAACGGAGACCTCTAGACTCGACCCTTAGCCAGACAGTTGGCGCCTCCAACGCCTAGTATTCCCGCGAGCCAAGGTAAGGTCATTTTGTACGAGTGCATCGTACAGAACCAAATAAATTAATAATATCAACCCCCGAATGGCCTCTCTTTACCTCCGTGTGATGTGATGGCCGGAATAGTATCCATGCTATGCATGTTAATGCATGTCCCAATTTCTTTTTATAGGCCGAGTATAATTAAGTTCAAATTATGCTATGACCATCCAATTGTACACACAATCATTTTCTATACTACCATGCAATAAACAAGATATTTTCTGTGCTTAAGGTACATTAACACTATAACACACAGTTACATACACAAACATTTCCCCAAACCCCACACAGTAGTTAATTAACAACAATATTTAAGTCTACTATCTACAATCATAATCAAGCATGGAATTATAGGATAAATACTCACTCAGCCATGGCGACTCGTCCTAATCGTAGTAATCGATCGGAAGGTCTTTGCTCACCTCGGGGTCACCTGATCATTACAATTTGATAACACTAGTAAGTACTTGAATTAACTAATAATTCTAAACATCTAATTACCCAATTCTACTTAAATTACTATTAACTTTTACACGGGTAGACTTTATTATCAATCGTATGTAACTTTTTCGTTTTATTTCTGATATTTATGAATTTATAGTCGTTTTTCATCGTTTTCAGACGTATGTTCACACGGTGATATCTGTTTTGGACGTTAAGACCCCTAGTTTACGTTATGAACTAAATTTATAGAAATTTTTAGCTATAACACTTAAGTATTCTTATTACTTATATTTATATCCTTTATTCCTTAAATTCTTATAATTAAAGGAATTTACTTTGCTATTACTAATTCATGTACTGAATTAGGTATAACCTAATTTTGAAGGTGTTTTAGGATTTACTAATTTAAGTACCTAATTATCTATACTTTTCTTATTTTTCTCATTTTCTAAACCTATTTTATGTCATCGCTTATATCATCTTTTACTTATGTCATTGCTTATGTCATCATGTGCTTACTTCATCACTTACCTCATCATATGATTACATAAGCCTTTCCTCATGCTTATGTCATATGTATATGTATTATGTACATGTTACCTCTCCTCTTATACTTATGTACATATACCTTATACAGATATATACTTATACGTCTACCTAAATTTATACCGTATTTATACATGTATACCTACTCATATACCTATACGGTTGAATACGTATTTTTATACAAAAAATTCATATGCCTAATTTTCTCTTAAGAAAATCTTCCCAATTTCATCCTTTTGTATTTTTATGTATGTATTTAGTATAGTATACACATATATAGTTAGATATGGTCTTAATTCAAGTTATGTACATGATAAATACTTATATACAATGGTTCTCATACAAGTATTCCTTTGGTATTTCTTTATGTACACATACCTAAGAGTACATACACATGTATTTCTTCCCTCTCCTTCATGATTCTTCACTTTCTACAATTAAAGATGGAAACTTTGTTCCCTTTTCTTCAAGACAACACTAAACACATAACTACTTATCTAATCTACCTAATTAACTAACTAATGAATAATATAAACCAACATAAAGTAAGTTAAGTACATACCTTTAGTTGTGTTGGATTTAAGGAGACAAAAGTGAAGAAATGAAAGTGAAAGGGGAAGGTAAAGCTTACGGTAATGGAGGGCAAATTTTGTTTGGTTTCTTTTGTTTGATTTTCATAATGGAAGACAATAAATAGTGGGGTCTAGAAGGAGGAGATGTGGACGGCAACAATTGAGGGGAAAGGAAAAAGAAAAATCAAAAGAAAAGAAAAGAAAAGCCATCATTAAGGAGTTAGATATTTTTCTTCTCTTTTAGTCTTTTGTTGACTTTTCAAAATATTGTCTTTAGTCAACATGTGTTGACTTGATCAACCCTTTGACCTTGGTCAACATGTGTTGACTTGGTGAACTCTCCTTAAGCATATGTAAGTTTGTGTACATAATGTAGTAATCGAGGGAAATTAAGGGAAAAATGAAGGAAATGAGGTATTTGATGAATTGATTAGTAAACGTAGTTGATGAGGTCTTACTTTAGGTCTTTATAGCTTATATATCTCATTTGATAAACTACTTTGGATAACAAGTGCAAAAAGTACTAATTTGAGTATTAAAGTTCACTACATGTAACCTAATCTTCAACTATTACCCTAACTCTAAGTGAGACTATCTTAATCACATACTTAAGGGATAAATATAATCTATGACTCATTATCTTAGTTTCTAATGAATTACTTGAGGATTCGAATCATATAAGTATGAATGAGGGTCATCTCTAACCTTTTACTAATGATTTGGCAAAATATGAGCATTATATTATCAATTAGGGTTTTAGGGTATATCATGTTGGATTAGTGCACATATGTCTTTAAGATAATCATTTTTAGGGTTTCTATCACCTTTGAATAAAATCTTTAGCATTTAGAAACATTTAGGGTAGAAAAGTTCTTTATACGATTGAGTAATTCTTTTAGGGTTTTCACTTTCATTAGCCTTGTCGACTCCTAAATTGTTTAACATAGTTGAGTCTATTTCAAAAACTAGGTTGATAATTTTAAAGGTTTACAATGTTACTTATACTCAACTCCTCACAATAATTTAAGAACATATTTTCATTAATGAATATTAATTTTTGTAAGTCAGTTGAGTTATTTTTAATATCTCATTATATATCATAACTCAATATGTGAGACTTAGATAAATAATGATTCAATAATTGTATCATGTTAATAGTGAAATTAATTCATTTATATGTCATATTTGTACAAGCATATGAAAGAGTACATTGTATTACATGAAAAAATAGTATGATAAACATGTGTATATATACAATAAGCTAGCTCTATAACCCTAGTATGTATGAAAATACTATTCAAACCTTACATACTAGAATACATGGAGATGCACATAAATCTACCCCCCTTACTCTCAAGGTATGACAGTTATTAAGAGATCAGTATAACGACAAGTGAAGCTATCTTAGATACATTCTTGGTAAGAATGTTAGCATGCTAATGGCATGTAGGAATATAGCAAATAAGAACCTGATCGAATGTAACCATTTCTCATACAAAGTGATAATTGATGTTACATATTTAATGCAATCATGTTAAATGGGGTTACAAGATATATATACTACTCTAAGATCATCACAACAAAGTATGAGAGGTTACCGAATTGGAACTCCTACTTCTTGAGGTAGATGGTATATTTAAGTAAATTTAATGATTATATAGGCTAAAGCTTCATGTTTAGCCTCTATAGAGTTATGAGAGACTGTAGATTGTTTCTTAGATCACTAGGAGATAAGATTATAGCCAAGAAAGATCATACACCCAGTGCGGTGCAATAACAAGTATATAGGTAACCAACTTAGTTAACATTAAGGGATGTAATCAATGAGAGGTTAGACATCCTAGCAATGGGCAAGCCAACATTCATGGTTTCATGAAGGTACTTAAGGATGCCTTTGATGGCTTGCGTATGATAGGTATTTGGTTAATGTATGTATTAACTCAATTGCTTGATTGCAAAATTGATATTTGGTCATATGAGTGCAAGATATTGTAGTGCAGTCATGAATCTCATGATAGGTAAAAGGATTAAGCATGAAAAGCAAGGTTGGGTAGTGAGGTGTCTCCGGAGGATAGAGGTGTTTCGAATGGTTTATATAAATGCATGTTGTGATATGTAGAAAGGTCAAGTGTAAATTGATATTGACATAAATGGATGCCCTAAGGGGTATAACTAACATGAACACTAAGAAAGAAATGAAGATAGCCAAGGTCTTTAATGACAAACTATCATGATAGAGTTGAGATGAAGTAAGAGAGTAGGTAGGGATCATTTCCGGTGAAGACGATATCATCAATATAAAGTAGGAGGACAAGTGTATCAAAGTGATGAAAGTAGACAAACATAGAGGTGTCAACCTTGCTCTACCTGAACCTAATCTATGCAAGGAAACTATTGAAGGAGAGAACCAAGCATGAGATACTTGTTTAAGACTATATAAGGATTTTTTAAGCTTGGACACGATTGGGAAAGCATGGGCAAATGAACCTTGGCATGTTGTTTCATGAAGACAATTTTATTGAGATGACCATAGAGGAAAGCAGCTTTAATGTCAAGTTGATGGATAACTCGATTAGACGAGATTACATGAGAATGAATATAGCATATGGTGATAGGTTTGACAATAGGGCTAAAGGTTTATGTATAGTTAATATCCTTTCTTTGCAAAAAACTCTAGGTAATAAGGCAAGCTTTACAATGTTCAACTTTTCCCTCTGCATTGTACTTAATGCAAAATTTCATGTACTATCGACAATATTATGATTTGGGTATAGGGATATCAAGATCCAAGTATATTTTTGAAGGAGGGAATCAAACTCTTCTTTCATTGTAATAAGCTAAGTAGGGTGCCGAAAGGCTTCAATATAGTGTTTAGGTTTTGAATGAGATGCTTTGGTGTTAAGATTGAGAATCTATTTAGGTTTGCTAATGTCAAATTTAGATTGCATGATCATACGGTGAGAGAATGAAGGCCAAATAGGTTGTAGTGATGGGATAATTAAGGAAGGGGACAGTAGTTTTTTAGGCAAGTGTGAAGATAAACTTGAGTAGTAAGAAGTTTGGTGGGAGGTTTGGCAGGAGGTTGTGTGAGGCTACCTAGGGGCACCTCAGCTTACCCGCATAAGGCTACCTAGGGGCACCACCCCTCTAAGCAACACTCGACTATTACCCTAATCGAGAAAAGAGTTTTAATCCAAATAGGAGGATTCCAAACTAGGACTATCCACCCTCCAAGGCCCCTTAGACACAAACTTGTAAGTCCTCTCACAACCAAAATTAACCAAGGCCTTATAGGCACAATAAAGCAAGTCCTTTTGTTATTAAGTGGAGAACCCATGCTAGCTTTGCCTTAACGATAATATTATTTCTAACACTGTGGCCCTTATCAAAATTGTACAAAATACGTTTAAGATTAGGAAAACTTATTCCAAAATTACCCTTTTCAACATTTTGCAAAGCTAGTACTCTCCATCCATACACTTATTAAGTCATAAACATGCGACAAATAGAATTGGTTACTTAGGTCAGATATTTATATTTATCAATTTAAAAAAAAATGATCACATAGATGATAGCATACAAGTAGAACAATCATTCAAACATATAAGCAATAACAAGCAACAAAACATCATATAAATAACACGCACAAGCAAGTAGTAGGTCATTAGAACTCCCTTACCTACATTATTACTCATTCTCTAAGCCTTTGGGGTTTCTAGAACTCGATATTGAACGCCTAAATCAAAATAGTAAAACTTATAAGTATTCTGAGAAATCAGACTCTTTAGTTAACTAAAAGTCTATTGTAGTTTATCTAGTTTCCCCCAATATAACCCAAGTATAATGTGTATAGGATTTATCATACTCAATGGGGTTAATAGTAATTATTTTCTTATATTTGTAAGTTATAAGACTTCCTTTATGTATTTTGCAACTTTTTTATTCTAATTTCGATATTTGAGAACTTATAGTTGTTTTTCATCGTTTTTGGACGTACGTTCACATGGTGATGTCTGATTTGGACGTTAAGACCTGTGTTTTATGATATGGACTAAATTTATGGAATTTTTTTAACTATGGAAACTTAATTATTCTTATTGCTTACATTTATATCCTTTGTTTGTACTTAATGATTTAGTTAGCCCTTAGATTCTTACACTTAGAGAATTTTACCTTGATATTACTAATCTATGTACTTAATTAAGTTTAGTCCAATTTAGGAATTGTATTAAGGTTTACTAATTCATGTACCTAATTCTTATGTACTCTTCTTATTTCTTATTTTATAAACTTATGCTTATATCGTCGCTTACATCATCAATCGCTTGTGTCATGGCTTATGTCATCATTTGCTTATATCATGGCTTATGTTATCTTTTAATTGCATCATTGCTTACCTTATCCTTTACCTCATGCCTAAGTGTATTATGTATACTTATATACATTTATACATATGTTAATTATATACCTACGCCTTTGCTATACTTATATGTATACTAGTATACTTATACATATACCGTATTTATACTTGTACATATACCCATATACCTATACGGTCATATACGTATTTTTGTACAAATTTCGTATGCCAAATTTTCCTCTTAAGAAAACTTCCCTAATTTCATTCTTTTTGTGTTTTAAGAGTGTATTTAGCATGTATAGGTATGTATAGTTAGTATTTGTTTTAGTTTAGGTTATGTACATAGTAAATACTTATGTACATAGTAAATACTTATGTACAAAGATTTCCATACTTGTATTCCTCTAGTATATCCTTATGTACATATACCTAAAAACATATACACATGCATCTCCTTTCAATGTCTAAAGATTCCTCCACTTCTACACATAAAGATTGAAACTTTAAGCCTTAATCAACATATATATACACAACACATAACCACTTAACCTAACCTAACCCTTCATCTAACTAGTAAAGAATATGAAGTAAGACATAGTAATATAAGAACATACCTTAATTTGCTCTTGAAAATGGATGCAAAGTTGAGAAGTAAAGAAGAGTGAAAAGGAAAGGGGAAGATATAGCTGGGAAAAGAGGAGAAGAAAGGGATTTTATTTTGTGTTATTTTGTATTTGAAAAGGAAAAGAAGTAGGGTCTAGGAGAGAAAAAGAAGTGGACAGCAAAAGAGGAAAAAGGAAGGGAAAAGCCAAAAGAAAAGAAAAGAAATCATGTGAAGGAAGATATTTTTTTCAAATGAAAGGGACATTTTTGTTGACTTTTCTAAATATTGACTTTAGTCAATATGTGTTGACTTAGTCAACTTTTTGACTTTGGTTAACATGTGTTGACTTGGTCAACTTTCCATACATAATGTAGTAATTAAGGAAAATTAAGGGAAAAATTAAGGAAATGAAAGAAAATGAGGCATTTGGTGAATTGATTAGTAAAAATAGATGATGAGAGCTTACTTTAGGTATTTATATCCTATATACATCATTTGGTAAGTTACTTAGTATAACTAGTATGAAAAGTACCAATTAGGATGTTAAGGTTCACTACATTTAACTTAAGCTTCAACTATACCCCTAACTCTATGTAATACTATCCTAGTTATATACTTATAAGATGAATGTCATCTAGAATGCAATATCTTAGTTTTTAAGGGACCACATAAGTATTCTAAATATTTATGCATGATTGAAAGTTATCTTTAGTCGTTTACTAAGGAAATGGAAAAATATGGGGAATATATTATCACTCAGGGTTTTAGGGTAAATTATGGTGGATTAATGCTTTTATATCCCTAAAGTAATATTTTTAGGGTTTTTATTACTTTAGGGCACAACCTCTAATGTTTTTACGCATTTAGGGTTTAATATATTCATATGCGATTAAGTCTTTGATTGTTATCTTAGGGTTTTAATGAGATTCGAAGTTAACTTTTACAGTTACATATACTTAAGGTTTTAGGATCTTCATCTGTAATTAGAGGTTCAATGGATAATTTAAGGTTTTTCATATTCACTTTAGGTTTTGAATTGAGATTTTTAATTGGTTTTAAATCTCACTAGCTTTATTGACTTCAGGAAATCATCTACAATTTGGGTGTTTGATTCTATACTAAGACAGCTAAATTCACGAGGTTTACAAGTTGATTGAGTAAGGAGGTAGTTGTAATGGGTATGGTTAGGGATGAGGAGGAGGCAGGAGTACCACGATGAGGCTCAAGGTAAGTAGGTTGTGATGGTGAGGTTTGTTGTAGGTTAAAAGTAGTAGTGCTAGCTATGAGAATTGTGAAAGTGAGAGATGGGGCAATTAAGTTTGCTGGCCTATTTTTAGTGTATAGTACTGTAAGAGAGGTATATGGAAAAACAAATTCATGGAAAACCACATTTTGACTAATGTATACATGTTTAAAAAATGGATCAAGGCATGTGGTATGTTGTACTATAATTCGAATATGGGATAGCCTTGCTTGATTCACGAAGTGATAAAGTATCAAAGGATTTAAGAGGATCAGAATATGAATTGTTGAAGTAATGATAGCTTTAGAGGGTTGATTGGCTAGGTTGATCACATATTTGGCAAGTAAGGGAGGAACGGAAGTAAGAGCTTAATGAGGAAATAATCAAAGCATGATGACATCTTTGGCAAGTAAAGGTTTGCTTCTAGTGTCGAATAAGGTGGTAGTCATAGTTAGAGGAGTAGCCATGCCCCTAGGATGCAGACCTATTGTAGTTATACCCTTGACTCGTAGAGGGAGTAGGTAGTTTAGGTATGTAAGGCTATAAGAACTGATATAGAGGAGTGATTAGTAGTTTGATTCTTGAACCATTATTCTTGATTGATTAGCTTGGCATGAACTTGCTTAAATGATAAAGCAATGGGCATATGAGTCAGAGTGGCAACCAAGGCATTATAATCCCTAGGTAGACAATGTAAGGCATGAGTTAAGATATCTGTAGCATTCTAGTAGGTAGAGGTTGACCAATACATGTCAGTTGAACAACAATGGACTTAAGCTCATGAAGATATTTAGTTATCATACTATTGTTCAAATGTAAAGAAAGAAGACGTTATTTAAGTTCCATTTCCCTTATTATGGAGTTTTCGAGGAACCGTTAGCAGAGGGTAGTCTAAATGTTACAAGCAGGCAGGATATCATGAATTTCCATGAGGATTTCTATTGATATTGTTACAAGTAATAGGGTACATACAAAATTGTTAGCAATTGATGTAGACCCCGAAGTGAGTATGATTGTAGATTTGAGGGGGAAGGGGGGTAGGGTGCCAAAACAATAATGTCTATGTAACGATACAATTGGAGGGTAATAGGAAAGATACCATGAGCGAGAGCAAAGTTGATAATTTTTTTATGAAAGTTTGATCGATACAATTATAGTGATGTTTGTAGAAGAAGGGATGGTGGAGATTAAGGAAGGAGTAGAAATAATGGATAGTAAGGGGGTATAATATCCAGTATAATTGGTGAGTAAGGTGTGGGTTTGAAGAGATAAGGGCTATTATTGGGTAATCGTGCATGGGGTTTGGTAACATATGTAGGATGGATGAGTGGGGAAGAGGTTGTAAGGGACGGTAGTGAATGCAGGGGTCATTGGCAGTAGGTATGATAGAGATGGGAGGAGAGATGAAAATAATAAGGGCACAAGAGTAGTGGAGATGGAAGCAAGGATAGTAATAGTAAGGAGGATGATGGGTTTGTTGGCATGGTAGGTATGGTGTGGGTGGAGGATCAACAATGATAAGGATAACAGTAGTAGCAAGAATAATGAAGGAGGTAACAAGGTTGAGAACTATAGAATGTTAAGATGTGGTTGGGAGTAGGGTCGGCATTTTTCAGTGATGAGGAAGGTGGTTAGTTGGTGAGAAGAAGAAGGATGCAATAGAAATATCTAACAGCTTTAGGAGATAAAATTTTGTATCCACTAGACAATGTTAATGTCTTGAAAACTATTAGAACAAGACATGCCATTTTCTTTTTCAGCAGGATTGATTTTTTTTTTTTTTTCTAGTTATATTGTGAAAGAAGGAGGATGATGGAAACCATGCTGAAATATGAAAATGAAAGATTACCTTCGAGAATACACATAATCAATTGTATCATGTTCTATGAAATGGTGAGTGATGGATTAGAAGTTTTGATATATATAAAATTTTAATGTAAAGCAATTTTATTCTATACCCATCAAAGCTTTTTAGAAATCTACTAATTCTTATTAAATTTTTATTTACTTTTCTAAAATTCTTTGCTAACCAATTTATATGACATATCATGTATAACATTTTATATTCTCAAACCTTACTTCAAGTTGATAAATAAAGTTTTAATTTTTATTTTAATTTTTTGTTACATATTCGTAGATAAGCCGATCAATGTTATTGATGATATTTTATAAGATTATATACCTCATGCTACTATAGAGTTTGAAATAGATAATAATGTATGAGCATTATAAGTTAACTATGAAGCAAAAATGGGATTTAGTGTAGCTAAGCAATATGATAATAAAAGTAGAATAAGTGGAACATTTATTTCACATGAATTTAAATGTGCTAAAGAAGGTTAAAAAAAAAAAAAGAACAAGAACAAGAAGATAAGAGAATATACTTGTGAAAATCCAATAATTGAAACAAGAACCAACTATTGAGTAAGAATGGAGAAACTTACTTATTTATAATCAAAATTAAAAAAATTACCAAAATACAAAATATTAAAAGATAATTATCAATATACCAAACCTATATCACATATCACATCTTGAAGATGAGATATTGGTAATTACACTTACGTTGCATCTTGAAGATGCGAGACACTTATAGATATGTTGTGTCTCATCTAAGATGCGACACTAGTATTATTGTACTTTAGTATATTCTTACTTTTTAAATATATTATTGTGTTGATATTTTTTTTTCTAACTTTATTTGTATATCTTTGGTCAAAAAATTTTTATGAAAGTCATTTTTATAACTTAAATGAATTTATATTAGATTTTTCATACTTATTTATTTATTAAACATATCATTTTCAACTTTATATTTTTTACTATTGTTACTATATTGTTCATTCTATTGTGTAGTAAACAAAATATATGATATGAAGAAAAAATATATACATATCACAAGTAATAATGAGTAATAAGTGTTCATTTTATAAAATGACTTTTTATAACAAGTATTTATTTTATAATAAGTATGCCTTCTTATTATGTTTTTTAGTCTAATCACATACAAACTGATATGTCTTAAATCTATTTACATTTTTCTCTCAAATTTTTTTTCAATTCCTTCGACTTGTGTTGTATTTGTTAATTCTTGTACATCCATTGAAATTTTCCAAAGTTCAATTTGCAATATATTAATGAATTGAATTAGTAATCATAATATTATACTAATTATAGCTTTTTTATTATAAGGAAACATTTTATTAATTAATAATTATCTATGTGACTGCCTCTTTCATATTTGATAATGTTGGATGTGTCAGTCTTATGGGGGTAGGTAAGATAACAATAGATGATGATGATACCGTCATGTTTGGTGTCAGTAGCACAAATGATGGTGCTTCATCTATAGTATAATCTGTTGGAGCTTGTATCGATGTATCTACTATCAAAGAATTGGTAGCAAGAGTATCAATAGTAAGTAGATCTGTTGTAGGATGATCAGCTTAAGAAGGCTCGGCAGTAGGAGCATTAGTAGCAGGTAGATTAGCAACATCATCAATCAAAGCCTGTATATCCTCATCTACTAGAGGACTTAGAGATCTATCTTGTAACTATAGCTGCTGATCTTGAGCTTGACCTCAACCTTTTCCTCATTCTCAACCATGTTCTCATCATCTCTATCCAACTGACTAACCCTCGACCTGCTGCTCTTGATGAACTAGATTGCCCAGCTTAATACCTTGATATCCCTCTAATGAGTGTTTACTTGTAGTAGCTAAGGCATGGATGTCCTATATATCTATGCTCCCCTTTATTCATGTGAATGTATCAAACTACATTTTTATACTGTGATTTTGTTAGTTTATATTAATATAATATGGATTTTTAATTATATTTGATTGTTCAAAGTAAAAATAACCAATAGCGCTCCAAGTTGACTGATGTATCTCTGTGTCACTCTAAAGTATTATTTAAAGTAGTTAACAGAGACTGTACCAAGTATGGTATTATCGTATGCGATCTAAACTAGTTTTTGCCTCTTATCTTGCCATTATGCAATATATCTCGCATTCTTTATGGCCTTGTCTTCTTTTGACTTTCCTTGCAGATCCATCATGTGTATGTTATTTGGATTTGTGTTGCAAATTTCTAAGATCCACTATATTCTACTAAACTACCTCATCACTCTATCTACTGGTGCATCTCCACTATGCGCAAGCAAATCATGGGGACATAAGCTAACCACATATCTCTTCCTTCCCAACATATCTCAAGTAGTGTATCTAATATCTCTAGGGTATAAGGCAACTAGCAAATCCACAAAAGATAAATTTATTTTAGTATATAAGTTATAGAAAAAACAATTTGAATAGTATAACTAATAATCAATTCGTACCTATCTGAGAGCTTGATGGTCTAGAGCCTCATGATACTAAGATAAGACATGAGTTAAAGTTTATGTAATATCAAACGTATCATCCCACTAGTATGTTAGTAGGCTAAGGTGAGTTGCACATTTATGTATCTTCTATGGCTCCAAATGAGGAAATCTATATCATGTCCACATCTTAAACAATGTTGCTGTACCACCCATCTCTACTGCCTCGTCTTCTATGACTCAGTATAAGTATCCATATAACTATGTAAGGCAAGCTAATCCCCAACAATAGCTACGTACAACCTATAAATCCTCTAATAATAGTAAGAACATTAGGTATATGTAGCTAGATGATGTGTTTGAGAATAGGAGACCTCTAATTAGATGTAAAATATAGATCCTAATAGGCATTCACATAGTCTTAGCCAGTCCTATATTGTGATGCCTATTGCTAATTGCCTATCTATGGGCAAACCTAACTGTACTGCAACGTCTTAAAGAGTCAATCCAACCTCCTTGTGGTTATATGGAATGTATGAATCTATGGTTGCCAACTCTCCACTAATGTTGTAATCAATCTCCAATCTAATTATGTAAATGGCAAGTGCACGACTCTATGGAATTTAGCCTACTCTAAGTAAGTGATTATCCTCTCATCGTATATATCTCTCATCTCCTTAAGATTCTTTAGTGATGCTTCTTTTTGACATTATTTAACTAAGTTATGTTTCAATTATATTAGATTTTAACAAATTATATCATTTAATTGAATAGACGATAGTTTTATGCTTTATACCTCTCTTATCCATACAACCTTAGATTTGTATGTGTCTTTTCATATTAGTACTAATTTATCTACTAGTCTTGGATCCATCTGCAAAAGAAAAAGGTAAATATATATTAGATTTTTTGTAATTTTGGTTAAACATATCAAATTAATTATAAAGTAGAATATCATATATAATAATACGACAAACATGATATAAGTTTTATTAACCTTGTTCTAGGAATGTTCTTATATTGTGCCCTTACTTTCTACACCTTTTACAATAGTTTTTTTTTTTTTTTCTTGTTGGTTTCTCTTTCAAATCTATCTCATTGTGATATTTACTTGTTCTCAGTTTTCCTTTTTTTCTAGCTTTTTCATACAATAGGTATATTTTTTGGTATTTCTTTTAGATTTATCCATATGCGCTTATCTCCTAGAGGATATAAGGCAATTTGGTAGCAAGTGACTTGATTTTCCTCATGATACCATCTCTCAATCTTATGTATGGGATGTATTTTTATATCAACTATGGCTATTAATGTACGTGAGCAGGGTATCTTGTATGTTTTGGCACTTGTTACAGCTACATTTGTTGTTATTTATGTCAACTCTATGGTAATGGCTACCTTTCCTTCCATATTTACTCATGCATGCTCTTGTCTACACCTCTAATTTAGTACAACCGTCCTCTCTTCAAACCCTTTCTCTATTAAGGAATCACCTGAATGGGACATATTCCTCTAAGCTTAGGAAACCTTAGAAATATCATGTAGATAAATTTAGCCAAAAACTCCCTAACGAAGCCAATTCCATTGATTCTTACAAACATTTAGAAATTGTAGTTACTCAATCTCAACTTCAATTCATTATTTGGGTCACTTCTTGATTTCACAAGGCATTTCCCTGCCTTACTAATATTGATCTTTCTAAAAATAAATTATTTGGTCTAATTCAAGTTTTAATCTTTAGTTTACTAAGCAATAAAGATAGAAATTCATTTGGGACAACCACATCTCACATGACTAAGGAGAGGGAAATTAAAGAATCATATGCCAACAAACTAGTGGCAACCAGCAACAAGTGTCCATCGAAATCAAATTGATAGAAACCAAAAGAAGGAAAATAAACAAATAAAATGAAATAAAAAACATTAACCAAGTAAGCCTTAATGCTTAATGGAGATAAAGAAAGTGGCTCAATGTGTATTTACTAATTATGACTTTAAAGCAATCCGTATGTAGTAGTTGTGATCTTAGAGCTATCTATTTGTGGCATTTTAACAAACAATATGTGATCTTGATTAGATTTCATAAAATTTTCAAAAAAATTTGAACGAATTAGGTACAATTACTTACCACAACGTAAGTGTAGCTTAGGATCTTCAATTTCAAAAAACTTAGGCTTTGTGCAAAAAAAATTACTTAGAGTGATCATGAGGGTATTTTGAACTAAAGGAAGGAGGTAAGATTTCTAATCTATGGAGGATGGTTTTGTTTTGTTAAGTGGCAATCCTAGATCACACTTGCTAAATGCGATATAGCCTATACACTGTATTTCATAAAGACTATATCACATTTGAAAAGTGTGATACATGTGTTACCTTAACTAATAATAGAAACAAGCCTATGTCATAATTTTTAAATACGATATAAGCTTATGCACTACAAGTCTATAGTGCATTTATAAAATACAATATAAGTATAAGATTATACCATAATTTGCAAATGCGATACAAGCTTATGTGGCACAAGTTATATTGTATTTAAAAATTGCGAGATAGGCTATAAAATGCGATATAGACTAGGTATAAGCCTAACCATAGGCATATCGCAATTATTTCAATCTATATTGCAATTTATAAATGTGATATAGGCTTTTGTGAAATATTAGGTACAAACCTATATCACAATTTTCAAATGCAATATAGTTATAGGCATATCTTAATTATTTTAGTCTAAATGCAATATAAGCTTTTGTGAAATATTAGGTACAATCCTATATCAAAATTTGCAAATGCGATATAAGTTTATGTGGTACAAGCTGTATCACATTTATAAAATGTCAAACTCCAAATAGGAGGAGTCATAATAGTCCCACTATATAAACTAACCTAAGACAAAAGTTGACCTTATAGCTACTATCATAAATATAGTCCACACAAGGCGTGTATAACTCAACCAGCTTGAAGCATCCGTTTTAATACCTATAAGTAATTAAACCTATGGTATAATTTTACAAAATACCTGTTCTATATAACCTGTTATCTTATAACACAATAATGCTTATCCAAACGTATTACATTCAGAGTTATAATTTACAATTAGAGTTTACCAAAAAGCCATAGGTTTTGCAAATTATTTACAATAAGTTAGGAAACCAGTAAGTGTCCTAGGGAATTCTCAATTAGTTTTCTCAAAATTAAAAAAAAAATGACAAAAGCTCAAGTTCAATTGGTTCTTCGTTCCTTACTTTCCTGGTCAATAATACACTAACCTGGGATAGCAATATCGAAACATCTTAGTCTTCACTCAATACCAGCAAAAAAGTCTATGGGGATGTAAGCACAACTAGCTCAGTAAGCAGGACAGAGTTAAAAGAGTACTAAACAATCACAAGTAAAGTTATTAATTGTGATGAAATGTAATACAATCAATAAAATGAAACATTGCACAATGTTATTGGGTTCATTGTGAGGTTAGAGAAATTACATTTGCTCTAACCGGAATTGAAGAGTTTTATCGTAACTCAAACCAAACCAAACCTGGGCTTATGCAATGGAGAATACCCTCTTCTTCTGACTACCTTCAAACTACGGCCCCCACCCTTGCCGCAATCTCTTCGCTTGTCACTTAGTTTGACTAAAGATAGGAAAATGACTATTTCAGCTATTCTCATAAAAAGAAGTCGATATTTGGTTTAACATTCTTAATCATTTTCCCTAATGAGTATTGTGCACATCCAGTTTTGTTATAGTCAAATAATTATTAGTTATAATCAAGGGTAACCAATTAATTTCATACATTATAAATACAATGCAACATGCAAAATAATACATCAAGGAGTTCAACTTCTATCACAACTGAATATCATACACACACACGGCAAACATACAAACAACTAATTACAAACACAACCAAAAGTTCTCATGTGTCTCTAGATACTTTAATACAGTATCTCAATAAGCAATGAAGCTACAAATCCCAACTTACTTGTTCAAACGCTCACTACGAAAGACTCGAGTTATCAATAATCTAACCATTAGGAGATTTTATATGTACACATAAAACCTAAATTTAGTTTTTGTAATAGTTACAAAAATAATAGGATTTTATCTAAAACGATTATATATATAAGAATATATTATCACAATAATATATAGTTTTATTATTATATATATATTGACTTAAGTTATTAATTATTGATAATATACGTAATTTATAATATTGCGTATTATATATTGTTTCGATTGTATTGAAATGTATTTTTAATTTATTAAATCACGTTTCAATTCTGGTAGGATTACCGTAATACTTACATTCTAAAATATTATAAGATTTATAAGTTATATTACCTAAGATTGATTGATTTTAATAAAATTAATGTTGTTGAATTCATACAAACCTAACGACACGAGTTACAAATTCTATTTCTAGAAATGACTTTTAATAGATAGTTCGAGTTTTTAATACAATTATACGTATCTATATAGATATTATCGTATTATACGTAAATTATGTTATTAAACTGTATTTTACCAGATTTGTCAATATATATATATATATATATATATATATATATATATTGTCTACTCCTAATACACATAAAACATATTCCGATCAGTAAAATATCATTAAATATATTAAAAATACCCTTTTTATCTAATTTGATCAGTACACCCATATATAGTTTTTATTCAACTATTTAGTTCATTTTAACCTATTATTACTAAAAATACATCCCAATTTGTAATTTAAGCTATTTTACTACATAAATTTATAATAAATAGTTTGGGTCACCAAATAATTCCCTGAAAATTTCGACAGACTCTTAAAAATATAGGGAACTTAGCTATTACTTGGTTTCAAGTTTTCAATCTATGCCTATATATTCATATTTACGATTATACCCTTGAATTATCCTAAATTACCCAATTATGATCCTTTTTGCACTAAATTAATTTCAATCTGACTCAATAATGTTATTATTCATTAGAGATCAGTACATGTCCATTTCATTATTTAATTTCCTATTTATTTCACAATTTCACCCTTTTTTCGAGCTATTTTTATGTAAAAAATGCAATAAATATTAAAAATATTCAAATCAAAAGTTAGGCTACATAGACATTATCTTTATATCATACACATCCTAACAAAAATTTTGAGCTACAAACAACATCATTTAATACATTTATTTTGCAATTCAAACTTCGGTTGAACAATAGTTTTCTTAAGCAAGTGTACTAAATATTATGAATTTTTTAAAAATAAAAATATCTCATGAAAGCATGTTTGAAATAACCTTACTACAATTTTTTTCATAATTTTCTAAGTATATTTACTATTTTTTTCAAATTATTGAAAAATAAGACAAGAAATTGACTTGGCTGTTCTTGAATGCTACAATTACTGGCGGTAATTGGATGGTTGTCAAACGACCTAGACGCTACCTGGATTGGTGGTGGCTAGTCGGGTTGGTGATCAGGTAGTTGTTTGGGTTGGTTACGATGAGGGCACAATGGTTGTTTTGTTTTTTTGTAAAAAAAAATTTGTAAAATATTCTAGTTGTCTTAATTTTTTCCTCCAATTTTCTCTAAATGATTTAGGTCCTAAGGTTTATCAATTATGCCTAGGTACTACTTTTATACTAGCTAGGATGTCCAACAAATTTCTTCTCTGTAAATGCATGTTTATCCTCTTAAATTCATTAACATGTGGTGTCATCTTGCTAGAGAATCGGATTTTAATCAATCTAAATCCAGATTCTACAGCATGCCAGGCAATTCCAGCAATTTTCCAATTGCCAAAAGCATTTGTAGGATAAGATTTGCAATCCTTTTAAGGGTTTTAAGTATAATTTATTAATATATTAGGTTATCTATTAATATAAAAGTGTCAAGCCCTATTTTGACTTCCTTAATTTAACCTATATTAAGCCCAACTTACTTAATATAAGTTACTCAACATTAATATAAGGAAATATTTTTCTTAAAAAATTTAAAAATTAGAGTCGCCAACCAGTTCAACTGATAAAAAATAAAATTAAGGTTTTCAGAAAAAACCCTAATTTGACCACTAGTCTATGGATATTCTTAAAAAATTAATTTTTAGAAAATTAAACTAGAAAATTGGGTTTAAGGGCTAACTTATTAAGACTAAATCACCATATAAAAATTAAAGAAAAAACTGATGAGTTTTATTTTTGTAATTTTTCTAAAAATATTAAAAATATACCTAAATTCACAAAATATAACTAAAAATGATTTTTTATTGTTTTTTTATTATTACGAATATCTTAAGAAAAAAAGGAAAAAGTTTTTTTTTTTTTATTTTTAGACAGTTGCCCTGAAAGTGCTTACGTACCCGCTACTCGAGATCAAACCAGTCGTAATTTTTTCTTTATAAAATTTTTAGTGGATGGGTTACTTTTATTTTGAAAACCAAGCCAAGTTTACATTTTTTATCAATTTATTATTTTAAGAAAAAAAAAACCTAAGAAATCTAATTTTTCTGAATTAAATAAAAAAACCCTAACTAACTAAATCTTTTTAGAAAAAACTCAATTTAAGATTTTTTATTTTTCAAAACCCCTATGTGTTAAAGAGTATCTTTCCTAAATCCTAATTTTGAAGATATGATCTAGATAGGTTTATTTTCCAAAGAAAAAACACAATTTTACTAAAAATGCATTTGAGCTAAATTTATTAAAAAATGAGATTATCTAAAAAAACACGCAACACGCAATATGAACACAATAAAAACCTGTACTAAAAAATAAATAAATAAGTTAGTAAAAATAATTAAATTAACTAATAAAATAAAATAACAAAATAAAAATTTTACCTACGAGTTAAGTCGCGCGTCAAATATTATTTTCAGATGGTCACGAACGTGATTGAAGGCATGTTGGTTGCTATTTGCACTTATCATGAGCATGATCAAAGGCGTGTCGGTTTCCATTTCCACTTAACGCGAGCGTAATCAAAGGCATGTTAGTTTTTGTTTTCATTGATCATGGGCGTGATCGAGGGTATGTCGGTTTCTGTTTTCACTGATCATGGACTTGATCGAAGGTGTATCGATTTTTGTTTCCACTGATCACGAGTGTAATGGTTGGTATGTCAGTAGAGGGACAACTAGATCGTAGATTAGGCGAAGATGGGCTAGAGCTGGGCGATGCTGGGGCGCTATTAGGCAACATTGGGCAAGCGCAAGCGAGTGACTAGGCAAGCGCAGGCAACATTGGGCATGTACGGAGGTGCTGTTGGGTGACATTAGGTGACAATGGGTATTATTAGGCAAATGTGAACTCTATGGGTAAGAGCGTAGGTGACATTAGGCGAGAAGCTGGGTGACATGGGTGATGGAGTGGGCAACGTGGCCATTGTGCTGGTGGTAGCTTACGGTGGTGTGTGGTGGACTAAGCAGCAATGATAATGGTTTAGGTAGCGCATTTAGGTAGTGCTAGGTAGTGGTGTTAGCAATGCTAGCGACACGTGTGGTGGTTTGGGTGGTGGATATGGTGGTTACGTATGGTAGTTTGGGTGGTGTTTATGAAGGAGTGTGGTTATAAAAAAAAAACCTCTCTCTAATCCCCCATCGATGTATTATTTATAAACCTAAAATCAAATTTTTTGTATAAAAGATATGATTACCATTGTTCAAAGATTCACGTTAACTTCTAGAAATCCTAGTTAATTTGAGATTTTTCTTTCCAGGCCCAATCTGATTCAATTCGATATAGTCCAATAACTTAATAAATCTTGATTTAAGCCCTTAAACTAGATGAATTTTGTTTTAGATTGGTCTAATCCAAAATTAATTAATTAAGTCCATCTCATTACCTAATCCAATGATCTAACTTAATTCAACTTGTCACGACTCATCTCATGAGTCAACTTGCTGCAACCTTACTTGATTTTTTTTTTCATTTTTTTCTTTTAATTTTTTTAATTTTATTTTATTATTCTTTATTTTTTTCTGTTTATTTATTAACATGGCTCAATTAATCAAAATTAGAGAAAATGAGGTGTATACAACAAGTATATATTCAATGTATATATATCACGTGTAGTTATAACCATACTCGTATAATTAAGTTTCTAACATATTTTTTATTTTTAAGATATGTTTCTTAATTATTTTCATGAATTCAACACATAATATATATAATTAAGTAATTTAGGGTTAATTTATGAGTATAATTATTATTTATACTAGGTATACTCATAAAAATATGAGTATATTCATATAGTAAATTATACTGTATTATCTCGTTTTAGAGCTTAATTAACTTATCTTTAAATTATCGTCGTAATCCGAGCTCGGTTTTAGGGGTTTTAAGTATTTTAGTACTATATTAAATAATCTTATTTTTAAGGAAAAAATTGGTATTTTAGGTCATTATTTCCAAAATATAACTTCACTTTGTTACTTTGTCTAACTTTTCTATTTTAGTCACAAAATTTGGACTTAATCGGTTAATTTTCCCAAAAAGCCCTAAATCTAACCTTAATTGCCCTAAACTCAATTTTAAAGGCTTACATAAAATGCGATATAGTTTAGGTACAAGCCTATATGGCAATTTTTAAATGTGATATAAGCTTATGTGGTACAAGTTTAATTACAATTTTCAAATGCGATATAATCATGGGCATGTTGCAATTATTTCAGTTTATATTGCTATTTTTAAATGTGATACTATAAGCCTATATCATAATTTATAAACATGATATAGTTAGATTCAAGTTTATATTGCATTTAAAAAATGCAATATAGTCTAAGTACAAGCCATATTGCAATTTGTAAATGTGATATATCCTAGGCATTACCTTTTTTTATTGGACTAAGGTTATATTGCATTTTTTAGATGTGATAATTACCTTTATACTTTTATCGCATCTTTCAAATATGATATAGTAGGTATATTACTTTAGTTATATCGTATTTTTGAGAAGTGTGAAATGTGCTTTTAATTGTCTCACATTTGTTAAATGCAATATTGAGGGGGGTGGTTGGTTTTGGGGATTGTAATATTTTTCATGTAATTTATATTTATGTAATTTTTTTTTTTAGTTGTTTATAGACACATGTTTCACCCAATAAGAATGAGTATTATGCTTATCTGATAGGCTAGGAAATATTGACTTCATAATCTCAATATTGAGCACAATCATTTCATCTTTCAAAAACAATTCTTGTGATACCATCACAACTAAAGATACCGGATGCACATGTTTTAACAATTAAACTGGCAAGTAACTCTAGACTTAGAATTGAGCAAGCCTATAAGCTTATGATACGAGAAGTTGGTGGTGGAGAAAATCTTGGACATATTAAGTTAGATGTGAAGTATTATCTTTATAATAAAAGACAAAGAGATTTGATATACAAAGAAGTTGGGTTTATACTCAAGCATTTTCAGCAGCAATCACTAGAAAATTCATATCACTTTAAAATGCAGCTAGATTCTCAAGAACAGATAACAACTATCTTTTCAGCTGATCCGAAAATGTAAAAACGAAGTGCGCATAGTACAACACATGCACAAAGCCAGTTATTTTGGCTACAATATTTATGATGTTTTAAGTAATGTTGACGCTTTTGGAGATTGGTAGACAATCACTAAGAGTTTAGAAAAGCTGATGAATGATGTCATGGGTTGATATGGATGAGACGTTAGTCGATAGAGGTCGATGCGATCAAACCACTATGTTGTAAACTTCTGGTGACAAGATTTATTTTGAGGGGAGGAGGGAACAAGAATAATGTTCCCCCAGTAATGAAATCGATTCCAAGAGAAAGGAGTAAATTTCCATTCAAAAGCAATGATAGAGTGGTTTTACAGACTTTAAAACCCTAATGCACGAAAGTTTTTATGCTAAAATCCCTTATTTAATTGTTCTTTGCTGAATTAAATCGATTTCTAATTAATTACAATAACAATAATAATCTAGACACTATTTTACCGTGATACCAGTAAAACCACTAAAAAGGATGATAGTATAGAGAAATTCTTTAATATTTGTTTCATTTTATACCGTGATATTCTATCTGGGCGTTTAAACTTGCCTGCAGAGGGTACTAATTTGTATTAATTGGAGGTTAAGGAGTAGACAAGTAGGAAGGCTTTAATATGTTCTTGGAGGATTTTTTCGTAAAGTTCAATCCATTTAACCGTTAGTGCATCATTCTTCAGAGCAATACCCCGTAAAACGAAATAATCTAAACTGAAATTCTAAGCTGAAGATTGTTTTTATCAATTTTTACTTCACTTATACTGTTGTTGGGGGATCCGAAATCACATTTCGGACGTTGAAGTATTTCTACTTCGACAAACAGTGACTAAATAGTAAATAATACTATGATGAATTGATAATTCGTTACTTGATGATGGTAATTATAGTAGAAAAACTCTAAATGACACAGAATTGAAAATTTCTCAACAGCTCTTCTTCTTGCATTTAAACGTATATGTGATTTTATCCTAACTTATGTAACGATAGACTTTTGAAGAATTAAACCAAATCTAGATAATATGTGAAACTAGACATCACTGTATAGATATATGATAGATAAGAAACCAATCAAGTTTAGCTAGGTGAAAGTTGTAGTAAGTAATTTCCACAAGAATTAACACCTATATTTTTACAAATTAAAATGTAAAAGTTTGATTCGCATTGCAAGGGGATTGTTCGAAGAACGGGAGGCCAGTGGGCTAATTTCTGGTTTGATCAGTAAGAAAACAAATGAGGAACAGCCCCAAGTAAGTTTTGAACTTGGAATTAATCCAAACCAAAGAAGAAATGGAAATTATAATATTTACTCACTAAATATATATATACATATATATGTATATGTACACGTAAAGACGTGGACTACCGGCTCTCTTGACAACAAAGTTAGGAGCCATCATTTATGATCATTATGTGGGGCGAAAAACCGTAGAAATCGGAGAACCAAAGACCCCGGAAATGGGAAAAGAAAAACCAGCAAGGTACTAGCTCTCTTTCCATTTTGGGAAGACTGAAAGTCATCTGCTAGGATCCAAAGCACCGAATTGCATGCTTTTCAGGACTGATGAGTGACATCTGGTTTTTATTTCAATTTGGTCGAACAGTGGAAGATTTCCCAATGTAACTTCAACATGTAATATTCCCGTTTTAATTCCAAACCCCCTCTTCCCAAAAAAAAAAAAAAAAAAAAACCTTTATCCGACTTAAATTTGGAGATGGAATCATTCTTTACGTTACCTTTTCCTAAGAAATTATAGTTATATCTCTTTTCTTTAGTAAATTGTAATCATACTCACTTATTACTTTACGTGAATTTATATTTATCTTTGAGATTGAGCATTTACATCTCAAATCTCTATAATAAATTTGGTTTGTAAAATAATTATTCGGTGGAATTTTTTGTAATTGCAACTCCTTTCCAAAGGAAAAAAAGAAAAAAAAAAAGAAAAAGAAAAAGGGAAGCTATTCCTTTGCTTTCTCCTTGCATACTTGTACAATTATCCATGAGACTCTAGCCAACAATCAATTATAGCCTAGGACAAGGGTACATTGACACTTTTAGACATATTCCTTATTTATTACTGACATTATCATAAGTTTAACTTAATAAATTAACGGCTTATGCTTCTCTATTCTAATTTTTAGTGATTAAAATATTTTTTATATCTCATTTTATTTTGCCGACCAATTCCATTAGAAAAATATACACTTGGAATCCTACACGACTATTTTAATATTGATTTATGAAAAATTTTTAATTTTAAGTATTTTATATTATTTTATCTAAAGGTAAAATAGCATAATATAAGCACTTCTTTAAAAATTGAGGGTCTATAAGGACGTCAGTTGCATTTACAATTTATCCAAAAAAAAAAAATTATAACTTGCGAGTCATAATAAACCTATAGTTATGAACTCCTAAAACTATATACTGCCAAATATTTAACAAATATAAAAAGTAAAATAATTACAAAACACACTTACAATACTACATAAGTCGTGAAAAAGCTTTTGAATTCCTAAAGAATACTTTCGCTTTGGCATAATATTTGAAAACAAATATTTATTTATTAACTGTTTATAAAACTACTAAAAACATGACTAGGAATTCCATTAATAGTTTAAATTTTGGTATTAGAGAAAATATATATTTTCAAAAGTCATAAGAAAATAAGATTTAATTGCACACCAATAGTTCCAGGTTGGTCAAATTTTTCCATAGAATAAGTAAAACTTACCACTAATTGGACATAAACTTGTTATAGAATATCTGTACTATTATTTATCATTTTTTTCCCTATTATATAGTTATATGGAGTACGAGGAGTAAATCGAACTCATACTATTTCTAATGAACAACAGTGTTTAAACCAATTAGTTTACAGAGCCATAACTCGTACAAATGCTTTCAAATGACAAAACAGAGCGAATCTTTGTGTCATCTTTTCATGAATAATTCCATGAGAAATTTGGTGTTACATGTTGCGACGTATAGTAAGTATTTCAGTGACAAAAAGAAAAAAAAAAGGAGTGGCAGCGAGAGGTGACAAAAGCTAGTAGAATAAATAGAATAACTGAATGACAACATGTACCTCTATTTCAAACTCACCCTGTGAATTAAAACATAAAAAATAACAAACAAAAAAGATATGGACAAGTGTAAGTAGGCGTCATCGGGACGGATTTTATTTTATTTCTTGTCAGATGTGTCATGGGATCCTATTAGAATATAAGAATCATAGTATCATAGTATGAGTATTATGCTCTAACGAAGAGTAACATAAATTGAATCATGTTAGGATTTTTCCATTCAAATCCAGCAGTTCAGTGCGGAAGGAGGAAAAATCATTTTTCTTTCATATGCAATAAATGTATTTTAGGATAAAATTTCTGATGCTCAACAAAATCCAGAAAGATAAATGAAGGAAATCAACCATGCTCTATCGTATTAGGACAAATGTTCCCCAGGTTAATAAAAATTACTTAAATAATATGAGGATGGATATCGATAACTAATTCCTCCCTATAATCTTAATCTAATCAGTCTATTTTTTGGCTATGCAAATTCTATTACACGTATATATATATGTTTTAAGTAAAGGAAGCATTTTGAGGTTGCAAGAAAATCACTCTTTTTAAGTTTGTTTCTTCTCCATTGCTTGCTTATTATTATGCATCCACACCTTGAAAACCTGCCTCTTTACACCCACTTCACCACAAAACTGCATCAGTTGCTCCTCATCTTGCTTCTGAATTTTCCACCCCAACTTTTCAGCGAACTCCATCATTTTCTCCTTCTGTTCCTGTGTGAACTTGGTCCTGAACCTCTTCTTGCACTGCGGCATTTGCACCGATAATGTTCCATCCTCGTGGGCTTCATACAAGTTAAGCTCCTCACTAGAAGACCTGGTCGAGGTGCCACCACCAAAAGCTACCATGGTAGGTCGATTCCGTCCCATAGGACTAGTGGACAACATGGTGCTTTGTTGGTGGGTTAGTGGTGGATGAGTGAGGCGCACTTGTGGTATTGGCCTTTGCTCAATGCCTTGGTTGAGGTAAAAACCGTAGTGATGATGATGACCATTGGTTGCCATTGAAAAGGAGTCACAACCGGTTAATTTACGATGAAAATTGCGATGACAACCGCAAGCACCACACTTCAATGACTCTGAGGTACCATTCTCTCCACCCGGCGTGAACTCTCCACAACCATCAACCACATGGCCTCCGATACTCGCGGCATGGTTTCTTAGGCACTCTTGGTATCTTACAAATGTACCATTTAATGCCACCGCTGCGCTTGTGGTTGAGGTTATGGCTGTTGTTGCTTTGTTTGTTATTTGCTCAATCGGTGTTGGCAAATTATTCAAATTGGAGCCTGCGATCGCTGTTGGGGTTTGAAGTGGGACTTGATCTTGATTCTGTTCATCTCTTCTAGGTTTATGTGTGCTATCATTCAAATTGTGATGGTGATGATCTATTGCATGAGATGAATTGAGAGAATTGGCTCGATCTCTTCTTGGTGGTGTAAACGGAGAAGACATTTTGCAAAATGAATCAGTATAGAGTAAAGAGTTACTACTTGGTACACCTATTTTCTTAAAGTCTCTTGATCTCTCACTTCCGTATAGCAAGTACACAGTCGAAGAAACCCAAGTGCATATATTTTTCAACAAGATAATCCTAATGATTAAGCTCAAATAAATTAGGCAGGTCTTTCCCTAACCCTAATTTTGGCCCTTTCACACGTCAAATCACAGAGGGATTTCAATCCAAACAAATAACCACTATCTAACCCAATTCTATTGTCAGTCCTAAATTTCTTCTCTGATTTGACAACGCTAGGTGCTAAACCCACCTACCATTTTTTCCGATTCCCATTCAAACTGTTCTCAACAAATTGACCAAGGGATAGGCTCATGGTCATGGGTTTAGGATATATTATTGAAAACAGACTAATATGAACAGTGGAAAATAACCATTTCTTCAAAAGCAAGACAAAAAATTAAGGGGGAAAAAATTTGGGTCCTACCTGGATCAGTTCAACTGTAGATTTGAGGGCAAGTCGTAAACCGAAGCCGAAACGAAAACCGAACAGAGACTGCACCGTTTTGGTGTTAACTTGCAATTAAATCTAAAGTAAACGCATAACTAGAGTAATGGATTTGCGTATGCTTCCTATTGGGATATTAAAAACTGCATGCATTGCTGAAAAAGGAAACAGTTGAATGGGCAGTGCCATAACAGGAACAGGAGACATGCTCATGTCAGTATTCCTCCAAAGTCTGCAATACTTGGACCCAGGTTGTTGTAATAATTGTATCTTGTCGCTCATTCCATTCCATGTGTTTCTTTCTTCTGGGTATTGATTTGCTTTGAACGCAAAAAGAATAAAGCAGCTAAAGTTGACACAAAACAAGGTTTTTGTGCAGTGAGATTATAAGATTTGAAGATAATCAAAGAGAGGACGCTAAATGATGTGTTTATATGGAGGGTCAGAGGATTTAGTTCGCTGGGAATTCGGCTGTTTGGGTGCGGAAAAAAAAGAAAGGGTTGGAAGGTACTGTTGCACGATAATAGGATAGTAACTTGTAGGTTTAGGCTGGGAAAGAGCATTATTTTTATGATTCTCAAATTTTGGAATCACAATTTATATTATAAGATATTTCTTTAAATGATTTTAATGGAACAAATTCAATATTATATTTTACCTTTAATTTTAAATTAATTAGATTTGAATGTTATACCAATTATATTTTCAACGATCTAAATATAACGGATATAAATTAAAAACGAAATACTGAGTTATATTAGTCCGTAAAAAAGGAAAAGGACCATAGAAGCTCTCTACATCATAACAATTTGAATATACCTTATAACTTGTGTCTTGTAAAACATATATGTAGAAGGTGGAATTTGTAAATTTCATTTTTCTTTTTTATAAAGTTCAAGTTTATATGATATGAAAAACATAGTTTATATGTAATATTACATGTTTTTCATATAAAAAAACCAATCGAATTTATAGTGAATCTATGAAATTTTTTTTTTTAAAAAAAAAGAAGTAATTTTTCCTAATTTTATTATTTCAAATTTATGTAATCTTATTACTTAATAAATGAAAAATACCAAAGGAAAATAAATGCAAAACATAAAGTTAAAGAGGAAAATGGGGGAGAAATAAGGAAAGGAATGAAAACCATATAGTTTAGCCCATTCAAAGTAGGATACTTTTTTCTTTTCTTTTTACTAAAACATTTACTAGTAAAAAATATAATTATTTCTCTTTCATTTATTGAATGTATTTAATAATCTTTTATATGGTGAATATAGATATTCAGGAATTTGTACTTTTATACCTTAGTGTACAAATTTTAAGATGGTACAAAATAGGAAGGTCTTGTACCTACATTCTATCTTGTGAGAGTAAATTTTAAAAAATCTTTATCTCGAATTTACCTTGTAATCCTTAATATTTGTTGAGAACCTACCTGATCGAATAAAGCACAGATGAGTATCTTATAAAATAGGATCAATCCGCTTTCCCTTACTATTTTATAGTCACATAGAATGAAAAATTATAAGTTTTATTTTTCGAATGGAAATATTTATTTTCACTTGAATCAAAGTCGGTTTTATATTGGAAACTATTTTACATTGCTCATGCATTTATCAATCTCCTTTTTTTTTATTTTATATATATATATATTTTTTGGCCAAGGAACTCTTTGCTATGATATATCAGGAATACAAATGCATACAATATTTAAAAAACCAGGTAAAGAAAATGGGAATCCAAAAATTTGATATAGTAACAAACACATTTCTCATGGAGAGCCGGACGATATCAACCCATAGAAAATTCCTATGCAACAATAGAGTAAATTCACAATTTTAATTGGGAAACGTTCCCCGTAACCTAAACATGGTAAATAAAGGACGAAAAAATAAAGAAATCCTAGACTTAGAAACAAATTGAGGGAAACTTATATTTATATTTAAAGAGAGGGGTATAAATAAGTTAAATTTACTTAGGAACTATATGAGTAGGTTTGATATTTAGTTAGATTTAAAAAAAATTTAAGTAATTGATCAAGTGTAGCTTTAACTTCAACAATATTTGGTTTGACTAGTTTGCTAGCTCTATTAAATTTGAGTCAAGTTTAAATATTAGATAAATTCAATTATAGTTTAGATATTGATATTATTTTAATCCAAATGATACTATTAGATATAAATGAAGCCTAAATAAGGTTAATTGAGCTGCATTTGAAATCATGGAGTACCATTTCAACTCGAGCTTAAGTTTAAAATTCAAAACTTATTTAAGCTCGAGTTTTGAAACTCCAATTAGAGTTAAAGCTTAAACTCAAGAGCATAACTGAATTCTTTTTGATTTAACGCATTTACATTTCATCAAAAAAATATGGTTGTCTAATTAAGATGATGGATTATAATATTGTATTTTAAAAGTAGCGGTTAGAACGATTAACTTGAAAGAGAAGGCCGATCTCCGGGGAGGGAGAGATATGCATCATTCTTCAAATTGGAAAACCATTTTCATTCAATCAAAAAACATCATTGTTTATTACTTAGTCATGCTCAGATAAATACTTCAGTTTTCAGTTGTGTTGTGTGTGTGTATATATGGCTCTTTATAAATTAATTTGCTCAGCATTACCTATAAACTTATAAAATTATGGAATATCTCCGGCACAAATGTATTCAAAAATCTTTTCAAAATCAAATGTAGCATTTGTATAATTTATCTCCATAACATTCACATGGATAATATGATAGGATCAATATTTAAGCACGCTTACTAGATCATTAATGGATGATAGAAGAATTGTTTAAATTTATGCCATTACGACTCTGTAAAAATTTAGGGTTTTAGTGAGTTAAGGAACCACATTTTTGCTAATTGCAAAATGAACACTTTTTGAAAGTATGAAGTTGCTATCTAAATAATACAAATAAGTTTTTATAAATGGCCACATTGTATAATCTTGGAAGTTTGAAAGATTATTATTCAGATATTGGAAGATGAACTAATACAATTTATAAAAGTTCGCGTTACTAAATTTTAATTCGGTACTCTCTCATCTAGGCATTATTTTTGTCGATAATGTGTAGATAGATTATAGATAATATAAATCCTAAGGTATGTGTTTCTATATGTATTAATGATGTGAGATTCCATAAAATCAAGTTATCTATATTATTAAAACCAAAATGAAGATTTTAGGTGTTTTTTTTGCAGTTACCCAAATTGTCCTTAAAACATATTAGAAATAATCATTAAAATATATAATATATCAATCTAGTTTAATAATGTGAAGAGCAAATCAAATAATTCTTTCATTTTTTCTCTTTCCTTTAATTCTTCAAATATTTCATCTTTTTTATGCCAAAACCAAATCTATAAAATATTGATTGCCATTTTAATTTTTCATTAATTGAGGTTCTTTTTCTTTTTCCCTCAACATAATTGGTTTTTATTACTATATATTAATAGTAGCAAAATAGATTGCCTCTCTTTACATATTCATTTCATCTATTATTCTCTTCCTTAGCTAAACTTTTATTTTTTTTTTCCCTCTCCTACTTATGAAATTTTAGTCTTATGTATTTCATGGATCTACAAACCTTTCCTCTACTTCTTCTCCTCTCCCCCTCCTCTTTTTTTTTTTTTTTTTTGTTCTCTTCAAGTTTTTATAAGAGCACTAATTTAGTTTTATTCATACAATTGGTTTATTAGTTCAATCATTAGATATATCTTTTATCCTATAATTTTTTTTTTTGTTAAAGCACTCTTATAACTTGATTTTAATTATGCTTGATTATTTACACAATTATATACCAAATTCCCAATTAATATCTACTTTATTGTTTTTATAAGTACTAGTGCTTTTTTTGGTAAAAAATAATTAATATGATTAATATATTATTGGACTATTTTAAAAGATATATTTGCAACGTACATATATTTTAGAAACAACTTATATATAAATTTTTTGTTCTTGATAATCGCATGTATAAAGTGATTTAATAATTTTTTTAATTATTGAATTTTATTATAGCATTATCTGATTACTAGTAAAATCATAGTACTTATCCTTCCTAGATTTTTCATTTTTTTTTTCTTTGAGGAAGCAATCATTTCTAAACTTTATATGCTTACGTAATTAGGAGAAAAAATATATATACTTAAACTTCAACTTTGTTAAAATTCAACACTTTTTCCTGTAATTTTATTCTTCCTACCATACTTTGCAGGGGCCACGAGGTGGGTTGTGAAATGGAAAGCTTGTCATATTATCACATTTATAGAACATTTTACCAAGTTCAATTCAAATATCATAATTTTCTTTAAATAAAATCTACTAAAATTTTTATAGGATTTTTTGGGTAAAGGAAAAAAATTGCAAAAAATACAGAAAATATTGGTTATGAGAAAATAATCCCAAGACTACGAGATGATTTTAATTATTATGATAAAATCACCTCTTTTAATAGAAATTAGTTTGTATATGTTTAATGGCTATGAAAATTATATCTTGAAAAAGTGATTTTAATTTAAATTGAAATCGCCTTTTAAAAAGGGCAATTTCAAGTGTTACAGTTTTTGGATTATTTTCTTAGGATTGGTATTTTTGAGATTTTTATTTTTATTTTTTACAATTTTCTTTTCCCTTTCCCGTATTTTCTCAAGCAATAGTTTGCTCATGTTTCTCCTGTCTCCTAGCTTTATTATTTGGAATGCTAAATTAGTATTGGGGCTGGGTTATTATAAACTGATTATTAGCTCATGTAGTAATATAAAAAAAAAGGGCAAAATACTTAGCCACAAGCATTTATATGCAAGCCACGTTTTTAAAAAGTTAACTGTACTCCTGTCTTTATAGACATGAAATATATACGAATAATTTTCCCCTATATCTGCAGTGTTTGTGTCTCCCGGCCCCATGACTAATGGTGTGGTGCAATTCCTGCGACTCCACTATTGCCCCAACTCCAGAGGTTGGACAGGAACCTTATCCTTCCTTTCCATGACAACTAAATACCTTTAAATGATTCCTATGGTCTAAAAAGAACTAGGACTGCAATTTGACGGCATGTTTAATGGCCATTACTCATCGGCGACTCCAGTTAGGAAAATGCAACAGTGAAATACATTAGGCATAATTATACAATCTCCACCAACCACGTAGTTTAATGGTTGAACTTTTCGGTGCTTTTATCATAGATTTAGGTATGTTTAATTAGTAAAATTGTATAATATAAGAAGAATTAGACAGCATGATAGGAAGAAAACAGGAAATCATAACCCTCTTGTATGATGTTTTGGTGCCTATAACATTGGATAATAAATTTTTATAATTAAAAATTAAAAATATTAATTTATTCATATTATGAATTAGAACAAAGTTTAGTACTCTGATTTGCAAACTTGGTGTAGATTTTTTTTTTTTTTTAACTTCAAAATATATTTATTCCATACTATGAAATAGGTTTTTATAGCGTTAAATATATGATACAATATTTTTAATTTTATTCCAATACCTTAAAGCTTTTCAATCTAATAGTTATAATCAATATACAAATCAAACAATGAACTAAATAATCTATCCATTGTTCTACTATAAAAATATGCTAACTTAACCATATCCCACTGGTTGAAGCTAATCCTTAATTAAAAAAGTACTCATAGAAAGAAAGCGTTGAAGTTGTAGCTTTATAATGTGAAAAATTAGAGGCACTTGACCATACAAAGGAAAATGAAATGCACAATAATCTTACATGCTCGCTATTGAACAAGAACCAAGGTCGGGTGATGTCTTCACATTAAATGAAAAATTGGTAGGGATGGCCTATTTAGAATCGCATTTATTCTCCATTATGTTTTTGATATGTATATGATTCATTTTTATTTTTCTTTTATCATATTTTAAGGTAACATTTGATTACTAGTACAACCCAACAATAAAAGGGACCTCACAATACAACTTTTTATATAATATTTGTAAAACACTTTCAAAAGATAAAAAAGTTATTTTGAAATTGTTATACCACTTTTTTTTGCCACACTTATACGACTTGTTTGATGATATAAATTTTCAAGTTTTGTAAATATTTCATGTAAATCGATCGCTTAAGTTATACAAACTAAAAGCTATCTATGTACATAAAAGTGAAAAAAAAAAAATATACCCAATTCTAATACATCTTACTCCTATTTATCGTGACAGAATGAAAATGTATCAATCACCCATGGAAGATTCTATTAGTAGCAACAAACTTTTCTCATGAAGTTTTAAAGTCCTTTATGTAATTTTTATTTGTATTTTAACCAGTTATACTGATAAGAACAATGATTAATTGAAACTTATTTACCTAAGAAAATAATAAATTAATACGTACATGCTCTTTTATAGAATTTATTTGTCTTACTTGTATATAGAAACAAATATATAGCTAATGAAAATACATCAAACGGAACCAGACCTGGTCATATGCAACACCCAAATTGGACTATTATATTAAACGTTGAGGAATTTTATTTGACCACGTGCCCACTTATTAAATAGTTTATTACTCAACCACACAATGCATGACATATAAGGAAACATGATAATTTTCCAAATATATGCATTACAAAAGCTTTCATTCATCAAGTCATAGCAAATGAAAGCTTATCTTATAAAATAAACCTCATTATTATTATTATTTTATGTTGTGAGATTCTCAAGTTGCAAGGGAGGTAGTATTTTAATATTTCGTTAATAATGATAGCTGTCCCTTAGCCTACGGGCACAATTCCCAAATAATACAATATTTAAATTAAGAAGCATGAAGATCAACAATAATATTACTAAACTAATCGAACAGAATAACTTTTTAATATAACTAGGGTTTGCAGCGATCCTGGAGACGTGGCTCAAGTCTAACCAAGTTATTTATGTACTTTCCTTCTTGTCTTTACATTGTTTTTATTAATATAATATACAGCCATGGAGTCCGACTACAATTACTATTAATCTCGAAAGAAAAGTAGGTTGTGGGACTAGAAGATGTGCAGGCTACCAAAAGGAGGACACCTCTTGGAGAAGGAAAAAGTGAACACCAAATTGCAAATAAATGAACAGATATTAACTATCGAATTGGTTTAGTTAACTAGCAGACTCTACATAAATTGATATTCTCACATATCATTAAAAATTCGAGTTTCAATATATTTATTTATTGAGACATAAGCAGTGAAATTGCCTGCCATAAATTAAGTCTTGAGTTAAGATCAAACCCATTTCCTAACAAATATAGGGTACAGAAGGGAAATAAAAATAAATAAATAGACAATGGTTGTTTCGACAAAAGCAATTTCAATGTAAAGGACAATATAAGAATAAAATAAAGCTAGTCACGTTTTAGAACAAATCATGACAAAACTAAATCAAAATATGCAAGTCGTTCTTACTTAATTAGTCGTTTATATAAATTTTTAGCGCGCTAAATATTTTGCTATCCATTAAACCATATAGAGCCCTTGATATATATATATATATAAAGTTGCCGATTTAATCTTACAGGAGTAAAATCATAAGTCGTTTTAGCAGAAAAAGAATTATAATTTATTAGTTTTCGACAATTTTCGTGTAATTACCAATGAGACCCATATGCCATTTTCTGTATGTGAGAGTTCACGAGCAAAACATATGGTAAGTGCAACATGGTTTACTCAAGTGAGGGAGGACTTGGAGAGAATACTATGCATTATTGGCATCCAAGCCAGATTGGGATGACTGATCATCAAAACATATAAAACTAAAGAATAATATGTAAGTAAAGGAGAAGGGAGAAACACTTTAACAATTTTTAGAATGGAAATGCGTAAAATCATAAAATTCTGGTAAGAGTGGAGATGGATACCTAGCGTGATAGCACAGAAAGCAATTTGCATAGTAAGAAAGAATAAAATGGGAAATGGAATAATAAGAACGTGAATTCAGATAAATGATAAGCATTACAACATATAGTGTGTATGCTTAAAAGTGAAAATTAATGATGTAAAATGACTAAGTTTATATCCAATTAATTGCAATAACATCCTGATATATATATCACACGGTATATTAATTATTAATTAGCACCATCTAAAACCATCCATCCTTTATTTGCACTTGGAAACAATCAATGCCTTGTTTATTGTATTATCACAATACTCTTGGATGCATCTTCCATAGACAAAAATGGGTATTAACTCCTAGCTCGATCTACCAATCTTTGACTTTCACCCTATTAGTATTTGGTTCTTGTTGTAGGTATTTTAGGCTCGATAAGGATATTCCTCGGTTGATGGAGTTAAAATGGGCTGCAAAAGTAGCATACCCAGGTTAAAAGAGCATCAAAGGTTACTTTGTGCAACCACTCTAACACCCAAGTTAACTTAAAGAGAGCATAGCTTGGGGTCATTTTAGCCTTCTCCATTTGGCTTACTTAGAGATGCCTTGGGGCTCGAATAAGGAGGACAAAGAGCCTGTGATTGGCAACCTAGGCTTCCTTGTTAACAAATAAATCCCTATAGCATCAGATAGATAGTCAACTCTATCTATATGTGCCATTTGTCTCCAATTGTCTTTTACACTAAAGAAGGGCCAAGTGTATTCTTAGGATTAGGAGCCTACGTTTATAATGAGCCATCAACACTTGTCCCTACTCTCATTGAAGGTTGGCTAGCAAGGGGAAGCTACAATGGTGAATCCCTTGAGTCTTGAGAATCCAATTGTAGTGTTGGCAACAATTTTGTTCATCAAGGTGCCAATTATTTAGGTTTAGGACAATGATGTAAAGTGGTTATATAGTGAGTGGGGCCATGTAAGGCCTACACGAAGTTAATCTTGAGTTACGGGCTCGGTGAGAAGGTTAATTTAAACTACATAAAGTCTTCCTCAATTTGATCCTAAGTTGAAGGTCAAGGGTGAGGGGTGGGTTAGATTGTTTAAGGTTTTCGCCAAGCTAATCTCGAGTTAAATGTAGGGTGAAAAGGGTAAGTTAGATCATGTAAGGTTTTCACCAAGATAATCTCAAGTTGAAGGTTGGGTGATAAGGATCCAATCCCTAAATCTATTACCTAAAGCCAAGCTAAAAGCTTAAAAGGCTTGGCCCATTGTGTCCTAGCACAACTAGCATAGGATGAGACTTTCTACTAAGTTCTAAGTCTTAGTTACTTCCTTTGAGTCGAGTACCAAACAACCATCTAGGCAAGGGCAACCTTTGACCTCTTAGCAATGAGCTTAAGCCCTCCTTAGTCTAAGTTGAGTTGTTTTGATCTTCTGACCTAACTTGATCTAGGTCAAGTAAATTGACCTGTTATAAACCCTACGAATTTAGCTATTTAAGTATAGAATCAAACGCCCAAACTGTAAATGATTTCCTGAAGTCAATAGAGCCAGTAAGATTTAAAACCAATTAAAAATCTCAATTCAAAACCAAAAGTGAATATGAAAAACCTTAAATTATCAATTGAACCTCTAATCGCATGCGAAAACCCTAAAACCTCAAGTATATGTAACAACAAAAGTTAACCTCGAACCTCATCAAAACCTTAAGATAACAATCAAAGACTTAATCACGTATAAATATATTAAACCCTAAATATGTAAAAACACTAGAGATTATACCCGGACATAATAAAAACCTTAAAACTATAACTTTAAGGATATAAAAGCACTAATTCACCATAATTTACCCTAAAACCCTAAGTGATAATATATCCTCCATATTATGTCATTTTATCGGTAAACGACTAAAGATAACTCTCAATTATGCATAAATATTTAGAATACTTAAGTGATCCCTTTGAAACTAAGATATTGCATCCTAGATCACATTTATCTTCTAAGTAATAATTAGGATAGTAATATATAGAGTTAAGGGTTTAGTTAATATTTAAGTTACATGTACTAAACCTTAATACCTTAAATAATACTTTTCATGATAATTACCTAAAGTGGCATACCAAATTATGTTTTTAGGATATAAATACTTAGAGAAAGATCCCATTACTTATTTTTACTAATTATTTCAACAAACCCCATATTTCGTTTCGTTTCCTTAATTTTCTTCCTAGTTTTTCTTAGTTACTTCATTATAAGCATTCATATTTCATTCAACTCTAAGAGAGTTGACCAAGTCAACATGTTGACAAAGTCAACAAATGTCATTTTCATCTAGAATTCTCTTCTCTTTTCTAATGATTTCTTCTCTTTTCTTTTAGATTTTCTTCCCTTTTTCCTCACTTCTTTACCGTCCACATCCCCTCCCATCTAGACCCCACTCATTTCTTTTTTTTAGAAACACAAATTAAGACAATAAAACACTCTCTTCTTCCTCTTCCCAAACTGTAAACCTACCCCCTTTACTCCTTATGCTCATATTCTTTCAACACTTCACTTTCACAATTTCTACTTACATAAATCAAGGAGAAAGAGGTATGTTATCATTTGATTATCTATGTTTTGTAGTAATTAGTTGTGTAAGTTAAGTTAGTATAGAAAGTTGGTATAATATGTGCATATGTGTTGTTGGAAGAGGAAGCTTCATATTCATGCTTGGAAGTGTAGGAATCTTTAGTACATGGAAGAAGAACATATGTGTACATATATCTAAGTATGTGTATATAAGAGTATACTCAATAAATACATGTATAAAGCTCTTTGTACATAAGTATCCATTATGTACATAACCTAAAATAAAGCATATACTAACTATACATACATATGCCATGCCAAATATGCCCTTAAAATACAAAAAGAATGAAATTGTGAAGATTTCTTAAGGGGGTAGATAAGGTATACGAAAATACGTATAAAAATATGTATGCCACCGTATGTGTATATGGGTATATGTATTAGTATATGTATAAGTACATAAGTATACATATTTGTATGTTATAAGTGTAGTTAGGTATATAACATATGTATATGTATGAGTACATAATGACATATATATTTACATGTAATGAATGAATTACATAAGCTATGACATTATCAAATGATTGTATAAGCCATGACATCATCAATTGATTATATAAGTGATGATATAAGCATAGATTTATAAAAAAAAAAAAATAAGATTACATAAGCATATAACATAAGTATATACATGTACTTAAAAGTCGAAAATCTCTTAAATCTTAAGACACTTCCTAAATTGAATAAAACTTCATTAAGTACGTGAATTAGTAATATCAATGTAAAATTCCATAAGTGTAAGAATCTAATGGATAATGAAACCATTAAGTACAAACATAGGGTATAAATATAAGTAATAGGACTAATTAAGCTTCAATAGTTAAAATTTCTATAAATTAAACCTATATCGTAAAACATGGGTCTTAATGTCTAAAATGGACATCACCGTGTGAACGTACATCCGAAAATGATGAAAAATGACTATAAGTTCGCAAATATCGGAATTAGAATGAAAAAGTTACAAAATATATAAAGGAAGTCTCATAACTTACAAATATAAGAAAATAGTTACTATTAACACTATTGAGTATAATAAACCCTATACACATTATACTTAGGTTATATTGGGGAAAACTAAATTAACTACAATAAACTTTTAGTTAACTAAGGAGTTTAATTTCTTAGAATACTTATAAGTGTTACTATATTTTAGATGTTCAATATTGAGTTCTAGAGACCCTAAAGGCTTAGAGAATGAGCAATAATCCAGGTGAGAAAGTTCTAATAACCTACTACTTGCTTGTGCGTATTACTTATATGATGTTTTGCTACTTGCTATTGGTTGTAGTTTAAATGACTATTCTGCTTGTATGCCATCATCTGTGTGATCATTTTTTTTAAATTGATAAATATAAGTATTAAACCAAAATAACCAATTATACTAGTCGCATGTCTATGACTTGGTAAAGGTATGAATGAAGAGTGCTAGCCTTGCAAAAATCTTAAGAAAAGTGTTTTTAGAAAAAACTTTTCTATCCTTAAACATATTTTTGTATGATTTCTCTAAGGGCTTGTGGAGCCATAAAGAATATTTTAACGTTAAGGCAAAGCTAGCATGGGTTCTCCACTTAATTACGAGAGGACTCGCTTTATTGTGCCTATAAGGCTTTGGTTAATTTTGGTTGCGAGAGGACTCACAAGTTTGTGCCCAAGGGGCCTTGGAGGGTGGATAGTCCTAGTTTGGAATCCCCCTATTTGGATTAAAACTCTTTTCTCGACTAGAGTAATAGTCAAGTGTTGCCTAGAGGGGTGATGCCCCTAGGTAGCCTCATGTGTGTAAGCTGAGGTGTCATATGCAGGTAAGTACAGGGGATAATCGAAGTATAGACAACGTAATTCTACACCTGCCATAGTTCCGGACTCTTATGAAAGTATTGCTTGCATTCATCGCGCATTGTAGACTCTGTAAATTCAACCTCCTAAACATAGTATCGGATTCGAGTGTCGTAGACATTTCTCTAAGTCAATAAAACTACATAAAATGAAAACCGACTAAAATTTTGAACCTGGAACTCAAAACAAACTTGAAAGACCCAATTATATAATTTGGAAACTCTTATCATGCAAGAAAACCACAATCCCTACATACGTGTA
>JAMXBB010000010.1:46116238-46338211 GCA_024138015.1 Lumnitzera littorea | reverse complement strand
CTATGTGGTATTGACGAGGGTAATTATCTCACTAAGCGTAAGCTTACACCCCAACAGTTCTTTTCCTTGCAGGTTGATCGATAGTTGGGAAACGGGATAGGAATCGAGTGCAGAGTGCTACCATTGAATCAGTATGATGAAAAGGCTTGTGTAGTTAATTCGGAATACTCCGAAAAAGTGACTAATGTCTCAATTAAGTTTAGTATATTTAGTAAGTTGAGAATTTCCTAGAATTGTCTATCTTATTTCGCTATTTTGGTAGGGGATACCGATCCTCTGTGGTTCTGAGGAATTGTATCCATAATTATTTATATTATGTAATGAATCAATGAACTAAAATTGAAGACTCTAGCAAATAACTATTTAGAGTCTTGCAATCTCTGACTTGCAAGGCGATTTTCTTATCATGGGTGCACACGTGATATGAAAATTTTAGACAATACTACTAGGCCCCTATTAGGGTCGCTACACACATGCATTCATGTTGTATATAGATAATTTGCCTACATATGTGATAATAATGTGTGAAAACTTGCTTGATCGATAGTGGTGAGGAATGAACTCACTAAGTTGTTATATGCTTACTCCCTCATAGTTTCTCTTGCAAGTTTATTTACATTGGGATTGAGATAAATCTCGAGTGCCAAGTATGAGATGAAGATATGTATCTTAGTATTAGGAATAGCTGAGTACTCTCTAGATAATACATAAACATCCTTTGTTGATAATTTAATTTTTCTTGTATTTCTTTTGTAATATTGGTATATCCTATCTTATTATTTGGTGTGGGATACCGATTCTCTACGATTCTGAGGAACTGTGAGGTATCAGACACTCATAGTTATTTATATTTGTATTTTATAGTAAATTAATTACTTAAAAATCAGTAACCTTAGTGATTAATCATTTAGAGTCTTGCAATCTCTAACTTGCAAGGCAGTTTTCATATCATGGGTATACATATGTTATAGAAATTTTAGGTAATTTTACTAGGCCCCCTGTAGGGTCCTGACACTTGCCTACTTCTTTCCCCATTTCTAATTTGTCTAAATGGGTTATCAAGCTATTTGAAGACCAAAGCGTTATTTTTGCCGAAAGACAAACCAAATATTCTACTTTACACTTTTGTAAGAATGCCCTATGTAAAGTGTCAAGCCTAAATCATGGTTTAATTTTCCTTATTTATATCAAACCTTATACCCATTTTAATATAAACCCTTAACTAGCAATTAAGGAAAGAAAATGCAAACGTTAGTAAAACAGTTTATTAAAACGCTTGGAGTCACCAATCAATCAAAGTTGTACAAAATTCAATTTTTCAAAATCGCAAACCAGAAATTCTAAATTCAGGGGCTATCTTATTAAATCTTAACAATCTTAGCTTGACCTTCCAAACTTAAACTTATTTTTTAGAAAACAAAGTTAAACAAAAATACCTTAAATGCTAAATAAAATAAAAATTTATTATATTTTATTTATTAAAAAATTAAAAAAAAAAAGAATTTATTTTATGTTGACGATGGGTGCTTATGTACTCACTACTCTAGCTCAGATTGTCGTAGTTTATTTTTTAGAAAAACTTAAACAAGTTGGCTTTTTCCTTTAGTTTTAAAAGGGTTTGAATTTACGTTTTTTATCCATTTAATTTGCTCCAAGAAAAACTAAAAACGTATAGCTAGCAAAAACCTAAAATTATTTTCTATTTTTGAAATCCTTTTTTCTTAAGCAATAAAGCTTTCAAAAAGTTTTCTTTTTATTAATTAATTTTGTAGAAAAGAGAAAGAAAAAAAAAATACTTTTCCAAAAAAATGTTCGAAATAGAAATGCATTTATAGATCTTTTTCTCATTTTTTGTTTTTTATTTCTAATAAACAAAAAAATGTATTAAAAATGAAACAAAAAAAAAAAGAAAAATGCTAATAGGAAAAAAAAAATGCGAAATGCTAACATGGAAAAAAGAGGATAAGTTCACATAGGGAAATAGATCCAAGTCAAGGAGCTAGGTTTGTAAGTCAAACTTGGGGCAATCAAGTTGGAGCTCTAAGTAGGTTGTGATCCGAGTTGTTGTGTAAGGAAGAAATAGTAGCCCAATGGAAGTCTCACGATAATTTTCGATGACCTTTTTGAGTAGGGAATGGGAGTTTGTTGATGTTTTTCTTAGACAAAAGAATGTTGATGGTGATACGATGGAATTTGGTGGTGTTGAAGGATATTTATGTGGTGGCGGTTTCGCATAACATTAGCTATGCAGTTTCAATGTGAGGAATGGATTTGGTTAGAGGTTCTAAAAGGTAGTGAATAAGTAGGTGTGATTATTTTCAAGCGAAGGTAAGTGATGTTATGAGTGCTAGGGTTTTTCGAAACCCCAAGTTTCTCGAGTTAGCAGTTATGGTAAAGAGTAAAAGTACATAGGATTGAAAGCTAATGGCATGAGGAGCTTGTTGAAGGTAGTAACTCAGCTTAAAAAGCTTTAAGCTTGTATGATTTCTAATGAGAGAGAGCTCCACAATAAAGAGTGAAAATTCTTGAGAAAGCTTATAGAGGGTATGGACTAAAGAGATTGGTGCTAGAACATAGAGCTTAACCCCCTATTTATAGTTTTGATGCTCGAAATGAGCTTGGAACATCTAGCAATGGAGGACTTGAGCCATGCAGTTTGAGTTATCCTTGCTTGAATTTGCTTCAAACTTGAGGAAAAAAATTGTTTTGATTGAATAATCTAGGTAAGGGGATGTCAACAAGTATCAATCATAGCTTGTAAACTCTTATTTTTGCCATATGGATGTAGATTTGTAACGTATAATTGAAAATACTTTCATGATATTTCTATTTTTCTTAAGGTCAATTTGATCTAATAAATTGTTGAATTTGGATGCCAAAAGGATAGAATCCAAAGTAAGCTATGTTGGTAATCCCATAATGTAAAGATTTAGGAAGGATTGATGGAAAAATGGATTGAAAAAAAGGTCTAGAAGATGAGGGTCCAATAAGGAAAATGTGGCTGTTTTGGGTGTTTTAGAAGTAGAGAAGATGATGATGTGGCAACTACATATTGCCATGTCATCCATGTAGACTAAGGGATAAAAGCCACCTGTTGTAACAATGCATTGCAGTGAAGAATGGAGAGAAAAAAAAAATACGCACCTAGTGAACTTTGAAGGAATCAAAACCAAGCCTTCTATTAATATGTCCAAGCTCTTTACTAGATGGGCTGTTGACTGGTGTCCTATTTTAATGTAAGAACTTAAACAAAAGGTATTTTGATTATAACAAAATATATGTTAACTCGAATGAAAGGTATATCTTATATTACTAATCAAGTTACCTAGTTTGCAGTACAAATAAGTTATATTATTGAAGAAACTTAAATGGATCAAAAGCTAGAATAAAAGTAAAGATAAGTTCTGAATAAGGAATAACAAGATTAGAAGTTATAAAGAATCAGAAGTGAAGCATCATCAGTACACTCAGAACCAGAAATAACTACTATTAGAAGCTAATCAACTGAAGGAAGAACAAAACTGATTAGAGAAATGTTTACAACTTAGAACGATGATGTTTTGATCAAGAAGCTGATGAAGACATGGTCACATTTTCCTAAAGATGAAGGAAGAAAAGAAAAGATTGTTTAGAAGCATAGGAACTAACCAAAAGCACAAGGATTGAACAGAAGAATATATTGAAAGCGTATACTAAGACAAGAAATGAATTATGAATAGTACTAATATAAGGTAAGCGCACCTATCGTTTGATAGTATAGTTTAAAGAACGGATGGCGTTCCTACAAGGACTATAAATACTAATATTAACAATCTCCTTATTATCTAACCAATAAACTTGAATTCAAGAAACTTAAAGAATTTAATCTAAGTTACTGCTAACAATTGATTGAAAGATTAACTAAGACTCGATTAAAGAAATTAACAAGAAAACAATTAAATTGAAAATTAATTCAAGATTTAATATCATACCTAGATCTTGTTTCCCTTAGAATTACACATGTAACTTCTATTAAAGATTATCTAATACAATCCTTAATTTTCTTGAGCAGGAGAATTTTATGTTAAAGTTAATAACTTTCTCAAGTCTATTAACTCTAATCTTTAGATCACCTATTACAATCTCTTTTCAATAGCATTACCCAAAGATAACATTACAAAACAATGAATTCTTTAACTATATAAATCAAGATCTAGAAAGACTTTACAATTTATCTCTAAACTTACAAGAATTTTTATCAATTATGCCTAAATTTAATCATATAAGAAATCTCTCAATTCTCTTACACAATATTAGATTTCAGATTGACACCATATGAAATATTAATTTAAAATAAGCAAGCACACTTAATTGGATTAAGAAAATTAAAGATCTTTATTAAATCCAATAAAACCAGCGTCGCATAGAAATTTTAGGTTCTACAAGACCTAGACACAATGGATTTACTTGCTATTCATAGAAAAGCAACAATCTTGATCAAAATCTAAAGAAGAAATAGAAGAAAAAGCCATTAAATCTATAAAAATTCTTAAATCTTGAATCTTAAAGTGTGTTGCTCTCTTGAGTATTCTGCTTCTTTGAGCCTTTCAAAAAATTTTCTAAATGAAGGTGACAAAAATCCCTAAAAAGCCTTTATATAGGAGAAGTTGATTTCATTAAGTTGTTACAAACAACACAACTTAGGGATACAGTCCTGTTACTTGGTCATGTCAATTACCAATATGCCATATCTCAACAAATCTTCCTAAATCTTCGCTAAATCTTCTATTAACACAACTTGAGATATGGTTGTGTGTCCTAGGTTATATCACTCACTATAAATGACTCTTCTTTACTCAAAATTTTTTACTGTAATTGACAAAGTCATATTATTTACTCATGTTGCTTCAAAACTTCTTCATTTTAACTCTAGTTTGAGTGAAACTTGTTTCTATTTTCTTGTTTTCTTCTAAAAATCATTTCAAGACCTAGAAATCAAGATATTACTTAATTATCATTTTTGTAAAATAAATACAAATTTCAAGAAAAAATCACTAAAATTCGCTATATATAATATAGTCAATTAAGAGTTTATCAAGTACAATAAAACAAAAAAAATGAAGTGAACAACTATTCAAGACCTAGTATCATAGAGATATACGTTGGTAATATATCTAATCTAGCCAAGGGATACAAAAGATACAAAAGCTTTACATACAAAAACTATAGTGCAGTAATATTATAAGAATTAAGAAAAGCTTCTAAGTATACAACACAACTATGAAGAAAAAAATCATTTGATAGATAAGTGAATTTGCATATGATAATAAAGAGTTGAAGATTACAAAAGATTTGAAAAATAATGGCTATCAACACCTATTAACATACAAAGTACAGTTGAACATCGAAGTCACAACTATATTAGAAGATAAAAAATCAACAAAAAATGAGAAAAAAAAAGAACAAGGATAAGAGAAGTTATAAGAAAAGGAAAAGAAAAGAAACTTTTGAAGAAAAGAGTTATCAAAGTTTATTATTGAGAAGAGAGGGATAATTAATTGTGCTACGATGAAAAAAATCATTTGACAGGTAAACAAATTTACATATGATAATAAAGAGTTGAAGATCACAAAAGATTTGAAAAGCAATGGCTATCAACTACTATTACCTTACAAAGTACAATTGAACATTGGAGCCACAACTATATTAAGAAAGAAGAGATGAAAAAATAAAAAATAAAGACAACAAAAGTAATAGGAAAAGAACAGTTTGAAGAAAAAAGTTATCAAAGTTTATTGTTGAGTTTATACACACTTTCGTGATTATAAGAGAAAGATAAGTACTTGTATGAAAGTACAAGAGAATTTGTTATTGTTGAGTATTGTACAAAAGTGTGAGAAAATCTATTGTAATCCTTAAAGAGTTACTAATCTCTTCAAAAATTAGTGGAGTGATTATTTAAGAGAATTTAGAGATATATTCTATAGACTTACAATTTAGAGATAAGGTGCCTAGGAACTATTGATCTTTGTATACAAGTTTCCTTTAAATAGTGAAACTATGGAGAGAAGAACCATATCTCTAGCCGTAAGTTGGAAGAGTAAACATACTCATATGGAGAAATCATCATAAATAGCAGTCTAATCTTCTAAACTCTATCTTTTTACTTTACATGCAATTTATTTACAACTTATGTGATTGTTTGATTAACTATGCATTTCATATTTATCAGAAACATTAGGTTAAGCTCAAAACTGAGAATTATAATATTTGTTATTGTAAACAAAATTGACTATGTAACTGTAGGTTATAGAAAGAATAGAAAGATACACATAATAATTTGCTTTAATTGTTGAAAACTAAGATATGTTCATAGAGAACGTCTAAGGAACTAGGAATCACAAAATAAAAAAAAAAAAAGGTTAGAATTTTTCTTAATAGCCATTTCATAAATAGATCTAAGAAAAGAATCAAAATCTAACAATAGAAATGTACTAGATGATGTTTTTGTAGAAATAGAAAGGCTATTAGGTGCAGTATCTAAAGCCAATGATAAGATCTCAAGATTAAATAGTAAAAATAAACTACTAAAGTAGCTTAATGAAGAATTAAAGTACAACAATAAAATCTTGACCAAAGAGAATTCTTTGCCTTTAAAGGAGAAGGAACATAAAACTTAGCTTAAGAATGAAAATCAAAACCTAAAGAAAGATGTAGCAAAATTAAATGTTATAGTTAATCCTCTCTCCATCACGATCAAAGAAATTTATAATAAAACTATGAGCAACAAAGAAAAATTGAATTAATTATTAGAAGGATAAAATTCCAAAAAGGAAACTGACCATGTGGCATAAAAGGGCTCAAAAGACAAAAAGAGATAACTTAAACGAAAAACACATCATTAGAAGGGAAGTTAAGGAGTGAGAAGAAAAATCTTTACTAACACATGGATAATAAAGGTGATAATTCCAAAATAATGTTAATTAACAAAATCCTCAAGGTATGTCAAAGGGATACATGTCTGTTAATAGAGTTATTTGTTATTTTTGTAGTAAGATTGGTCAAGTAGAAAGAAACTGTTTCTATAATCATAAAACGTGGCTAAATTAGCAAAAATCAAAACTAATCTAGGTAATAAAAGAAAAAACATAATAAAAAGCACATAATCTTTTCTATAGTGCTAAAGGCCAATATTTTTCTAAACCCTATAAACCTCCATTTAAAAACCCCAAAATTTTGTTTCCCTCTCTATGAAAGTCCTCTTCAATAATTAGCTCAAGAAAAACCTTAAATTTTCAATTTCACATACAATTCAATGACACTAAAGAAGTTAATATCCTAAGAGACAAGTATAGAACAAAAGAGTAAATCAAAAAAGGAAGGAAAAAAAAAAACTTAAGAGAAAGTTATTGTCTTTGATTATATCACCAAAGTTGTCAAGGTAAACAATGTTGATTTTAAATTCTTCTTAAACCATGGAATAAGTCTTAAAAGCATATGTTAGAGCTACATGGTTAAGTAAAGTTTTGTGAATTAGAAAAAGTGATTTTGAAAGGGGCAATTAAGGAATTCTACTTTAATCTCAACATGAAAAGGACGGATGTTTTAGAATCTAAAATAACAGATGTTGCAATGAGGATTACCAAGACATAAAAATTATTTTGCAATAAAAGATGTGAGAACTCACCCTCCTTTATGAATTTGGATGAAAAAGGAATTGTTTAAACAATTGAATGACGTAGAAGAAGTGTTTCATGAATTGAAGGAACCCTATAATCATTTCTTTTCTATGATAGTCAAAATCAAAATCTTGTATAATGTAGTGTTTACATTTTTCCTACCTAAGTCAAGCAATATTGTTAATGTAACTCTTGAACATGTCCAAATGACTTTAGTAATTTTGTTTACATATGGGTATGACTATCTTGACTGGATGATCAAGCACATCCATAATATGAAAGGAAGAGGAAATGTAATACTAGGAAATATTATTAGCAAATTAATGGGACTTAAAGAACTCTTGTAGTAAAAAAAATCTCAAAGCCCTCTACTGAACCAAAGACTATAGGTATAGAAACCTTTCCTAGTATGAACTGGGAAGTGAAGGACTTATTCTAGAGTACTAAAGAAAAAGCGACCTTTGATGTGAGTACATTGCAAGAAGTAAAAAGCAAAGGAATAAAGATGAAAAGGGAATCCAAAAGTAAGAAGAGGCAAAGAGTTTTTGAAGAATTTCTCGATAAGGAAAGAAAGGCTATTTTCATCTAAACTCCTAGAACTTTTTCCAAATTCCTGTGAGTTATCCCAAGAATTTATCTTAGAAAAAACCTTAGTGATGCTCATTGAATAAGAGACATACATTGAGAAATTTGTTGAAGGAGAAAGAACAAAAATTGATTGTCCTAAAGAATCTCAAACTCTGAGGATGGATACTGTTACCGATATTGCTTAAGTGCATGCTGAGCAACTAGGAGAAGAAGAAAGAGAAAATGAAGACAAAAAAGAGGAAGAAAAAGAAAAAGATGAATTAGAAGGAGAAGTCTCCTCTAAAGAAGAGAACAATAGTCATGAGGAAGACAACAATCTAAGGATGCACGTAATAATTTCTAAGAACCTTGGAGAAAAAGAACAAGAAAAATATGATGAGAATAGAGAAAGAGTACATAAGGATGATGAAAGTTCAACTTTTGAACTAGAAACATTACCTCTCCATCTTACTTTAACTAGAAGAGTTAAGGATGTAATTAGGAATGAAATTGGATAGATTACAGAACAAGTAAAAGAAGCCATTAGTGGAGACCTTACTAAATCTATTAAAGGATGTAATTAGGAATGTAACTATTGCAATATTGAAGGAAGAAGTGCCTTTAAGAAACAATTTTTTGCGACTAAGATTCTTGAAAGAATTGAAATTGTTAAAAGGAATGTCTTTAGGATAAAATAATTATTAGGAGGAAAGTCCAAAGGAAGCACTTCAAACATAATTTTTTCATCCAGATCACTACCGCCATCTTCTAATTGAAAGATATTTTTCTAATTCCTATTTGTTGTATCTTCTAATTGAAAGATATTTTTCTAATTCCTATTTGTTGTTCAAAGATTGTGCTTGGAAAAATTATTTGGAGTCTCATAGATGAAACATCATTTATGGAAATTTACTATCAAGGTTTGACATGTCTTGATCTTTGTCATGATGAGAATGCACTAACAATTTTACAAAGAGTAAGAACTCTTACAATTTAGTAAGATAAAAGGAGCATATATAGTTTAGCTAACATTTTTCTTGCATAAACAAGTCAATCAGAACCAATGAGTTTTGAAAATCTCTTCAAATGCTTGATATGTGCATAAAAAAGATTCCAAGTGCATCATTTTGAATTTTTATAAGTATATTATGTTTGATTTGATGTGTAAGAGATAAAGTCATGACAAGAAGTTGAGACGTAATCAACATTTATCATGATATTAGTGAATTTTATGTAAGATGAGCTTATCAAAATGAAGTCTTTGAACATAAAATGTGTATGCTTTCAACTTTGAGTACAAAACCTGATAAAACTTTTGCAGGGTTTTACATATCAAAAGTTCTGATATGACACATATGATTGATGAGTGATTATGATACACTTATTTTAATGAGAACATTATAAACTATTACATTTTTTTACTAAGCATGAGCATAAAATTGACACAAAGGAAAAAAGAAAAGAAAACATACTCATTTTTATTAGAGAAGTAAACACTTAATTTTATCAAAACCCTTATGGATATATTGTCATTTTAATGATAACAAAGAGGCGGAGAATGTAAACCCCTAAAATTTTCGATCTAGCTTCTGAAATAAACTCAACTATGTTAAACAATTTAGGAGTTGACAAGGCTAATGAAAGTAAAAACCTTAAAAGAATTAATCAATTGCATAAGAAACCTATCTACCCTAAATGTATCTAAATGCTAAAGATTTCATTCAAAAGTGATAGAAACCCTAAAATGATCACCTTAAAGACATATGTACACTAATTCATCATGATATATCCTAAAACCCTAAATTGATAATATAATCCTCGTATTTTGCCAAATCATTAGTAAAAAGTTAGAAATGACTTTCATTCATGCATATATGTTTTGAATCCTCAAGTAATCCTTTAAAAACTAAGATAATGAATCATAGATTACATTTATCTCTTAAGTATATGATTAAGGTAGTATTACATAGAGTTAGAGGTATAGTTGAAGATTAGGCTAAATATAGTGAACCTTAATACCCTAATTAGTACTTTTCATATTAGTTATACTAAGTAGTTTACCAAATGATGTGTATAGGTTATAAATACCTAAAGTAAGACCTCATCATCTATTTTTACTAATTAATTCACCAAATACCTCATTTCCTTTCATTTCTCTTAATTACTACATTATGTGTATAAAATTACATATGCTTAAGGAAAGTTGACTAAGTCAACACATGTTGACTAAAGTCAATAATTTGAAAAATCAACAAAAGACACTAATGCTTAAAAAAAATATCTAAACACCTAATGATGGCTTTTCTTTCCTTTTTTTTTTTTTGGTTTTTCTTTTCTTCCCCTCTACCTTAATTACCATCCACTTATCCCCTTTTAGACCCCACCATTTCCTTTCTTCCATAATCAAAACAAAACAAAAGAAACAAAACAAAAAGCCCCTCCATTGCCGTGAGCTTTCCTTCTCCATTTCACTTTCATCACTTTCCTTTTTGTCCCCTTAATTCCAACACAAACTAAGGTATGTACTTAAGTTACTTTATGTTGCTTTCTATTATTCATTAGTTAGGTAATTAGATAGATTAGATAAGTAGACATGTGTTATGTATGATCTTGTAGATTAGGACATAAAGTTCCCATCTTTAAGTGTAGAAAGTTAGGAACCATGAAGAAGAGGAAAGGAATACATGTGTACGTGCTCTTAAGTATGTGTACATAAGGAAATGCCAAAAGAATACTAGTATGGGAATCTTTGTACATGGTTATTTACCATGTACATAACCTAAATTAAGATAAAACCTAACTATACATACCTATACTATACTAAATACACACTTAAAAACACAAAAGAATGGAATTAGGATGATTTTCTTAAGAGGAAAATTAGGCATACGAAATTATACAAAAATACGTATATGATCGTATAGGTATATGAGTATGTATACAAGTATAAATATGGTATAAGTATAAGTATATATTTAAGTATACTAGTATACATATAAGTATAGTAAAGGTATATGTACATAGTAGTTTAATTGAAGTGTACATAAGACATTAAGACATTACATAAGCATGAGGTAAGGCTTATGTAATTAAATGATGAAGTAAGCAATGAGATAATCAAAAGATGACATAAGTAATGACATAAGCGAATGATGATGTAAGCAATGACATAAGCGAATGATGATGTAAGCAATGACATAGGCATAGGTTTAGAAAATGAGAAAATAAGAAGAGTGTACAATAATTAGGTACCTAACTTAGCAAACCTTAAGACACCTTCTAAATTGGATTATACCTAATTAAGTACATCAATTATCAATAGCAAAGTAAAATTCTCTAAGTATAAGAATTTAAGGGTTAACTAAATCATTAAGTATAAATAAAGGATATAAATATGAGTAATAAGATTAATTAAGTTTCCATAATTAAAATTTTTATAAATTTAGTCAATATCGCAAAACACGGGTCTTAACGTCCAAAACGGACATCACCATGTGAACATACGTCCAAAAACGATAAAAAACGACTATAAATTCATAAATATCAGAAATAGAATGAAAAAGTTTTATACGAATAATAATAAAGTCTAACTGGATAGAAGTTGATAGCAATTTAAGTAAAATTAGATAAATAGATATTTAAAATTATTAGTTAATTCAATTACTTACTAGCATTATCATATCATAATGATCAGGTAATCCCGAAGTGAGCGAGGATCTCCCGATCGATTACTACTATTAGGGCGAGTCGGCATGACCGAGTGAGTATTTACCCTATGATTCCATGCTTGTTTGTGATTGTAGATAATGGACTTAAATATTATTGTTAATTGACTATTGTGTAGGGTTTGGGAAACGCTTATGTATGATATTGTGTGTTGAGTTGTGAATTTACCTTAAATACAGATAATGCCTTATTTGTTGCATGGTAGTATAGAAAATGATTGTGTGTATTATTGGATGGTCACAGCATAATTTGAACTTAACTATGCTTGGCTTATAAATAGAAACTAGAACATGCATTAACATGCATTGCATAGATACAATTCTGACTGTCACATCACATGGAGGTAAAAAGAGGCCATTCGGGAGTTATTATTATTAATTTATTAGTTCTGTACGGTGTACTCATACAAAATGACCTTACCGTGGCCTGCGAAAACACTAGGCATTAGAGGCACCAACCGCCTGGCTAAAGGTCGAGTCTAGAGGTCTCCGTTTAAGGGTGAGTGTAGACTGCGAGGGCCCACTCATGATTATACTAGAACTTGGTTTTTATGAAAATAAAAGGATTATTTGATTTAAGTACAGAACGTGAAGTTCCATAGTAAAGTAAGTTTAAGTATAATACCCGAATCTAATTGGTGCCGTGTATACTCCAACCCTGACTTCGGAGGGCGTTAAATCTAAGTTACGTATATGAATTAGTTAATTATACGTATCGTTTAGCATTCTGGTTGATCATTCATTCATATGCGTGAATATAATGTATTTATAACTTACCTGTAGTGTCGTTGAGGGTTTTGCTCACTAAGCTTAGGCTTACACCCCTTTAGACTTTTACTGCAGGATAGCCTATTCATAGAGGTTGGTTGAGAGATGCCACGGGTTAGCTTGGGGACTTGGGCAAGAGCGAACAGTCCTGTGTATTGAGAGAGAACAGTTTATGTAGACTTTTACTCTCGTACTTACGTTTTACTTGTATTATAAACTTAGATTTACTAAATTACTATATATTGTAAGCTTTATAGTTCAAACTTTATATAAATATGTTTGTGTGATGATATCATGTGAATCTGTGTGTTCTCAAGAAACTAATGATTGTAGAGCCTTATATATTGTGTGAAGAGTTCTTGATTAGAAGGGTAACCAATCAGGAGTTCTTCGTACAGTATACGGCGTCTGCCATAAGTAGGCCGTCCTCAATTTGTGATAGAGAAAAACTATGAAGAATGATAATCAATTGAGAGAAAAATAAGAAAAATGATGAGAGAAATGAAAGAAAGTTTCATGGAAAGCATACACATTAGGGGAAGAGAAAGATGAAACAACTTTAAGGGAGAGAAAGTTGCAAAAACCATAAATTAAGAGAACAAATTTTAGCAAAAAGAGAGATAACCTATTAAGAGGGATAAATAGTAGCTATACAAGTTAGAAGATGTTTGAATATGATATAGTTTGTGTGAATTTTTCATGAATATCATTTTTTGCAAACGAAAAATATTTTGTCATAAAAAAAAGTAGAAGATTGTTAATGTAAGAATTTGAACAAAAGATGTTGTAGTCAAAAATTAAGTAGGTCTTTATGATCTATAGGAGAGAAAATGTAAGGCTTTGGGGGTGCTGAGTTTAGTTCAACGTAGCTACTCTGATGTTTAAGTTAGATAAGTGTTTAAAAGTAAGTAAGTGAGTGAATCGTTAGAGTGTGTAGAAAGCTTTTAATGTTTGATTTCCCATATTTATAAATTTTTATCTGATAATTGCTTTGAGAGGCAGTTGAACTGTTAGTGATACATGGCATCTTCTAATTTTAATCATGTCTAAATCGTAGGAAGAAGTGGGCGATTGAGTAGTTTTCATTAGGATAACTATAAAACTATTTGCACTCTTATCTTGACATTTGAATATTTAAACTTTATTGGCTAGGCTTTAGCAACCTAGCCTTAAAAGGCCTTGATTAGCAAGGATGTTGTGAGTTAGTGAAGCTCTAGGAATAGGTTGATAGTTAGAACAGAGCATAGTCAATGTATTTGATATAATAGCTGATTTACAATAAGTCAACATTGTGCTAAGCATCTAGCTATTGGGATGAAAGTCTACTCTCAACATCTGCCCTTCGACTCCCATTGTAGATAACTTAAGTATGGGGGCATTACTTAAGTAAATTTTTAGCATTAATTAGAGTAAGCAAGTGATTGAACTTGTGCTATCCTTAGAGCAACACAATTGCTAAACTATTGAACGTTTCCCCAATACTTTGACAACTTTATTTCTATGCATCTATGTCGAGCTATGTCTTAAGGGAAGTTTAAGTTTCAAGCTTTAGGGTTATGACCCATCACTTCTGTACTTCCTCGAAACATGTGTAGCAACTGTCATATTCATAATCATAAGGCCTACACATTCAGTAACTATCAAAGAGACATCATTTGTTGGATTTGTCCTCATTACATGTGTCCGCCACTAAAAACATCTGAAATCAAATCAAATGCCAACTTTCAAGAACTGCTACTTTTAACATCTAACCTTCATAAATTCATTCTCAAAATCATTTTCTTCTCCTTCCTTAACCCTCCTCTTTTTTGCAGAATATTCTGCATCCTTCTTTCTTAAGCTTTTGAAAAACTCCCTTACACTAAGCTTCTTCACAAACTCCCTTCAAAGTTTGTAGATTTCTTAGAGTCTTTAACACAGTACACAAGTATAGTTCTTATTAGCATTGCACATTCTTCTAATCCTTCCTTTAAACCTACTCCCTCTAGTAAGATGATAAAGCTAACTTCAACTAATGGCTACGATGGTGGCTTGACTACTAGTTGCAATAGTACAATAGATAGGTATGATAAACTAACTAGGATTGAAGCTCTTCCATAAGATGAGTATCTCGATGGTGGTAAAGATAGGAAACCCTTAGTTTATCTCTCTAATAATATTAAGTATGATATTAAGGCTCCAAATGGAATTCAGAGCCATGTCGACAAGGAAGATGTGGCAAAATATGAAGATTATTTTGTAAGGTTTCCCAATGATTGGAAACTTAGGAAATTAAGAAAGGATGAAAGGGTTAGTTTTCTAATCGAAGGGGAACTTCATGTGTGTATTTGAAGTATTTTGATTTTGGTTTGCATCTTCCCTTCTTTAACATTTTTAAGGCTTTTTTCAATTATCTTCGTGTTTCGCTGAACGTGTTCTTGCCAAAAACATATAGGATTTTAATAGCCTTCAAAATGATCTACGAAGAGGTAAAAGTTAGAGTTATTATCCAACTATTTAGGATTTTCTTTTCAATCAAGTGTCAAAGTGATGAGTGGTATTATGCTGCCGCTAGATATAAAAGGTAATTTTTTGATGGGTTGGAGTCTAAGATCCATGCTTAGCATGATAAGGTTATATCCATAAGGTCGTAAAAGCACTTAGACTTTTAAATTAAGTGAACAAAACCCATTTACATTAGGGATATTAAATTATTGCCTAATGATGAGTTGCCACTAGAAAGATTGAAGAAAAGTGGCATAAGTGGTTCTATTGGAATGTTGAAGTGATTATTCATTTTGAAAGCGGAGAGTTGATCTTCTTCGATGAGAAGGAAGAAGGTGCTAACCAATCTTTTTACTATGCTGAGCCAAGCAAGTTGAACCGATGTCCATCAAATGTGTCATGGGGGGATCCTTTTCTCTAAGCTTTGTTTGACACAATTTTGTAAGTTCATCTTTCTTTGTGTTTTGTTTATGAATCCCTTTTTATTATAGATGTGGGGGTTAGAGAGGTTGACCCCAAAAAACTTTTAGCCTAAGCTAAGGCTAAGAAGAAGAAGCTAAACATGAGAGCTTTATAAGTTACTTGAGGGCTAGAAGTCCTTCCTCAAGAAGCTGAGAAGAAGAGGGCACTTAACAAGCCTAAGGCTACCCCTGCAAAGAAGACCACTGATATAGACAAGTACAATTATCAAATTATAATATAGCGGATATAAGTCTGCGCTAATCCGTTAGAGATCTCCAGTACTAATACTAGCCTTAATCCTATTATCTAACTGGAAAATTGTGATGAGTTAAGTGTAGACTCTGTAAATTTAACCTTCTAAACATGATGTCAAACTTGAGTATCGTAGGTATTTTCTTAAGTCGACAAAACCACATAAAATGAAAACTGACTAAAATTTTAAACTTAGAACTTAAAACGAACTTAAAAGGCCCTATTATACGATTTGGAAACCCTTATCATGCAAGAAAACCCCAATCCCTATATATGCGTACTTTTAAAAATGTAAACCTAAACTTAATAGAAACCGTAAATATTAAATTATAAAAATTTTTAAAACTCTATAAAATTATCTTAATGGTTGAAAAGTCATAAATCAATAAAATTATTTTACTTGTATACATATGTAGTCCCACAATATGTATATATATATAAATATATTAATAAGCAACTTCCTTCTCTTTTCTTAATCTATCGTATGATATATATATTGCTGCATAATAAAGCGATGGTTTGAAATAATTAAGCCAATTGAACCTTAAGCTCCTAAGTGTAAATCAATTATTCCCAAGTTGGTGAAAAACCTTAAAACATATATAAACTCACTCGAACCCTAAACCTTGGGATAATGAGGGATTTATAACACTAAATAAATAATTAAAAATATAATTTGAATAAATTTTATTCAACTCTAGAAAATTTTAAAATTTCTTAAGAAGCAAATCATAACCTACAAATTAATTTAAGAATCAAGCCCTAAAAAGAACTTCATATAAGACAATTCCCTTATTTTTACTTATAAGCTATGTTACGTATGGATAAATTGTAAACCCTACTTTTAGCGGACTTGTAATTCAACTAAAAGTACTTCCCAAATGATCCCAAGGATAAACTAAGCTAAAAATTCAAGTTTACATTTAAAAACGAATTTAATTTTCCAATTCGAAACCCCATTATCGATAAAACTCGAATATGAGAACCATAGACTCTAAACCCAAAACCCTAAAACAATTAAAAACTTGTAACCTTAAACGGCTAATTAAGAATTTAATTTGAATAATTTTATTCAGCTCTAGAAATTTTCATAATTTTATAAGAATTAAATCATAACTTACAAATCAATTTAAGAGACAAACTCTAAAAGAATTTCATATAAGATAATCTCTTTATCTTCATACATAAGATTTGTGCACATAAATAAGTAAACCAACCAATTATCCTAAATAACTTATCAATTGATAAATATAAACCCTACTTTTAGTGAGCCCATGATTTAATTAAAAATACTGTCTGAACATTCCCAAGGATCAATGAAATTGAGAACTTAAGTTTACATTTAGAAACAAATTAAATTTTTCCAATTCAAAAAAAAAAAACAATTGTCGAGAAAACCTGAGCTTGAGGAACTACGAGCTCTAAACTCACCTAAGACCCTAAAACCTAAAAAAATTAGGGAATTTTGACCTTAAGTGACTAATCAATAATTTAATTTGAATAATTTCATTCAACTTTATAAAATTTCACAATTTTATAAAAATCGAATTATAAAGTACAAAACAATGCAAGATGAAAATCCTAAAACAATTTCCTATAAGACCATATCCTTATCTTCATGTCTAAGCCTTACATATAAATAAGTAGACCAACCAATCACCTTAGATGACTTATCAATTGAGAGTTGGAATCATTTATCAATTGATAACTTATCAAAAAACTAGTGATAAGACATTTCCCTTATCACACCACAACTTATACTACATATGGACAAGTTATCACATTTTTTTATGTGTTCAACTTTTAATTAAGTGACAAAACAACACCATGCCCTATTTGCTCCCTACTTGGACGATTGGAAAACAAGGAAAAGAGAGGCCATGCCTTGTCATTTATCCATCACTCAAATGTCTTACATATCTACTATTCACCCCTTAATACTTACATCATTTAGTCTTATAAAAAAGTTAGCATTTGTGCATACTAAAAGACAATCAATTAAAGCTTCTTACACACACTTCTTCTCCCATTCAAAAATCTGCCACTCTCTCCCTCTTTCACTCTCATTTTCACTTCCTTTTCTCTCACTTTAAACACAAATCAAAAGAAGAAATTTAATCCCACAAAAATCCTAACATTGCCGCCACTATTTTTGCTTCCATACTTACAGTACCAAGCTTTATTTTGTGCCCTCTATTTGTTAACTTCAAAAAGCACTTTTAGAAACTTTAAAATATCCTCAAAACCCCACTTCAAAGATCGAGACTCTAGCTTTCAAAAGAACTTACAAGAAGAAGAAGGAAGACAACAAGCTAAGAGGATACTTAGTTACACCACCACTTTGTTTTCACTTTGACAACGAGTAAGATGTTTCTTTGTGTTAGTGGTTTAGTGTTACATGTTAGGAGACCATGTTTTCATGAAGATATTAGCATGATCATAAGATAATAAAATAGCTAGACCACATTAAGAAGTAAGCTTGTGAACCCCTTTACATGAAAGTTGAAATATAAGTATGCTAAGTTGGTATTATGTGAAGATATATATTTAACACTTAGAATGAAAGATTTTAAGTTAAGAAAATCATGAAATGTATACATGAAGGAGGAGACATTATGCTGGATGTAGAGTGCATGTGAGTCATTTAGATGTTATTTTCATTTCTATTAAGTTAAAAATGCTCAAACCTAGCTTTAGGTAAAGGAAAATCCATTACATGAAGCTTTTATAAAGAAACCAACCTTGTGAGATATGAACTATGATATGGAAGCTGTGATAAGTATGAGATCTACTATTTTCATGTAAAGTATGAGCTAAGTAATCATCCCATGGAAGAGAATTTAAGTTAAGATTTGAATATAAGTAGCCTAGGTTCATAATCTAACCCTTAAACTTAAGGAAATGATGAAACAAGTTGAAAAACCAAATGAGAACCTCTTGGATTCATCACGACCAGATCTGGAACATAAGTAAAAGCTACTTAAAAACATGATAAAACCAAGTGAACAAAGTGAAAAGATCAACCAAAACAAGTATAGCAAGTATACAAAGCCTAAAACTCAAAACCGAGCCTAAAACTCTCAAAACGAGCCTAGAACTCTAAGTTAGGCCTTTATTAAAAATTCTGACTAACACTTTAAAATATTAAGAAAGGTTGTTTTGAAGCCCACAAGAAGTCCACCTAAGACTCCATAAGCCCAACAAAGTTACTAACTTTAGTTTGAACAAAAAATAAGCCCATTTAACAACTTAAGCCCACATAATCGCCTAAGGAGTTGTTGTTGGCACTAAGAGTGTAAACCAAAGTTGGAAATCTGACCTTAAGGAGTATTTTAAGTTTGGAATAAAGCCCTAAGCTCAAGCCCAAAGAATTTCCCAAGTTACCAAAAAGCCCATTAATTAAACAAAGCCTAAAAGCACTCCAAATCATGAGGATCGCTACTGTTCTGACCTATGGGTAGTTTTGCATGCCTCATCATGAAAGTCTAACCTCACCACATTAAAGTACACTCGAAAACGATGAAGATTGACTATAAGATCATAAAAATCGAATTTAAAACGAGAAAGTTATACGCGACTAAACTTTTAAGTAAAATCGGGAAAAATTATTAAACCAAGTCAAAAGTATAACTTAAAGGGTTCTAGCTTAGTTTTTTAGGTTTTATTTCAAATCCTTATAGTATCATATTTGTGATGTCCAAGGGACCCGGCTTTTGAGAAACGACCTATCCCGGATTATTTTGATTGATCCGCATGGCTGAGTGAGTAAATTCCCAATGACTCTTTACTTGATTTTACTTGTAGAATAAATGCACCTAAACATATATATATAAATTTAGATGCTTGTGGGATATGGGAAATACATGTGTATAAATTTGTAAATGAATCTGATGGCTTGTTAATTATATAATAATGGGATTTGTTTGTAATAATTTATACGTGCAATTGTATGGAATGAAATTGTCTAATCACCTTGAAAATCGAGTTAATCACTTATACGATTAAGAAATTAAAATGAATCATGCATTTCCCATATTGCATACGAATAACACCGACTGCCGCTTCACGCAAAAGATGGGAAGGGACTCATAGGAGGGCATGCCTCCTGCAAGATTGAGCATTAACTATGTCATCATATATATTGAGTCTCTGTTCTAAGCTGATGAGCTTACTAGGCGCCAGGAGACACCAACCGTCGATAAAGGGCCGAGTCTTGTGGCTTCTTCTTGGGGCATATGTTTGTGGATTGCAGAGGTTACCACACCGCTAGACTTGAGATTTTGAAAATATGATTTATTATTCAATAATAAAAGTATATATATGTATATATATACATAGTTTTGTTTTGACTTAAGCACAATAGTGCTAATGAATTAAAACACAAGGTCTAGAACCCGGATTTTGGTTTGAGTCAGTTAATTATCTCCAAACCCCGACTATAGGGGGCGTAATTCTGAGTCGTATGCAGCTTCTAGGCCAATGCATGCGTTGTTTGGCATACTGATTGCTCATACATTCATATGATTATGCATCTAATAAATTTTGCCATGCAGTATTGATGAGAGTATTTATCTCACTAAGCATAAGCTTACACCCCAACAGTTCTTTTCCTTGCAGGTTGATCAATAGTTGGGATAGGGATAAGAATCGAGTGTAGAGTACTACCATTGGATAAGTATGATGAAAAGCTTATGTAGTTAATCTAGAATGCTCTGGAAAATGACTAATATCTCAATTAAGTTTAGTATCTTTAGTAAGTTTAGAATTTTCTGTAATCGTCTATCTTATTTCACTATTTTGGTAAGGGATACCGATTCTCTGCGGTTCTGAGGAATTGTGGAAAAATGGATATCCATAATTATTTATATTATATAGTGAGTCAATGAACTAAAATTAAAGACCCTAGCGAATAACTATTTAGAGTCTTGCAATCTTTAACTTCCAAGGCGATTTTCTTATCATTGGTGCACACGTGATATGAAAATTCTAGGCAATACTATTAGGCCCCTCCTAAGGTTGTTGCATTAAGTGAATTAAAAATACTAAAATTAATAAACTAATCTAATTATGAGACTTAACTAAGTAACTTAAGAAGCAATAAAATTAAGAATGACTTCAACAAGGAAAATAATGTATTTAGGAATTATTTCCCGTAGTGTTTAACATGTGACCACTTAAAATATATCCAATTCCATCTCTATTGTTCTTAACCAAAGAGATTCGCAATTAAAGTTAACACCTTTCTTAAGCATATTAATCATAATCTTAAATTATTTACTAGAATCTCTTCGCTAAATAATGTAATTTAGAATTATATTATTGTACAATGAATTCTCATACAAAAATAACAACTTTTTGGAAGAATCATGTATCTTATTTCTAAGTACATATGTAATTCTCTTCAATTATGTCTAGATCTCATTACCCATGTGATTTCTCAATCATTATGCATAATATCATAAATTGATACTCTAGAAATATCAATTAACAATAAAAACAAATAATTGAATCAACAAAGATAGAAACTTTATTGAAAAGTATCAATAAATCCAATAGTCACATGAAACCCTAAGTTACACATTCCTAAATACAAGAATCCTAAGCTATCATGATGAAACTAGAAGAAAATTGCAACAAAATTAAGAAGTAAAACATGAAAAATACTTTTGGTTGATGAGAAATCTCTTTAATCTTAAAGTTGGATGATGCTTTCGCCTATCCCCTTCTCTTCTCTTCAAGTCTCTTCTCCCTTAAATGTCGAAAGTTATGTCTAAAACCCTTATAAGTCCTTATATAATATATTAGAAAATTTCCTTTTTCATCACCAAATATAGCCTGAGACACAGTTGTGTCCCTAGGTCGTGTAACTTTCTAACAAAAAATTGCCACTTTCTCTTATTATATGGATATAGCTTAGGGACAAGTTTGTGTAACTTTTTGACCAAAAGCTTTTTTTTTCTTAGATAAAAAGCCTCCTAGTTGGATACAGTTGTGTTCGCTGGTTGTATCTTGCTTCAAAACTTTATAACTCATTCATTTAAACTCTAAATTAAGTGAAACTTAATTCATTTTCTTTTTTTTTAATCTAAGAACACATTCAAACTTTGAATCAAAATTTTACTCCATTAGGTATCGATTTCTTCATAAAAAAACCAAAAATATAGGATAAATACTATAAAATAACCATGTAAAGTATATTTAAAATAAAAGTTATCAACTACCGAAGAGACTACTCAAGTTTCACTACCTGTGGCCCTTAAATTAAACCCTCTAGTAGAGGTTTCTACTCTATCAACTAAGAACTCACCAAGAGGCCAAAAGAGGAGGGAAGGCAAAGATGTTGAGGAATCACTTGTTGGCAAGAAATCCAAACATTATGGTTCTTCAAGTGTAGCCCACAATGTGAATGACATCTCTACTCCTCTATTATCAATAGTCCTGGCTGAGGAGGCTAGAGTTCTTCGAATCCTCTCTACAAATTTTGTTTTCCAATAGAAGGATATTTATGACTTTATCCCCTTATAGGATAAAAGAATACTCAATATTGACTCTGTGATTGGGATATAAGCAAATGTTTAGCCTTGATGAAGGGAGTTGTCCTTCCCTAAGATCAAAGGATCTTGTAGAGGGATATCAAGAGGGCGAAGGGCAATGTAAAGGAAATGACTATCACCAAACTTTATGTTGTAAGTTTTTATCTTTTGTTGAGATAATTATTAATGTAGATCTATATGTACAATTGTTGACATCTTTACTAATGTGGGAATGGGCACATTGTGATAGCCTTGGACTACGTTAAGGCCAAGATGTAAAAGGTAAGTACCATTTTTTTCTTTTTTTTATTTGCTATAAATATGTTCGGCCTATTATAAATATTATGTATGATAATATGTATAGAGAACTAAGGAGGTCTAGAATGCATCTAAGGCTCAAATTGTAGCTACCGAAAAGGTCAAGATTAAGGGTAAAAGGCTATGGAACCTTCTAACCTTCAAATAGAATGCTCACAAAGAAGTTGTAATGGAGTTTCTTCCAATGAAGAGCTTAGTTAGGAGGTGAAGGACCTTAACTATCAAATATAGGAGCAAAATGAAAAATGTTAATCCTTGAATTAATCTTATAGTTTCTTGAGCAATAATGAGCAAGCATTGAAGGAATAAATTAAACAACTCAAGAACAACTTCGATTGTTAACAAGCTTAGATCACTAAGTTAGAGTAGGCTTTTAGGCCTAAAATTTTCGTCAAAGAAACTTTGAACATCATAACCTCAAGTAAGCATTAACGAGAAGTTACTTCATAAGAAGCATCTCTAAGGGGTTTGATTAGCCAAGGAGGAAGTGCTTAAGGTTTACTCTGATTATGACCTGTCATAACTTAACTTCTCCTTCATCAATGATGATGATGATGATGAAGATGAAGATGAAGATAGAGAGCCAACGGAAGAAGGTGTGGATTAGGAACAAAGTCGTGATTAACCTGAACTAATGGAAGTTCTTGCTTTAGTAGAAGCTCCTCTAGCCAACGGGGATTTAGCTAAGAAGAATGCAACTAAACACCCTTCTATTTAATTTTGTATTATTCAACCATTTTGTTTCAATCAAGATGAAGTTCTTCTCCATTATACAATTGTTGGATTTCTTTTTCCTTCTATTTTGATTTACATACTTCGTCTTCTTCTTTTTTGTTGATTGTTTCGGATGTGTGTTTTTTGCACATTGAATAGTCGACATGGATGTAACTGATTTATCTACAAAGAGTGAATGTTTTGGTATTCGTATTCTTCAGGTTAGGTTAGAATATAGAGTGCTCGCCTATTAACCCTTTAAGGTGAAGACTCAAATATAAGTTTGCTAATCAAATTAGGTTAGAACAATTAAAATAGTTCATTTGCCAAGCTAGCTTGAACTTTTTGGAATTCATTAATCCTTTAACCATGGTTAGGTCAAGACATAGTTGAATAAAATTATGAAAATTTACAAACAATTAATAAGAATGATACTTCATTACATTACCATAAGAAATCATTCCTAAGTTATAGTATAGGAATTAGCTAGCAATGTTAATCAAAAATAAACTTCTAAAGGCAAACAACTAATAACTAGAAATAAACAGTCGACAACCTTGGATATAATACTGATGGAGAGTGTTAGCTTTACATATTTTTGAGAAAAGTATTTTTGGAAAACATTTTTTCAATCTTAAATATATTTTGTATGATTTCTGTGAAGGCTCACAGTGGTTGTGAATGATATTTTTATAGTTAAGACAAAGTCAGCATAGCATCTCCAATTGATTGCGAAAGAACTTGCATATTTGTGCCCATGAGGCCTTTGATATATTTTGATAGCGAGAAGACTCGCTTTATGTACCCGAGGGGCCTTGGATATGTTTAGTGGATGAGCTTTAGTTGGAGTCCACTCATATTGATTGCTGTTTTTCAGCTAAGGTAATAGTCGAGCGTCGTCTAGTGAGACGTTGCCCCTAACCAGCCTCATGCAGTTAAGGTGAGATGCTCTGTGTGGGTAAGTACGGAGGATAATCGAAGTGTAAACGATATAAATCTACACTTTCCATAGTTCCAGACTCCTATGGATGTATTACTTGCATTCACTACATATGCATTCACTACATATGCATTCACTACATATGCATTCACTACATATGCATTCATTTCGCTTGTAGATAGATTACCTAGGTACTAATAATATTTAATAACTTGTTTAAAAGGTAGTAGTGAGGAACAAACTCACTGAGCCGTGGTTTACTCATTCTATTATAGCTTATTTTGCAGGTTTCTTTAAGCAGGGCTTGGAATAACCTTGATAGCAAAGTATAAACCAAAGATAAATTTGATAATATTAGAGTTGATTGAGATGTATATAGTGGATATAGAAACAATTGATATAGAAAATATTTATATGATAAGATTATGTGTGATATAGTATTCCTTGTAAATTATTAAGTTGTTTTACCTTATCTTAGCATTTGGTAGGGAATACAGATTCTTTATAGTTCTGGTGAATAGTGAAATATCAAATATCTATAGTTATTTATATTTTATAGTAAGTTATTCAATTAAAATAAAAAACCTTAGTGACTAATCGTTTAAAGTCTTGCAATCTTTGACTTGCAAGAAAATTTTTGTATCATGGGTGCATATGTGATATGAACATTTTAGGCAATTCCACTAAGCCCCTCCTTAGCGTCATGACACTTAGTTAATTTATTACTTGCATTCTAGAAATGTAGGAAATCGTTTTATATAAATAACTTGAAAAGTCATTGATAAAACTTCATGAAACCCTAAGAACCATCCATGTTACCCCCTCCTTGATATGTATCCATCTTGTTTTCACCATGTTAAGTGATATTATTAGCTTAAAATAAGAAGAAATGTGATTAAAATAAGGAAACACTCTAAAATAAGTATTAGATAGAAAAAGTTGAAAGAAAGCTTAGAAGAACCCTAATTAGCCGCTACTTCCATGAAAGTTTCAAATCTGTAATTTTTTATTTATTAGCTTAATAATATGATTATTTAGTGTTAAGTATGGTTTAGGACTTAATTAATTAAGTTAAGTACGGTAATGACAAGTTAATGCCTTAAACTTGTTAAGTTAGTAATTAAGGCCTTACAAATAGTGTTAGAAACCCCATTAATGAAATGAACCAGAACTAGAATAATAACTAGTATGGGTTATTTAGTGGACCTATTAGGATATTTAGCCCATTGAAATAAGTTAGCATCAAGTTTAAGGTCCTAGAAGGCAAATTAGACCTAAACTAACTTAGTTAGTTATTAAAGCCATAGAAATATGATTAGGAGCTCAATAAATGAAAAGAATCAAATTTGAATCCTAATAGAAAATGGCCTTACCTTAAGGCCTTTAGTGGGCTTAAGCCCAAAATCATAGGGGGAGTTAGGCTTAAGCCCCTAAAATGTAAGATCAGCCCAAAAACTCTTAAAAGAACCAAGAATGGAGCTCAATAACTTAGTGAATAGATTTGAATCCTAAATTAAAAGGCTCATAAAATAAAATCCAAGAGGTCTATTAAGTTTAAAAGCCCATTAAAGCCATCCCCTATAGGCCCATTTAGTAGATAAGGCTCTTAAACTAGTAAAAATGGTCTATTTATGCCCACTTGAGCAATACCAAGGCCCAAGGTGAAAATTTAAAGTGTTGAGTAAAAAAAGCCCATGTAAAATACTTAAAATAAAGTCCAAAATATTAAGTGTAAGGCCCAAGATCAAAAGCTAAGCCCAAATTCTAAAACTAGGCCCAAACCCTAAAGTAACTAAACTCACTCTTTGGGCCTACAAACTTGTAAGGCCCAAACCGAAACCTTACTGACCTAGAAGCCCAAAAATAACCTCACCAAATGAAAGAACACTCGAAAATAATGAAAATTGACTATAAGAAAGTGAAATTCTAACTTAAAACAAGAAAGTTATAACTAAGATATGAAGTAAGCAGAAATAGGGAAATTATAGCAAGACTAGTAATAGATTACATTCAAGATGAGTATTATTTACTTTAATTACTTTACTCAAGTGATTTGCAATACCAATTTCAAGACTACCAAGGACTATAGGGAATACTAGACTTCAAGCTGAGTGAGTATACTGCCCCCTATTTTATTCTGTTTTATGCTTGTAGTTAGTGTACTATCTAATTATATATGATAATTGAACTTGATGCATGTTGGAGCATATGGGAACTTGTGTATGTGCTTGTTCTGGTTGACCTATGCTTACAAAATATCTTAAGATATTTCAAACACTCTTGTTGCGCGAAATACATTGTACCAAATACATCATAAAATCAACACTACGCAATAGAGCGAGTGATCATGCTTAAATGGATCCATATTGATATTATGCATTGTGATTGTTTATCGTACAATGCATTTTGTGTAATATGTTCTTACCTTGACCTTTGGGAACTACTTGACTCTGAAGAGTGCTGCCTTCTGCTTGAGGTTGAGCTGTATCTATTGCTAAGGATAGTTATATTGTTAAGAGATTTCTTGTTCGACATAGATGCCTAGGCCTTAATGTGCCTAAATACTTCCCGACCTGGGTAACAGTGGGCATTAAAACCATGTTGTATACAATTACCGATCGACTGTATATACTATTTCATTGCATATGCTTGTACATGCATTCATATGTTTGATAAATAACTTGCTTGTTAATATCTAATGATAAGGTAGGAAGGTTACACACTAAGCTAGATATAGCTTACCCCCTAATGGTTTCTTTTGCAGGTCTTACAAAGTTAGGACTGGGCTAGGATTCAAATACAAAGCACTCCATCAAGTTGAGGAAGTAGAATAATAAGTTTAGAAAAGTAAGTAGAATAGTTGAATTAAACTTCTAAAAGTATCCAATGGCTTCATGATTGTTGGAATTTAGATACTCTTTCTTATTGTTTAGTAGGTGATTTTAACTCTTAATGGTCCTGGTGACTATGAATTGTTGAATTACTTGTAGATATATATATAGTTAAGTAGATGTATGTAAACTGAATAAGTATCCTTAGAAACTTACTAGTTACAGTCTCGTAATCTTTAACTTGCAAGGTAATTTTTATATTATAAGTGCACATATGATATGAAAATTTTAGGCAAAACTACTAAACCCCCTTTTAGGGCATTATAACTACCCAATAGGGGAGTGGTTAGGATTCCCTAATGAAATATCAACCCTTGGATGAACTAGCATAATTGGCCTTCCCTTAGTCTTAGTTATGATCTAAGTAATAAGAGAGAAGGTCACTAATCACAACTCAAATTACACAATTTTTCCTAACTTTAAAACTTACATTGGTGCACAAATTTAGCAAAAACTTGTAAATTTTGTATGAAATTGGAGTTTATGTACAAAATGGACCAACTTGTGTAAAATTTCCAAAAATGTATGAAAAAGGAATAATTTTAAATGAATTTAATAGATTTTGTATCTTATGTATAGGTATACAGGAGCTAGCATGGACTTAATAGGCCACACCATTCGACTAGGAGGCCAAAATGTAGGGCGCTAGTAACTTTTGCCTACTGATCAATTAGTAGCCTTACTATCGGCCAACCGGTATTCCTTGAACCATCAAGGTTATAACGATTTTCTAGGCGATCAATCGATGGAGGGGAAAGCTTAGTGAATAGAATGTATAGGGTGGATTCACTCATGCCAGATTGATCGATAGAAGCAATTTAGATTAGGGTTTTTCGACTAAAACCCTAATCTTCCTTAAACGCCACATTTCATAAAATGCAAAGGCAACCCAATGTTAACACATGTCTACTGATCAATCGATAAACCTTCACATTGATCAATTGATAGCCTAAAATTATATATATTCATATTTGTAGCTAGAAATGTGAACTACAATTAGGTTTTTAGTAATGCTTAGTCTAGATTTGCGAGCTTATTATCTATTTTCATGTTTTATTAACTTGTTTATGATATTTAGTGAATGTTTTTATGATTTTGATATACATTTAACTTTGTTTAGTGAGCTTTTGCTACTTTCTCCTCTTTTAATCTTTTGTTCATTTGTTTTTGTATTGTTTACTTGTTCTCTAATGGAGTTTCCTACTATTTTTTCATCATTTATTGCTGCCATTGTTCCTATTATGTGTTAAGTAGTTTATAGTGGGTTTGTGATAATGTAGAAGTTGTAGACGGTGTAACTTTGTAGTTATTATATGAGTATGTGTATTTAAATGGTATTTTGATAACTGGTATTTCATTTGACTCTTTGAAGTACTTGTTATTGAAATTTTCCATATGTTTCCCTATGATAATGAGATTGAGAGGAGACTAATCCTAGGAAGTTCCCTTGAGAGTTAATAGGTATACATTATTATGAGACCAAGATGAGATTAATTGTGTAATTCCCTAATTGAGTTGCTGAAATGTCAATAAAGGTTTCTTACACCTATGAAACCAAGAGATTAGGTATTCCCCATTGAATTCACATTACATTATGCAACTTTAGCATATTAGGATAGGTTATGAGACCGAGAGGAGATTAACCCCCTAATCTCTAGGACTAGAATATTAGATTTGTGAGTGGAATTGAGTATTTAGCTGGTTGTATAAGGAAATAAGATTGAGAAGAGGTTCTCCACTAAATAGTTAAGTGAGATGCCCTACTCAGGATTGAACTTAAGCTAGTTCAATCAAAACCCAATTAAAAACAATCCTCAATATCTTAATTACATACCTTCACTACAACTTCAAAAACATGTCATGAGCCTATGTCTTTATTATTTATGTTAATTGTTGCTTTTTGCATCATGTCTTAATTTTGATTGTAATTTGAAATTCTCTTTTTAACTCACCTAGATTAGAGTGGCAAGTTAGGATGTAGTACTTAACCAAATCCCTTTTCCCTAAGGAATTTGACCTAGTGAATACTTACCAGTATTATTACTGCAAACAATCCAACAACTGATTGGTTAAGACAACACCATTTTGAAAATTTCATTTATAAAATTTAGAGTCTACGTATCACTTTGAGTCAATTTTAGGAAAGGCTAAATTGTGCTTTCAAAGTTATTATTTTATCAATGCATCATACCGTCATCAGTTTTTAGTGCCATTACTAAGGAGAAGGCAATTGTGCCAATATTAAATAAACCAAGAAATTTGAGACTAGGTCTTACTATAGTTATAGCATCATTTGTAGCTTAGTTTAATTTTTGTTGATTTTGAGTAGTTTAGTTATTAAAGTTTTGATCTTTTTCTATTTTCTTGTTCAATTAAGTTGATTTTCCTATTTTGTTGTTGATCTGAGGATAAAGTTTGGAACTTTACTATTGAATTTGTTGAAAAATGTTGAATTTATCCATAGCTAATTTGTGTCGAGCTAAGAAGAGTGCTAAACATATTATTTGTACATCTTGTAGGTTATAGTTTTGGTAGCTTGATTGGAGTGGAAAGAAGTAGACATTAGACGTGTAGTTGTAGGAGACAATTGAATACTTTAGGATTATTCAATCCCATCTATCTGAGACATAACCCTAATCCTTGACCCACCTGAAATTTAAGTAAAGAACTTTAAACTTAATCTTGAATTGCTTAGATTTGTTCACGATAAGCAATTTGATGGACACCAAAATGAAGACCCAAATGACCACATTCAAGAGTTTTACCAATTGTAATCAACAATTGAATATCTAGGAGTTTCCAGGATGTATTGACATTGCAATTGTTCCCATTTTCACCCAAGGGAAGTACGAGGAATTGGTACTATGGATTGAAGGGGCAAAGTATAAACACTTGGGATAAATTAGCTCCTTGTTTCCTTGCATATTTTTTCCCACCAAATAAAGTTGTTACATTCAATTTAGAATAATGACATTTACATAAAAGGAGAGATAACCAGTAAGAGAAGCTTAGGAATGATTTAAGTAGCTATTATGACAATGCCCTTGCTATGGAATCTCTAAGGGCCATCAACTACAAATCTTCTATAGCAATCTTAGTTATGAGCATGGACTACTGGTAGATACTACTACTGGAGGTAGTCTACTAAGCAAAACAAAGAATGAAGCATGGGACTTACTTAAGGTGATAGCATACAATGAAGGAGTCCAAGAGCTAATGCCCATTGAAGAGAGTTTGCTAAGGAGTCAGCTAAAGGAGAAATAAAACAACTAAAAGAGCAAGTCACAAAGTTGTCTAAGCAGCTCGACACAAAACAAGGTCACTTATGTTCACACACAAGAGGTCTAATCAATTAAGGTCTGTATTGAATGTAGGTTTGCTCATTATGAACAAGATACTCTTAGGTCAAGGTAAGTAAGGACAATGAAATACAGCCTTAAGACTCTACGTAAGCAATCAATAGTGAACTCATGTGGAAAATCTCTAAGGCTACTTTTATCTAGGGTTAAAGAAGGCTCACCTATGGATGAATCTAATGATTTACTCAAGAAATCTCGAAGGAGTAGGGCAGAATGTAGGGAGGAACCTTAGAAGTGTTTGAATGAATTTCTTCTTAGTCATGGCTCTGAATGTTTATAGTTAGGAAAACAGCTTAGGGAATTCATAGACACACTACATTTGCTCAAGGTATAGGATACAATAGCAAAAAGCAAGCAACAAGCACCTAATAAAGTTGAAGCAATCTAGTTGAGGAGTGGGAAGGAAATTAAACAATCATGTCTTGAGAAGGAATGTGGACCTACGGTTAGAAATGAAAAGGAGAGGTAAAGACGTGATGTTCCCCTTGAGAAGGAACCTAAACCAAGAGTCTAGACCCTATTAATACCCTTCCCAACTAGGTTGAAACAACAAAAATTGGATTAGCAATTTGCTGAATTTTTAGAAACATCCAAATGGTTGCATATTAATGTGCCCCTTTTTGAGCCTCTTGAGAAAATGCCTTCATATGCAAAGTTTATGAAGGAAATCTTAACTCAAAAAAGGAAGGCAAAAAAGGAATTGATGATTCTTTGTAAGGAGTACCTTGCTATCACGCCTAGTGCATTGCTAAGAAAGTTGAAGGACTCCAGGAACTTAATAATTCCTTGCATGATAGGAGAGACATTTGAAAGTAAGGTGTTGTGTGATGCAGATGCAAACATTAATTTGATGCCATACTCTATATTGAAACTTCTTGAATTAGAGTGGTATAAGCCAACTAGAATATTATTCATAAATCAAATCCTACTAAAAAAAATCACTTCCTTCTACCATTCATAAATTAGATGGTTGAATGACTAGCAAGACATGAATACTATTGCCTTCTAGATGGCTATTTAGGATACAATCAAATCCCTGTAGCACTTGAGGATTAAGAAAAAACCACTTTCACATGTCCATATGGGACATTTATGTTTAGAAGAATGCCATTTGGACTTTATAACGCATCAGCAACTTTTCAATGATGCGTGATGTCAATATTTTTAAGCATAATTGAACATAGGATTGAGGTGTTCATGGATAATTTTTTGATGTATACAAAAACATTTGAGAAATGTCTTAAGAATCTAGCAACAATTTTGAGACGCTGTAAAGAAACTCACCTAGTACTTAACTAGTAGAAATGCCATTTTATGGTACAAGAAGGAATTGTACTAGAACATAGGATTTCTAAGCGAGTAATAGAGATGGATAAAGCAAAGGAGGAAGTAATCGCTAAGTTGCCTCTACCTACTAATGTAAAGGGCATTTGAAATTTCCTTAGCCACACTGGGTTCTATCATTGATTTATAAAAGATTTTTCCAAGAAACAAAACTTCATACATAGAAATCCATATGAAATACAAATAGCAAAAGATGTGCCTTTTAGTTTCAACCTCAAGTGTAGGAATGCATTTAAGACGTTGAAGGAGAAATTAGTAACAGCACCAATCATAGTGACTCCTAATTGGACACTACCATTTGAACTTGTGCGATGCAAGTGATATTGTAATGGGAGTAATCCTAAGGCAAAAGAGAAACAAATTCTTCCAAACAATTTACTATGAAAGTAAGATGCTCAATGAAGCTCAAAGAAATTATGCAACCATTGAAAAGGAGCTACTTATTATGGTGTTCACACATGATAAGTTCCAATCATACTTAATAGGATTTAAAGTGACAACATCCACACATCATGTAGCCCTGAAGTACTTGTTGAATAAACCAAATGCTAAACCAAGGCCAATCCATTAGGTTCTTCAATTACAGGAATTTAATTTGAATATCGAGGATAGGAGAGGAAGTGAGAACTTAGTAGCTAATCATTTGTTATGAATCACTATTGGTGAAAGTGATTAGCCTATTCATGAAAGCTTCCTAGATGAGCAAATATACATGATTAATTCAACCCAGTTGCCTCAGTATGTGGACATTATCAATTATTTGGTTGGAAGGAATATGCTATATGGTCTAAATTACAACCAATAAAGTAAATTTCTATAGGAGATGCATAATTACTTTTGGAAAGAACTGTACTTGTTCAAGTGTTATGCAAATCAAGTGATTAGACATTGTGTAACCATAACAAAAGCATAAAATATTATCACCCACTACCATATAGAGCCTGCTAGGGGGCATTTTGGTGCACATCATATAGTAGCAAAGACCCAGTAGTGTAGTTTCTAGTAGCCCATTATTTTTCCTAACTACAAGGAGCATGTGATGCAATGCTCGAGATGTCAATGGACAAGTAGTGTATCGAAGCGAAATGAAATGCTACAACAAGGGATCCTCATTATCGAATTTTTTTATGTTTAGGGAATAGATTTCATGGGACCATTTCTTACATCAATGTATAATAAATATATTTTAGTGGGAATGGACTACATTTCAAAGTGGGTAGAAGTAACTGCCTTACCCACTAACGATTCTTGAAATATCCTCAAGTTTCCTAAGAAAAATATCTTCACATGATTTGGGGTGCCACAAGCTATAATCAATGCTAGGAGAACACATTTATGTAATAACCAAGTTGATAGTCTTTAGGCCAAGTAGGGGGTAAAACATAAGATAGCATCATCATACCATCCGCAAACAAGTGGATAGGTTGAATTATCAAATCAAGAGTTAAAGCAAATTTTAGAAAAAAAAAAAATGTTAGCATTTCAAGAAAGGATTGAGCTTCTAAGTTGGATGATGCATTATAGGCCTACAAAATAACTTATAAGAACACTATAAGGATGTCTCCCTATCGAATGCTTTATGGGAAAGCTTGTCACCTCTTAGTTGAAACCGAGCATAAAGCATATTGGTAATTAAATTCTTGAAGTTCAACAAAAATCTAGCAAGAGACCATTAAATGCTACACTTAGATGAATTGGAAGAGTTTAGGAATGAAACTTCCGAAAAAGCTTGAATTTATAAAGAGAAGATAAAAAGGTGGTGTGATAAGAATATACTTTCAAGAATTTCGAAGTAGGATAGAATGCTCTCTTATATGATGTTCGATTAAGGTTGTTTCTTCGTAAACTTCGATCAAAGTGGACAAGGCCATACACAATAACAAGAATACTACCTCATGGAGCAATCCAGATTAAAGTAAAGGAAAGAGAAACTTTCAGAGCAAATGGACACATGTTGAAGCCCTTCTTTGAGATAAAAGGAACTGAACTAGCGAAAAGAATTGCTTATTTGAATGACCAACCATGAATTAGCAATAAAAAGCTAGGTTGAAGGCTTAAAAACAAGTGCTTGGCAAGAGGCAACCCAACCTACTATCTTTTCTTTTCTTCTTATTTAAGTTTATGCCCAAGTCTTTTCAATTTTAAAGTCTTTTTAGTTGTGTCTCTTTTATATTACATAAGAAAATGTAAATAAATAAAGGAAGTGTTGAATGAATCAATCTAGAGACACCGTCAACATGGTTAGAAGGGGATTGAGAATTCAGAGCACAACGAGAAATTAAGGGAGTTATGTTTTAACTTTCACTGTTACTTCCATTGCATATACATTGAATTATGAAATATACATCTGAATTAAAATTAGGGGTAGGAAAGTTAGACATAAACATTGAAGCTATGTGAATCTGAATGAGCTTTAATGCCTTAATTAAATGACAATCCCTTTTATGTACCTATAAGATAGTTTCTTCTTAAAAAAGTTTGATTCATTCTCCTTTATGCTATGTACCTCAATTTTTGAGTGTGTTATCATCAATAAAGTTTGCATGAAGAAAGTAGAAGGAAGTGACTAGGATTTTATTTTTGAAAGAATTCCCTCATGAATAAGTCATAAACACTTTTCAAAACTTAGTAATCAATTCATGGCATCTAGTTATGCCCAATTTAGCATGGTTTAGAGCTAGGGAAATGTTTTCGCTAGGTGCTAGTTTTTGTGTTGTCGAAAATTGACCTGTATATATACACCTTTCTTTTGAGGAATCGAATGGTCTGTTAATGTTGTGAAAATCAAAGAAGGTATTGGATTTTACTTAAATATTCCCTAATCAATACACGACGAATTCTCGAAAAGAAAGGAAAAGAAAAAAAAAATGGGAATTGAATGAAAATCATTGCAAATCAAAAGTACGATCCCATTACAAATGAAAGGAAAGAAAGATAGTGAAAAAAAATAGACAAAGAAAGAGAAAAAAGTTGAAAAATCCAAAAAGAGAATAATCGGCAAAGTATAAAAGTTATTCCAAAAGTCAAAGAGGTAAAGTAAGGTACGATTCAGTGGTCACTCTCTATTTATATGGCTTTAGCATGCTTAAGAGACCAATAAGGGAGAAGTATATGTATGGGCTAGCCAATTAAACACCTAAACTTCTCACTTAGTTTGAAATGTTAGACTTGACTCCAAATTTCATAAGCTTAACCTAAATGTGAAGTTAACTTTTCTAGGCATAGATTCTTAAATTAATTATACAGTCTTTGATTTGTGAGCATTTGATGTCGTACAAGTGGAATAATTTCAACATCACTTTTAATTATTTTTGCACCTTATTGAGAAATGCAAGCTTTAAGCTTTCAACGGTATAACATACTCTTGATTATATGCAAGCATTAAGGAAGTGCATACTTATCATATCATTTTTTGAAAAAAATTGATTTTTTCTCGCTTGCCTATGGATAAGCAAGGTTCTAAAGTTAGAGGTACTGATCACAACTCAAATTCTATAATTTTTCCCAACTTTAAAACCTATATATGCGCATAAATTTAACAAAAACTTGTAAACTTTATGTGAAATTGGAGTTTATGCACAAAATGGACCGACTTATGTAAAACTTCTAAGAATGCATGAAAAAGGATTAATTTTAAATGAATTTTGATTGATTTTGTATCCTATGTACAGGTATACAGGGGCTTCCATGGACTTCATAGCCCCTACCATTTAATCAAGGAGGCTAAAATGAAGGGTGCTAATAATTTTGGCCTATCAATTGGTCAGTAGATATGCTATAAAGCATCAAGGGTATAGCAATCTTCTAGGCAATCGATCGATGGAGAGGATGACTTAACGAATAGACTGTATAAGGTAGATTCACTCATGCCAATCGATCAATAAAAGCAATTAGGGTTAGGGCTTTTTTACTAAAACCCTAATCCTCCTTAAATGCCACGTTTCATAAAACGTGGAGGCAACCTAATGCTAACACGTATCTATTGATTGATTGGCAAACCTTTACACCAATTGATCAATAGCCTAAAATTATATATACTCGCATTTACAGTTAGAAATGCAAGCCGCAATTACGTTTTTAGTAGTGCTTAGTCTAGATTTGCAAGCTTATTGTCTATTTTCATGTTTTATTGACTTGTTTATAATATTTGGTGAATGTTTTTATGATTTTGATGTACATTTAAGTTTTTTTAATGAGCATTTACTATATCTTCATTCAATCTCTTGTTCATTTGTTTCCATATTCTTTACTTGTTCTCTAATGGAGTTTCCCACTACTTCTTCATCATTTATTGTTGCCATTGTTCCTATTATGAGTGGCTAAGTAGTTTGTGGTGGGTTTGTGGTAATGTGGAAGTTGCAAATGGTGTAACTTTATAGTTATGATATGGGTATATATATTTAAATGGGATTTTGATGATTGGTATTTCATTTAACTCTTTGAGGTGCTTATTATTGAAATTTTCAATAGGTTTCCCCATGATTATGAGACCAAGAGGAGATTAATCCTGGGAAGTTCCTTTGAGAGTTTATGGGTTTACATGATTATGAGACTGAGAAGAGATTAGTTGTGCAATTCCCTAACTAAGTAATTAAGTCAGTGAAATGTCAATAACATGTTCTCACATTTATGAGACAAAAAGGAGATTAGGTATTCCCTTCTAAATTCACATTACATTATTGATACAAGGCAAGTGCACCTATCAGTTTTAATATAGCGAATATGAGTCCAAGTCAATCCTTCAGAGACCTCAAGTACTAACACTAACCTTAGCTCTATTATCTAATCGGAAAATTGTGATGGGTTAAATGAATTAAAAATACTAAAATTAACAAACTAATCTAATTATGAGACTTGACTAAACAATTTAGGAAGCAATAAAATTAAGAACGACTTCAAAAAGGCAAATAGCATATTTATGAATTGTTTCTCCTAGTGTTTAACATGTGATTGCTAAAAATATATCCAATTCCATCTCTATTATTTTTTACTGAAGGAATTCACAATTAAAGTTAACACCTTTCTCAAACATATTAACCCTAATCTTAAATTATTTACCGGAATCTCTTCACTTAATAATATAATTTAGAATCGCATTAATGTACAATAAATTCCCACATAAAAATAATAACTTTTCGAAAGAATCATGTATCTTATCTCTAAGTACGCATGTAATTCTTTTCAATTATGTCAAGATCTCATTACACATGTGATTTCTCAATCATCATGCATAATATCATAGATTAATACCCTAGAAATATAAATTAATAATTAAAACACATAATTGAATCAAGAAAGATAGAAACTTTATTGAAAATTATCAATAAATCTAATAGTCACATGAAACCCTAGGTTCCACAATCCTAAATACCAAAATCTTAAGCTATCACGATAAAATTAAAAATGAATTGCAACAAAATCAAGAAATAAAACATGAAAAACCACTTTTGTTGATGAGAAATCTTTTTCAATCTTGAAATTAGGTGTTGTTTTTGCCTTTTGCTCCTTTTTCTCTTCAAGTCTATTCTCTTTTTAATGTCCAAAGTTATGTGCAAAACCCTCATAAGTCCTTATATAATGTATTGTAAATTTCTTTTTTTATCACCAGATACAGCTTAAGACACAGTTGTATCCCTAGGTTATGTAACTTACTGACCTTGGAACAAAAAATTATCCTGTATGGACACAGCCTGGGACACAGTTGTGTTCTAAACTGTATAACTTTCTGACAAAAAATTGCCACTTTCTCCTATTGTTTATGTAATTTCAAAACTTCATAACTCATTTACTTAAACTCCAAATTAAGTGAAACTTGATTCATTTTCCTCGTTTTTAATCCAAGAATGCATTCAAACCTTGAAATCAAAATTTTACTCAATTAAGTATCGATTTCTTTTTAAAAAAACCAAAAATATAAGGAAAATGCTATAAAATCACCATGTGAAATATATTTAAAATAAGAGTTATCAATTATGCGGTTTTAGCGGATTAAGATAAGTTATGCAAAGGAGAGGAGATTGACCCTTAGACTACAATACTTAATTCATGACAAGAATTGAGTATTTAATTGATCGTTTAGGAGAATGAGAGTGAGATGAGATTTTTCATTACATAATTGAGTTAGGTGCCCTACTCAAGATTGAATTCAAGTGAGTTCTGTCAAAACCCAATGAAAAACCATCCCTGATATCTTAACAGCATACCCTCACCAATACTCCAGCAACATGTCACAAGCCTATGTCTTTATTATTCGTATTAACTGTTGCTTTTCACTCATGTTTTAATTTCAATTGTAATTCCAAATTCTCTTTTTGACACGCCTAGAGGATCTTATACTTAACCGAAGCCCTTTTCCTTGAGGAACTCAGCCTAATGAATACTCATGAGTATTATTATTGCATACAATCTAGCACACTGGTTGGTTAAGATAACACCATTTTGAAAATTTCCATTTATAAAATTTTAAGTCTACATGTCACTTTAAGTCCATTTTTAACGCTTTTGCTAGGGATTAAATTGTGCTTTCAAAGTCGTTATTTTATTTGTGCATTATGTTGTCATCACTCATGGTGAGGTTGGGGGCACTAAGTTTGAATGTAGTCATAGAAAGAGTTAGGTCCCCATTACATAAGCTTTAGTTTAATTGTGAGTAGTAGCATCGAAGTTGTTATGTATATTTTTTAAATGGGCGCAATTTCTCTAACTTCACGATAGACTAAGCAACATGCTAAATATGGAATATGATTGCATTGCATTGCATTTAACTAGTTGATTAACAACCCTTCTTGTTATTGTGTTGTGTATGCTTCCATCCTATCCTATTTTGAACTGTAGTTACTCATATCTCCATAGTTCTTTTGTAGTATGTAGAAAATAGACAGCAAAATCAACTAAATCCTAAAAGTATAAAAGATGGGCAATGGGTCAGAGCGAAGAGTAGTGGATTTACATCGTTCGACTTGTCTTTAGTTTTGGAGTCAACTAAGACATTTGTATGATATAGACTAACTTATATTATTTTATTTATTATAAATAAAAATGTGAATTTGTTTTATAAGTTTTCTTATAAGAAAACTTCTTGTAAATTTCTATTTTCCAAAAGAAACATATGAATCAATTTTTTTAAGAAAAAGAAACATATGAATCAATTGTCTTTACTTTACTCTAGATATCAAACTGAAAATACTTTATAGTTGTTTAGTCATATATACTATGTATTTACCGAGTCTATGATAACGGCTACATGAACAACTTCTATCATAGAAGATAGTACATGGCTAGACTTTAACAACTTTACTACTTTTAAGGCATAACATGTTAGGTGTGGCTTAATTCTCCTTCAACTTATAAAGGAATGAATCTACAAGTCAACATCCATTTGAGATCATTTTAAGGAAGCAACCATTGGCACTTATGCCATTGTCATTGGCTATATAGGGAATAGTCCCTTAGCGTATAAATTTTCTCAAGAATGACAAGAGTATCTTATGTGAACTATGACCAAGAACAGATAAAGCCAATCGTTGAATAGGTCTAAGCTTACCGAAGGCCTAAAAGGGGGGTAATAGAGAATGTGTGAAAGAACAAAAGCAAATGAAAAAGTAAGCAAACCTACGAACAACTCCGATAGATATGATGCACTAAGGGAACTTTCAAGGACTCATGATACAACTCGATATAATGCACGAGATGGTTTGGTGAGGTTGTTCGCTACCTAACTGTTACGCCTCGAATGGGAAGAATCATAACAGTCTCGCCATGTAAATTAACCTAAGATAGAAGTTGACCTTACAGCTACTATCATAGATATAGTTCATACAAGGCGTACATAAATCAACCAGCTTAAAACGTCTATTCTGATACCTGTTAATAACCAAACCTATAGTAGAGCTTTACAAAATACCTGTTTTATACAACCTATTATCTAATACCACAACAGTATTTACACAAATGTTTTACGTCCAAAGGTAAAGTTTACAATCAGAGTTTATTAAAAACCATAGGTTTTGCAGTCTATATACAATAAGTTAGGAAACTAATGGGCTCCTAGGGAATTCCCAATTAATTTCCTCAAAAAAAATGTCAAAAGCCCAAGTTCAGTTGATTCCTCGATCCTTACTTTCCCAAACAGCAGCACACTAACTTGGGAATTTTAGTATCTGAACATCCTAACCTTACTCAATACTTGCAAAAGAGTCTATAGGGATGAGCACAACTCGCTCAATAAGTGGGATAGAGTCAGAAGAGTATTGTATAAACACAAATAAGGTTAATAATTATAATGAAATGCAATGCAATCAATCAAATGAAACATTGCACAATGTTATCCGATCCACTGTGAGGTTAGAGAAATTATATCCGCTTCAACCCGGATTGAGGAATTTTATCGCGACTCAAGTCAGACCAAACCCGGGCTTGTGCAATGGAGAACACCCTCCTCCCATGACCACCTTCGAACCACGGCCCCTAACCTTACCGCGACCTCCTCACTTGTCACTTAGTTCAACTAAAAATGGGGAAAGGACCATTTCAGCTATTCTCATCGAAAGAAATCGGTATTTGGCCTGATACTCTTAATCATTTCCCTTAATGAGTATTATGTATGTCTAGTTTCATTTTAGTCAAATAAACGTTAGTTTTAATTAAGGGTGTCCGACAAGTTCATACAATACAGAATCAATACAAACATGCAGAACAGCACACTAATGAACTCTTGTCACAACTGAGTATCATCCACACATACAGTATGCGCATAATCAACTAACTACACATACAGCCAAAAGTACTCTTGGGTCTCCAAATACTTTAAATAGTATCCCAACAAGCGGTGAAGCCACAATCCTGACTTACTTGTTTAGACATTTACTATTGTTGACTCAAATCGTCAACCGTCTTTATATTAGAAGATCTTATTTACACAAAAGACCCAAATTCAATTTTCGTAATAATTACAAAAATATTAGGGTTTAATCTAAAATGGTTATATATATATATATTTTATTATTATTATTATTTCCATAATATATAGTCGTGTTATCACTATATATATCGAATTAAGTCATTAATTGTTGATACTATACATCATATAAACTATTACATATTATATATCGTTTCAATTATATTGAAACGTATTTTTAATTTATTAATTCACTTTTTAATTCTGGTAAGGTTACCAAAATACGTACATTCTTGAATATGATAAAATTATAGATTAAATTACTTAAGGTTGTCCAATTTTAACTAAGTTAGTGTCATTGGGTTCATATAGACCTAATGATACGTTTTACGAGTCCTACTTCTAGAGACGACTTTTAGCGGATAGTTCGAGTTTTTAATACAATTATACATAATTATATAAATATAATCATATTATACATAATTTACGTTATTAAATTGCATTTTATCTAATTTGTCCATATATCGTTACAATATAAATATTATCCAACTCTAATATACCTAAAGTGTATCTCGATCAGAAAATATTAATAAATATAATAAAAATATTCATTTAATCCAATCTGATCAGCAATCGTATATATAGTTTTTATTTAACTAATTAATTTATTTTAGCTTATTAATATTAAAAATACACACCAACTTGTAAATTAAGCTATTTTACTTAGTAAATTCATAATAAATAGTTTGGGTTACCAAGTAATTCCTCGAAAATTTCTATAGACTCCTAAAAATATGGAGAATTCAGTTATCACTTGGTTTCAAGTTTCCAACTTATCGCCTATATATTTGTATTGATGATTTTATCTCTAAATTATCATAAATTACTTGATTATGATTCTTTCTACACCAAATTAATTTCAATCTGACTCAATACTGTTATTATTCATTATAGATCATTACATGTCTATTTCATCAATTAATTTCATAATTTCCTATTTAATTCATTATTTCAACTTATTTTCGAGCTATTTTTAGGCCAAAAAAATGCAATAAATATTAAAAGTATTAAAATCAAAATTTGGGCTACATGGAAATTATCTATATATCATATATATCCTATACAAAAGTTTTCAGCTAGAAACAACTTCATTTATTACATTTATTTTACAATTCTAAATTTGGATGAATAGTAAATTTCTTAAGGAAGTATATTAAATATTACGAATTTTTCAAAAATAAAAATATCATGTAAAAGCATGTTCAAAATAACCTAAGTACAATTTTTTCACAATTTTCTAGGTGGATTTACTATTTTTTATAAATTATTGAAAAACAGGACAAGAATTTGACCTTATTGCTCTTGGTGTTTTCGGCGGTCATAGGGTCGTAGGGGTATATTAGATGGCTTGCATAGTGAGTGGACCATCTGGGGTTGCTAGGGTTTCACATAGATTCAGGGTAAGCTTGGGTTCTAGCCTAGTACGAGTTTTCCCCTATTTTTCTTAATTTCTTTCTATTTTTTGAAACATATTTTTCGAATTTTTTCTTGAATGCATCTGGTTTCTAAAGTGTGGACATGATGTAGGGAGTCCTATTTAAGATTGTAGGAGTCGATTTCTATCCTTTGGGTTTTTTTTTTTTTCTTTGCCTCTCCCTCAATCAATGCAAGTAGGAGGTGGCCATTTGAGGAGAATTTGCTTTTGGACTCAGCTTTGATTTGCTTTCAGACTTGCCACGATGAGTTCCAGGAGTTTTAACTACAATTTGATTCATTTTGGATCTCTTTGGCATATATTTTAGTTAAATAATAATAATATATATATCATGTTCACATTAGTTATTTAATCAATATATACGTATATACCCTATGTAAATATCACGTGTAATATATAAATTTACTCATATAATTAAGTTTCTAACATATATTTTATTTTTAGGATATGTTCTCTTAATTAATTTCATGAATTCAACGCATTGTATATATAATTACATAATTTAAGATTAATATACAAGTATAATTATTATTTATACCAAGTATACTCATAAAAATATGTATATATTTATATAGTAAATTATACTATTTTATCTCATTTTATAGCTCAATTAACTTATCTTTAAATTCTCATTTTATATTTAGAAATTCCCAGCATGATTTTAGGAATTCCGAGCATTTCAGTGCTATATTGAATATTCCTACTTCTAATGGCAAAATTGGGATTTTGGGTCATTATTTGTAAAATCTAACTTCACTGTATCACCTTAACTAACTTTTCTATCTTAGTCGTAAAATTTGGGCTCAATTGGATAAGTTTCCATAAAACCCCTAAATCTAAGCTCAGTTATCCTAAACTCAATTTTGGGAGCTTACACTAACCTTGCTCAAGGGCTAAGATAAGAGTAAAATAAGAGTAAACAAAATAATGTTTACTAAAAGAAAGAATATTCAGTTTTATTGATGATAATCTGATCATTATGGCTACAATTATAAGGGGTATTTATACTCGAGAATTTAGGATAACATACCTAAAAAGGAAAAGACAAAAAGGATATATTCCTGAAGAAGTAATGTACAAAGTATACAAAGGGTAAAAAGAATATTCATGGAAAAAGTAATGATTATAGTAGTAGATTTTAGGAGTAGTCTCGGATACGTAGCAGCAATGCATTAGTGGTACTATTAGAGGGTGTAGACAAAGTAATACGGGCTAACTGGGTGACTTAGTAGAAGTTCCATGTAGTCATGGGTTCGTCTGAATAAGAATGGATAAGGATTCGTATAAGGTAGGACTCTTGACCTCTCGGCAGTAATGATGCCAAGCAAGTGGTCAAGTCAGATAGGACCAAGCTAGTACATGGAGTGTAACTATCATCATGGCATTCTTCTATTCGGCACATAATTTCCAAGAGATGGCCAATCATTTGACTCGACATACATAGTTGGTCGACAATGAGATACTCGGCCTCGGCAAGAGTCAGCTAGAGCAACAGGATTTGTCTTGCTAATCCCTCTAGTCCTTTGGCTCAACTGCAGGTCAATGGTCCAGTAGCCTGATTCCCATCTTCCCTTTAGGTTGGTTTAGATTTGGGATCAAATCTAAACATTCTTTGGTCAGCTCTCTATTAGGGTGATATGAACTGAAGTCGGAAATGTTGAAGGTATCAAATACCCCATAATCTTCGAGTAACTCTAACTTACAAGTGTTGTCATTAACCTTTTGGAGGATCCTAAAAAGCCCTTCAGCTCTTGTAGATAACTTCTTTCTCCTCTTATTCGAAAACCGTTCCTTACTAAGCCGCAGCCACACTAAGTCTCTCAGTTGGAATTGTTTGGCAGTTCTACCTTTGGCCTTCTTTCGTAGTCTTCTGGCTGCCTAGTTGATATGTCGAGTAACCCTATTGTAGATGTGCTGAAGGGACTATACTTAGGCTCTTGCGTCAGGGTCTTGTCACTTAGACTCTAGCACCGAAGTGTGATCGAAAGGTAACTTGAGATTGAAACCATAGACAACTTCAAAGGGGGTCTGCTTGGTAGTTTCATGTACTATTCAATTGTAAGCAAATTCGACCACTGGTAAGCGGACATCCCAATTAGCCAAGTTCTTGCTTACTGTAGCTCGGAGTAATAATCCCAAAGTGTGATTGACCACCTCTGTTTGGCCATCTGTTTGGAGGTAACAGGAAGTATTAAATAGTAGTTTAGTACTCATCTGTCACCACAGAGTTCTCCAAAAATAGCTCAAGAACTTCAAGTCTCTATCTAAAACTACACTTCTCAACACACCATGTAGCCTAACAATTTCCTATAAGAAAAGAGAAGCAATAACTAAAGTATTATTAGTTTTGGAGCAAGGCACAAAATGTGCCATCTTGCTAAACTTATCCACAACAACCATTACAAAATCTTTGCCTCAGGCAGTTCATGGTAATCTAAGAACAAAGTCTATGCTTAACTCAGTCTATGGTTTGGTCAAAACAAGTAAAGGCATTACTTTCCCTTACTCAACTTGGCATTTAGCCCTCATGCACATAGCATAGCCTTTAACAACTTGGTGCACATTTAGCCTCATTCTCGGCCAAAAGAAATGACCATTCAACAGTTCACAAGTCCTTCTCTCCCCAAAATGCTTAGAGAGTCCATTACTATGGGCTTCTCTAATAAGTAATTCTCGAAGAGAGTTGGTTGGTACGCACAACTTTCCCCTTTTGAATAAGTACCCACCCTTTACATGTTACTCGTCTACTGTTCTTCCGTCGACACATCATACAAATATGGGTCCTTCGAAGTATGGATCCATGGAGTATTACTCCTTAATGATGGCAAATCTAAACAATCTAATCTATAGTTTAGTCAAGAGTGCATGCCTCTTTAAAAGAGCATTTGCAATTACGTTACTCTTCCCTTCTTTGTACTTTATTACAAAGTTGAATCCTTTAAGGAATCCGACCTACCTCGCCTACCACTTGACAATTTTGTCTGACTTTGGAGATACTTCAAAGACTTATGGTTAGTGAAGATGACAAATTCTCTTAACATCAAATAATGCTACCAGAGTTGTAGTGCTCGAATCAGTGGCAAGAGTTCTATGTCATATATAGAGTAGTTTAGTTAAAGTCCTTTGAGCTTCTCACTGTGGTAGGCAATTGGTTGGCTTTCCTACATCAAGACAGTGCCTAATCTAATGCTTGATGTATCGTATTCTATCTCAAATATTTTCTCGAAGTTAGGTAGAATTAGTATAAAGGTGGAGGTTAACCTTTCCTTTATCTTGGTAAAACATCTCTCTTCCTTTTCTCTACCCATCAGAAGTTAATGTTCTTCTTTGATGACTCAGTAAGTAGTACAACGAAGGTATTGAAATTCCTAATGAATCTTCTGTAGAATAAAGCCAGTCTATAGAAACTTCTCACGTTGGCACAAATAGTAGAAGTCGACTACTCGATGATTACTCGGACCTTCTCATCGTTTACTCGTAAGCCTCTTCACTTACTACGTAACCTAAGAATACCACTTCCTCTTGGAAAAAACAACACTTCTTAAGGTTGCCAAATAATCTCTTAGCATGGAGGATATTCAATACAGGTTGAAGATGTTCACAGTGACTTGGTATATTGACACTATAGACTACGATGTTGTCAAAATACACCACGAGACACTTTCCTATCAAATGTCTTATCACATGGTTCATTAGTCTTATGAAAGTGCTCAAGGCATTCAACAAGCTAAAGGGTATGACCATCCATTCATAAAGTCCATGTCGAGTTTTGAATGCTGTTTTCCACTCATCTCCCAACCTCATGCGAATTTGCTGGTAGCCAGACTTAAGATCAATCTTGCTAAAGATTTTGACTCTACTCAATTCATCCAACATATCTTTCAATCTTAGAATAGGATATCTATATTTGATCGTAATCTTGTTCACTGCTTTGCTGTCTATACACATTCACTAGGTTCCATCCTTTTTCGGCACTAGAAGCGCTAGTACAGCACAAAAGCTAAGACTTTCCCTAACATACCCTCTCTCCAGTAACTCATCGACTTGACGTTGGAGCCCAAAAGCCCATTCGAGACTCATCTAATAGGCTAGCCTATTTGGTAGGCTGACGTTGAGTATTAAGTCAATGCAGTATTCTATGCCTCAGAGTGGGGGCAGTCCTTCGAGTAGCTATTCTAGGAACAGGTCGACATATTTATCTAACAACTCCTTTACTTCCTAGGGTAATTCACCCTACTCCTTCAACTCTAATAGTCACCTAACCAACATGAAGGTTAGCGCATCAGCTTTAAGGACCTTTTAAAGCTCGACTCTACTCATCATCAAAGTCTTCCTTGATCCATGAGTAAGTTTTGAGGTGTAAACCGTAACCAAGAACAAATAAAGCCGATCGTTAAATAAGTTCAAGCTTATAGAAAGCTCGAAAAAGGGTTAATGGGGAAAGGTACGAAAAGAGTGACAAAGATGAATAAAACAGTAAGCAAAAAACCACAAACAGTTCCAGAGGATATGTCGTACCAATGGAACTTCCGAGGACTCATGGCACAATTCAATATGACATACAAATTGGTCTAATGAGGTTATTCGACACCTAACCTTACTTAAGGGAAAGGATAAGAGTGATGCCAAGAGTAAATAAGTAGTGTTTATGCAAGGAAGAAAGTACTCCGATGTATTGAAGGTAATCTGATAAGTTATAGCTATAAGTACAAGGGTATTTATACTTGTAAGTTAGGGCAACTTGCCCAAAAGGGAAAAAATAATAAGGACATTTCTTAAAGAAGCAATATACATGATACAAAAGGGTAAAAACGAATATACAAAGAAAACAATCATTAGTGCTACAAGTTCTCCATACAATACTGTACACATAGCAATGTTGCATTAGCGAGGTTGTTAGGAGATGTAGACAAAAAGTATAGACTGGTGAGCTTGTCCTAGTAGGGATGGCCTAATCAATCCAGATTCTCTATCTCTTGGCTTCTCAGCAAGGATAATGCCAAGTAATTGATCGGCTCGGTATTAGAGTAATTGATCGGCTCGATACTAGAGTAATCATCAACTCGACATGACATAGAATAATGGGCGGTCATACAATACAGCATTAAGGGTAACTCGACAAGGAAGTATTCAACCTCGGTAGGGGTAGGTTGGAACATAAGGATTCGTTGTGCCAACTCCTCTAGTCCTTGGACTCGGCTGCAGGTCAAAGATCCTGTAGCTTAATTCCCATCATTTTGTCTACAATTTATTAACTTCTATCAACAGCATCGGGTTAAATGTAATCTTTCGGCCATCCTTCTTGAACATATACATATTCTTGTACCCATTATGGATAACTCTCCTATCAAACAGTCATGTTCGGCCAAGCAATACGTGAGACGTACAAATGGGTAGCACATCACAGAGAATTTCGTCAAAGTAATTTTCGATAATGATCGGTAGTAGCACCTATCGAGTGACATATAGTGCTCCCTTCTCACTTAGCTAATGCAACTTATACAACCTCGAGTATGCAATAGTCAACAATTTCAACCTTGTGATTAAATTGATTGATGCTACGTTGGTGTAACTTCCACTATCCATAATTAACACGCTCACTTGATTGTTTACCTTACAGGTGGTATAAAACAAGTTCTCTCTCTACTCCTCCTCTCATGAAGGTTCAATGTTCATTTCGTATTGGACAACTAAGGCCAACTGGTCTATGTCCTCGGTGATCATATCCTCTTCAATCAATTCTTTCTCAATAATGCTCTCCTCCTCCTCAAGTTCCTCATCAGTACTTTCTACCTCTAGCTTCAAGACATCTCCCTTGATGACCATAGTCCTTCATTTCAGGCACTGAATAGTCATATGTCGAAACCTTTAGCACTTGAAACACTTAATATGGCTCGTCTTCCTACTAAATCCTTACCCTTTCTCATAAGTTCGTATCGAAACGTCATTATTAGGTCGGCTTTTTTGCTCAACTTAGACATCCACCTTTCGAATCATCTCAATACTTAACTAAGCTCGATGACTTCCCTGCCCTGATCGGCTAGTCGGCAATCTGGCCGATACTTAGCTTCTTATCTACCTTTCTACTTATTGGGCTATTCTAATAGCTTCATCCATTATGGTAAATCGTTTAAGTTCTATAATGTCTCGAATGTCACCTCTTAATTTAGTAAGGAACCTAGAGATTGTTTGTGTTGGTGGTTCCTCCACTTCACAGCGAATCATAAGCATTCGAAACTCTTGGACATACTCGTCAACAAATTAGTATCCTTATCTTAGCTCCTAAATCCGAGTAAAAGTATCTTATAGGTAAGTATCCGATATAAATTTGTTTCTGAGTATTCTCCTCATCTCTAGCTAAGTGTTAATCTTTTGGTAGCCTTCTCGTCTCCCCATAACTTGGAAATTCTTCCACCATATGACGGCATATCTTGAGAACTCAACGATAGTAGTTCTTACTTTCTCGTAATCCTCATACTAATAATAGTTAAAAACACGCTCTACTTTCTCTTCCCATTCTAAATATTTATCAACACTTCCAAATCCATTGAAGCTCAGAATTCAAAGCTTCACATGATCAGAGGCCCTAGGTGCTCGAGCTCGCTCTTCTTCTTTATAATACTCTTCCTCGTCCTCTTCATCCAATTCTCTTAGGTCTATCCTTCATATTTTCGTCCACTTACTCCTCCACCTTGAACTGGTCAAGCTAAGTTTTAACCTCTAGCAAGTCAAGTAACTTATGAGGTGTTATACAAGACTTCAATAGGTTGGTAAGCCAACTCATGAATAGCTCGAGTTCGATCCACCAAGAAGTTAGCCACTTCAACAAGGCTCTCATCAATGCTCCTAGGAATGCCTTGGGATTGTTGACCATGGTGGATAACACTACTGTTGTTATCTCCAACACCAACATTTACACTTAGATTAGTCATTTTCTTTGCAAATTCAAAGCTCAAACTCTTTAATTGGGTGTTTTAGCAAACATTTCCATAAGCCAAAAAAGTAATAGCTAACAAGTACATCAATTAAACGAACATAGTAACTTACTTTATTTCACACATGCAAAATAAAGTATAAACAAAACTTTGAAAACAAACTACAACTCAAACAAAACCTCTACTCTGATACCAAGATGATACGAACCATGATAAAAAACAAATAAGGTCGATCGCTGAATAAGTCCAAGCTTACCGAAAGCCTGAAAAGGGAGTGATGAGGAATGTGCAAAAGACCAGAAGCAAATGAAAAAGTAAGCAAACCCATGAACAGCTTCAATAGATATGACACACTAAGGGAACTTTCGAAGACTCATAGCATAACTTGATATGACGTACGAAATGGTCCAATAAGGTTACTTCCCACCTAACCTTTCTTTAAGATTAACATAAGGGTGAAATAAGAGTAAACAAAATAGTGTTTACAAAAAAAAATATTTAGTTGTATTAATCATAATATGATCATTATGGCTATAAATATAAACAGTATTCATACATAAGAATTGATGGCAACATACCTAAAAAGGAAAAGACAAAAAGGGTATAGTCCTAAAGAAATAATATACAAAGTATACAAATGGTAGAAAAGAATATTCATGAAAAAGACAATGATTATAGTAGTAGATTCTAGGAGTGGTCCCAAACACGTGGTAGCAATGCATTGGTGGTGGTGTTGAACGGTATAAACAAAGCAGTATGGGTTAGCAAGGTGATCGAGCAGGAGTTCCACATAGTTGTGGGTTTGTTCGAATAGGAGCAGATGAGGATTCATCTAAGGCAGGACTTTTGGCCTCTCGTTAATAATAATGCCAAGCAAGTGGTCGAGTCAAACATGACTGAACTAGTGCATGGAGTGTAGTTGTGATTAGGGCATTATTCTACTCGGCACATAATTTCTGAAAGATGGCTAATCATTCGACTCAGCATGTAGAGTTGGTCGACAATGAGATACTCGGCCTCGATAGGAGTCGGCTGGAGCAGTAGAATATGCCTTGCTAGTCCCTTTAGTTATTGAGCTCGACTGTAGGTCAATAGTCAAATAGCCTTATTCCCATCAGTATAAGGAATTAACTTGAACTTATTTACAAAGATCTTTGAAAAGGATGAAGAATTTCATAAATAGGAAGAGGAGGTAGGTAGAGTATGAAGTTAGAAACCTAGTGTTAATCAAACTACATCTAATACAACATATGAAGGGACTAATGCAATTATATTGGGGACCATTCTACATATTAAAAAGAGTTGGGAGGGTTGCCTACAAACTTCTTTTACCATCAAGGCTCAAATTCCACCCATTCTTTCATGTGAGTATGCTAAAGCCCTATTATGAAGATGAAGAAGATCCAGAGAGAATGATGTCCCAAAGAGCTCCACTTAGTGTTTAAAATTCGTATGATAAGGAGGTAAAGGAAATTTTAGCAAACCAACAAGTTAGATATGGGAGTCAACTCCTTAGACATGAGTATATGGTTGTTTAGAAGGGACTATGAAAGGGTAAAGCAAGTCAAGAACTCGTTGAAGCCTTATGGCAATTCTAAAACAAAATCAATTAATTTCACAAAGAGGATGCGATGACAACATCATTAGAACGAGTGGGGAAGAATGCCACTGTCTTTTATAAACATATGATCTACGGGATTCTCCTTGACCCATTTTGGGATGAGAACTAAAAGCCCAAGCCCCAAAGGGAGTTCCAAAAGTTGGAAGGTTCTAGAAGCATCATGGATGTCTTAGATTATACCATAGCAAGTAAGGTAATTTAATTTACGTAATTTATAGTAGGTGAAATCGTATTATAGCTATTGGATCAAATGAATCCCAACCATCCATTTTTAAAAGGCTTATTTTATATGAAGGGTTAATTATCTTCAATTATAATCATTCAAACATTTCAACGGAATTCAATTACTCAAAAACTTATCCCTCTACTTTCTCTCTGTAAAACTTGTGTCGGTGTGTATAATAGGCTGAACTTAGCACTCTTATTGGGTTTTGAGTGACTAAGTGTCTACAAGAAGCCATTGAGTTGGTATTTCCGTGACGCTTATGTGCAAAATTTCTTTACACTTGCCTTTGACAAATGTGTAGAAGTCCTCTCTTTTATTAAAAGATCTCATTTATGATGATTCAGAACATTGATTAATAAGCTTTTTGTTGTTGTTGTTTAAGCAAAAGAGCTTTTAACATTTTCAAGAATTGATTAGATTTGAATTCTATAAATTTATATTCTCTTAATTTTTCAAAATTTATTCTCTTAATCTTGTTAGGTATAATCGATGATTAAAATTATAAAAAAGAGAATAACATCATAATGATGTCATAACATAATTCAAATTTTTCACAATTTCAACCATTGAGGGAAATTGAGGAGATGAAAATCAAGAGGATCCATTTACAGATTGATTACATACTTTGTAAAAAACAATTATATAGAAAATGTGTAAAATTTTCCTTTGTTTTCATTTAGTGCTTCGCAGGTGCCTTAATTGTGCGAATGGAAATGTTTTCTGGACCGCTGTTGGATGCAAAAAGGAGTTTGCGGATGATATGGTGATTTTTAATTTGTCCATATTTAAAGCATTATTGTTTTAACTGGTCTTCTTTATTGCCCAAGTCATTCGGTGCAAATTTTCGGCTGCTTGTCATTAATCTGCTGATCAATGCTCTTGTGCGAATACCATTTTACTTAAAGAAATCTATAAAAGCCTAAACTTTGGGATAAATTGACCTTAGATCTATATCCGACGATGGTTTAGAGAACATAAAACAAAACCGCGGTTGAAAAGTGTTGGACACCTGCAGGAAATTAGAGCAGTATTCCATCTCGATCAGCAGTTTTTGTAGTTGCGAAGTTTAAGGGGAAGTCATAACTCATCGTTCCATTTTTCAAATGCTTTTTCGTGGAGCCAAAACAACGAAAGGTCTCTGTGCCCTTTTTGCACGGATGTGACTGCGAATTTCTCTTCTTCTGATTGACAGGCAGCGGGGGCACCACCTTAAAATGTGTACCTTCTATAATAGGTTTCGCTTCAATGTTTGTCCAAGAAAGGCATTTCTTGTATGCGGGACCAAGTAGAGTCGATTCACATCATTTTAGCAACAATGGGGAATGCACTGAAGCCGCACCTAGCTGGTGAGCTATTTCCAGAAGTAGGATTATCTGAAATATCAAGGCATTTTGTTGTTGCTGTGATGCTAAGTATATTGATTATCCAAAACTATTGTTTTGACAGGTAGGTTAACTGGTTTGAAGTTACATGTTAAATACATTTTTTTTTTTTCTTAACTTAATCTGAAGTATTAATTGAACGAGGAGAATTCAAACATGATCCATATCACTAAGAAAGTCTTCATACAATTAGGCTAAAACAGTTTTAGCATATGATAAATATTTTATAAAATTATTTTTGTATTCTTTTTTATATTTATTATTGTTTTAATTTTGCTGATAGAGATTCTACTTTAAACTTATGAAATAGATTTGATCTTATAAAAGATAACATGGTTAATAAATATATAAGATATCTGAAACGGTCACTTCAATACTTAAATCAGCGAGTTTATAAAATTAGTTAAGAAACAAGATTAAGATTATATATATATATATATATGTATGTGTAAAGTGTCTTACTTTTTGGATTTTCCCTTATTTATAGGATCTGTGAAGTGTATCTTGTTTAGAAAATTACCTGTCAACAATATTGATTATATCTTTCTAAAATAAAACAATAATATAAAAATACGAAAATTTTTTGTATTTTTTATGTTAACAACCATCTTCTAGAAGTCGCGATATCATTTTCCTTTTTCTGGCTATTTTTCGTGACTATCAGACCACTGTTTTCAACCGTCCAGCATGACATGTTGGCTATAATACCATGCCTGTACTACAAGCCGTGAGATGTGTGAATCACGAAGAAATCAAGCTGTGACATGCGCAGCCCATGCGGCCGTTTCTCCTAATTTTATTACGAAACAAAGAAATCCATGCTCATGTAGACTTGGTAAAAGCCTAAGTAAGAAATATATTCTTCTTCTTACGGAAAATAATTCGATGACTGGGATAACTCAATTCTAAGGCCCTCTTTAATCTAGAGTTCGTGACTTAGATTTTTATTCTAAGCACCTGCAGGTACCAGATCTTAATTAAGAACCATGGTTTAACTGCGGTAAATTTATTATGCTACTTACTACTACTTTAGCAATGATCAAATTTGGCTATTTATATGTGACACCGCCATAAAGTATTACTAATAGTTCTCTTTAAGAACTTCACCAATAAAATAGAAAGGTCTTTAGAGCAGAAAGTTCTTTAATAAGTTGTTGATTTGTCTTGTCAAAGACTTTATAAGGGTCCTTATGTTACGTTTTATATATAGTAATTGATTCGAAATAAGATTGCAATTCTTGGGTCCATGGCCTTCATGCTTAGAAATACTTCTAAAAGCTAGAATTGCAATTCCTTTAAACCATCGATTTCTTAAGACTCCAGCTTTAAAAAAGAATTTGATTTCACCTTTAAAATGGAGAAATCACTATTCTATTTTGCTCCCATTGATTATTATTAATTACAATGATATCAGACCCAATTAAAGGGTTTAACTTGAATATATAAGAGGGTTAAGAGTCAAACCGGAGGTCGAATTGGGGTTAATTAAAAATAAAAATATAAACCATATTATTTAATTTAAAAAATAAGGACATGGAATTACAAGTTTAAATAAATTAAATGTTAGTACTTTTCCTCTAATTAAAATATAAAATTAAATGAAATATATATATCTCTACTTATAGAATATATAAACTAATGTGGAAGGCTAAAATAATATATATAAATTCATAAAACAAAGAATCACTAAAACCCATATTCATACTTGTTTATCATTCAAAGTTTTAGATTTGTGGAAAGATTATAAATTTATAATGCATATGAAATATTAAAAATGCCAAGATGTTTGAGTTAATGATCATATTGTTAAATTTATCTTTGATATTGATAGGTCAATGGAAGCATGAAAATTACAAGACAATATGATACATGAGTAGCCCAAGAATAATTGAAAACTAAAAGTCATAATGTTTCAGGAAAAAAGCTTATCACTAATCAAAAAGACCCTTACTCAAAGGCATTTATTTTTGTATTATAGGATTAGTTTCCTTGAATGTTGGTGCGAGTTGATGATTATGGAATAAAATATATTTCTTTGATAACTAAGAGAGTTTTGGACACAAGATATATTAAGTTGCATATCATCTTACTTTTGAAACAATAACTATTTTTATAAATTAATATATTTTAATGATTTGAAAATATGAAAGTACGTTATTAAATACTCTTAAAAGCCATAAAAATATATTTATGCTATGTATACAATGGCAAGTGTATTATAGAATAGACTAGTGCATCATAGAATAGATGTTTTTACAATACCAGTCCCACATAGGTTATTTTGTATCCTAAAGTTTCTTGTAAAGTTATGAAGTCATGTAAGAATTGCCTATCACCAAGAGTCCTACATTGACTAGATTAACACACAATCTTTGAGTTATTCTTTATAAATAAAAGTTTTTTTATCATTCCAAAATAGTAATGGGCTATTACTGGAAATTGTGCACGGTAGTAAATAAGTGTTTATGCACACATCTGGTCCAATCATCTAATTTGCTAACATGGCTTTAGGCCATTGTAAGTTTGGTTCTTCAAGATTGACCAAATCGTGTTGGTGTTTAGTTCATAGTTGAATTGGTTTAACCAATTGATCTAGTCTAGTTCTTATAACATTGGTTAATCAAAATTACTCATTTAAGCTTCAACATAATTATAATATCTAATGATTAAGAGTGATTCAAGTTTTAAAATACACACATTTCATTCTATTTTATTTTCTAAGCATTTCCGAGTACAAAAATGGATTTGTCATTCCTATCTAAATTCTATTCTATTTCATTTCATTCCAATACATATGGAAATGTGATATTAGGGATAAGGATGATCTAATAATTCCTAACTATTGGTGTTTTTTCTATTTTTTTAGCATATCGAATTTTTGCTCTAGTTAAAACTTGTTCCCCTTGAATAATTATTATTGAAATTTGCTTGAATATAATCATCCTCGTTTCCCTTGCTTCTATATATAGTTGTTGTTAACTTCAAAATTTCATCCTCGAATAATTCTTCATGTCGTTATTTTATAATGTATGTTGGTTGTGGAAACCAGGAAGGCTGATTAGATGTAGATTGCTTCATGTATTGTATGCTCCCTACTCAGCGATTGACCTACAAAAAGTCCTATGTGGCTTTATTTACAAGGATCTAACAATACTTAAGTTAGCAAGGAGAGATTGAAAGGAGGATAAGGATATGTGTTTGAGTGTTTGCAAGAGTGTCTAAGAGAGTTTTAAGAGTGCTCAAGGTGCTTATGAGTTGAAGGAGTTTAGAGAGAAGCAACAATCCTATACATTTGGCTTCTTGTCCTAATTATAGGTTAAGGAGCTTACCTATCAAGAATACATGTCACCTTAAGATTCGATTGTACTTATGCATCAATAGGAGATATGTGCTATTAAGGGAGGGGTATGCAGAACAACTTTATCCCTTGGTCGGCTATGAACATATACATGTTGGCAGCCATGTCTAAAACTTAGGACACTAACATGTATAAGGTTACTGGGTATGCCAACTGTATGATAGATGTTAGAGGATAATTAATGGAGAGAGAGAGAGATGTTAGGGTGTTGTTAGGTAAAAGCACTTGTGGGCTTCGAGCTATGTGCTAACCCTCTATTGCGTGCTTGAGAGGACAAAGGTAACCTCGACCCAAGGGGTCAAATTAGGTATTATAAAACTCTAAAGCACTTTGGGAATCAAAGTGCTTCAGGTGGCCTGAGTAGTAGTCATGCTAGCTTAAGAGTAATCATGGCAAGGCAAGATGCCTGATGGTACAAAGGCATTCGGGGTGATACAAGTAAGTTGTGTATGGTGGGCTTAGGATTGTTGGATGAGGCTAGCCCTTCACATAAGGGAGCTGCTCAAGGGCATCCAAGCAAGCCAAGACACTTAACCTTAAGCTTAGATTGAGCCTTGAGAGTTTGGGTCCAAAATAGTCTATCAATAATGTATTTGTTCACACAATATATATATATATATATATATATATATATATTATTTGCCTTCTTCTATCAAAATTTAATTATAAATGTTGTTATAATAACTTTAACAAGTTATTTACTTATTGGAATGGGGTAGATAAGAAATAGAAAAGTTATACCTTTAGAATAACTATTGCCAAAGTTAGGTTAAAAATTTACATTATAGTGTTTACTTCAAGTAATTTCTTATTTTAGGGAATATTTTTTTTTAAGGTAATATAAATATATATTTAGTGATTCACATGAGTTAGAAGAAGCTTTCTTAGCCATTTTAGTCGGTAGTTTTGTCAATTTAATATTTTAATGAGAGTATAATGGTAATTATATTTTAACTTTTTATTTCCTCTTTGGTTTCCCTTTGTAAAATGTTCCACCTATTCTTAAGTAATGTTTATTCTCATTGGAGTATATGATTAGAAAAACCTAGGAATCATAATTCCCTTATCATTTCTCCAACTAAATAAGGTAATAAATAGAGGAGAAGGAATAGTTATTATATTTCCTTTATAGCTATTCTCTTTATATTACCTTTAAGTAAATCGGTGGTAAGAGGGTAAAGTTGTAGTAACTTTTAAAAGCATGTAGTAATAAAAGTTCACAACAATGACTAGATATTAGTGATGATGGCTAATAAAATTTGTTAATATAAAAATTGACAGAATAATGATTTCATCATTCTAAAAATCCAAATCATCTTTCACAAATTTTTATTGAAACTCTCACTGGCATCAATTGACTCTTTTGCCTCCCATTATAGCTGTCTTTCAAAAACCATTCGTAACCCCAACCTTTTGATATTATATTAATTATGAGAAAGATAAAAAAAAAAAAAATCTGAAAAGCTTTTTTCTAAAATCATACATAACGTTGTTCTAGACACATAATCTAAAATTTTCTTGAGCTAATATTGAAAGATCTATATAATTAATAATAACAGAAAATAATTGAACTTAGAAGGTTGAAAATAAGAAGAAATCGCAACATTACAAACTTCATTGGTGTACAACATGGGATGCTCTTGAAAGAGAAAACCAAGGAGCATGATCATCGAATAATTTCGTGCAAATTAATCGACAAAGGGTTAAAAGTGAAAGTAACAAGGAAGGATTAGAAATAATTGACGAATTAATTTTGATTGCAAATTATATATCGAGAAAAATAAGAACTTGATTGTTGATTGAAGATTGAATTAAAATTAGGTTCCTTTGTTGTGGAAATTTGCACCGATCGATGCATCACATCATTTTCATAGCAGCTGGGAGAGTAAACCGTCTAAGAGGATTCTTCATAGGAAGAAGCACCATGCATTTGTCAGCGTGTGACAAACATCAACAGAGGCACCTCAAGCCAAGCGTTGGCTCGACCTCGATCCCATCAAACTTGGTATAGGACTATATCCCCTTTCATCACCTTTTGATGTATCGAGAATTACGAAATTTATAACGTGACAACCTTTAAAAAAATTAAAAAAAAAAAGGAGAGAGAAATTAGAGAATGGAATCAAAAAGAGCAAGAAACAACATTAGCAAGGTTGGTAGAGGAGAAAAAGCAATAGCTCAAAGACCTATCCATTTCCATTTACTGTTAAAGATTATCCACACACCATGTATGAAAGTAATCTTATGAAAGATTAAGACTATCCACAATCCATATTTAACTCATTTTATATCTTTATATACTATATGAACATATTAAAAAACATTCTTTTTCAAGTAATTCCTTACTTTATTCTTGAGTTACTTTATTAAAGTTTCTTAATAATATTTTTTTTTTAGTCCTGTTACTATAATTTAAACTAATGAAAATTCAAAGAAACAAAAAAAACTATAATAATAACATTAGTTGCGTCGCTTGTCAAAGTAACTTGACAAGTTGGAGCAACACCAGGTCATCAAGCATTAAACTGGAAAAGTTGAAGTCACATTGCTCGGCTTAGATGATTTGGTCGCATTGTTAGTAAGAGTAGCTGAAGTTGAGGCTAATCATCAAGAGATGAATGTTAAAATGATCGAGATGGCTAAGAATTTTGATGTTACAGTGCAAACCCTCAAGGGGGAAATGTACGTAACGACCGATGAGGCGAGACAACACTTGGAGACTCAATTAGAAGATGTGAGAAGACAAGTTATTACTCGTGCCTCAATCGAGACTATTAAAGAGTTACGGGCACAAGTAGCTATTTTGACTCAGGTTGGGGGAAATGCTCTTATCCCTGCCCCCATTCATGTTCCTACTCATGCAGGACATATAAAGATACCTAAGCCCAAGGCATTTACTAACATGAGGGATGCTAAGTTGTTGGAGAACTTTCTATTTGATATGGAGCAGTATTTCGCTGTTGTGAGGATAAATGATGAGAGATCAAAGGTCACCATGGCTATAATGTACTTAACTAGTGATGCCAAACTATGGTGGCGCACAAATATGAGGATATCCAAAATGGCAATGCTCATGTAGATACATGGGTCGAGTTGAAGGCTGAGTTGCAAACTCAGTTTTTCCTTAAAAATGTTGAGTACAATGCCTAAAAGAAGTTAAGAGAACTTCGACAAGGTGATGACATTAGAAAGTATGTCCGTAAGTTCTCAACATTGATGTTGGACATCAAGAGTATGGTTGAAGATGATAAGCTATTCTATTTCCTAAAAGGACTGAAGCCTTATGCTAAGAATGAGTTACAGAGGCGACAAGTTACTAACTTGGCTATAGCACAGGTAATAGCTAAGCGCTTGACTGACTACACTCATAACAATAAAAGGAAGAATGTGTCGATAGAATACGAGGGTGGAAAGTCGGTCAAGTCGGGCAAACCCAAGAGTGGGGGAGCCCTAAGTTAAAGTAGTAACAATAGAAATACTGGAGGGAGTCAAAAGAAATCCTATAACTCTCACCAGTCCAGAAAGAGTGGGGCAACCAATGGAGGTAAGAAGCCTTCATTCTCGTGTTTCTTGTATAATGGCCCACATAAAGTAGTTGAGTGTCCATTTAAGGCAGCACTCAATGCTATGGCATAAAAAGTAGAGAATGTTTACCAAAATGATGAGTCGGGGAGTGATGGAGAGGATCAACCCCGAATGGGCACATTGTACATATTGTCGACTATTGGAAAGAGTTCCTCGGTGCGACGTAAGCCCAAGAACAATAATGAGTTAATGTATGTCCAATTAAACATCAACGGCAAGAGTGCCAGTGCAATGGTAAACTCCAGTATTACACACAACTTCATTGATGTACTTGAGGCGAAAAGATTGGGGCTAGTGCTTGCTGAGAACACTAGCCAGATTAAAGCTGTTAACTCCAAGGCTTGCCTTGTCCAAGGAGTTACAAGAGGAGTGAAAGTGAGGATTGGAGATTGGAGTGGAAATCTCAACTTTACAACTGTTCCATTAGATGACTTTAGCATAGTCCTTGGAATAGATTTCTTGAGACAAGCCAGAATTGCTCCCATGCCCACAGCAGATTGCTTGTTATTCATGGGTGAAAAGCCTTGCTGTGTAACAGTTTAGAGGAACAGGGCAAACAACAATAACAAGGAAGGGAAGAATATTGGGGCTATGATGGCATCAATGCTCCAATTTAAGAGAGGGCTCAAACATTAAGAGCCAACTTTCTTAACTTTCCTTACAGAGAAAGAGAAAGCAAGAAAGACGGAGATACCGGAGGTAATAGAGAGGGTCCTAAAGGAGTACAATTATGTGATGCCTAATAAGCTCTCAAAGGAATTACCTCCTAGAAGGTCGGTAGACCACGGGATTGAGTTGATTCCTAGTGCCAAATCACCCGCCAGAGCTCCTTACAGAATGTCACCTCCTGAACTTACCGAATTGAAGAAGTAATTGGATGAGTTGTTAGAGGCAAGCTTCATTCAACCCTCAAAAGCACCATACGGGCCTCCTATTCTATTTCAAAAGAAGCAGGATGAGAGTTTGAGATTATGTATTGACTACCGGGCTCTAAACAAGCTGATGGTGAAGAATCATTACCCAATTCCTCTAGGCGACCTCATTTACACAAAAGGGCACCAATTATATGTCCCGAAGGCGGGCAACTTAAGAAGGGCACTCATGAGAGAGTACCATGATACTTTGTGGGTTGGACATCCTGGCTGGCAGAGGACATGGAGCTTATTAAAGCAGGGTTATTATTGGTCGGATATGAAGGAGAATGTGATGACTTATACAAAGACTTGCTTAACTTGTCAGCAGGACAAAGTTGAGAGGCAAAAGGTAGTAGGCCTCTTGGAGCCACTTCCTGTGCCCTCTTGCTGATGGCAGAACATCTCCATGGACTTTATCACTTCCCTACCAAAAGTAGGGGAGTACTCATCCGTTTTTGTTATTATTAACAGGTTCTCTAAGCATGCCACCTTCATTCTTACTATGAAGAGTTCAAGTGTAGAAGAGATAGCCCAGCTTTTCTTCAAACATATGGTGAAATTCTAGGGTATGCCCCAAAATATTGTGAGTGATAGGGATGCCAGGTTTACAGGAAAGTTTTGGACAAAGTTGTTCCAACTCCTGAGCTCCGAGCTGAGCATGACCTCCAGCTACCATCTACAAAGTGACGGATAGATAGAGAGATTCAATGGGTTATGGAGGAATACCTTCAACACTTTGTCAGTACCAACCAGAAGAATTAGGTTGACTTGCTAGGTATCGCCCAGTTCTATTTCAACATCTAGCGAAGCTCTTCCTCCAACAAGAGCCTTATAGAGATCATTATAAGTCATCAACTACTATTACCCCATACAGTAGCAGCACCATATACCGGGAGATGCCCAAGACCTTATCGGTTTACCGGGGATTGGAAGCAGAGTTCAGAAGTAGCAAAAGCGTACCTTGAAAAGGCTTCCAAGAGAATGAAGAAATGGGCAAATCAGAATCGTCGACCTAGAGAATTCAATATTAGAGATCAGGTCCTCATAAAGCTTCTTCTAAAATAGTTTAGATCATTGAGGAACAAGGATAGAAGAATGACCCAAAAGTATATTGGTCCAGTTCCTATCATATCGAAAATTGGAAGAGCAGCCTACAAGGTCAAGCCTCCTATGTAGTTAAAGGTCCATCCAGTTTTTCATGTCAACATCTTGAAGCCATATTATCTAAACATGGAAGACTCATCTCGTAATGTGTCAAAGCGGTCATACATCAAGATCAAGTTCAACCTAAGTCAAGCCGTGAAAGACATCCTTGTAGAGCGAAAAGTCAAAGATCCCTCCACTAGAGAAGAACATAAAGAATATTTGGTCAAGTAGAGAGATCGAGGAAAAGAAGATACTAATTGGGAGACTAAAGAATATCTGAAGCCCTTATCTGAGAGAAAGTCAACCTTGTTAGCTAAAAGATCTCCGCTACCAGATCCAAGCTCTAGTACATATTGCCGAAGACGTCAATAGAGTTAAGTGGGGGAGGATGTCAGGGTCCCTTTTTGTAAAATACTTGTACTAACAAGAGGCCATTCTTTTATACATATTGTAACATAAGAGGGGCTATTTTTGTATAGTTAGTGCCTTACTGTTATTAGAAATTTCTATTTTTAGAAAGTGGTGTCATTTCACTAGTTTTGATATCTCCTTCTACTAGGCCTAATAATATTCGTAAAGCTCTTTACGGGGTGTGGTTGCTCTTTTGGATTAAAGCTTTTATTCACCACGTTGGTTAATCACGACCGGCGGTACCTATTATATATACTATACCCCTATACACACATATTGTAGCCTTATATTACTGTCGGAATTAATAAAAGTGTACTATTTTTTTTTCCATTTATGTCTGTATCTTATAATCTGTTGGCTTTCTTCCTTGGTTGTGTTGCTTATAGGTTTAAGCCTTATTGTCTAGCATTGCGTGCAAGCTAAGCTTTCTTACTACTGTAGAGGTAGGATTGTAAGTGTCGTACGATCTATTTATGTGCTTAAGAAAGTCTTAAACCATCACACTAGACGAGCTACGAATAGAATAATTAGATTGCAAGATCCTTTAGGTAATTAGACTTTCGGGTCTTCCCAATTGCAAAAGGTAGTTCATGATCAGTTTGCACAAATTTCACTTCATCCTAAGAGTCTAGTTCATTGTTACCCTACCCTTTAATTCTTCGAGGGGTGTTGAGTTCTAGAAAATAAAGAAGAAGAAAAAAAGAAAATAAAAACAGTCGTAGATATTTCATATTTACCCTATTATAATTTTAGTAGCCTTTTATAAAAAGTGAAAAGGGTTTTTAATTCAAAAATATAAAAATAAATAAATAATAGAAAACTCTAAAAAATTAAATTAGAAATAGGTTTAGTGTAGTAAAATTAAAGAAAAGAATAAAAAAGAAAAAGAAAAAACTAAAAAAAAAAATAAATAAGAAGGCCGACCTTATACAAAACCTGATCCGTAAATTTTGAAAAGGCTGAAAAGCTCTCGAAGTAGGCAACCAAACCCAGCTCACAAGCTCACAGGTGCTGATGCACCTTAATTTCTTTCCTCAGGCACGTGTGGAATATGTGCCAATCGAGGCACCTGCGCCTGGATCACCATCTCCATGGCAGCCCGAGCTTCTCACCTTTCCCCTTCCTAACAACCTACTTGAGGAGCATATTTGGTCCGATTTTCTTCAAAATTTCACTAAATTAATAGTGAAATCTTGAAGATAACATGATGAACTTTGTATTTGGACTAAAATTACACCCCAATACATCAGTTTTCCAATTGAAATCGGGCCAAGGAAATCAAGCACGGCTTGATATCCAAGGTACTTATTTGTGCTCGATTGTCAAATCCAAACGTTTCGGGAAGTAATCGAAGCTTCCAATCAAACTTGGAAGCAAGCATTAAACTTCTCCAGCTCATGAAATCTTCAAAATCGAGTTTTTTTTTTTTTTTCCAAAAATCGAAGATTTTCCCTAAGCTCGTATCAATGGCCAATCCACCATTAAAGCTCTTACCAAGCTCAACCCAAGCTTGTTTTAGTATAAAAAGGACCCCGACTCCTCATCCTGACCATCAACACTCACTCGACTTCCTAATTTCTCTCATTTCTGAACACTCTCTCTCTAGCTCAAATCTCTCTCTCTCTCTCTCTCTCCTCTTCTTCAACCCCAATTTGAACCACCATCTACCGATGGTTATCTCTTTAAACCACCACCACCACAACCTTCAGCACCCATAAAAACCCAAGAATACACTTACCTATCAACCCTAACGGCCACCATAACGAAGCCCCCGCTACCACCATCCGATGCAAGCCACTACTAAACGACCGCGGAACTCCGTGGCATCAATTCTACCCTACCTGTTCCCAATAAAAAATTCACGAATCCACTTTCACCTGATTGAATAGGTTCCTGGAGCTTGCTATACGTCATCAATGCTGCTGCCTTCTTTTCTTCCTCTTGTGACCCGATTAACCGCTTTGACCTGACCTAAGTTCGAATCTGACCCAGCTCACACCAGCGATTCGACCGACCCGAGACCCGCATATGACCGGAGTCTACTTCTTTTTAAGTTGGTTCGAATTTTTTTTTTCTTTTTCCTTAAATTTCCTTAGTGAAGAATTCATAAAAAAACTAAAAAGAAAAAAGTCCAATAAAGATGTTCATTTCGCAAAATAAAATAAAAAAAATAGTCCAAGACTTATTTTTTAAAAAAACAGTTCTAGAAATTTCTTTCTTTTATTTTTTTCTAAATTTTCTTTTACTTAGAAAAGAAACTCGGTTAAAAAAATTTCTCACCTAAAAAATATGTCTTCTAAAATAAAAATAAAAAGACCCTTTTTTCCAAAATTAGCACTTTTTGGAGTTTTTAAAAAACGGCAACCTCGACATTAGGAATTTTCCTTTTTTATTTAGAAATTTTCTTAAGTTAAATTAAATGATTGAAAAAGGTGAACTTAAACAATTTTCAAAAATTAAAAGGAACCTATTGACTGTTGATTTTTGTTTCAATATATGAGTATTTGCAAGATAAAAAACAGTTATTAGGGATACTAAAGGGTGCTCTGGTACAATCACTTTAATGATTAAGTTAACTTTCTTGTCATGTGATGTGAATGAAATTGTAAAAGTATTATGAAGAGTAAGAGAACAAAAGAGAGATCCTCTTACTTGAGAGTTTTATATGATATTTAGAGTTGGTCAGTGTAAATCGTACTTAGATTAAATTATTGGATTGGGGCTTAAGTATGTATATATGTATATATATACATATACACTTATCCATACTAAAGTCCATTTGAACCATATTCACAAATTAGTAAAAATTTAATATATGTATTCTTACTAGAAAGGATAGGAACCTAAATAATAATAAAAATTGTAATCTATATTAATATACTTAAGTATGTAGTGAGGAAATCGACACCAAGGCATTTAATATGCTCTCTTTTGTTTTACTCCATAAATTATAGTTGGAGGGAGACATGGAAATTTAACAAGTTGGAAAATAGGATATACTTACCAAATATAAGAGAAAATAAGGATTAAGTTTATAGTTAGTGTTGCTTAATTGGACCGATAAAATGAGTTACAATTTCCACACCAATTAATATGGATCCTATAAAGTGTTTTACTCATCTAATTGCTTGAGAATTAACCATAATAATAATAATAACAATAATAAGATCAATCTAACATATGTTAAGGAAAATAAAAAAAGGAAGAAGAAATGTAGCATCTATTGGTAATGTTAGAAATAACTTATTTAATTTATAAGAAGAAATAAGAAATACAACTAAAAGTATAAAACACAAAAAACACATTATATATATAAATGTAGGTATATGTGCGCATATCCATATAGTTACTAAATAATAGGTACAGATGATATCTTAAATTGCTATAATTATAAAAATTAAGTAAAGAAGTCAATTAGAACACATTGGATCGAGGGGTGGTAGAAAATGAATTGCCTAAAAATTCTATCATTTGATAAAACAAGGATATACACATTAGTGGAATTCAAAATGATACATAATAGATACTTGCATTAAACTTATTGGACCGGTATCAATAAAGCTTGTTAGTAAAGCTTGTGTAAAATGGGATTAAACTAATAGAATGTAACTATTATAAATTGATAATAGTATCTTGTTCACTCCTTCACTGAGGAGATTAAAATAATAATAATAATAAAAGGTTAAAAAAAATAGAAGAAGAAAGTAACCCCTGCAAATTAGCATTTAGAGCACTAGTACCTAAATGTAAGGCATCCATAAGATCTCTTGCTGAACCTTGAAGTTTATGATAGATCATAAAAAATTAATCAAAGACACTTTATAAATTGGATTTCAAAAATGAATTGATAAAATACAATATAATTAAATGGTTAAATATATCATTATAGTTTGTTATCTTATGGAACCATGAAATAAATATTTCAATTTGAGTATACATTCTAACTACTCAATTGATTATATTAAGAACAATATACATATATATATATATATATATAGAATATAATAATATAATATCATATCAATATACTTATTTATATATGTCTATATACATATATATATACTTTATTATGTATGGTTACCTATATATATATGTATATATATATAAAACAAGAAAACTCGTTTATTAAAGATGTCGTGACCGTCCAAGTAATTTTTTATTAAATACATACCATATGTTGATGCAACGGAACTTGCAATAGGAGTGAATGAAATATGAGTTACGGTTGGGAAGCATCTTATTGTGAATTAAAACTAATATAAGCCAGGGTGGGGTGTTAATTATTAGAAGGATCTTTAAACGCCTATTTTTCTTCCCTGGACAGCAGATACATTTTTCATTGTATTCTTTTTTTTTTTTTAAATCTGCGATGACTGGGAGAGTGTATTATATATATAAATATATACGTAGTTATATATATACATATATGTCTATATATATCTATATAAATATATATGTAGTTACATATTTCTAGAGAGAGAGAGAGAGAGAGAGAGAGGAGCCCATGTCTAGCAAATCCAGCAGGTAAGTTCTTGTTGCTCATTTCTTTTTGTTTTGCTTTTCCATAAAATCCTAACTAATTAATATAACTGCATACTCCTAAATTATTATAACTGCTATAGTTTAAAATGTAACTTAACTAAAAACTTCCTAGTCTTAGAGATAAAGGCTATAAGAGGTTCAAAGCAACATTGTTATGTTAATAAAAGTTATGAATTAGACATTTATTTGTATCATGCAAATTGAACTAAAAAGAATATTTGAGACAAAATTGGAAGGAAATATCTAAATTTATTATTTTTCTTAGCTATTAAACTGATTACAAGCATTTATGAATGTAGGGATAGTTGAGTTACAAGAAGATTTAGATAAGTTATGTTACGGAATTAATAAATAACTAACACATACTCTACAAAAATCTTCCACTAGGGAAATAACGCTTACAATTTGTTTTGCCATATGTGGAGTAATATTAAACATATATAAGTATTTATATTTATGCACGCATGTAGACTCATTTTCAATGCTAGTATAGGTAGATAGAGGATATATCGTAATCTTCTAAACACTAAATATGCATAATGTGTACAAGTTACTATATATATACATATTGTCATATAAATATGCACTAAAAGCTATGTATGATGCATTTCCTTGCATAGCAATTATATTACAAGTAAAAAACACATAATTACATTGTCGCTTTATATAGGTACACATAAATATTTATATATGTAAATAAAATATACTATATATTGAGTAATAACATTAATTCAACATAAGGGTTCATTACATTATCTAAGACCTAAATATGATGGACATATTCTTTTTTATAAGTATGTGAGATATAGTTTTATAATGTCCAACAACATTATGTTTGATAACGATAGAATTCGATAGCTTGTGATATTACAAATATTATTGTGCCCACTGATTATTACAATCAAGTAAGGATAGGGTAGATTAAAATAAATTAAATTTGATAACATTTTTGTAAGCTTTATAAATATTAAGAGTTTCATCATTTTATATAGAGCTTTAAGCTACAAAGACTTTGTTACCTTAGGAACAGGCTAATGAGTCAATATCAAGTAAGGGAGATTTATGGAGATTGGAGTATATGCTCACTTGTGGTTGTAAGTAGTTGTTTGTGTGTATATTATGCCTTGCTTGATCACTAAGATGCTGATTGATAGTTGAGCTATATGTTTTGTTACGTTGATTAACCTTGGTTGGTGTGTTATGAATTGATTGATCACTCTTGACTAGATTAATTAGAACATAAACTAAAACTATAAATGAACATACATTGCATCTCATTAGAGAGCAGTTAGGTTTCTTTGACTAAATTCCAATGCTTTTGATGAGGTGCAGTAAATTGGCCTTTCTCCACCCCTAGTCGAACTAAGTAATAAGATAGGAGGCTACAATGAAGTTGGGGATGTTAGGTTTAAAGGTAGTCATGGATGGAGTAGGATTTTTTCATTGCAGAAGCCTAGAATTAGTAGTAAGAGGGCCCCATGGCATTTTATAATTAGCATTGTGGCCATCGTATCACAACTCTTTGACGTGGATTAGAGTGGATATAATTTCTCTAACCTCACAACGAATCGAATAACTTTATGTAAACGATACATTGCTTATTCATGCATTATACATAATAATTACTCAATAACTTGGTTATACCGCTCCACTTGTATATGCTTTTTGTCTCCTATCCCTTATTGAGCCTGTAGTTCTTCAGCTCATTCCCTTATAGTTTTTTGCTGATTACTAAAGCTAAAAGCATTGGACAGCTTAGGATCCTAAGTGTATGAGAGTTTCTATAAACCCAACAAGGGAACCTATGCTAGGATGTAAATGTAGGTTATTATGAAAGAAGTTATTAGAGTTGCATTTACTAACCATTTTACTATTTAGTGGGGAATTTTGATTCTCTACAGTGTTAAAGGTTTGTATAAGAAAAGGATGCCCTATGATATTTTTATAGACACCCATGTTTATATTTTATTTTTTTTAATACAACATATAGTAGGTTATGAGTTAAGTTAGAGCCTTTGTAATTATAGCAATAGAATAATTGTCACGTCTCAAACTAAGCAACTTACAAAAGCATTGACCTTTGAATCTAAGGTGTGACAATCTCCCTTGTAAATAATTTTTCAATTCCTTCTCTTTATAAATAATTGTAGTTTTATTAAATCAAAAATTAATTATTTTTCTTAAATTACATAGGTAATTGAAAAATAAATTTAATCTTAAAAGGTTAAAGTAGTGCCGAATTGGTGTTTAACAGAATAGTCTCTAAATCTAAGAATTTTTGGTTTTCAAAAGTCGATTTTTCATAAAATTGGTTTTCTAGTAGACCAATGACTAGGTCAGAATCAATCCATCCAATTAATCCTAACCTACCCTTTTCTTGACTTTGATTAGGTGGTGATTCTAAAAAGTTTTTAAAATTAAATAAACTAGATTTTTCTTAATTATTAGTCGAGGGTTTATATCGAATGGGTATAGGATTTAATATAAATCGAATTAAAGAAAATAAACAAAAACCGAAAAATTCAAGCTTAATAACAACTTAATGCAACTCATTAAAGATGAAGAAGTTGTTGTAACCCTTGATAGTATAATTGCTTGGAAAGCATCAAGACTGGATGTTCTTTACACTATGTTCTTTAAGGAGTGTTGGAAAGTATTGAGTACTAAGTCCTTTCCCTAGTAAATCACATTTTCAAATTCAAATGTGATACCTCTGAAGGTTAAACACACGAGACATACCAAGGGGCAAACTAAATACAGAAGAAAAGTATTACTGAAACTTGAGCTTAGCTATTAGATACGATGCCCGACAACCTATATGACCTAATGTTCATTTTATATTATGCTTAAATAGAGGTTAGAATTACTCTGCATATGCTTATGCTAAAGAAGTAAATAAGAATAAGGGAAAATTAGAGAGAAATGCCCTCAAAGATGTAATGCCTTTGAATATTTAAAGGGTAGTGATTGCTTATTACAAATGAATGCTTTATATACTTGGCTAAGTAGGATTACAACAAAAATGGAAGGTATTAGACAAATAGTACAAGGAAGGTATCAGAGAATCATCATTGGACTGTACATTATGGGTAGTTTTCATGCATAATTGGAAACTCATGACAAAATGTGAGGAGAAAGCATATTCAGCTAATCTTCGGCAAGGTGGAAGCTTGGTTCCTTAAGTATCCCAATGACTAGGATGATCGGCTCGAATATGGGATATGTAGAGTACAAGTTGAATTAGCCAATCTAATATGGATCACGTTAGGTAGAAGGATAGCTCATCTTAATGCTTAGTTGGTAAGATATTTGAGCAAATTGTAGTATGGTCAAGATGACCTTCTTGGGTCTACTAACTTATCCAAACCTAGCTCAAGTACTATCATGATTATAGTTGAGCTCAATATTCGAGATGGTCGAAGTGTAATTGGCCTTCAATCAAATAAAAATCCTTATCCCTTATTGTTTTTCAAGTTACATCACATTAGGTTAAGCCTTAGAGAACCTTAGCTCAACTTCTAGTGATGAGTCTATAGGTATGATTCATATCCTCTTCCCTAAGGTTAAGAAGATTTAACCTCAAATCTACAAGCTCTTCTTCATCTACTGCCTATACTCTATGTTCTTTGGCTTCTTCTGGTTGGAAGGGAATCAAGTCAGTTTGCATTTCATGTAGAGGAAACACCATGCCCATTTAGTAGTTCAATTGGATAGGCATTATGGTTGATTTTTTTAAGCACCTTGAAGGGATCGTTAGCTCACAGAGATAGTTTATTCTTCTAAAGGTGTAGAAACCTCTCCTTACTAATTTAAATCCAAACTAAGTTTCTTAGGTCGAAGTTCACAACTTGCTAGCCCCAACTATTGATCCATTGCTGCTTTTCATCAAACATTGCAATCTGTTCGATCACTAACTTGTGTATTTTTTGAGTTTGGTTTACTCTAGATGGGCTCTCTTTAAAGGCTGCAAGGGCTCTAACCAAGTTTAAGTGAATGGTTGAGTTGTAGTTGTAGATGACCTCGAAGGGGATCTTCTTTGTGGTATTGTGGACAATTCAAGTATATGTGAACTCCATAATAAGTAAGCATAGGTCCTAGCCCCTCAAGTTCTTTCTCACAATAGCTCAAAGCAATGATCTAAGGGTCCGATTAACTACCTCGATTTATCCGTTAATCTAGGGATGGCTACTAAAGCTAAACATTAGAACAATAGACTTCGAAACTCTATGTAGCCAAACTACTTCTTACAAACACAAATCACCAATACATAAAGCATTAATAGTTCAAGATATCTTAGGTAACCTTAGGATAAAACCCATGCTAAGATCAGCCTAAGGAGAGGTCGAAGTAGGCAAGGCATGTATTCTCTATGAGGCTCTCTTCTTCCATTCACCCTTTTGCAAGTCTTACAGCTACCAATCAACTTGTGCACATCTCGTGCTATCCCAGGCTAGTAGAACTTCTCCTTAAAAAGCTTGAAAATTTTTGTTTCTTCGAAGTACCTAGACTATACTCCACTATAAGTTTCTTGAACTAATAGCTCTCTAATGGAACCACTTAGTATACATAGTATCATCTACCTCTTTATAAGTATTCATCCTTCCAATAGTACCCTCTCTCAGTAACTCCATCCTTGCACTTCTTAATAATCGGATCAAATAAAAGATCTTGAGCATATTGCTTGATGATGATGGAGAAACCAAGTGACTGTTTGGAAAGTGGTGAGTAGAGCTTGATGTTATGGAAGAGCGTTGACCACCATGTTAGCATTTCCCTTCTTATGCTTAATTGCATATGAGAATCCTTCCATGAATTTGAGCCATTTTGCTTGCTTTATTAAAAGTTTATTTTGGCTTTTGAGGTATTTCAAGGCTCATGGTTCATTTGTATGACAAAATCTCTTTTAACAAGTACTACTACCATACAGTGAGAGCTTAGAATAGAGAATAAAGCTCTTTCTTGTAAATAGAGTGGTTTAAGGCAGTACCACTTAATCTTCATAGTGATAAGTCACAAATCAATGTTCTTGCATCAATACCGTACTAATATTGACATTTGATGCATTACACTCTAACTTGAAAGGCTTCTTCAAAGTAGGTTAAGGCAAAAACTAAGCCATGGTCAACTTTTCCTTGATTCTCTTCCTAAATACACTTATTTTGTATTTTCTTGCATCCTCGATTTGCCTCTTTGCATTGTCCAACACTCGTGCTTTTTTTACCATATCAGCAAAATTTCTTGGCTCAAATTCCATAATCTTCCTTCTCATGTCGAAATCAAATCCTCTGGAAAAGATCTATATTTTTAATCTATCACTCATTTGATATTCAGGTGGTGTAAACTGCAACAACTTATTAAACTCTGCTTCGTACTGCTCCATAGTACATGTCCCTTTCATGATATCTAACAAATCTTCACTATACTTCAGCCTTAAACTTCCAGGAAAGTAATACTCCAGAAATTCATATCGGAAAACTTCCCAAGTTATTAGTCCTCTCAAATTCCTCTATTTCGATTCTCACCAAGTTTGCGCTCTCATTTTCAACATGTATGTACCATAGGTAAGCCCGAGATGCGGCACAACCTCAAATGCCTCAAATGATTTTTCAATTTGATGTAACCAATCTTCTGCTTCATCAAGTCTATTGGTTATACCCTCAAAGTATTTGTTATACTATATAAATTCTGGCAAGAGACTATACTACTGCTTGAGATCCATAGGTACCTAAGGCATCACTCCTACTAGTATTGCTGGGGGTGGAGGTGGTAAAGGAATCTCTGGGTTTACTATGGGAGATGGTGCTTATACAAATGGCGTTGGCTCACGAGCTAAATATGTCCTCAATAGTTCATTCTACGCATGGATAGCCGCGAGAATTTCATCTGTTCTGTCTTAAGGCCTTCTTGGTTGTCTTCCCTGTATAGGTTGTTCTCTTTCCTGGGCAGGTTGAGCTTGTTCATCCAATTGCCATCTTTTGCGCCTAACTTGACGAAGAAATTCATTGCCAATTTCCAATTATTTAATTATAATAGTCAACTTTATTCAAAATAGTTGTAGAAACCACCAGTGCAAAATGAAGATGACACATATACATATATACATCACAACAGTAGTAACAAAGGTTGCAATCTTTCATTTTTTATTAATATAGTGAGGTTACATCTATGTAGTGGTCACTTATAACAAGTGAAACTCCACTGATATATATATATAGACTAAATCAAAATACAGAGTTTTCAAAGTACAAAAGAGCTCTCACAATACATAAGTCCTCACCATACATAAAGCTCTCAAAATACAATATAACCTCACTATATGAAAACTTTCAAAATACAAAATGATCAATCATGATCCTATTATATACAACAAAAGGAGCATGCTTGATCACTTCGATACTAGTAGCCAATACAAAGGACAACTCAAACATCCTCAACATCTCTCAAAGTCGAGTAGAAGGCCTTACAGCTATATCATCCTCCTGTCTGCATCCTGGAAAAGTCGAACCAACACTAGAATATATATTGGACTCCTCGCTAAGGGTCTGTTGAGCCCACTCTCTTGGCAGCTAAAAGTTTAATGGATTTGGTGTGATGGTAAGTACATTTGAAGGGTCACCGCCTACTAAAACTATAGGTGGAAGTCCAGGGTCCACTTGATAGTACCCAAACTCATCAACTGGAGGTATTTGCTATAATGGCTCGACTTGTATAACAGGAGTATCTAATGGTAATCCAAGTTCATCAAATCCAAACCTCGGCTGAAGCATAAAGATATCAATACCATGGGCATAACCATGCCATTGCTCCATGTTGGTTCCTAAGTCGGTTATAACTCTAGTTTGATCTTGAGCACTAACAGAAAAGTGATCGACACGATGATCTATAGCTAAGGCTATCTCATGTCCGACAATCTTACTATGTCCAAAGGATGGCGGTAGTGAGAAGGAATCGACATCAACCATAAAGATCAACTCCTAAATATAGTCTGTACTCTCCTTTAACTCTAAGTAGTAAATCATCTTCTCATCAGTAGGAAAACGACCAATGGAGGTAAATACCCAATATATCCTTCTATCAATCCAATAGGGGCTTAGTCTCTGATACCAAGTAGATAATACCTCACTGATAGTACGAAATCGGCCAACTAATGCTAAATCCTCGTAGGAAATCCTCGTAGGCAATCCTAAGTTAGCGTCTGTAATCCCGTAAGCTCTCCCCAGATGAAATAAGGCAAAAGCAGTCTGTAGCTCCAACTTAGTCCTCTAAATTAATAAGGCATAAAATTACTTTTATAATTACTTTATTGTAACTTTTAGTAAGTAAAATAAAGCTTAAATACTTAACTCAATTCTACCCCTCTCAATTTTCTTAGGTAAGTTATCCTACTATCTAGGGTCAGGTTTTATTTAACATAGTTTAAATCATGCTCTAATACTACCTAACTATCATGACCCGAGGGGGTTAGTCATGGTAGTTGCCGTATACCATACAAAGGACTATAGATTGAATTTTCTTACAATCGACGACTCTTTATATGATACACAAGGCTACAGTTACAACTAACAACCAAGAGTTGCACAAATATAAACAATATCATTTCATGATAATAATAACAAATTAAGGAATTATAAAACACAATCTATTTATATAATAATTTACAGATAAGAAGTCTAAAGCACTTCTTAACTCAAACTAGCATCATGTTATTACATAGTTAGATCTATAATCTAGATAAACTATCATGAGTACACTCTGGTCATGTCATGCTCCCACATCGACCCCCTGATAAACAGTTAACCTTAGGTATGCGTCGGCATGACTCCACAAACAACTCAACCTGCGAAAGAAGACTACAAGGGTATAAACTCATTAGCTTAGTGAGATAATTTCCTCAACCATACAACAATCAAGTTCAATCAAATGAATGCATGTCAATTAGTATGCTAGACAAATACATGTAGGTAACTAAATACTACATGTAACTCAGATTTAATGCCCTTCAAAAACAGGGTTGGAGATATATCGGTACAGTCAGATTCCGATATCATATTAAAACTTATCTTATGATGAAACTTTACGTTTTGTATTTATAAATGTAATGGTATATCCATTCTCAGTTTTATCAAAAATGAGTTCTACATATGATTATGAGTAAGTTTATACAGCCCTCACTCACCCCTAAACGGATACCCTTAACTCAACCCTTAGCCAAGCATTGACACCTCCAATGCCTAATAATCCCGTGGGCCAGGGTAAGGTTATATCACGTGTGTATACCGTACGAAATCTATAACAATCAAATAATTAACCCATGCATGGCCTCTCGTTACCTCCGTGTAATGTGATGTCCGAAAATAGTTATGCGGTATATGATTATGTGTGTTTTAAGTTAAATTTTTTTAGTCAAGTAAAATTAGGTCTTATTATTCAATGATCAACAAGATCACAAACAATCAGTTCCTAGCGAATCTACTATATAGTAATCAATATGTTATCGTACTTTAAAGTAAATTCACCATTAACAAACAGTTATCATACATAAGCATAACCCATCCCCATACAATAATCAATTATTATGCATAATTTATATTCGCTAATTATAAATACAAGCAAGTATGGAATCATTAGGAAAAACTCATTCAACCATAATCGACTCAAGGATCATAATAATCCAATAGTAACTCAAGGTCAAGGTCGAGATCACCTAAGAATAAGGACTATAAAAAATTATAAGTTTAGGAATTTAAAGCTATACCAGTATCGTAATTTGTAATGTTTACTTTACTTAGTTATGCGAAGTTGTCGATTCAAGCTTTTTATCAAATCGTGTATAACTTTTTCGTTTTAATTTAGATTGTTATGAACTTATAGTCCATTTTGATCGTTTTCGAACGTATTTTTTTATAGTAAGGTCCGTTTTAGATGTTGTGACTTGCAGTTTAAACTGTGATATAAAAACATCATAAAATTTATTATTTTAATTTAAAAGTTATAAAATATTAATTTTAGCTTTTTCTTAGTATATTTATGATTTAATAATTATTTAAATCATATAATTGATAATTTTATTATTTTAAGCTTATTTTATCTTAGTTACTTATTTTTAACTATTTTTTAGATTTTAGACTTATTAATTAATTTTTTTTTAATTTTTTATTTTTCAATATTCCACGATATACATATATATATAAATAGTTGTATAACTATATATACAAAATTTCTTATAATATGAAAATACTAGATATAAATTTACTTACATATACCTATTATTGCACTTGTACACAGATAAATTAAAGACTAGGTTTATATATATATATATACATATTCACATCACATATATATACACCTATATACATATATAAGAAAATAATAACTTACATGTGCACATGAATATGAAGCACATGTATATATATAAATAAAGACTATATACATATATACATAAATATTGATATTCACGTGTACATATATATATCTATATATATATATTAAGGCCTAATTAGTGAAAATACTAAATACTTAGCATTGTATTCTTATTTATATTTACTTATATATACATATATCATATATTCTACATAATAATGTATATATACATATCTACATACATATGTTTACATACACATAAAAAAGATCTACATATATATTAATTTATCTACTCATATATATGTACATGTATATGTACATGTAATAGAATACCTAGTATATACATGCACATACTATATAATATACATATGTATAAACAAATATACTTACCTAATTATGTTGGTAATAGTCTTAATTTCCTTCTTTCTTTTCTCCTCCTCCTTCTTCTTGTTCTTCTTAGTTTTCTTTTGTTCTTGAGCTTTGTTTTGCTTTTATTTAATTTTACTTTGCTTTTCTTTTCTTTTCTTTTTTTCCTATTCATACTTTCGGTTTGATGTTTCCAGATCTTTTAGGACGTGAATCAGCAGAAGAAAGCAAGTAAAATAAAAAAAAATACAAGATCATTATCCAATTAGATTAGGCATTAAATTAGATATGATACTTACTTTATTAATTTGTCCTTTCTCCCTTAATTGTTTGACACTTGTAATTAGAATTTACACACATGGGCTGCTGTATTTATAGTTGGAATTCATGTGTGAAAAGGAAAGAAAATAGAAGAGGAAAAGAAAAAAAGGAAAAAGAAGGAAAGGAAAATAGAAAAAATGGAAGAAAAAGGAAAGTAAAAATAATTATACGTAATTTTTCTAAACATAAAAATAATAACTATAAATTAATTTTGGAATTTTATGAAAATTTATCAATTTAATTGGCACCCGTTATAATTATAATTTTTACAAGTTTTTTTAACAATTTCATTAAAAGTTCTATACAATTACGCGATTTAGTCGATAATTGTAATTAACTACAATTATATCACTATTGAGTAATATTTAATTATTTTATAAGTTTAAAATTATAGTTTTAAAGTTTTGATCAAGTTTGGGTTCGATTTTGGATAATTGTGCATAAATTGGATTTAGGGTTTCGGTACGCGATTTAGGGTTTTGGTACGCGATTTAGGGTTTCAATCAATTTTTAGGATTTTTATTATCAATGTTATATTCGATTTATTAAATTTCACAATCTTTTATTGTTACTAGTCTTATTGACTCATGACACAGTTTAGGACACTCAAACTTAAATTAGAATTCAGACTATCGATTTTCTAAGGTTTACAATTAGCCTTGGAGGAATCCTTGTCTCTTAAAGGTTCTAGAGCTAAGACACATTAGGTTAAGCTTTGAAGAGCCTTAGCTCAGCTTCGGTGATAGGTCAATAGGTATGATTCCTATCAAAATGCCTACATAAGGAGCTTAGTCACACCCTACTAGTTTATTCCTAAATGCTTGGGGACCAATACTAACACAATTTCTTCCAATAAGTTTATATAAGAAAATATATAAATTTATTACAAAATTATCGATCTTCAAAATCAAGCCTTTTTTATATGGTTTGACTTGCCCAATGCTATGGTATATCTATTCATGGAAGGAAAGTAACAAATCATATCTTACTTATGAAAATAATTATAAATAAGGAAGTGGCAAATATGCACTAATAAACCCTTAAGTTAAGGAATTTGACCCTTTATTTTTCACATATTTTATTTGTTGATGGCATTATGGTTTTTCCTGAAGCTAATATCAATACAACAAAAATAGCTTTTTAGGGTAGACAAAACCGCCCTAATAGGTAGCAAATTAGAGCAGTTAGTCTATTAAGACAGTCAATATGTGCACCTTATATATGGGGTGTTGCTATAGATCTAAGGGGTAGCAAAACCGCCCTAAAAAGCTAAGTACCCTAATAGATAGTTGTTAAGGTGGCATAACTTGCACTAAAATGCTTATCAATTTCTTCTTATGCACCTATATTAAATCGAGTATAACTGCCCTCTAACATCCTTTAATGACGGATGTGGCCTTAAGAAGTTTCCACTTTGAGCCTAAGAGTGCCAACTGAATCAATTGTATTGGGGCACAAATAGATGCCCTAAAAGGTTGTAACATTTTTTTTTTTTTTTCAAATCTATTGGGAGATCTATGCCCGCTCTTAAATAATTTTATTTAAAAAAAAATATTTACGTTGACGCAACTATTTTTAGTTGCAAACATTATAATTCAAAATCATTTAAAAGAAAAAAAAAACTAAAATCATCACAATATACATGTTATGGAGCATCTAATAAATTGACACACGATGATCAAATATAAAGAAAATAAACATCTCATAGTAACAAAATAAAATTAAAGATAATAAATTTCTGATACAAAATACTTATTGGCGTTTTTCCACTAACAAGTCTAAACACGTCTTTTTTCCCCAAACCAAAAATAAAAAAGAAAAAGAAAAAACTCTAAATCATCCATTCTTTCCTTTGCATGATCCTCTTTCAAAATCATCGTAATTTTCCACAATCTACAAATAAAATGCTAATATGTCAGCAAAACAACATTATGTGGTAATTTTTGCATTGAAGGAAAATAAAATACTTGCAAAAAGTAGTAGTGATTGAGCAATTAGTGCACACCGATAACGTCTCTCATAGTCTTTATCAAGTCGTGCGACCTGAGGAGAACTTCATCATCCTTTCTAGAAACATGAAAGAACTTTACGCCAACTGGAACCTAATTCTTCAACTCCAACTGGCCATGATTAACCAACAAAACAACAACCATGTTAAATCTCTTTAGTATAATCCAACAACAAGAATTATGCTTCCCCACCATTAATAGAAAATCGAAGCCAGTATGCACTATAATTGCACTTAATTTATGTGTACAATCATATCAAATCATTTCCCCAATCTTAAAAACAAACCTGTGCACCTTTAAGACACTACTAAGAAACTTCTTCCGGTATCGGTATTTCATAATGCCAATGTGGCGTTTACACTTGCTGGCTTGAAAGGTGGCTATATTTCTATGCACATTGCAGTACTTGCATTTATTATTCATTTACAATAGGTGTAAGATTCCAATTAGATTTAAGACCTATATCCTATTGATTTACAAATGCACAGGATAAGAATAAATTTTTTTGAGTATAAGAATGAAATCATGCTATTGACTGCAGTCATATTTAATCGAATTGATAATACACATAACTTGTGAAACTTCAAGGTTTTTACTAAAACTAGTATAGATGAAATCATCCTATTGATTGAACCATAGTTCTATGAATAATAAACTAGCAATCAACACTACAAACAAATACAAGTAAGGCCGACCATCCAAAAAAAAAAAAAGTAAGGTCAACCACTGTAAGATTTATATATAAATATAAATAGATAAATGAATTTAGAAGATATATATATATATATATAGGTTTTAACCCATGTTGCTGATCCATGAATTGATTCCATGCAATGTCTATAATGCAATTTAGTGGAATAACACTTGTGGCTTATTTTCACTTAATATTTGGCGAACTTCATATGTGTATAAATATATTATTAATTATTGAACATAATGAAAATCACCCAAGAAATACCGAAAATGACTAACTATTTATAAAAAAAGTGGAGGATTTTATGGTTCTTACATGTTGGAGTGGGATTTCACTAGAATAGTATGGAAACATTAAGCCTATAGGGAGGACGACAACTAGCTAAAGTAATATTTAGGATTAGTAGTGTATGTTGCCGCAATACAGCAAAATGGAAAATGATTATTACAAACTGCTGGTTTTTCAGTTAAAAAGAAAAGGAAAATAAAAAAAAAAAAGAAGAAGACAAAATAAAACTAAATTAACATATTTTTTTATGTTTGAGTTGTCCATAGGTAAATGATCTAACAATCAAGCATCAAAAAAATATTAAATGAAAAAGAAATATGCTCCATTAAGAAATCAACTTCCTAAGAGTGGTGACTTAAGTTGTGAAAATATGCTAATAGTTAAGAGGATATAGTCATGTCAGGTTGTTCGTGTTGACAACTTTCCAATTACCACCAAGTATGAGATATCCCATTGCTTTCAGAAGAGTTATTGTCATTTTTGTGCATTTCCTATGGTCTAGTTTCGAGAATCCTATGACATTTTTCAGTAGCAAAATAATAACAAGTCAAGTCTTTCCTTCTTTTTCTTATGTAAGTTAGGTACAGTCAAGCCAAGGAAAGCAAATGCCAAAAACCTTGTAGATAAAATCTACGAATACTAGAAACGTATATAGGAATGATGTAAGAAGGTAAGAAGCATAGAGATTGGGAAAAACACTAACCTTGACAGCTGTAAGCCTGGTGATTTCATTTCCCATCTCATCAACACATATAGGAAGGGAAGGGATGTAGGTAATTCTTCTTTGATGTTACCACCAAGCATTGATATGACGAAGTCCCATGCAAGAAAAGCACTCTTTCACCTCTTGCAAAAGACAAGTCAACAGTAAGGTCCCACCTAACCATAGGCAAAGTAAGTTTCTTAGGGAGACATACTTAAGAGCAATGCAAGGGCAAGGCCTTTAGGCCTATCCGTCCCTCCCAAACTAAAGTAAAACCAACCACATGTCCAATAGCCAGCAACTAATATTACAGACTTAGAATATGAAGAAATATGCCACAACCATTAGATAATGCTTTATAGCTATTGAGAAGGCTTTTGCAGAATTACTAACCTGATCTTGATCTTAATTTGTCATGCTTGGCATGTCAGCATTATATATTGGACGAACACAAGGCTCCAAATCAAAACCATGGACCTAGACATAAATTATCCACGTCAAATAATACAATACATAGAATAGAAAAAAGGAGAGCCCAGATACGAGGACCACTTAATGCAATCCGTAACTTAAATGGGGTCAAAATCTATGCTCTATTACTACGTCGATATCGCACTAGTTGCAGCTTCTTTTTTCTCAGGTAATTGCTACTTCAACTTCAAGTGATGAATTTAAGGTTTAATTTGAAAATAAATTGAGTTTGTGAAATTACACCAAAAGAAAGGAGTACGTGATTCTAACAGGAAAGGATGAATTTTTAACATGTGCTCTGTTATACCAATTTCCAAATTATATTTTACTATTAAATATATCACGAGATCCAATGACTGAATAAAAGAAGTCTATGGGGTTTCTAGGCATACGACTGTGATTTTGAGATTAGATTTAACATTTCACATTGTTCCTACAGTTATAGAGCAGTTAGTAATACAATTGGCAGATAATGAAGATGAAAACGGTGGACAACTCACCAATCCCGTTCCATAGGAAGGTGAAGTAGTCTGCAAAAAGACCAGGTTCCTTCCCCTAAGAAAGGTTCTTTGCTAGGTTCCATGTGATTGATCTAACCTATCCTTTAGCTGAAAGTTTCAGGCAATAAATGACAATAGGAAGTACTCACAGAGCTTTGATATTTAAACTAAACAAAGCTACACTTAGTAGCACTTTACCTCATCTCCCTTTCTCTTCAATAGCATGAAATTTCCCATACGACAAAGAATCATCGAAAGTTAGGTTAAAGAGTCTCTCCCTTTGAGTATGAGCCCACATTTCCTCAACCTTCTCAATAAATCTATAGCTTCTGGAAGTGCAGTTATAAGCAGCGACTTTGGCGCAACTTCAATGGGTACCCATTTCCAAGCTAGCTTGGATTGAGGAGAGACCCTATTGAATAGTTTTGGCTTGGGGAAACTTCAGATTTGACCCCTTAAAAAATCTTCAGTCGATCAAAATATCACCAAGATTCATACCTTTAATTAATGTACAACCCTCAACAATCATTAGTCATTCAAATATCAACTTTTCCACACTGTCAAACTCATGATTAGCTAAGTAATATAACAAACCTAATTTATTCTAATGGAGTATTTATTAGTACATTACTATATTGGTTTGTCTATAACACTCAAAAGTTGCAAAAACGGGGTTTTTGTTCAATACATGCAATTACATATCATGACCATTTCTTATTATTGAACTTTAAAGCTTTCAATGAGAAATTTGTATCATGAGTATTTGTATCATGAGTATATTTATCATTGTCCTTTTAAATTATGAAAAACTACCATGATAACATCATAACCAAATATAATTTTGTGTACACCATAAATTAAACACAAAAGCAAAACACATCAAATATAGACTTAACCACTATGACTATCAACAATACTGTCATCTACCATTAGTATAGAGGAGAGTATCGAAAAGTATCAACCACGAAGAGAAAGGTCACCAACGTACTTCCTCACTTCCTTGAGAACTTCTTTTGCTACGTTAAGTGGTTGATGAACCAGGATCTCTTTTCCTCTATACCTTACCTATTCGCTAAGGACCACTACATGAAACTCTCATCATTACCGAACCTCCTGAACTAACTCTTTATGCAGCTATGGAGTCATCACGGCATTACCTTGATTATTGGTTGATCCTGTGCTCACACTGACTTTTGTTACACCCCAAACATTATTAAGTTGTAATGTTCTGCCATATATGTCAATTTTATGTCAAAAACTGTCCACTCAATTGCTAGTATAACTTTGATATATACAAGGCCTATACGATTAACCACTCTAAAACATTCACAGTTCTACAAACGTAATAACATTTATATTTATAACAAACTTATATTTACATTAAAACTAAGTATGGATTATTCATAATAGTACATAAGCATGAGATAGAACTCAAAGGTAGGAATCCAATTAGATTGCCTAGATAATCTAGTTGATCCTACATAAACCAAAAAGTTTCAAAACATAGTCCTCAACAGTACTATCTCACTTAATCCTAAATATACCCTTTTTGTACACTTGTAGGTAATTGTCGTATGGCATGATTACTCAGATCTTGCAAGTAAATCTATAGGGTAGTAAGCAAACTATAGCTTAGTAAAGGGTAGGAGGCAAAGAGCATATATAAGCGGAACAATACAACCAAGTTATCAAGCAATTATTACATATAATACATAAACATGTAATGCATGAACAAGCATTGTATCATCTGCATGACGTTATACAATCTGTTGTGAGGTTAGAAAAATTTCACCCACTCTAACCTAGGTTGAAGAGTTGCGATATGATGGCCACAATGCTAATCATAAAAGCCACGAAGCCCTTCCATAACTAATTCCAAACTTGTACAATGGAGGCTCCTACTCCGCTTATGACTATCTTTAACTCAATGCCCCTAATTTTGTCATAATCTTCTTTCTCGTCACTTAGTTTGACTAAGGGTAAGGAAAGATCAAATCACTCTAACCTCATTAAAAGCGTCGGAATTTAGCTGAGGAAGCCTAACCACCTTTTAGTAAGATGCGATGCATGTCCATTTATAGTTTTAATTTAAGTTTCAATTAGTCCAGTCAAAGGTGTTCAATCAATTTATAGCACAACATCTAAGGTTAATCAACATAGCAAAGCATGTAACTCAGTTACCAATCAATATTTTAGTAACCAAGCATAGTCATAGCATACGCATAATCAAATACTTACAATCAAAAGTAAGCATATACTCCAGCCTTCACAAATCTCAATTACTTATACTGAAGGTCACTCTACAAGTCTAAAATGTTAGTACTTCACTTACTTAAAAGTCCTATATATACCAAAGTTTATATTTAATTTTTATAAGATTTACGAAAATGTTAAGTATAATTTTATATCTGAATTGAAATATTATTATATAGTCATTTAATATAATTATATATATATATATAGTATATATATGTACTTTAAGTATCTTATAGGCTTATTATCCTTATTTTATTATACGAGTATCTTAACTTTACTAAAAGGTACATACATATTTACATATATATATATAAACTTCTACGTAATATATAGACATACACATACATATATATACGTATACATATACATATATACTCCAAGAGTATCATATTTTACTATATAGGCTATTATTTAAAGCTATTTAATTTTAATAAGGTTAGTATTGTTGAGTTTGTATGAACTGACAATACATAACAAAAGATTATTCCTAACTAATATTTCTAATCCTTGTATATAGGTAAGCTATATAATAAGTAATGCCACATTGATATTGCATTATGTAAATAAAATATATTGTTACACAATTTTTCAATAAAATATGATAAATAATATATTGTTGAATCCTAGCATGTATACCTAATGTCTAATAGTACAAAATATAGCAATGAATAATCCTAACTGGTTAGGGTATGTTCAAGCATGATTTAATCAAATGATTAACATTTTTAATCAATTACTACTAATTATATGTCTCGATTACTAATTTAGGTCATTTACCTAAAAAAATTCATCATAAATAGCACAAGTCATCAAATAATTATACGAAAATTCCTATGGACTTAGAAAAATATATAAAACTCAATTGGTAACTTGTTTTATACAATTGGGTTTATTGCCTATATATGTAAAATTATAATTTTACTCTTAAATTACGATTAATTAAGTAAATAATATGATTTTTACACCAAATTAATCTCAACCTATCCTGACATCTTTATAAACATCCAGAATTAAGTTGATTCTAATTTCATCAATTATTTCACATAAAATCAATTCAATTCACAAATTACCCTATTCTAGCCATTTTAGGGCCTAAAAATGCAATATATAATAAATATGCATAAAATAAAAATTGGGCTACATAGAAATAAATTGTATGTCATATGTATTATACAAAAAAATTTTGAACTAAAAATAACATCATTTGATGTATTTATTTTAAAAGTTAAAATTTAGATAAATAGTACATTTATTAGGTATATATATAAAATATTCATAATTTTGTGAAAATAAAATTACCGAATGAAATTATATCTAAAATAACTTAGGAATAAATTTTTTCATAATTTTCCCATTTCATTTAATATTTTTTTAGAATTTAATGAAAAATAAGGATAGATTTTTTACTTAGTATTCATGGACAATGAGGTGATAGGTGGCCAAAGAGGGGTTGTCAACGGTGCTAAGCAATGGTAGCTCTACTTGAGTTTAGTAGGGTTCAACAGTAAGTAGTGTTTTAGTCCATGAACTAGTCTAACATAGCCCTTGGCCCTATTTTTTTTTTTAATTATTTTCTTATTTTTTTTTTCATTAATTTTCTTTGATTTTTCTTTTAGTGTCTAATGTTCTTAAAGTGTGTAAAGGATTGTCCGAGACTCCTATTTATACTAGATTTGGGTGGCAAGAATTTCCTTAATTATTAAGTAATCTATTTTAATTATTTTTTCCTTAAAAGTAATAGTGTGAGGTGGCTAATTCTTGGTGAGTTTACTTTTGAATCATCACTTCTAGCTATCATTAGGATTCCAGATTTTGTTCAAGTTGTTTCTCCAAGTTTTAGATGAGTTTGAGGGCTATTTTAATGTATTTTGATAATTTATGTTTAATATATTAATGTTTAGTGATTTTTGTTAACATACGAGTATATATCCTTTATATATCATACACGTAATAAGTAATTATATACATATAATCATGTTTCTAGTTGTATTTTATTCTTAAGACATATTTCCTATTTAACTTTGTGCATTTATCGCTTTTCATGTATAATTATATAATTTATAGTTAATTTACAAGTATATTTATTATATATACTGGATATATTTATAAAAATACACATATTCATATAGTATATTATGCGATATCATTCCTTTTTATAATTTAAATAACCTATCTCTAAGTCCTTATTATATTTTAAGCTCGGTTTTAAAGATTCTAACAAGTTTTATGTTATATAGAATAGTTATACTTTTAGGGCTACAATTAGGTTTTTAGGATATTATTTTTAAAATATATTTATTGGATCATTTCAACTAACTTTTTTAGCTTAGTAGTATGGTTTGGACTTAATCGAATAAGTTTTCTCGAAAGTCCTAAATTCAGGTACAGTTGCCTTTAAAGTGATTTTAGAGGCTCAACTTTATCTAATTTCAATTACCCTTTTAACGAAAACTATTTTTAGGGTTTTGATTTTGGTGTTTTAGCAACCTCAAGTGATATAATGTAATCTTGGAACCTCAATTAAGGGGGAAAGTTAGAGTAATCTTCAAAAGTGAATAGAAGAGGTAATGGAATATTGAAGGTGGTGAAACTCTCTTGTTAGAGGATGAATATGGTGACAGCTTAGCTAGGGCTTGAGAATTTGAGTTTGCAAAAGGAGATTGGGTTAACAGATCTTGGATGAATAGAGAAATTGAATCCTATAACCTCAAAACCTATTTTATGCTTTTAAGTTTCTAATTTCTCTATTAGAAAGCCTATTTGAGAAATTAGAAAGCATGTTTGTGTTGATAATTGGTCCTGCTCTTATAAAGATTCAATCTTTTTGTTTGCTTTAAGCTATTTTAGGGTTTTTTTTTTTTCTTCTTTTTGCTATAGAACAATGAATGGAGAATGAAAGGTTGGAGTTTTGTTTCAAAAGCATGCATAATGAGAGAGAGAGAGAGTGAATTGAGAGGGGGATAAAGGTTTTGCTCGTGTGAAGAGAGAGAGTGTAAGCCGGATTTTTTTTTTTTTTAGCTAAGGAAAGGCAAGATATTTTTTCATCCAAATAAAACTTCCTTCTCAAACTAAAATGTTATGCCGCTAAAAAAATGTCACCTACCCCTGCATGCATTTTCCAAGAAAGTTTTAACCCACCCACCTTGAAACAAGTGCCGCATTAAGACAAATTTGTTGTAGTGACAAGAGGAAAAGAGAAAGCATCAAGCATGCATTAGCTAGTTTCAAAGAATAGGTAGGTTTAGAAGTGAATCATACAAAATTTTTAATAATTTTTTTATCTAAATGTGAATGATTTGGATAAAGTGGCAATATGTGAGCTAATCTTCCATTAAAGAAAAGCTAAGTGTATAGAAATATTTAAGGTTCCCAATAGGACTAGGCAAAAAGCCTAGTGTCTCTTATTTTCATTTTCTGCTTGACCAACTCTAAAAGAAATTTGATGGTTAGAGAAGCAAAATGCTCAATATGGCTAGCTGTATCATATTAGCTAATATGGCTCCATATGCGATTCCTAATTATTATATGCAAGCTACTATGTTGCATATGGGATTACTTTGTAAGGTAGAGTGCATAGTGAGAAATTTTATTTAGAGAGATAACTTAGGACAAAATATAATTCATTGGAATAGTTTTGGGAGCTTCTTCACCCTAAAAGAGTTTAGAGGGTTAGGTATACAAAACTTGACCTCAAGAAATTAGGCATGTGTATTGTAAATAGCATGTATATTACGAAATGAAAACCCTTTGTGGATTCAATTACATAAAACTAAATGTAAAAATTTCATTGAGGAAGACATGATGTATCTCAACAGTACAAGCTTCACCCTTATAGAAAAAACTAGTTAAGGCATTTCAATGGATAAATGGAAGGGAAATCAAGGATTTAGGAAATGGCCAACATGTTAGATTATGGTTTGATGTTCTGGAATGGACGTTGTTGAACTATGGAGAAGATAGCAAGACCATTATTACCAACATCATGTACCTTAACAATATGAAGCTATCACATATCCAAAATGTGTATGGATGATAATTTAATTAGATATGAGATCGTAGGTATTTTGGCAAATGTCTTAGTTCTAGTTATACTTTTCACAAAAAAATGGTTGATTGAAGTGTAGTATCTATAAATGCTCTTACGGTTACTAGTGTTGTTTGTAAAATTGAGGATGGAGTTTGGAATTAGTAAAAGAGAAAATGTTAGACTATAGGTGAGCCATAACTATCTGACATTGTTATTTCGATGTCTAAGTCAGTTATTTTTACAAAGTATTTAAGTGTGCAAAAGAGAGAGTGAGTATAAGAGTATTTAGAGAGTCCTATAATGGTTGTTCTTATGTATATATAAAACATTGTCTAATAACTGCAAAGGAGACGAAATTGAACTATCTTAGACATGTGGCTCAATGTTGCTCCTTTTGAATTTAAGCATGTGGTAATCATAAGGATTATGGGCAGTTGAATAGTTACTAACAAAAGTAATTGTTGAACTACTTGTGCCCAAGATAGGTCGGCAATTTGGATGCTAACCTATTGTTATTAACTGATCGAAGGTTTTTACAAGAGTGAATAAGGATACAACTACTTGTCTTGAAGTGCTTCATAATGTTAAATAGGATGGTTATTTGTTGAGCATCCAAGTGAAAATCTACTATCAATATTTGCCCCCCGATTACTATGGATAATCATTCAAGTATGGGAGTATTGTTTAGCAAGTGATGAGCACTAATTAAAGCAACTGATCAAGACTTATTTTTCTACTTATAAGAGAAATTACTAAGCTATCTATAGGTACTTTACAATTTTCCACTTGCTTACGCCATATTAGGTTGTTAAAGAGTTCAAACTTCTACTTCTAAGGGTTGTGTCCTTTCGTTTTTCCATTTTCTTGAAATGCACATGACAACTGTCACTTCTAATATCATTACACCTATATGCTCTTTAACCATATGAAAAATACTAACCTTTGGATCATCTTTAATAACACATGTTCACTCCTGAAGTCATCTAAGATCAAATCATAGTTGAATTCAAAAAACTTCCATTTATATACTCTTATAAATCCTAAATTTATTTTCTCTTTCCTTACTCTCACATCCTTTAAGTCTTCTTCAATCGAATTCTCCTAACCACTTTCATCTACTTCAACTTTTGAATTACTCACGGCATTTTTAAGGCATTCTTATCAACATAGCTATGGCTTGTTCTAAGATTGTATATTCTTCCGAGCTCTCCTCTGAGGCCACTCCCCCACGCAAGGTGATAACAACGGCTTTAATTGGCCATGACAATGTTGGCTTGGTAGTGTTAAGACGTGGTCAGTAATATACTAACCACTATTTTTAAAATAAAAATATATATAATACTAGCAGGTATATTAGGTCTCATATACAATATAATTTGTCTGTTTATAATTGCTGCTGATCCCATTTATTTATAAGAAAATATGACTATTCTACAAAGTCAATGTACAAGAATCACCCTAGAAAATATTGTCTTCATTCTCACGGCCGTCATCTCCCTTTCCCTGTTTGCGGTGCGGCGGCGTCGAAATTAGGGTCTCTTTAGCACAAAGAATAAGAGAAAATATATATTACAAGTCCCAGGTGTGTTTAGGGAAATGGAGAAGTGGGCTGGGTCCAGTGTCATTGGTGTACTGTAAGCCATATTGATATTTCATTACGTTTTCAATCAACAATAAAAGGAATGTGTTTCTTGCTTCAGGCTAAGCTTTGGAATTGGCTGAGGGTGAGGGACATGCTTCGGTTCTAATTAAATCCAAATCAAGTAAAACTCTTTTCTTTTCGATTATTCTATCAAAGCTTGAAATCAAAATATTCTCTAATTAAATAACAAATATCCACAAAATACCCATAAAAATAAAAATAAAACTAATAAAAACCCATTAATATATATATATATATATATATAATAAATCACTTATCACACTATCCCATACTTAACCTTTTGTTTGTCCTCGAGAAAAAAATAAAAACCAAGAAAAACACATAAAGATAAGAATTCTTTGATCACCATTACATAAGAAAATTAACTATATATTATATTCAATCAAAGCTCAATATTAATTTGCATTCTATAAAATAAATTCCTTAACAGCTTTACTACATAACTTCACTTAATTATGTAACCATGCCTTTAAAACACAAAATACTTAAGTACCAGATATTAAAACCATACTAGAGTTCAAGAGCTACTCCATATAAATTAGATTTTATCTATATCATTTAACCAAAGATTAACAAACTTAAGATCAAGTTTAATATCTCCTTAATCAGGAAAAGTCATTAAAATTTTGAACACCTCACTAAAACGTATAAACTACTCTTCTATCTCTTTAAACATCATAATTTAAAGTAAATACATATTACATCCATAAATCCCATGATCATCCCCTCACTATATATTTTCATTGGAAGAATTTTGTTTTTCATCTTCTTTCTTTTTCTTTTCATTTAATTAAATAGAATAGTTTCATCAGTCAATAAGTCCTAGGTAAATGACCATAAGCTACTAGGCATTAAGACTCATCTTTAAGCCCTTTACTTACTCCATTATTTATTTAAGCACAATTATTTGAGTCCATTGGTAGTGGAATTAAAACCTCACTCTTCTGATGGACCAACGCAAATTATTATCAACTTATCATCACATTGACAACAGGAAAGAACCATGCTCTTCTAAGTGATCGAGGTTGTTCCTTACTAACATGATAACTTTATTTCATTTCATTTCCTTTTTCTCTGTTTTTTTTTTTTTTTAGCCTCTAACTAAATTGATTTTCAAAGGGATTTTCAAGAAATAAGTTTCATTTGTTCATTTATTATCAAGTATAAGGTTCTCAAAATTTGTAAGGAATGAATATACACCAAAGAAGGCTTAAAAATAAGAATGACTAACTCTTAACTAGTGATATCGTCTTAATCTCAAGTCTAAAATCTGAACCTAAATAATATGTAACTCTACTTTACACAGATTATACAATTCAACTCTAGTATTGTGTAACAAGGTCATCAATAATTAAGTAAAATTATGCCAAAAAAATTGTTATTAATTCAATTTGAAAGTGAATCAAATTTTGTAATATAATGGTTAATAATTTTATGTAACAATAAGTGTAGGGTAAATCACCATGAAAGCTTAGAGTGCTTTATAACCAACATCACATAAAAATATCACTTTATCCATTCCACTGCACTTAAACTGTACATTATCCCTAACCTACAAAATAAAACAATGAAAAGCATAAAGAGAAAAGAAGTGAAGAAATAGATACTTTCGTTGTTAAAGCGATTGGTATGAATTGCATTGCCTTTTGCCACATCATCTCAATAAAATCGTTATCATTTTCTTCAAAGTTTACATCATCTTCCTCATCCACTGCCTTATCTGAATTTTCTTCCTCTATGACTTCCTCCACCTCCTCAATCTCCTCAGTCGCCTCATCTTCGTTGTCGGCAGCTTCCTCTTAACTTACAACTTAGCCATTTTCCTACCTAAAGAAGTCTCAAGTCAATATTTTAGTGACCAAAAGCTTCCCCACATTTAGAATAAAGAATTATACCTAAACCATAATTAAGTGTGGAAGAAATAATAATATAGCTCATTTAGGAGTTTTATCAAACATTTGGTAGGCATGCATGATGTAGTTATTTTATTGAGAAATCCTTTGTGCAATCCTCACAACTATTGTTACAAAAGAGATTCTAAGCATGCTTAATCATCAAATCTTACAATTGCATGAATAAATAGTACTTTTATATTGATTAATAGTAAAACCTTATGTGCTAAAATGAAGAACAAAGCATGTAAATCAAAACATTCCAACACTTCCACTCATGAAACTTGAACTCTGTCATAATCAAATCATACTTGGCACATGCAACACAATATTGGAACAAGCATGAAACGACTGTAGATTGAGGTACTTACCTTATTCTTGAAGTGATCTTGAAGTGAAATGGAGGAGTGATAATCCTTGGTAGTGTGTAAATATGGAAGAAAATGAAGTGTATGTATGTTTTTTTCAAGTGTATGTGCGTGAGAGAGTACAAGGAATAGTGAAGCCATGTGTTGTATTATGTAAGTACAAGTGTAGAAGTGGGGAAGCAAGTTTAAGCATAGCCTTAAATAGTGTAGCCAACACGACCAAAGACATGATCGTATCTATTGGTCGTATAAGTTATTGTGATTAAGAAGAAAAGTTGTCTTAAGAATGACTTAGGAATGACATGATTAAGAGATATAGTCATGTCTCTCGATCATGTAGTCTACTATAGATTTACATTAGGGGGTGCTTAAGAGTGACACAACCAGAGACATAGTTATGTCTCTTGGCCGTATACTCTATGTGGGTGCATAAGAAAGACCTATATGAATAACATAACTAGAGACATAATCATATCTCTCGATCACGTAACTGGCTGTACATGCTCCCTTTTTCTTTTCTTTTCTTTTCTTTTCTTTTTTTTTTACACTATGTCATGTAGTTAATTTCTCCAATATGCCAAATGCCCTGTCATCTACACATTGAATACAAAAGCTCAAGTCAACTAAAAAAAAAACAATACAAAAAAAAAGGAAATAAACTAAAAAGATAATGGTTTGCCTCCCACCCAACGCTTGGTTTACAGTCATCAGTCTAACTATCCAGCTTTTATTCATGGCAAATCAAATTGGGGCTTACTTTCATGTACCCCATCTCTCATATATCTCCCATGTTGCTTATTCTAACTATCATCTACCTTTACTCTAGGTGGAGTATCAATTACTACACCAATTTTATTAGTAAGAGGGTCTCTCTTTTTCCATCGCTTGCAAATATTTACATTATCCTCTTCATCTCCAACCCTCAATGATAATTTGCTATTCTTAATATCAATCATAACTCTAGTAACAACCTAAAATGAGTGCCCCAAGATAATTGAAATCTCTACATCTCCCTTCATGTTTAAAACAATGAAATCATAGGGAAAATAAATTTGTCAATCTTAAACAAAACGTCCTCAATCAATCCTTATGGTCTCTTAGTAGATCAGTCTAGTAGTTGAATAGTTATCTCGGTCTTCTTCAATACATTCCCCAATCCTAATTCCCTCACCAATGAAAGTGGAATCAAGTTCACACTAGCACTTAAGTCACATAAGGCATTCTTAAATAAAATATTACATCTGGTACATTCTAATGTAAACTTACCAGGATCATTTAACTTAGGAGGGAGTGTGTCTGTAATTGCATCAATGCACTCCTGAGACAACATGACCATCTATCATACATTTAACTTTCTCTTCTTACTCAAAAATTCTTTCAAAAACCTTTTATAGTAAGGTATTTGCTCTAATACAACTGTAAATGGGATGTTTATGTGCAATTTCTTAAACATATCAAAGAACTTGGCAGATTGCTCATCATCTTGCTTCTTTTCCAACCTTCTTAGATAATGTATTGATGACATAATTGGCTTTACCATGGGCTCAATAACTTTAGGAGTAGACTCTTACTGTGTCATTTTCTCCTTTTGCTTGTATTTAGACACTGCAACATCCATTAAACCAATTTGTTTGCCTGATTTCAATGTAACTTCCTATATTAGCTCAGTTGAGGTTTTTAAACTCATAGCATTATCAATCTTCTTTTCCAATCTCTTTAAACCCTGCATGGTCATATTAGTAAGTTTCTCAAATGCAATCTCCCAAGGTGGTTTCTCAACTTCTATGGACTCCATCCTGACCACTGAAGAATCATGAATTGTATCATTTGATACAGTAACTTGATTTGTAATCTCAATCTTACCACATAAAGCCTCATTTCTCTCCATAGTACTTGGCTTAGTTTGTTGTATGGTAGCCAAGTTCTTTGACATTTAGGCAATTTGAGTCTCCAAGTTATGGATGGTAGATTGCTGGCTTTCAAATTGTGTGTCACACTTCTGCATTAAACCCATCATCATCTATTCAAGAGTTTGCTTCTTCTCATAACTTGGGTTTGCCAGTTGTGCAAAAGGTCTTGTAGCATCTTCTTGCCATGAAAAAATAGGGTTGTGGTACCATCTAAATTAGGGGTATTATAACACATCCCCCAACTCTCTTCAACTTGATAGCTATCAACATAATTGACTTGTTCTAAACATAAATTTCTAGATGGGGCAAAAGAATTACATACCTAACATTCTGAGTGCTTATGTAGGCCACCATACAATTCACAAACTACTAGAGGATTTAATTGTAAAGCAGACATGAGTCTTTTTACCTAAGTGGTCAAAGTTGCTACCTAGTTTGTCAACTATATGATCATGTCAATCCAGTGTACCTAAGTAGCTCTTCTTTGTGTTGTTCTCTCCATCTACCAATTATAAGAATTTTTTTCCATCTCTTCAAACAGATTGTAAGCATTGTCTGAAGACTTGTTTATTAATGCACCTCCTAAAGCCACATCCAACATCATTTTTAGTTTGGCTCCTAAACCATGATAAAATGTCTAAATCAATACCCTAGGAAGCTTACGATGTAGACATCTTCTCAATGAGTCCTTGAACCTCTCCTATGTCTTAAACGAGGACTCGCCACTATACTGCTTATAAGATATAATCTTAATTGCCAGCTTAACAATATGGCTAACGGGAAGAACCTCATTAAAAGTTTTTCTACCATTTGATTCCATGTTCCGATCATGCTAGCTGGAAGGGAGTTTAACCAACTTTTGCCTCATCCTTTGGAGAGAAAGGAAATAGTTGAAGCCTGACTGCATCATTTGATGCGCCATTGTACTTTATCGTCTCATAGATTTGTATAAAATTTGCAATGTGCTCATGTGTGTCATCATTAACAATTCCTTTAAACTGGTTGGCTTGAATGATCTAGATAAGCTCAGTTCTTATCTCAAAATCATTACCTTGAATGGTAGGCTTAGTGATTGCATACCCAACTCCACCAACTATAGACACTCCATATTTTCTCAATGCATAATTGTTATTTACTTGTATATTAGCCATATTTACTCTCAAATCAATATCTGCACTCTATTCTATGAACAGTTAATGCAAGTTTCTTATCAATATTTGAATCAAATGGTATAAGTTTCACTACCTAAGTTCTTCTTATAGAAAGAACTGACAAAAAGAAAATAAAACAAAAGCAATAAACTGAAATCTAACAAAAACTAATAAAACTAATAAACAAAATATAAAATGTTTTTATATTTTCAATTCTCTTTTTTTTTCCCTTCTTTTTTTTTATAATAGAAAAAATCGAAAGTTAACTAAGCCTAGTTAAAATCTAAGAACAATAAAATAAATGACTAGTCTAAATGCAATTCTAAAAACTGAAATTAACACCGTAATCCTCGACAATAGCTCTAAAAACTTGATACACTAATCATTACTTTGAAAATAAAAGCATATATAATACTAGCAAGTGCATTAGGTTGCATATGCAATATAATACTGGTGAAAATAATGATTATGACTAACTCTCGACTATATTAATCTTACATATATTCAGGCAAATTGAAGTATACTAAAACAAAAAAATGTAATTCTACTCCTAATTAATATAAAATATTAAATCTACTTCGAATTAATACAAAGAATATAGGAAATCAACACCTAAAAGATTATACCAATGAACTAGTATATTGGAATCTTGAATTGATGTTAACAATTACGATATTAAAACACACTATATGGAATTATTGGATCCTTAAATGGTTTAGATTATTTCCTTTGAATTCACTTTCAAGTTATCAAAGTAATGAAACATAGACTCACCTTCTTTTAAAGCATAAATTACTCTAATTAATTAACTAAGTCTTTTTATTTATAGAAAAGATTATTTAGTTAATTAATCGTTTTATACTCTAAACCCTAATGCAATTACAATGCATTATCTCTTACGTCTTACTTGTAATTTGAAGTTAATTTATGATGGAATTGATTGAATCAATTTAGTTTTTCTTAGATTTTAATTTAATCTAACATATATTCCATAAACAATAAAATAAATGCTCCATGACAAAAATATCAAAAATACTAATATTCACATCTTTAATATAGAAATATCAAAGATTCATCAATTTAATATCCTAATAAAAAAAGTTAATTCATGATTATAATATCATACAAATTATAAAGTGAATAAAGAAATTCATAAATAAAAAATTAAAAAAAAAACAGATAGAGAAGACTTATTTTTTATTAAAGAAATAAAAAATCCCTAGCTTTCAAGTTTTATATCAATTCACTTCTCCGTTTCTAATCGGTATTGATTCCATTTATTTACAAGAAAATGAGACTATTCTACAAAATCAATCTACAAGAAACGCCTTGGAAAATATTGTCTTCATTCTCGCGACCGTCTTCTCCCTGTCTCTGTTTGCGGCGCGGCGGTGTCGAAATTAGGGTCTTTTCGGCACAAAGAATAAGGGAAAATATATATTACAATTCCAATGTGTTTTTAGCGAATTGGAGAAGTGGGCTGGATCCAGTGTGATTGGTATATCGTAGGCCATATTGATATTTCATTCCATGTACATTTTCAATGTATTTCTTGCTTCAGGTTAAGCTTTGGAATTGGATGAAGGTGGGAGACATTCTTCAGTGTGATAAAGACTACGGTGGGGTTCCATTTGTTGTTGGACAAAGAGTCGCACATGGCTTCGGCTTCGTTCTCGAAAGCTGGACAATGGGCTCTTGAAATTCAACCATGATTTACTTTTCAACATGGGCTTCAATTCATCTTCGGTGGACTTCATGTGTCGAAACATAAAACACAAGTGGATGGGCTGGAAAAAACTTCAAATATTAGACTGGACACTATGATTCAATTTTAGGTTTGACATATGTCAAATGGTTGTGTAACTTTCTAATAATTTTTCAAATAAATTGACATAACCTTCAACATGATTTCATCAATTAACTATATCAATCTTTAAAATCCTATAACTCTTCCAAATTAAGTCCAAATCAAGGGAAGCTTAATTCAATCTTTTCAATTATTTCATCAAAGCCTAAAATCAAAATATTCTCTAATTAGGTACCAAATATCTACAAAATACCCATAAAAATAACAAAAACACTAATAAAAACCCATTAATAAATATATATAATAAATCATTTATCTATTGGGCTCCAGTGACACAAAGGTTAATATCGATCTTAAGTAAGTATACCTAATTAAGTAATAGTACAAAATGAATTTGAGGTTCAATTGTCGATCCCATAGTAAATTGTGAGATTGAGGAAACTTTATATTACTAGTAATTTTCTCTAAATTACCAATTATTAAACTTATCAAATTAATTAAATTATTAGATTCAAATAAACGAAAGTAAACAAGATAAGAACAATAAGACAAAAAAGCAATAAATCAAACAAACAGTAAAATAAACAAACAAGCAAGATTAATCAAATTGTAGAAAACATGATCTTTACTAAATCAATTATTTACTACTTAGTTCTATGTAACTTTCAATCTCAATTATAGTTTTCGACCATGGAGATTCCTCATATGAATTAACCAAACTTACATCTTTTAATTAATTCATAACTCTTGTATACTTTATCCAAATCATTTCTGTAATAAAGTATCTTAAAGTGGTATTAGAACATTGAATCTTTCTATTAAGTTGGCCTAATCTAAACAAACTAATAAATAGAACCTCAATCCATCTAACTAGAGGATCTCGCGAACTTTAAGTAGACTCATATAGTAATCCAATAATCAACAATATTAGATTAAAGAAAATACAAAACAATGCAATTAAATCACAAAATGCAATATCATAGATTGAATATAAAAGCAAGTGTTATATGGAAAGATCTACTAAATTAAATTATGTCATGAAATTAAAACAAAAGAGAGTAAAATAGATGAGAAACCCCATTTATAACTATACAACTTTTCCTTCAAGGTCTCTCTCCATAAGCTAAGCCTAGGCATCTATTTGTAGACCTAGACCTAAGGTTACAACCACTTTAAGACTTGAGATAATTTGGTCCTCAACTAACTTTCCTGTCCTTATTAGCCCCTTTATGTGGCTACCTGTTGATTCTACATCTACAAAGCTAGCAATTGATTACTCTAGGAGATAATTAGAATATGGCACATCTAGTGTTTTGATGAATGCTTCAATCAATTCCTTCTCTAATAAAGGGGAAGTGATTTTAACCAACATGCCCCTCTACCTTTGGGCATATTTCTTAAAGGTCTCATTGTCATTTTGCTTATATTGCTCAACTCCCAAATAGATAAGGTTCAAAGAACATTCAAGCTAACTAATCCCACATATTAACCTATATTAAATCTAATTACGAGTACTAAGACAAAGCTAGCCCAATGAGGATGTCTTGAAATGTTTGGACCAATAGTTGCTCGTTTCTAATGTAGTGAGCTATCTTGCATAAATATAGCCTACTATGGAACTTAAGGTATTCGATCCTATTATATTTCTCAAACTCTAGTACTTTGAATTTTTCAGGATAGACCCCAATATCATATGCTAAAAAATGGGTGATGCTAACTTGCTCAAATATGACGTAACTTCCAAATGCCTTGATCTTCTCATTGATAGGTTAGCTTTCTTTCCCACTCTTTAAGGTTATCTTGATTACACCTTGAGTTAATTGGTCCTATATTGACCTCAAAATAATTGAGATCCAATTTTGGGTTGACTTTTAGGTAAATCTCTTTGAATTTAGGAGGTAGGAACTTAATAGCTTTCTTCCCATGCTGGACCTTTAAGTGCTCTTTAATTGCTAGTGCTGTTACCTTGAGCAAAGTTATGCTATCAACCATTAAGTTCATCTGTTCAATCACTTTTCCTACTGTTTTCTCTAATGAGCAAATCCTCAGTTTTGTAAGGTTGGTGTTAGCAAAGTAGACGTTGTTTCCACTATTAGCAATTACTCCTGATAAGAATCCATACTTGTTATCATTTTTTTCTTCTTCTTCTTTTTTTTTTTTTTTTTACTTTTCTTTTACTTTTAAGAGAGAAAAAGATTTATCTAGAAATGAATAAAAAGAAACTAGGCAATAGAATACAAAGATGAGGTTTATTCACATGGTTTACAAGTTATGAGAAAGGGATAAAAATTTCTTAGAGCAAAAAACATTACAAAGGGAATGGGAGCCTAAAGATTAAATATTTACATTCAACTAAAGAAAATTATTGACAACTTATAGGCATCTAAAAGGTTGCCTACAAGAAGTATCATATGGGGCACTTATCCTTTTAAAGGAGAAGAAATATTTTACAAAAGGAAATTGTTATGGGATTATCATTTAATTGAAAAGTCTAATCATTGAAAAGATGGATAAGTGAGAATTGACAAGAAGATGAAAAATTGAAAGAAAAGAACCAATAAGAGGATATATAAAAGAAGTCCACTATTTATGATTGAAAGCCAGAGGCTAAATGCAACTTGAAAATTTTGGTTTTTCCTTTTTATGTATTTATTTTTACTTCACTCTTAATTATTGAAGCATAAGCTTTTGAAAATTTATAGAGAAAGTGGGACAATGAACTTAATCTCTTTATTTACAATATTTGCACAAGTAACAATGAATATTTACAGATAAAGACAAGAAAAATCAGAAATGTAATATAAAGGCACCTTAATGTAGAGAAGGGAGTTGGCAAATTGACTATGATGTAGCAAAATTTATATTTTATTAATATTGCAACTCTGAAGTTCTTGGTACATTGACTTTGATTACAAGCAACCCTTAAAGCCTAGTTCCTCTTTTTCTTGTGATGTTCTAACTTGTCTTCCTTCTTCCTCTTTTTAGTATTGGGCATTTCCATCCATCTTGCAACCCATTAGATATCTTCAGTGCGGAATGTTTAGAAGGCTCTGACCTAGTAATAGGTAGCAACATCTTTAGGGAATTCAATGACAAATGCATTAATGGGATTCATCGCATGGATGCCTTTCCTATAAAAGAAGTCATGTTTATGGCTCCATGTATGATAGATAAACCAAATCATGAGTAAGGCCATATCGGTCTTTAAATCTCCATTTCTTTCTTCTTTAAGGCAATTGAAAGATTTAATTTGTTTAGCAAGCAGAGTTAGAATATAAGACCTTCCTTCTAAAAACTGGATTACTATCTCTACAATTATGTGATGTATATGGAATACTCCATTAGGAAACAAGAATGTCCTAAAGGTTGCCAACATGTAAGCGTTGATTATATGTTGCTGCTAAGCTTCAATATTAATACAAAAGTGTTCCTGATTATAATTAGATGGGGTTGTAAACTAGGTGTAGAGATTGTTTACCTTAACAATTCTTCTATTGCGATCCGCTCACATTTTGCATATTTTGGATTCACAAAGGCTCAAAAGCTTATTGAAAATCTCTATAGGCCCAGTTATAATGTTTGGAACGTACCATTTTCCAACAATAGAGATCCTTAATAGATAGGAGTGCTCTTCTATAGTTAGTTTCAAAAAAGTGAGCCAAAACAAAAAGGTAACATTTTTGGATCTTAGAAATAGACTAAAGCCCGTACCATGGTAATGTTGATCTGAACCTTGAGTAATGATAGGACGGGCCCAATCTTGTCTTACATGATATTTTTGTTAGTCTAGATTGAAAAATCGAAACCACCTTTCAAGTGTTCCTCTGGTTACTAAAGGCTTGTAGATGTGGAGTTCCTTAAAAATAGTTGGTGTGAAGAAGGAACTAGGAATTTCTAAAAAAAAGAAAATTACATAAAAATCTATCCAATTTATATGGAGATTACATCAATATTTTACAAAGAAATAAAAAATACAGAAAAGAAAATTTTACAAAAGGAACAAATTACATGGAAATAGGTCAAGAAACTTTATGGTTGCAAAACCTTTTTCTCTTCTGTTTTTTCTTGCAATTCTTGCCACATCATGTCTATTTGCCAATTTTAGGAAATGGTCTGTAAATACAATCAAGGTGGGTTTTAAAAGTCCTTAACTACTATGACCTTACATGTTTTCAAAGAAATGATTCACCAATCACATCAAAACTTAAGTAAGGTAGCCTAATCAATCTTAGAAGGTAGTTACCCCACAACATTCAAAACTTACACAATTGCCCCCCGCTTAAGTACCCATGATGGTCTGGTTCTAACCATATGTAACACACATTTATGATGAATAAACCTCCCTAATACATGCCCTTAATAGACCTTCATGAGTTAGTATGAATAAATAGATAATATATTTATAAGATGGAATTATAACGTGGAAAGGGTATCTCGAAGAATGAATTCTAATCTCGAAAGATTTAAGTGGCTAGCCCTCTTGACAATCCTTAATAGTATTACCGAGCTATTGAGCTTGAATTTTTCGACTTTTATTTTCCTCAATACAATTAATATTAAACCCTTACCTATTTAATAATGAGTCTTGACTAAGAATTAAGGAAAATCTAGTTTTTCTTTAAAAAAGTGAAAATTTTAGAGTTGTCACCCGACTGCGTCAGGGAATAGTTAGGTTAGAATCAATTAGGTGAACGATCCTAGCTTAGTTACTAGTCTACTAGAAAAATCATTTTTCTAAAAAAAATACGATTTTGAAAAACTAAAGGACTTGAGTCAGGGATTAACCTATTAAACCATGAGTGAGCATTGATAGAAATCAGACTACTAAACCCTTGACCGAAGCTAGAGCCCGAAGACTGGAAAGCATGGCAAAGCGAGTTCTCTCTTTTTACGCTATAGTCGATGAGTCCAAGCTTCTACAGTTTGCCAACCTGATGTCCTGTCCAAGTTGAACCTTATTGTGTTTATCAATAGTCTCTAGTTGCTAACCAAAGATGCATTAGACAATAGCTTGGCTTACCCAACCATCTATCTAAGCAGCCTGAATACAAACTACTTTAAGCAAGTTTGAGTTGAACTCGCTACAAAAGAACCCCTTATCCTGCTCGATACCTTTGATTGGTAATCACCAATCTAATCATACAGCTTGTTTGTTTTTGGCCAAGTACATGACTACTGGTTATCCAATACGTATCCTGAGTACCCCCTACGAGAGAATCTTCCGTACAAGATAGATACTTTTCTTGATTTTCTCTTTATTCCCTTTTCCATTCTTTGTACATTACTTATTTATAACTTTACCCTTTTAAGTCATTTCCATTTATAGCTATTGCCTTAATATTTTGAGTATAAATACACATTGTAAATGTGGTCGCATTATCATAAGATATTGAATATACTACATTGTCTCTTTCCATGAGCATTCCTCTTTACTTTACTCTTATTCTAACCCTTAAGCAAGATTAGGTGGTGAGTACCCTCATTAGACCAACTTGTGCATCATATCGAGTGAAGCCGTAAGCCCTCGTTAATTCCTTAGTGCGTAATATCCTTAGAGCGAATTAAGGTTTGCTTATTAGTTTTCTATGTTTCTCATGCATTTCCACCCCTATTTTTCGAGCTTTTAACAAGTTTGAAACTACCTCTTGCGATCGGCCTTGTCAGTCCTTGGCTCAGTTCGTATTATCTTGGTATTAGATTAGAGGTTCATTTGGGTAAGTTTCTATTCAGTTGTGATTGTTAATGTTTAGTGTACAGTACTATTATCAAGTATGCTATGAATATGAGAAGGATTACTTTTAAGTGTTTTGGAAAGTATTTGAAGTTTTGCTGTTGTTGTGAGACTTTTGTTACGAAATACTCTGTTTTGCTTTGTTTCAAGCATACCAGAATAGAGCAAATTTCAACTAGGTCTATAGTTCTTTGGAGTAGCTATTTTATTCATAACTAGTTTGAACTTTCGTATAGAAAATTGTATGTGTTAGTTGTTTGACTTGAGAAAGGATAATGACTGTTGTTTTGAGAATTTTGAGTTTGTTATTGAGTTTTATCGAAGAGAATGATGAATCCTAATACCAATGCTGATATTGGAGATGACTATAGTGGTGTTGTCTATCATGGCTAACAACCCTAGAATACTCCTAGAGTACAAATAAGCGAATTGATGAGGTAGCTAACTTCATAGCCAATTTGACCAGAGCTATTTATGTATTGTTCTTTCGACCTATTGAGGCTATACATAATACTCCACAAGTTATTCGACTTATGAGAGGATGAATCCTAGCCTAACAAGGACGAGGTAGAGGAGTAAGAGGATGTATGAGGAGAAGGATTGACTTAGGTAAGTTAGATGAAGAAGGAGAAAAAAAGTACTACAAGGAAGAAGAGCAAGCTCGAGCACCACGAGCTGCTGACCATGTGAAACTTCAAATATTGAGCTTCAATGGTTCTAGGATTGCAGATAACTATTTAGATTAGGAGGTGAAGGTTGAACATGTTTTTTATTATTACCAGTATCAAGACTACAAGAAAGTGAGGAATACTGCTATAGAGTTCTCAAGTGATGCTGTAATATGGTGGAAGAACTTCCAAATAATGAGAAGATGAGAAGCATATAGTGAAGTAAATACTTAGCCTATGATGAAGATGATACTGAGAAACAAATTCATGACGGATATTTATTTACAAAATACTTTTGCCTGACTTCATGAGCTGAGATAAGGAAGCCGAACTATTAATGTATATGTTTAGGAGTTCCAAATACTCATGATTTGATGTGAAGTGGATGAACCATCAGCCTGAATAGTATTTAACATAGTTATCAAAATTACGATTCTATCTATATGATTCTACGAGTTTACGATTTTAGGAGACTCTTTCGAGTTAACTCAAGCGTAAAACCTTTTTTATATAAAAACTTACATTTTTGACTCAGTTACATATTAAACTTAGTAAAAACTTACATTTTTAACAAAGTCTACCGATTTTACGTATCTGAATTGAATGGGCTAAAAAATTAAAAAAAAAAATACAGTAAAGCTTCTTCAAATCATTGATTACTAGTGCTTTACATCATCTTCCATGTTCTATTCTATTTTTTTTTTCCCTCTTTCTCTCTCTCTTAGTCTTTTATTTGAAGTTCATAACCTTCGTTTAGATTTCAGTTCCAATAAAAAAGTTCAAAGAAAAATTATATACTTTTGTTTATATCATTAATAACTTAAAATAAATTGAAAAAATTGATTCTCTTTAATTCATTACTTTATTTCCGAAAAAAAAGAAAAAAATTTTGGTTTCAATTTTGCATGTCCTTCTTCTATACATACTAGATTATATATTAAGAACCTTTTAAAAAAGAACTTAATTTCTTTAACTCAATCACATATTTTAAGTTTTTAATAACTATTATAAATATATTTATAGTTTTTCAAGAGCTATTTTACATATATTATAAAAACTTACGTTTCTACATTTTGACTTTAAGTTCTAAGTTTACAAATCCTTTAGCATTTTTAAGTAAAATCGTAAGTTTGATAACCTTGGTATCTAGATTTCTTACTGGATTGAGAAATGATATTCGAGATATCGTAGAGTTGCAACAATTTGCTATGTTAGACGAAGCTATAAGAATAACCCAACGAGTGGAAGGATAGAAGAGGAATAGGCCAAGTCGACCACCAATGGACCAACCTGGTCAATTAAGCCAATCTACTTAAGGAAGTTACCAAACTTAATAAAGTGTTAAGAGAAGGACAAATGTTAGAGTAGAACAGAAGAGCTAATCGGTTGATAGCAAGGTATAGCTGAGAACTTATGAGAAGGGATAAGGATTTAAGAGGAAGATGAGCCAAATCAAGTGTTTTAAGTGTAAAAGGTTCGGGCACATAGCTATCCAATGTCTGAACATAAGAACTATGATCATCAAGGGGATATCCCAAAGGTTGAAGTGGAAAGTACTGATGAGGAACCTAAGGAGAAAGTTGTCCTCAAGAAGGATACCACCCAAGAGGATGAACTTATTGAGGAGGATGTGTTTGCTAAGGATTTAGACAAACTAACTTTGGTTATTTGATGTACGATGAATATAAAATCGTTTACTAAGGAAGAGTAGAGAGAGGATCTATTCCACATCACATGTAAGGTGAATGAGAAAGTGTATACACTCATAGTAGACAGTGGAAGTTGTACAAACGTAGTATTTGCTGACCTGGTTAAGAAGCTCAAATTGCCGACCATATCACATCCGAGGCTTTATAAACTGCACCGATTGAATGAGAAGGGAGCATTGCATATCACTTAGCAAGTATTGTCGTTGATCTCCATTGGAAATTATTCTGATGAAATTCTTTATGACATACTCCCCATATATATGTCTCATGTGTTGCTAGGTCGACCTTAGCTTTTTGATTGAAGGGTTATACATGATGGGTTAGGAAAATGTATGTGTTTGAGAAGGAGAGGAGGAAAATTACCCCGAACCCTATGACCCCGAGTCAAGTGAGTAAATTATAAGCCAAATTAGTTCAAGGATCAAAGAAGGCTTTGTTATTGAGTAGAGTCAAGCTCTAAACAGCCATCAAATCTGACCTGCTGACTTTCCTATAGGTTAGGAGGTTACTAGAATTGAAGGAGCAAATGAAGTTGCTAGAGGAGGTCGAGAAGTTGCTTGATGAATATTCCGACCTGTTTCTCAAGCAGTTGCTATCATGACCTTAAGGGAAGCTTTATAGGATTGGCTAAAATTTTCATATTATGTATGCACTCATGATACAAAAATCATCTTATAAGTCAAAGATTGTAAGACTTTAATCAATTAATCACTATGGTTTCCAATTTTTAATTTATTAACTTAACGTAAAATATAAATAACTATGAATATCTAATATTCCATAATCCATCAGAACCGTAGAGAATTGGTATCCTCTAACAAATAATAAGATCGGGTAAATTAACTTTATTAATTACAAGAAATACTAAATTATATAGAACCCTAACACATAAATATTTTCTACATAAGGTTTTTGTACTAACTATATACTTTTCAATTAACTCTAACATTTTCATACATGTCTTTGATTTATACTTTATACTCAAGATTTATCCTAATCCCAGATCAAATGAATATGCAAAAGAAACTATAAGGGAATGAGCAAACTACAGCTCAGTGAGTTCGTTCCTCACCGCTACCATTCAAACAAGTTATCAAACATTATTAGCACATATGTAAGTTTATCTACATATGAAATAAATACATGTGTAATGAATGCAAGCAACACATCCATAGTAGTCCGAAACTATAGAAGGTGCATATTTATGTTGTTTATATGTCAATTATCCCCCATACTTATCCATACGAGACACCTCACCTTAACCGCATGAGGTTGGCTAAGGGCACCATCTCTCTAAACAACACTTGATTATTACTAAAGTCGAGAAAGAAATACTAATCTAAACACGTAAACCCTAACAAGAGCCATCTACCATTAAAAAATCATATCTAAGGCCCTACGGGCACAACTAAATGAGTCCTTTACTATTAATTGGGGATACCATACTAGCTTTGTTTCAACAATAAAAATATCATCAATAGACATTACAAGCCCTCACAAGAATTATACAAAAATCTATTTAAAATTGGGAAAACATTTCCAAAAATACTTTTCTAAAAAATTTGCAAAGTTAGCACTCTTCATAAGTATACTAGTTGAGTCATAAACATATGACAAATATGACTAGTCATTTTAGTTAGATATTTATATTCACTGGTTTAAGGAAGTAATCACACAGATGATAGAACACAAGCAAAATAGTCATTCATATATACAAGTAATAACAACCAACAAAACATTAAGTAAGTACCATACATAAGTAGACAGCGGGTCATTAAAACTCCTTTACTTGGATTAATGCTCATTCTCTATGCCTTTGGAATTTCTAGAACTTGATAATTGAGAACCTAAAAAATAATAAGACTTACAAGTATTCACAAAAGCCAGGCTTCTCAGTTAACTAAATGTCTATTAGAGTTTGTCTAATTTCCCACTATAACCCAAGCATGACGCAAAAGTAATTTAACTTATTTATTGGGGTAAGTAGGAAATATATGTGTATTTTGTGAATAATTGTATCTTATGTATTTGTTTATTTACTTCAAGAGTTTATGCTTATTATTATTTTATATGGCCAATTAACTTAATTATTTTACCTATTTTTCTTAGTTTAACTTAAATCTTTAATCGTGTATAACTTTTTCATTTTAATTCTAATTTTTATGATCTTATAGTTAATTTTTATTGTTTTTGGACCTTCCTTCACATACTGGGGTCCGTTTTGGATGTTAAAATACGTATTTTTATTATAGGCCTAAAATATGATGAATTTAGTTATTTTGACCTAAGTGTTTTTAATTATTATTTTAAGTTTTTCTTTATTGATTTAATGATTTAATTAATTTATAAATTTTATATTTCGAAATGTTTTTATTTTTGGGTTCATTTTACAATAATTTATTTAATCCATTAGTTTAAGCTTAAATTATTAATTTACTACTTTTTCTTATAATTGTAATTTTCTAATTAATTAATTATTATTATTTTTTAAATTTGAGGTTTTAATCGAAAAATTTAAAGAGAAGTTGATGTGGTAGCTTTTGATTGGTCAGTGTGGCAATTTTTGTAATTCTTCTAATTTTTACAATTTTTCCAATTTGTAATATTAATATACACATATATTATATCCTAAAATAATTAAATATTAGAAAAATCATTTCTATCTCCTTTATGATGTCCACGTCCAACATATATACATATATATAATTTTTATATTTATTAACTTATTTCTAAGAGAATTAGATACTAATATACATATGTATGTGATCTTAGGTATATGTATATATGTAAATATGTATAATATACTATACTATATGTATATTTATTTAAATCTTATCAAAATTGAGTAATACACACACACACACACACACACACACACACACACACACATGTAGCATACTTTATACTTGTATAGTTTTATATACATACTCTTATCTTTTACTCCTTATTTACATATGTGTATTTATACTAATTAATGACATATTCATACAAACACACACACACATATATATATTGAAGTGTATATATATTATTAATAGTACATGTATTTACAGGTGCTAAAGCGTACATATACTAAATCATATATATATATATATATATATATATTGTCTCTTCAAATATATATGGCGCTTGAAAGTATTCAATCAAATCCTAATATTATTGATTAAAAGCATCAATGAAGAACTATCTTTCTTTCAATTAAGAAAAAATTTTCCTTTCTTTCAATGGGGAAATTACTAAAATCAAAAGTTAAAGTAAAAGAAAATTGAATGTTTATCCTAATATAGATCTTAATGCTGTAGTTAGTAAGAAAACTTCATGGGAAATTCCTGCAATTGGTGCAACCAAGTAAAAAACAATAGGAACTTTTGAATATTGAACCACATGTAACTCCTACTTTGACTAACTTTAAGAAAGCCTTATGTGTCGAGTTATCATATCATAGTTATCTTGTTGATTATTTTTCTAACATTATCCATAAAGTTAACAAATTTAGCTATTTTATTACCACAAAATTTCAATCCTTAAGACAAATTCAAATACATGTTGAACTATATAAGCCAAGAAAAAGAAATAAAAAATTTTAGCTACATTGATACAATAACCTTTCAACCTTTAAATGAAATTAAAAGTACCCACTAATCAATAAATGGAAAAAATACTTATAAAATTATAATATAGCATTTCATATCTTGAATTTTCAACATTTAAAAGACATATTAAAAGTACTCAATAACTAAGATAAGCAAAACCATGCTTATAAACTCAAATCCAGAGACTTGCATGAGATAAACATGAAATAGACAATACCAATCAATGAAAATTTTCATTGTTTGTATATATATACCGGAACCATTTCCAAAACATAAAAGAAAAAAAAATAGGAAACCAACCTTATAACCAAAGGCATTTTCGTTTTACTATTACTATTTGTAAAGTAAATGAGAAACTTAAAAGAATAAATGTTAAGTATCTCGTGTACGTAAATATCTTTTTTTTTTTTTTTAATACTTTGAGATCTATAATGGCACCAAAGATTCACAAATTCAATGTAATACTCTTATCTTTTCATTTTCTCTTGCATAAAGCATTCCATAAAACTTAAGAACATCTTGTTTGATCCTATTTTTCCAACTAAAAAAGATACACCTCAATCTTATCATCTTCCACCATAGAAGAAAACCTATTTCCTGTCAATGTTAACTATTTGTTACTAATTTCATAAATCAAGCCTTCCACTAAAAAATAGGCCTCTCTCTAGAAATCATAGTACTTCTAAATACTTATAGAAAACCTTCAACCTTCTTTGCCGGTTGTCTTAATTTATGATGACAACAATTTTCGGTATTTGAAAGAGCTCTCTCATTACAATTGATGGAGGATACACTATTGCCGGAAAGGACATTGTTGGAGGTTCGTAAAGTTGTAATATAATTTGAATTCATGAAATGTGAATTTCTACGTAGTTCCATTGAGACCTTGATAGTCCACTGTTTGGCAAGATCCGTTCTGATCATTACCAGACCAATAGACCCTCGTACCCCATATTCTTCCTAACCATTTTTTTGGGGATTTCAGTAGCAATTTATTCACTGCTGTTGAGGTTGGAATCGTTGTCCGATGAATGAACGATCACATTGGATTGTTGAATTCCTGTTAAAAAAAAAAAAAAGTTACATCGTCACATTTATATGTAGAAAAACAAAAAAGAATTTACTCACGGTTTATCAAACATTATGTAGTTGTACCAATCCTTAATGGTGATATAAAAAGAAAGGAAATTTTAAAAAAAAAAAAAGCATAGAAACCACAACACAAATGATAGGAATTGCTCAGAAATACGCTGTTACTTATCTCTTTACTGTTACTGGTAGACCTTGTTGCTACGACTGGAAGTTTCTTGCGCTACGTCGATTAATGGAGACAAATTATGAAGCTTAGGAAGTGGCTGGAAAGAAACATGGAGGAGAAAGAGAGAGGGGTTTGGAAAAAAGAAAAATGGCGATGAGGAATTGTGTAAAAATAAGAAGTGCAGTTATTAAAAGTAAGATATAGTTTCTAAATAATAAAAATAAGAATGCAGTGTGAAATCACCAAACGTGGGAAGCAGTTACTAAGTATGGAGCATATTTAACTGTATACTTTAAAAAATTAGGGTAGAAGGAAGAGAGAAATGTGGGTTATGGGTAAATAATAGTGCATGTCAGTTTAGAGAGAGAGAGAGAGAGAGCAGTTTATACTTAATAGTAGAAAGTGAGAAAGGAGAAAAAATCACATAAAGTAAGGGGAGAAATAGATAATGAGAAAGAAATAAGAATAGGCGGACATATTTATTAATTATTTATAATTTTAATAGTTCATTTTAATGTTAGTTTTATTGTTAAAAAATATTAAATAGAAGATAAATATGTAACTTTAAGAAGAGCGGTTACTTAAGTCCAAAGGGTTTTAATAATATATATATATGAGTAAGTAGATATTATATATATGTGCATAAAGTTAAGTATACTTATATATATACATGTGTAAGCACACAAACATAGAGAAAAAGGGTTTTATGTACAATCAAATGCATATTCATTTAATTTCTATTACAAAATGCTAAAAATATATATATCTTATACTAATATATTCCCCTATTACATAAGGCATTAAATTACATATTACATAAGAAAATATACAATTTATTTTACAAAGAAAAAATAAAATAAAATAATATAACTTTAATTACTTTGACCTTGAAATTTTGAAGTTAAAGCTTCCTATTTCTTCTTAAAATTGATGGTAAGATGATAATGGAATATAAAGTAAGTTGTGAAGTTTGGATGGAATGGTACTTAAGAAATAAAAGAAGAAAAACAAAAGAATGAAAGTAAGGAATGGAGAACAGGAGTCGTCGGTCCAAAGTGAGGAGAGAAGACTTGATTTTGTGTCTAAATTGTGAAGGAAAATGAAAGAAAATTATGGATAACATGAAAATGACATTTGGCTTTATCTTTAATTCTAAATTTCTCACATGTGATAAGTCTTATAAGACACTTATATAACCAAATATGGAAGGAGGAAAATAGGAAAAGAAGAAAGAAAAAGTATAAGTTGGTTTTTTGACTTTTCTTAATACTTTTCCAATGTTTAGGTAATAATTAGGATATAATTTGATATCAATATAGAAGAAAATATAAGATGACAAATTAATGTATACTGTATAATACATAAACATAAAATATGTGGTAAAATTAAATCAAAATAATTATATCAATATAAAACTAATATACATATATAAACATTTATGAAATCACAAATAATCGTAAAATAATATTAGTAATCTTGTTAATTTAGTTAATTAATTTATTACTTTTTATATTTATTAGTATTTAGGAGTTATCTTTATTCGTTCTTTAGTGATTTGATGCAATTGCGTGTGTTTATCAGTAATTGTACCCAATTAAGGCTTTATCACCATTAAGATAAATTTGTATATGTTATAAGCTTGAAATTTTAGTTTTAGGGTTTTTATCAAGCTCAGGTTTCATCTCTTGTATTTATGCATACTTAGAGTTCAGGGTTTTTATATGCAATTAAAGTTTCAATAAGTATATTAGGGTTTTTCATATTCGTTTTAGGTTTAGAATTTAAAATTTTAATTAGTTTTAAATTTATCGATTCTATCGACTTGTAAAAATTATCTACAATACTCAAGTTTAACTGTATACTCTAAAGACTAAATTTACGGGATTTATAATTGCTCGAAGGATTACCCCCATTTTAAGGTATTGAGCACTGCATTGACTTGGTACATGGTGTTGTACTGCCGGACAAGCTTACTTATAAAATGAATCTTGGGTAAGCTATAGAGCTATAGAAGTAAGTCAACGAGCTATTAGAAAAGAGATATGTAAGAGAGAGTCTTAACCCTTATGCTATGCTTGCATTACTTGTGCTGAAGAAGGATGACACTTGCCATATGTGTATAGATAACAGGGTTGTCAACAAGATTACGATCAAGTACAATTACCCCATTTCGAGGATAAATAATAAGATTGACCTGAAGTCAAGATACCACTAGATTCGAATGAGGGAAGAGGATGAATGGAAAACTGCTTTTAAGACTCGACATAGCCTGTATGAGTGGATGGTCATGCCATTTGGCTTATCACATAGCCCAAACACTTTCATGAGATTAATGAACTATATTTTGAGAGACCTAATTGAGAAGTTTATCATTGTTTATTTCAATGAGATCCTTATCTATAGTACCGACCTAACAAGTCATATTAACCATCTTTGAGCTGTTTTCGATGTCTTTTGAGTAGAGAAATTGTTTGGAAATATAAAGAAGTATTGTTTCTGTTAGGAAGAGGTGATCTTCTTAAGCTACGTAGTTAGTGGAGGAGGATTAAGAGTTTATGAAGAAAAAGTTTAAGTCATTGTTAAGTGGCTAACCCTAACTTCGTGTACAGAGGTAAGGAGTTTCCATAGATTAGCATCATTCTATTGACACTTTATCTAAGGATTCAATATTATAGTAGGACATTTGACTAAGTTAATAAAGAAGGATGTGAAGCTCAAGTGGGGGGAGAAAGAAGAGAAGAGTTTTGTTAAGGTGAAAGTAAGGTTGACCTTTGTCTTAGTCTTGGCTTTGCTAGACTTTGATAAAGTGTTTAAGCTTGAATGCAACGCGTTAGGTGTTAGCATCAAAGCTATACTGATGTAAGAAGGCCAACCTGTCGCTAATCATAGTGAAAAGCTCAAAGGAGAATAACTCAACTATTTTGTATATGATAAAGAACTCTTAGCATTAATCAGAGCTCTTCGCATATGGCAACATTATCTTTTGCCAAAGGAATTTATCATCTTCACAAATCATGAGTCCTTAAGATATTTACGAAGTCAATCAAAGCTTTCTAAATACCAAGCTCAATGGATTAAATTTCTAGAAAGATTTCATTTCATCATCAAATATAAGGAAAGAATAATGTAGTTGCCGTTTCTTTATCAAGAAGAAATATTCTTGTCGCTGAGTTATAGACTAGATTGTTAGGGTTTGCAAGTATTAAGGAACAGTATCGGCATGGTTCTCACTTTGGTTTGATATATATATACTGCGAAGAAGGGAGAATAGTAGATGAATGCCATATGAAGGATAGTTATCTATTTTAATGAGGCAAATTGTGTATGCCAACCTATTCATTAAGGTAGCTGCTGGTAAAAGAAGCCCATAGTTGAGGACTCGCTGGACATTTCAAAGAACGAAGCACCTATGAATTACTGAATGATAGGTTCTTTTAGCCTAAAGTGAAACGTTATGTACATCGTATAATTGAAGGATGCACTATCCTTAAGAAGTACAAAAGTTGAGCTAAATAAGTAAAGACCAAACCATAGGTTGATCTAAGTATGAATTTTATTCTTGGATCACCTCGCATTGCTCAAGGCAAAAACTCTGTAATGATTGTGGTGGATATGTTCAACAAAATGTCACATTTTGTGTCCTACGCTAAAACTAATAATGCTTCGGCTATTGCTTTTTTGTTTCTGTAAGAAATAGTTAGCTTGCACAAAATGCTGAGGAGTATGGTATCAGACAAAGACCTAAAATTCTTAAGCCATTTTTGGAGAACTCTCTAGCATGAAATGAGAACCAAATTATTGTTCAATACTTCTTGTCACCCTAAAAAATGATTGCCAGATAAAGGTGGTCAACCATACACTAGGGTAATTGCTTTAAGCTGCAATAAGAAAGAACTTAACTGATTGTGACGTTTGTTTGTTTATGGTAGAGTTTGCTTACAACAAGACAGTACATGCCATCACTAGGCATGCCCCATTTGAGATCGTCTATGGCTTCAATTAGAGTTGTGCAAGTAAGGTGAGTCATGTAAGTTGACTTGCTTAACCTGCAAAAAAATGCGAGTTAGGTTAAAAATATTTTACTTGCTTAAATGCAGATATTTTTTAACCCACCTAGCTTTAACCCGTAGGTCAAAGCAGGCCAACCCATTGCGGGGTGAGTTGGCCCGCATTGACTCGCAAAAAAAAAAGAAAAGAAAGTTTGTTTTAAATTATAGTTTACTTCATGTAAGTGATATGTCACTTTATTTCTTAACTAGCTACTTAATGTTATAAGTAATAATAATAAGTAATAGCTAATGACGTTAATATTTTAAGTACATCTAAAATGCAATAAAAAAAAAAGGGAGAGAGAGAGAGAAAAAAAAAACTAATAATATTATTGGAAGACTTCACATAATTTTTTAATCTAAACAATTAACTAAATTGTAAACTATTGTTACTGTTGACATATTAGGAACATATTAATGGACAATTTGCTGTTAAATATTACTTTCTTCTTCTCCTTTTTAAAGTTCATTGTAAACTGGAATTTTCATCTAAAAAGGCAATTGCATGTCTTAGGTGTAAATCTATGCATTTATTACTATTATTTTTAAGATATATTAAATTTATGCACTTGTTCTCATAAAATGATATCATCAGATAATACAAACTACTTGGCATATATAGCCTTAAAATTAATAGAAAAAGAAAAAGTCAACAATGCAAGAATTTTTTGTTTTTTTTTTTGTAATTTACACCTTTTTTAGCTTTAATAAGAACATAGAGAATAAATAAGAGATGGTGCATTGATGGTAATTAAATACAAGTTTAGCAAGTATTTTAAAATATTAAATTTTGTATAAAAAAAAAACCTTAGAGTATTGTGCGTTGGCTGGTTAGCTTGTTGAACTCACTAACTCGCAGTAGGGTAGGTTGTGTTGAAATTTCCAAACTACATTTACAAGCAAGATAACCCACTTAACCCATGGGTTAATGTTAGGCGAAGCAGGTTGGCCCACTTAACCCGCTTGCATAGCACTAACTTCAACCCCAACCTGCCCCTTGACTACACCTTGATGTGGCCCACTAACTAAGAAGATACAGAAGCAAGAACAAAAGCTCAATCCATCCAATAAATCTACCAACAAGTTGCTTAGCACATTGACTGAGCTACCAGAAAGCTAAAAGAGAAAGGCAAAGGAAAGAAGACTAAGTAGCCTCAACTTAGTGACCAAGTGTAGCTGCACTTGAGCAAGGTTTCCAAATAAGAGAAAGAGAAAGCTATCTATAAGAGTTGACTGACCTTTCAAGATCCTTTGGAAGATTAATGACAATGCTTACCAATTAAAGCTACCAAAGGACTTTAAAGTATCCAATGTGCTCAATATTGCCAACCTTAGTCCTTACTGATCCAAGGAAGGCTTAGATGAGGAAAAGCTAAATTTAATCCCAAATCCCAATTAACCTAGCGAAGAAAATAAGAATTATACCATTGGACTCCTAACCCGAGCCCCAGCCTAAGGATTAGAAAGCATGGTGAGGCAAGTTCCTCTTTTCACCCAACAATCGATGAGTCCCAACTGCTACAGTCTACTTGTCTACTATCCTATCCAAGTTGAACCCTTTTGTGTCTATCAATAGTCTCTAGTTGCCGATCAAAGATACACTAAAACAACAACTTAGCCTACCCAACCATCTATCTAGCTGACTTGAATATGAACTGCTTTGAGCAAGTCCGAGTTGAACTCACATTAGGAGAACCCTCAGCCATACTTAGCACCTCTGCTCAGTAGTTACCAGTCTAACCATATAGTTTGTCAATTTTTGGCCAAGTGCACGACCATTGGTCATCTAATATGTATCTTAAACACCCTATGCAATAGAATCTTTCATATAAGATGGATGCTTTTCTTAATTTTCTCTTTATCCTCTTTTCTATTCTTTGTACATTACTTATTTAGAACTTTACCCTTTTCAATCATTTCCATTTATAATTGTTGCCCTTAACATTTCATATATAAATATCTATTGTAAATGCAATTGCATCATCATTAGATATTGAATATAGTACATTGTCTCTTTTCATAAGCATTTCTCTTTGCTTACTTCATTATTATCCGACCCTTAAGTAAGGTTAGGTAGTGAGTACACTCATTAGACTAACTCGTATATCATATCAAGTTAAGTCGTGAGCCCTCGGTAGTTCCTTAGTGCATAACATTCTTAGAGCGGATAGAGGTTTGCTTGTTGGTCTTTTGTATTTCTCGTGTATTTTCACCAATGTTTTTTAAGCTTTCGATAAATTTGGACCCACCTCTTGTGATTGGCCATGTCAATCTTTGGCCCAGTTCGTATTAAGTATTACTTTAACTATCAAATTTAAATTTATTTTTCAAATTACCCTTTTAGTTTTAATAATGAATTTTAATTTACAAGTAAAAGAATTAATTTTGTACAAAATAAAGAAGAAAATAAAAAATTAAATTTCTTTACAATGGGGAAAAAAAAATTTCCTATTTTAAGTCGTCCTATATGTGTCTACATACTCTCTAGTAGGGATTAGACTTTCTACAGTTTTGTTTCTGAAAACTTTAGTGGATTCAGTTATTTTAATTTTGAAAGATGGTTGGAATTATATTTTTTAACCAATTTATTTTAATAAAAATTCTATAAAAGGGTCCTATTATTTATTGGTTTATTTTTGAAAAATTCTAAAGAAAATTCTAATTTAAAAAGATTTGTATATTATTGTTATTATCACCTTTATTCTTTTTATTTTTTTTTAAAGAAAGAAAGAAAAAAAAATCTTTTTTCTAAGTGAGAAGGTATTTTTTTAATATAAAATCTTCTTATTGAATTTTTCCTCAAGAAAACCTTTAAAAAATATATATAAATTTTTATCTAGTAAAAACATTTTTTTTTTCCCTTTTAGATAAACAAATAAAGAAACTAGATAAAAAAATAAACAAATAAAATAAAATAAAAATAGAATAAAGAGAAAGAAGAAAAGGAGAAACAAGATGCAAACTTAGGCTAAGCTTGAGAAAACGTGAGTCAAAGCACTAGGTCGAATCAAGATTTAGGTCAAATCACAAGCATAAATCTGGGTTGAGTGGAGAGGAAGAAGACAACGGCTAAAGGGAGTTGTTTTGGGTGGTTTTGTATAGCCTTTTGAATTGAAACACTAGATTCATGAGCAATTTATTTAGGAAATGGGTTTTGGTTAGGGTGCCATGGAGTGTATGGTGGTTTAGTAGTGCTTGAGGTTCGATCGATGGTGGTAACTATTGCACATCATGCGTGATAGCTATTGTAGGTAGAGAAGATGCGAGGTTTTGGGTTTTCGAGGTTTGTGAGGCTCGTACTAGTGGTGGTTTTAGCTAACAAGGGGTAAAGCTAGGGTTTTGTATGGTGGTAGCGGCTAGTTGAAACCTTCGGTTGGTAGAGGTCACAATAAGAGGCACGACAGTAGCTAAGGTAGGAGGTGTTGGAAAGCTAAGAGTGTAAGGAGCTCGACCGTAGTGCTAGTTTCCTTTAACTAACAAAGTAGTCAAAAGAAATCTAGAGAAAGAGAGAGAGCTGATGCTAAGGAGAGAAAGAAAGTTGGGAGTTATGATTTAAGTGGATTTGAGTGATGAGTGATGCTTAAATGGAAAGAAGGATGTTCTATTTATACTTGCCTTAAGCTTAGCAAGAGCTTTAATGGTAAATCGATCATTGATATGAGCTTAAGGAAAATCTTTGATTCTTGGCAAAAAAACTCTATTTTTGGAATTCACAGATTGCAAATATGTTTTGTTTGCTTCTACAATTGAATAGAAGCCTCAATTCTTTCCCATGGGGCTTGAATTTAAAGCATTTGCAAGAGGTTGAAATCATAAATCCAAGCTATGAGCATTTTTCAAAGGCCTACTTGGATGACTAAATGAATGAATCAATTGGAGTTTTTGGTCCCAATTCATGGTATCCTAGGTAATCTTTGAGTTTTCACCATTATTTTGGTGAAATAGCGAAAATAAATGGCTTAAAAGATGCTTAAAACTAGGGATTCTAAGTTGGATATATGCGAATGTTACGAGCTATTTCCCCAAGCCCATTTTCTTCTTTTGTACATTATGCAAAGGGGTATATTATATGTAAAGCCTACGACTAAGGCCTGACCCACTCCTTGGAATGTTCAAGAAGTGTTTAGATATATTAAACCTTGGTAGTTAGGAGTAGATCTTATCATAGTTATTAGATCAAGTAGACCTTGACTATCCAATAATGGAGGTCTCTTGTAGATAAGGGCATGACTTTCTTATTTGTAATCTATCTAGAAATACAAGTGATGTCCTTACTTAAGTACTTCTTTATTCTCTCAAAGTAAGTGTACTCTTGTGAGTCTGGTGAGGAAGGCTAACTTAGTCTCTCTCGATAGTATCCGAAGAGTCTAAGCATCGCATATAAGAGCAAGGAAAACATCAATTAAGTGACATTTGGTATCAAAGACGAATCCTAGAAGAGATGGCAGGAACAAGTTCTTTTGATGTCCCCTCAAAGTATGCTAGAAGTCCCTTGACTTTAATGATGGTTCAAGAGCTTACCATTGAAGGAAAAATCCTAAGAAGTAGAGATTCGGTTGAAGCAAGGGTTGTAAACCCCGTGAATTTAGCTTTCTAAGTATAGAAAAAATGTCTAAACTGTAGATGATTTCCTAAACTCGAAAGAGCCAATGAGATTTAAAACCAATAAAAATCTCAATCCAAAACCTAAAGTAGATACGAAAAACCTTAAATCATCAATTGAATCCCTAACTGCATACGAAGACCCTAAAACCTCGAACCTCATCAAAACCCTAAGATAACAATCGAAGATTTAATCACGTAAGAATATATGAAACCCTAAATGTGTAAAAACATTAGAGATTGTGCCCTAAAGTAATAAAAACCCTAAACTATAACTTTAAGGATATCAAAGCACTAATTCACCATAATTTACCCTAAAACCCTAAATGATAATATATCCTCCACATTTTGCTATTTCATCGGTAAACGACTAAAGATAACCCTCAATCATGCATAAACATTTAAATACTTAAGCAATCCCTTAGAAACTAAGATAATGAGTCATAGATTATATTTATCCCTTAAGTATGTGATTAAGATAGTATTACATAGAGTTAAGGGTATAGTTGAAGATTAGGTTAAATGTAGTAAACCTTAATACCTTAAATGCTATTTTTCATCTCAATTATACTAAGTAGCTCACCAAATGATATATATAGGATATAAATACCTAATGGAAGATCTCATTATCTATTTTTACTAATCAATTTACTAAATTTCTTATTTCCTTTCATTTCCTTAATTTTTCCCTTAATTTCCCTTAATTACTACATTATGTGTACAAAATTACATAAGCTTAAGGAGAGTTGACCAAGTCAACACTTTGAAAAGTCAACAAAAGACACTAAGAGATAAGGAAAAATATCTTAACTTCATGATGGCTTTTCTTCTCCTTTTCTTATGATTTTTCTTTTCCCCTTTCTCTCAATTGTTGCCGTCCACTTATTCTTCATTTTGGTCCCACCATTTGTTGTCTTCCATAATGAAAACAAGACAAAAGAAACAAACCAAAAATCCTCCTCCATTGCTGTGGGCTTCCATCTTCCATTTCACCTTCAACATCTTCCTTTTTGTCTCCTTAATTCCAACATAAGCAAAGGTATGTATCTAAGTTACTTTATCTTGTTTTATCTTCTTCATTAGTTAGTTAATTAGGTAGATTAGATAAGTAGTTATGTGTTTAGTGTTATCTTGAAGAAGAGGAAACAAAGTTCCCATCTTTAAGTGTAGGAATTAGGAATTATGAAGAAGAAGAAAGGAAGACATGAGTATATGCTCATAAGTATGTGCACATAAGGGAATACTAAAAGAACACAAGTATGTGAACCTTTGTACATGAGTATTTATCATGTACATAACCTAAATTAAGACCATATTTAACTATACATACCTATACTACACTAAATACATACATAAAAACACAAAAGGATGAAATTAGGAAGCTTTTCTTAAGGAAAAGATTAGGCATACGAATTTGTGTATAAAAATACGTATCTAACCGTATAGGTATATGAGTATGTATACATGGATAAATACGGTATAAACCTAAGTAGATGTATTAGTATATGTATGTATAAAGTATAAGTACATAAGTATACATATTAGTATGTTACGAGTGTAGGTAGGTATAAAGCATATGTATATGTATAAGTACTTAACGACATATATATTTACATGTAATAAATGGATTACATAAGCCATGACATCATCAATTGATTACATAAGTGATGTTTATAATAGAAGAAATAATAAGATTACATAAGCACATAACATAGGTATATACATGTACTTAGGAGTCGAAAATTCCTTAAACCTTAAGACACTTCCTAAATTGAATTAAACTTAATCAAGTATGTGAATTAGTAATACTAATGTAAAATTCCCTAAGTATAAGAATCTAATGTCTAATTAAATCATTAAATACTAGAATAGAATATAAACATAAGCAATAAGAATAATTAAACTTCAATAAGATAAAATTTCTCTAAATTTAGTTCATATCGTAAAATACGGGTCTTAACGTCCAAAACAGACATCACAGTGTGAGCGTGCGTCCGAAAACGATGAAAAACGACTATAAGTTTGCAAATATCGGAATTAGAACAAAAAAAAAAAGAAAAATTACAAAATGCATAAAGGAAGCCTCATACCTTACTAATATAAGAAAATAGTTACTATTAATTTCATGGAGTATGATAACCCTATACATACTATACTTGGGTTATATTGGAGGAAACTAGATAAACTACAATAGACTTTTAGTTGACTAAGGAGTCTAAATTCTCTGAACACTTATAAGGTCTACCATTTTGATTTAGGTATTCGATATCGAGTCTTGGAAACCCTAAAGGCCGGAGAATGAGAAATAATCCAGGTGAGGGAGTTCTGATGACCTGCTACTTGCTTATGCGTGTTGTTTGTATGATGTTTTGTTGTTTGCTATTGCTTGTATGTTTGAATGACTGTTCTATTTGTATGCCATCATCTGTGTGATCACCTTTTTAAGTTGATAAATATAAATGTCTGACCCAAATAACCGGTTCTACTCATTGCATGTCTATGACTTGGTAAAGGTATGAATGGAGAGTGCTAGCCTTGCAAAAATCTTAAGAAAAGTATTTTTGGCAAAAGCTTTTCTACCCTTAAACAAATTTTTGCATGATCACTGTAAGGGCTTGTGGAGCCATAAATAGTATTTTTAACGTTAAGGCAAAGCTAACATGGGTTCTCCATTTGATAGCGAGAGGACTCGCTTTATTGTACCTGAAAGGCCTTGGTTACTTTTGGTTGCGAGAGGACTCGCTTGTTTGTGATCGAGGGGCCTTGGAGTGTGGATAGTCTTAGTTTGGACTCCCCCTATTTGGATTGAAACTCTTTTCTCGGCTAGGGTAATAGTCGAGTTTTGCCTAGTGGGGTGGTGCCCCTAGGTAGCCTCATGCGGGTAAGCTGAGGTGCCCTGTGCGGGTAAGTAAAGGGGATAATCGAAGTGTAGACGACGTAATTCTACACCTTCCATAGTTTCAGACTCCTATGGATGTGTTGTTTGCATTCATCACACCTGCATTCATTATGTATGTAGATAGCTTGCTTGCATGTGTGATAATAATGTGTGAAAACTTGCTTGATCGGTAGTGGTGAGGAATGAACTCACTGAGCTATTTTATGCTCATTCCCCCTTAGTTTTCTTTGCAGGTTTACATACAATGGAATTGGGATATGTCTCGAGTGCTGAGTGTGAGATGAAGATATGTACATTAGTATTAGAAGTCGCTGAGTACTTTTTAGATGATATATAGACATCCTTTGTAGAAAATATATATTTATTAAACCTTACTATAATGCTAGTGTATCCTGTCTTATTATTTGGTAGGGGATACCGATTCTCTGCGGTTCTGTGGAACTGTGGGATATTGGACACCCATAGTTATTTATATTTGTATTCTACAGTAAATTAATTACTTAAAAATCAGTAACCTTAGTGATTTATCATTTAGAGTCTTGCAATCTCTGACTTGCAAGACGGTTTTCATATAATGGGTGCACACATGTTATGGCAATTTTAGGTAATCCTACTAGGCCCCCTTTAGGGTCCTGACAAGGGTAGCTAGAGTGAAATTAGCTACGGCTGATGTGTTAGATCAAGTTCAAGATGTTGAGAAAGGCTTAAAGAAGTTGGAAAAGGAGCTCCTAAGTGAGATGTCGGTAGCCTTGTGTCGAGCTTGATTTTTCGGTTTCCTTTATTTAAAATTAATTTCTCATTTCTCGATTAATACTAAACCTTAACCTATTTAATATTAATCATCGACTAAAGAAATTGAGAAATTTCGGTTTTTTTATTAAAAATAATTTTTGGAGTCATCACTCGACCGGAGTCGGGAAAAAGGAAAGAAACCGTAATCAGTTGGGTGGATTGATTACGATTTAGCTACCAGTTTTTTATTTCAATTTGAATGAAAAATCAGAGGGTTCTGAGTTCGGAGGCTAACCTATTAAACCCTAACAAGTACCACTATCTACTTACCGAAATTAGGATTGTTCTTCTAATTATAATATTTTTAAAGAAAAAATAAATAAATAAAAAATTAAAAGAAAAAAAAAACTAAGTTTCTACATATTTTATCGTTACCCCGAAGGTGCCTACGTACCCGTTAGTAGGGATCAAACGATCGTAGTTCTTTCAAAAAATTTTTAATGTGTTGATTTATTTTAATTTTAAAAACTGATTGAGTTTACGTTTTTAATTTATTTGGTTTATTTAAAAAAAATCTAAATGGGTCCTAACTCTTGAATGTTATTGTTTTATAAAAAAAATTTTTGCTAAAATTCCTAAAATTTAAAAAGGATTTTTTTATTAACTTTTATTTTTTTTAAAAAAAAAAACAACTTTCTATATAACAAATCTTTAAACAAGATCAAATCTTAACAAAAATAACCAATCCTAACAACTCTTAAACTAAAATAAAATATACATTCACTTAAATCAATACTTAATTTATCTAATCAAGAAAACTAATGTTAAAAGAAGAATACCAAAATTAATATATACATATACATATATTATTATTATTAAACAATTATCTATATATAAAAGACTAAGAATAAAATCTCTTAAAACTAATATGTTCATATTCGTATATATTATATTCAATAACTAAAGATCTAAATAATAATAATAATAATAATAAATAAACAATTAAACAAACAATTTCGAAACTAGAAAGAAACGGACCTGAACTTCTTGATTACATGGTGAAGAACGATAGCCAGCGTATAACGGAGTTGCTGTTGCGTGTGGCTACTGGCGTCGGAGTTTTGTTTGAGTTTACTTCACTGCTGTCCTGTTCGCTGCTATCCGCTTTGCTGTTGTCTGCCTCGCTGCTGTCCTGTTCACTGCTGTCCACCGTGCTGCTGTCCGCCTTGCTATTGTTCGCTGTGCTGCTATCCTGTTCATTGCTGTTCACTTTGCTGTTGTCCGCCTTGCTGTTGTCCTGTTCGCTGCTATTTGCTGTGCTGCTGTCCACCTTGCTGCTGATGCTACTAGGACTAATTTTTGTTGGACGAACCAGGGGGAATTGATTCTTTTGGAAGTTTTTATATTTATAAAAGCTAAAATAAGATCATATCAGATCATATCTATTGTATCTCATTAAATTATTAAACTAGATCCAAATTAATTCAAATCCGATTCAAATGATTTTAATTAGATATGAATCCTGTTTATTTCTCTCACTCTTGTAAAATATAGAAAAATAAAAGACATAGGTGCCTAGCGAGACTCGAACCCAAGACCTCAAATTAAGTCTAATCCAATACTCTAATATTTATCCGTTAGGCCATTAATCTATGCCTTAACATTCAATACAATTAAATTGTACTTAAACTACCGGCTTCTCTAAAATAAAATCTTTTAACTAAGCTAAAACTAAAACTAAAACTAAAACTATTTTCTCTAAAATAATTTACTTCTTAAAAATTTACAAAACTCTTTGTAATAATTTTTTTGTTTTCTTATTTTTTTGGTATTTTCATAATTTGTTAAATTTTTTATTATTTTTATCTTTTATTAATTTTTTTTTATTTTTATTTTAAAATTAGGACCCCTTTTGTAAAAATAAAAATTAGGACTATAGAGGAGTAAAAATTAGGTGTTTACACCCTGAATTGAGTTGTAAGTGATTTGTAAAGAAAGGATGCTACCCTCAAAGAAATGGTGAAGTCCTTGAGGAAGGAGTTAGGAGATTTAAGGGCCTAAGTCCAATAACACTTTGATACTGAGTATGGACCGAACCATGCTAGGGCTATAGCACAAATGGATGTGTCTAACCCTAAGACCTTCAATAGTTCTCGAAATGCTAAGGAGATAGACAACTTTCTTTGGAGCCTAGAACAATACTTTGGTGTGATCGATATTCTAAATGATACATCAAGGATAAGACCGGCTCCTATATTTCTTGACGATGTAGCCACCTTATGGGGGAGGAAAATGGGTTAATGGAGCTAAGCAAGGAGTTAAGGAAATTAGAATGTAAGAAGAATTTAAGGCAAAGTTATGAACCTAGTTCTACCCCAATAATGTCGAGAGGGATACTCGAGTTTGATTTAGGTGTTTATAACACAAGGCATCCATTAAGGAGTATGAGCAGGAACTTTCAGAGTTACTGTTGGAGATTCTTTACATAAGTGATAAGGATGCTATGTTAACATTTTATGATGGCCTATAGGGATGGGCCTAAATAGAGTTGGAGAGACAAGGAGTCTAGACTTTAGCCCAAGTCATGGCTATAGTTGAGAGCCTCATAGAGTTTAAGTTAAGTGATCAACCTCAAAGAGAGATAATAGACGGTAGCCATAGAAGAGGTAAGGGGAGCTCAAGAAGAAGAGGATCTAAGTCCTGGCTAAAGAGATGGAAACCCAACTTAGAAGGATAAACCTCTTATGGAAGAGAAGAAATACTATAGATACCTTATTTTTGCCCTTTTATAATTTTAAAGTTTCTTTTAGAATAAAGAAAAAGGGTTTGAATTCAAGAAAAAAAAAATAATAATAGAAAAATTAGAAAAATACAAAAAAAAAGAGAGAAAATATTGAAAAATATTAAAAAATTTGAAAAAAATACCAAAAATGTTAAAATAAAAATACATAGTATAGAAATAGGTTTTTTTAGTAGTAAGAATATGTTAGTAATTTTTTTTTAAGAAAGAGAGGTTGTTTTCAACCATTTAGGCCTATATAGTTTTTTAGTTTAAATACATTTTGTTTGCAATAAAAATTAAGGCACAAGCTAGTTGGCCCACTAATTAAGCATTTAGTCTTGGCATTATCTAAGAGTAAGAGATCTTAGGTTCAATTCCATTTGCAGGTGTTGCAAACATTTTTTCTTTTTCCACTACTACGTATCGGCATCCTATTGGTCAACATTCATTTTCCTTCCCTTTTCCCATCCTTTCTCATACGAAACAAGGCGTGGATAACTCACTTTAAGGGAATTTTTGATCCATTTTTCTTTGCGACTTCACCAAATTAATGGTAAAATCGTGAAGTAGACTCGGGATACTATGCATTAAACCTAAGAGTATGTGTGGATTCAACCTTTTAATAGGTTAAATTGAGCTTTGAAAATCAAGAAAAACTTTAGAACCCAAATTTTACGTCAATTTGAATTTGTTTGATTCAAGCACCAACATAAAAAATCGAAGCTTCCTTTATGTATGTAGAGTAAGAACAAACATTTAAGGATTCCAATTAAGTATTAATTACTCTAAATTCGCATCAATCTCTAGCTTATGTTCAAAAAACCATTCAATTCAAAATCTTTGAATTTACTCCAATTTCTAACTTGCCAATCAAAACTAAGTGTCGCAAAGTATAAATAGAGGTTGGATATTCAATTCCTAACTCAAAACATCACTTAAAAATACTTCCTTAAGATCAAATTTCAAATTTCTCTCTCTAGCTAACCCTAACACAGAACCTCTCTTTCTCTCTAAGATATTGTCAAGCTTAAAGCAACTCGAGCACAACTGATTACGTAGCCAAAATCCCTAGTTCTTAAGCTTTTCATTCTATCCCCTCTCTTCATTTACCATGCTTCTTAGCCTTGGTTTTGAACCACCAAGGGTTTTGACCTCCAATACCTACTTCTAAACTCCACCCTTTGGCCTTTTTTGACTAAAACCACCCCTAGTACAAGGCTCATCACTTTTGAAAACCCTTAGCCATGCTATCTTTGTAGTGCTAGTAGCCTTCGTTGAACTCACCACCACCACCTACCCCCATCCACATTGCACCACCACCAAACGACCATTAATGGTTGTAGAATTGTCCCAACACCCTCATTCCCCAATCTAAACCACATGAAAATGCATTTTCCCATTAAAAAATTGAACTAGAACCACCAATAGAACACCCCTTGATGGTTGCTTTTCTTGCTTCTTCATGTATGTGCATTGTACATGATCGAGTTAGATAACTTGAGTCTAACTCATATACCTGCTCCAACTCGCATGCTAACACATTTCCACACCCTTTTTTTTTTCCTTTCTTATTTTATTTTAATAATTTATTACGAAAAAAATTGAAGAAAAAGGGGGTTCTTTCTTTTAAGTATTTTTTTCTTTTTAAAATTGGTTTTCTTAATAAATAAAAAGCATTTCTTTTACACTTAGAATAAATCCATTTTTTAATAAAAGAATAAATAAATTTTTTAGAGCTTATTTTAGGATTTTTTTTTCTCTTTTCTTTTTATATATTTTTTTAAGAATAAAAAGGTTGTGTTTTGATTATAAATAAATGAAATCGAAAAATGTTCTTATCACTTTGAAAAAACAATTGCTTTCTAAGAAACTAAAAATTTTTTTAAAAAATAATAAAATCCTTTTCATATTAGGGTTTTCTTTTAGAATTTTCAACAAAGAATATGTTAGGTTTGTATTTATTTAAAGTAATAAATAAGGTTTAGTTCTACTAACTATAAGATTCATTAAATAATTGAATATAATTTTGAGCTTGATCAACCAAAACCTTAGGAAAATTATGCATGTAACTATTGTAAATGCACTAAAAATAGTTAATCTTTAAAAAAACTTTAAACAAAGAAAGGATAAAAAATATATATGTAAGGAGTGATAAGAATAAAAAAATAATGATAATAAGATGCAAAATATAAAAATTACTAGAGTAATAAGTCTTATTTAACCATTTACTTTATGATAGAGGAGACAAATAAGTGGAAAAGACCAAAAATGCTCTACATTATAAAATAATAATAATAAAAGTAAAAAGTAAAAGTTAGAGTAAAATAGTAAATGAAGGTAAATTGTATTTATGACATTACAACTCATGTGTGTTACATGTAGGGCATAATCATTTCATACATTTAATATAAAATTAGTAATATTAGATCATGTAACCGTATTATAGTAGAAATAACCTAAGTATTTATTAATTAAGTAGTGAAATTATACAAATAATCTTAAATAATAGGAAAAATTACACAAAATTAATCAACATGCAAAGAAATATCACATCAAGCCTAATAACTTATTTAATAAGTCTGAAAAATTCAAGACACAAAAGGAATAAATTTTGTAAATTTAGATTTTTTCGTTAGAAAATTAATTATTAAGCTTTTTATGTGTCAAAAATTGGAGAAATGTCCTAAAATTATGAAAAATTTAATGGATACGTGTAAGGAAATTAGGAAGCTATAGTAAAAATCTCAGACCTTAACTTTTAAGTTATTAATAAAAAAATCAATTTTTTACAGTAAAGAATTTCCTATAAATATTGCCCTCTAGCTTGTAAAATTCACACATACTCACTTTGAAAAATCATCAAAATCGAACTGAAGCATCCATACTTCCCCCTTTAGGTTTTCGACAAGGTTGGGCTAGTGTTGGTGGTTGCCATCGTGTGGTGGTTTTGGCTATAATAGGGCGTTTTAGTGCACAAATTATTAGGAAGGCAATAGGACTACTTTCTCCTTGAAATTTTTATAATAAGTACTCTATAATTATAGTAATATGTGGGTACTTTTAAAAAAATTATTTTGCATGTATGATTTATTTAATAATTTTTGCAAGATTCTGCCCGATAATGCCTAAAAACTTGATTTCAAAGAAAATCTTCAAATAAATAGCTATTGACCTTATCATGCCACCATGAATTTTTCTATATTATAACATATCATTTATAATTATTTTACACCAAAAGTACTATTTTTCCAACCACTCTACTTCTTACACTTTATGACTTATTTTTCAAATAAATCACCCAAAAATAGGTTATTATAAATTTTTTTAGTATAATAAAAAAATGATATATGTAACTTAAAACACTTAGTATGAATGTATACTTACTACTTTTAACTTTATTTAATTAATATATGACCATCTTTATCCATGTCCTTAATTATACCTTATTTTCAATAAATTAGGATTATGCCCCAAATACTATCAATTTAAGTAATTCCACATCTCATTATATTTCAATATGCTAGATTTGACTTTTCAACTTAAAATATTGCTATATCAAGTGAATTTCAAATCAAGAAACCAAAATATTCAATTTTTAGTGATACGATTAAGGAAGGAGGTATGTACTATACTAACTTAGTTAGTAAATTCCTTTTGACTTCTAGGTATACAAGACATCTACATATTAGGTAAGTTAGCTTGCTTTACCATAGTTAAGTTATATATAACAAGGAACTATCAATTATTATACTATTTGTGGTTGTAACTAAGAACTATTTGTGTGCATGCAATGTGTATGATTAAAAATATGATTTCAATAACTGAGTTTACCTACTTGGTGTGCTTATGGTGTATTTAAATTATAATATGGTGGTTTGTATTATTTGTTTGATCACTAATCTAAATTAGACCTTAAGAATCTACTTAACCTAAGAAATTAGACATTCATTGCACCCCTTGCATATTTGCATTTTGTTTCCATCAAATACCGACCACTCGATGAGATTATATCTTCTTTTAACCGTATTGACCTATTTTGATTGGAGCAGAGGTCACAGTATTGGTAAAAGTTTTTTAGGGATAATCTGAAGTGGTTTAAAGAAGAGTGAAGATCTATTACATAAGCTTGGATTTGGTATGAAAACATTTTATTATGGAAACTTCTCAAAACCCATATTAGAGTAGGTGAAATTTCTTTAATCTTATAACAATCCGAACAACATCACGTAAGTGTGATTTTTTTTTTTGTTGCATTGCACTTTAAAGGATTGTTTTACTCTTACTTGCTTATGTATAATATAGGCTTTTTGTTACTTACTAAGTTATAGTTTTGCTCACATCCTTATACACATACTGCAGGTTCAAAGACATACTTGACATCATGCTTGAGGTTCTACTAGTAGGTTTTTATGACAAGAAGCTAAGGGAAGGAATATGAAATCCAAAAATTTCCTTATAGAAAGATTAGGTTTTAACTCAAGCTTGATTGTGTATTGTAAGATAACTTTAAAGTAAATTAATAAAACATTTATTGTTTAAGTTTTGGTTGTATGGAAGCCTTGTATATCCTAACTGACTATGATAGTGATGGGCCTTAAGCTATCATAAGCAATTACGATTTGATGCATTATGCAAAGCATGGTAAAATAAAGCATCAAACTAAGACCATTCCTTTAGAAATTTTCTCAAATGAAACAAAAATGGCCAAGAGATGTAAACTTAGGAAATTTTTCAAAAAAAAAAAAGTAAAAGAAACCTATACACTTAAAATTTTTATGAATGAAATATGGAGGTTAGATCCAAAATAGTGGGTACGTAAACAATTGTAGAAAACTACGGAGCAATTTAAAATATGTAAAAATATTTTTCCTTCCCTTTATTAATTTTTTTTCTTTCCTTTATAAATAATTATAATTTTACTTGTAAATGTAAATTACTCTTCTTAAATTAAGAAGGTACTTAGAAAAATAAATTTAAATTCAAAATGTTAAGGTAGTACTCATTTTGGGTTAAATACTATAACTCTCGAACTCATGACATTTGATTTCTTGAAAAATTTTCAAAAAGTTTTCAAATGCATGTTTAGTGGCTACATTATAACCAATCTGCCTAATTTGTTTTAATTTAATCGCATTTCCTGATTTTACCAAATAGAGATTTCAAAATGTTTTCAAAAAATCAAAGAAACTAAGTTTTCTTTAATTTTAGTTTAGGGTTTAAACTAAATAAACGTAAGGTTTACTTTAAATCAAGTTAAGGAAAATAAAAACCAAAAAACCAAGTTCAATAAATACCTTAGGAGGAAGCCTTCTTGTTTCATGTGTGCAAGGGCACATAAATTAAGAGATTACCCCGTTTGAAATAAATTGACAGCTTTAATGGTAGCGGAAGAAGTAGAAAAGGCTTAACCCAACCATAAGCTGGGAGTCTTGAAGAGGTTAGACTCCATAAAAAGTAAACCCACTAAGAAGGCTCGAAACCTAATGTATGCAGAGGCATTGGTGGCAGGTCGAAGGATGAATACCTTGGTTAACACTAGAGCAATTGTCATATTTATTTCTAAAGAGGTGGCTAACAAGTCGAGTCTTAAAGTTTAGAGGGGCAATAGAAGACTAAAGACAATCAACTTAGAGGAATTCCTTACAATTGGAGTTGTCTAAGATGTTGATTTTCAACTGGAGCAATGGAGAGAAAAGGTAAAATTTGAAGTGATCCCCTTAGATGACTATAAGCTTAGATTTCTTTGATAGAGTATGTGCCTAAATCACTCCATCAGCAAACTGTATCATGATAATGGATGAAGGGCAATAATAACGTGGTTCCAATCGGCCGCAACCCTGGTGAAGCTAAATAGCTTCTAGATCCTATGTAGATGCTAATGGGCCAACAGAGAAGAAAACCATGGACTAGAGTCTACAAATGCCGAAACCAAAGGCATAAGAGATGCCCAAGGTAAAAGGAAAGACTTTAAGTAGAGAGCCTTAAGAAAGAGTCCAAGTCGTAGCTACCTAGAAGAGAGATGGAGCTAAAAAAGGAAGAACTTATAATGGAAGATAGAACTACTTCAGCTCAAGAGGCGAAGGACCCAAAGCTTGGGGAAGTATTGGAGATGGTCAAAGAAGGCTTAACCCAAGGTCCTTAAGCTAGACTTATGCTGGATCAAGGAGGTTAGATATAAAAATATTGGATGCAAGATGGGCTACTTTATCATAAGGGAAGGAGGATATGTGTCCTAAATCACAGGAACCTTTGGTTGAGAATTGCAAAGAGGCATCACAACCCAAAGGACTCAACTCATCTAGATCCCTACCAAACATTAGCTAAGGTAGAGGATAAGTTCCAGTGGTTGAAGATATCAGAAGATATAGAAGCCTTTGTGGAAACTTGTAGGGTATACTAGATAAAAAGGAAGAAGACCCTAATAGTAATATGGGGGAAACTTACTTAGGGTACAATGCAAGAAGGTCGAAAGGAGATAGAGAATATCCTACAAAGGTGATTAACATAAGGTCTAAGTTAGCCATCTTGCGCAAAGTACTTAGTAAAGTGAAAAAGTTTACCCCAAAGTGAAGCTACCTGAGAGAATGCCATGGACTGTGTTTGGTTTAGACATATAGTGAAAGAGTTCTTGAAGGAACGGAAGGTGATGGGGACATTGCTAATTTAAGTGGAGAAGAACGTCATAGGTTGTTTCCTTAAGCCCTATTTCTGCTTTTGAATATTATGTAAAGAGGTCAATTGTATGTAAAACCCATAACTAAGGCTTGGTCTACTCCTTGAAATGTTTTAGAAGTGTCTGGATACATTAAACCTTAATAAGTGAGGGTAGGTAAAGTAGGATAGGTGAGATTATATTATAACTGTTAGATTGAGTAGATTTTGGCCATCTAATGATGAAGGCACCTTGCATATAAAAGGATGACCCCCTCATTTGTAATCTATCTAGAAATACAAGTGATATCCTTACTTGAGTACTTCTTCATTCTTTCTAAGTAAATGTGCTCTTGTGAGTTTAGTGAAGAAGGTTGACTTAGTCTCTTTCAAGAGTATTTAAAAAGTTAAAGTGCTGTACATGAGAGCTACTAAAACACTCATCATGTGATATGAGAAAATTGTAGGAAAAAAGATTGTTGATGTAATACTACATGAAGCTGGGATATTTGCCACGTGTTAATTCTTGATACATAGCCTAATAACATTGCGATACTTGTCTAATGGAGTAAAACATATATATATATATATATATATATATCTAAAGTTCTTGCTATTGAGATTATAACCTAAGACCTTCCATTTCGAACAATACTAAGACTAAGTGTTATACTAAATGATTCGTTGACTTGTACTCTCCTTATATTTGCACAAATAATATGTATAAGCATTTTAGTTTAAGCTAAATTTGAATTTAAAATCTATCCTATACCCTAACTACACCCAAAAGTCATGCTCAACCCAAATTTTTATTATTCTATTATAAAAAATCCGAACATTCTAATTTTTCTATTTTTCCCGATTCATAATAATTTTTTTTCTATATTAGGCTATGTGTAGTTAATTATAATTTCTAAATGTAGTTAACTATGCAAATCTTTTGCAGTTAAATTTTTTAAGAATTTGTTGTTATTCAATTTGCATGTATATATATTATATTAATAGAAAAAGAAAATCCACAAAGTGCTATAGCGGCTGTTTTACATATTTTTAGAATTGAATGGATAAGGTAAGGCTCCAAAACGAGAATAATTAAACAAAAGGCCTAAATATCGAAAAATCCGCCAAAACCCGACACCTCACCACATTATACACGTGTCTTATTTCTAGGTCCACCTTTTTTTTTTTTATCCCAAATCCACCCATGCACCTACCGCATAAGCTATTTTCCCAACACCACGTGACCTTTGATCTCCTCACATTGTCACATGTGCTAGAAAGTGAATCTGATTCCTAAGAAACACATTTCCATATTTACAATCCAAACATTATATGTGTAGTTTGGTTTAAGCTTACCTTGTTTTCTCTTTTAATGTTATAATGAGTAACAGGGGTGTGTCGGAGGATGGGAATGATTTTGCGAAACCGTTGCTTAATAATGGAAGCTGGTACAGAATGGGGCAGAGACAGCTTAGTACTACAAGTACCGTTTCAGGGACTGGTCCTTCTGCATTAGTCATACGAGATGGTTCTGTCTCAGTTTTGCTTCGTGTACTCACTGTTGCTTTAGGACCAACCCAATTTGGCTTTACTGTAATGCACTTCTCTTTCTTTATTATGATTTTTTCTTTTTTTTTGGGTTGACTACATCCTATATATATTGTTATAAGATCAAGGGTGTCTTTATGCGGCTTTAAAGTACATTCAGTCTTGTCTTCTCTGTATTCATGAGTTGTGTTCCACATTGTTGGATATTATGGATAATGATTCAAGAATAGTGGTTCAGAATGCCAGTCATCCGTTTTGTAACCGAAGATTTGTCTTTAGATGTGCTTGATTTCCAAAAATATTTTTCGGATCTTTGTCAATATTTGTTATAAGTAAAATTTTGTGGTTGTCAAAATTTACCTAGCAATCACAAAACAGTAGAGCTAGTTGAGCTGAGTGGTCGTGCAAAGTGATGACAATGGCTAGTGATAACAATGAGGGAAAATGTTCGCAGAAAATAAGGAAATTATAGAAAAGGAAATTGTTTACACTTGACATTTTCCATGATTGTTTATTCTCTCACGATTTATCCCACTTGCTGCCAAAAAGTATTAATAATGCAGATAATATTTGACAATTTTAAAGATATGATTATGATAGTTATCGAATAAGCTCTGAATTTTTTTTTTTTTTATCAGAACAAACACACGCTTGAATTGAAAATGTTTTCTGCATGCCAAAGTATATTTCCATTCAATTTTCGTAAAACGAGTTTGCTCCAATGTTTCCTTAAAACATTTCAGTGGCACCATAGTTTGTTGTCAGCTTAAACAAATTAGTCATTTTTTACATGAAAAGTGAAAAACCAAGGATTGTTTTAACGATAGTCTTCTTGTTTTGCTAATAACCAGTGTGGATATTCATCTCCTACTCAAGCAGAAATGATAAATGACCTGACTCTTTCACTATCAGAGGTTTGGTTTGGTCCTGTCCTTTGTTAAACTTACATATTTTTTTCTCCCAGTCTAATTATTAATGTAAATGATCTCAAGCTGATACGTATAACTGGTTCTTCTTAGTTCTCTATATTTGGCTCATTGTCAAATGTTGGAGCTATGGTTGGAGCAATTGTCAATGGACAAATAGCCGAGTATATTGGTCGCAAAGGGGTAAATTACATACTTTGTTTGTCTACTCCTTGTTTATGTTCCAGTTTTTTCGCTCTACTTCTATTATTACTTCACAGGGTAAAACAACTATCAAACTATTATAATTGTAAATGAACTTTGACGGTTGCATAAGTAAAACTTTGGCTTTTGGGCAGAGTAATTTTTAGCCCATCATAGATGACACTGAAGTACCTCCACAAAGTTTTTAGTTCTTACAACCAAGTGGCCAATTGATGAAGGATATATTGCTGGATACAATGCAATCTGTAAGACTGTCTGTATATCCTTCTAGGGGAAAAAGGTTTGCTAGATGCATTAAATATCCAAGGAACTTTCCCCATACTAGGCATATGGTACTTGCTCGGTCAAGTGGTAGTTGGCAGCTGGCAGTGTGTTTTGGTTCCCAGCTGCAGTTGTGCCTAGGATTTTCCATTTGGGTTAACTGCCCATTTTAGTAAATGTCTCTCTTATACGTTACCTATATGAAAGTCAATGTAAAAATATTGATCTTAACAGTGAAATTTGAGCATAGCTTCACCATCATTTAGCTTTTAAGCTGTCCTAAGGTTCGGACCCATGCTATAGAAAAGGACTTTAAAAGTTTCACATGTCCAGTTAAGTCTTCAATTTATTTCTTCACTCCTTATTTCGAGCTACAACTAACCTATGGAAATATTTCCATCATTTCTTCCAAAGAGACAATAAAAAAAAAAAACTACACATAAAAACAATTGTACCACTGTACATTTAGTTAACTTATTTCTTGTGTTGTTTCATGGGAAACAAGAAAATGGGAAAAAAAAAGTCACCAAACTACTTTGATAAAATACTTTCACTATAAAAAATCATGGAATTATAAACTTTGTAACGTGGAACCACTTCAATTTTTGTCGGTTTGTTTAGTACGTTGTGCCGAAGTTAGTTGTAGCTACGCATGATCATTTAGTGTTGAAAGTGTAAGCAAAATTCAAAAGCAAGAAAATAATCTTGGATCCAACGATGTAGACACCGATAGTTATACAAGTACCCTATATGATAAATTAATCTACTAAAGTTTGGTCTTAGCAATGCATTATTACAAATTTGAGTATACAGTCTAAATCATTTTTGCCCCTTTTTTTTGCAGGCATTATCAATTGCTGCCACACCCAATGCAATAGGATGGATCATAATATCAATAGCCAAAGTAAGAGATTGCTGACATTTTGAAAGTTGGAGTAAGTAATGACATTATCTCCTTTACCAATGTTTTTATTTTAGGATTCCTCTTATGTATTATAGGATGCATCGTTTCTCTACTTGGGAAGGTTGCTAGAAGGATTTGGTGTTGGTATAATCTCGTATACGGTACATCCTTAAGACTTTTCCTTGTCTTGCTGACCCTTAATGCTTATTCCAAACAATAATGGTATGTTCTAATCCTCTTTAGGTGCCTGTGTATATTGCTGAGATATCAGCTGAGAATATGAGAGGGAGTCTTGGAGCTGTGAATCAGGTAATAGTTTAAGTTCAGGGAAATGTGAGGAGTTACCTGCCTCTATCAATATACATTTCTATTGAAGCAAGACGAATTGAAACTTCGAGAAGTCCAATTATTATTGAATTTGGAAAGAATCTGATGTTATTGAATCTATGATGTGCACCAAAAGCTTGTGAAATCTAGGAAAAAGGCCTAGGAGATTTGAAATTCAGTAGGTTAAGTTTTCTTGACACACAGAAAATGCTATTTCCATGCTCTCCAAAAAAAGAAGCATGTAATTTGAGTTCCCAAAAAAGAAGCATGCTATTTCTATGGTTAGTGTTGTATCAAAAAGTAAAAGTCAAATTGTTGATCCCTCACTTTTATGTGAAGCTTGGAATCACCATTGGGATTTTGATGGCCTACTTGTTGGGACTCTTTGTCAATTGGAGAGCTCTTGCAGTAATAGGTAAGCATAATGGTTACAATTACAATATCAACTCCTATTGTAATATTTGACACAGGTTTTGATACGATGAAATAGACTATTTTCAAGCATCGATATTTATTATGACATGTATAAACTGAAGTGTAATCACTCTTATAATTTTCATTTTTTTCCTCTACGCAAATACATGTCTTTTGGTATATTGAAACATTCAAGCATACTTAGAGAACCAAATTGTAGTTGCCATATTCATATTTTTGTTTTTACGTGACTATAAATCATATGAACATAACCTACAGGAGCTTTGCCATGCATCATCTTGATCCCAGGCTTGTTTTTCGTACCAGAGTCTCCTCGGTGGATGGTATATATCATGTTTTTTCAATCACTTTGTATATTGAGTGGGTTGTGTTGTTTCTGCGCTATCTGCTCACAAATTTGGGGGTTGGGCATTGCAGGCCAAAATGGGGATGACAGATGAATTTGAAACCTCCTTGCAAGTCCTAAGGGGATTTGATGCTGATATAAACAACGAAGTCAATGAGATCAAGGTCTTGAGCTAATGTTGCAAATCAGTTCATATCATCTCAATATAATCAACTACTTGAAAAAATTGTCCATAGGTCTAAGATACTGACTAAATGTGGAGGCATCAATATATATGTATCATATTGTTGTTTCTGATGTCTGACCAGTCATTGTGGGTACAATCTTCAGAAATCTGTAGCATCATCAAGTAGAAGGACCACAATCACATTTGCAGATCTCAAGAGAAAAAGATATTGGTTTCCTTTAATGGTATGGAAGGCTTAATGAAGTTTTTTTTGTTGCATTTTTCAATTCATGAGGATATTGGAATTTTCTCCTGAGTGAAAATGCTTTTGATGCAGGTTGGTGTTGTATTACTTGTGTTACAACAGCTAAGCGGCATCAATGGGATTCTATTTTATTCTGCCAAAATTTTCGAAAGTGCTGGTTAGTTGGCTGATAATCTCACTCAAGAGTTTGATTTATTTAGTTAGTATAAGTTTAACAATGTACCTCATGAAATAGATCAAAAACTAAAAGCATCAATGTTTGACTAACATGTCTTGAATTTCTGATGCACATTTACATAATGGCTAGATATACTGACAAAAGCTTCAATATTTTTCTACCTTCCTTGCTATATTGAGCATTACATTAACTAATTTGGTGCCAATGACTTAAAAGGAATTTCATCAAGCAATGTTGCAACCGTTGGGCTTGGTGCTATTCAGGTAATACAAGAAGTTGCAGCCCCATTTGCATGAACTGGAAAAACAATACAATCTTAAATTTTCAATGAAATCTTCTTATTCTTAGGTTGTGGCGACATGCATATCTCTATGGCTGATGGATAGAGCTGGCCGCAGGCTGCTCCTAATTGTATGCTTCTGGGATTTCTTTTCACTTAAATTTGGTATCTGCAAGTTGGATAAGTCCAAAAATTTCTTTTCTTGTTCCCCTTCTTTTCTTGAAATACAATTTTTTACTACAGATTTCTGCGTCTGGAATGGCTGCTAGCCTACTGCTTGTTTCAGTTTCATTCTACCTCGAGGTTGTCAATGCTGCTCGCTAGTGATGTTTTCAAAAAAAAGAGCACAAGGGTTTTCCTTTCTTTTTCCTTTTTCTTGTTGGCTGCAGGGGACACTAATATATGCTTTCTTGTTGCCAACAGAATTCATTGTCAGCAGATTCTCACCTTCACAGCATCACGGGAATGCTTTCATTAGTGGGGTTTGTGGTATGATTTTTCATCTGCATATGGTTAAGTAATATTGGGTTACCTCCATACTTTGGGTTTAATATGTCATCACCTCATTGTTTGTGAATTTTGCAGGCTTACATAATTTCATTTTCATCAGGAATGGGGGGAATTCCATGGTTGATTATGTCTGAGGTATGTGAATTTTGCACTAATTTTTGTTCATCTGAATTCCAAAGATATGCCAACACCACATTTACAGCTTAATCTTTTATATCAGATGGTTGAGATGGTAATTTTAACATGGTGCTGAAGGAGGAGATTTGGTTGTACAAGCATTTCATGTCCATTTAATTAAGTCATTCACTTAATAGGTTTCAGTGAACATGCTAGCCAAGGGAGGGTGAGTGTTACATATATATATATATATAACTCATACCAAAGTTTTTAGAAAAGATGACTATGTTGCTAACCTTGACAATAAACACATCTATTAATGTAAAATTTGCATTCGATGGTATCATCTAGCTTTATGTTGGACTTTTCTGTCTCTTCAGTGTTTCAATAGATATAGGCTTCAATCAAACTTCCAACCTATAAGCGAGGAGGATCAAGTTATTTATATAACACCTACATTATATCTATAAGCTTAAATTTTTAGATAAGCTGACTCTGGTGGTAAGCTTAACAACATAAAAGCACCTATTAATGTAAAATTATCATTTGAAGGTTTCATCCAGCTTTATTTCGTTCTTTACCGTCTCTTTGATGTTTCAATAAGTACTTGTATTAAAGGATTTATATGAAATAATCATGCTCATCTCACATCATGATATTGCTAGGGAAGGTTGTTGCACAAAATGTGCTGAATAATTGACTATCTACATGAACTCTCGAAACAAAATGATTCTGAATTGCACAAATGGTACTTCCGATTTGAACGAGGATGAAGAATGATTAGTACTCTCTATGTTTGTTCGGTTGTCCAGCTGGATGCAAGTATGAAGTAATGAATACTCCAATGTTTTTTTAATCAAAATTTGCTATTCACATATTCTATATATGTTGAGTTGTCCAGCCAGATCCAAGCGTTAAGTAACATGTTCTTTAGATTGTTCTGTAATCAAAATTTGCCATTCAGATACTCCCAGTTAATATCAGGGGCCTCGCAGGCAGCACTGCAACCTTGTCAAACTGGTTAACATCATGGGCAATTACAATGAGCTTAAATAAGCTATTGACATGGAGCAGCGGAGGTCAAGTCTCCATTTGCTACTTAATTATGTTCTCATTTTCTCATTTCTATGAGCTAATTCATATTGTTTTAAATTTCAACAGGGACTTTCACTATCTTCACTGTAATGACAGCTCTCACTGTTGTTTTCGTGATGCTATACGTGCCTGAAACGAAGGGGAGAAGCCTGGAACAAATTCAGCTGTCGTTTAGATAAGTTCTCTGCAAATTTCACTAATTGTCACACCCTTCATGTTTAGATAGGGCGTTAAATGTAAGGAGAACTAGAGGAAGATAAGTTATTCATAATTTGCCATCTTCAAAACTCAAAGTCTGGTACATTATTTAAATCCCTAGACCTCACTAGCTATCTTCATATTGGAGTTGCAACACAGTCGAAGACTTGGACCGATCATTATCGGGTGATTCAACTCATTTTGGGGCTTCATCTTTGTGAATAGAGGCAAGGAACTGTTTGAGGCATCTGTTATAAACGCATGGTCGCTCCAAGTGAGCCAGGTGACCTGCCTTCTTAATGCATTGGAGTGTTGTGCTCTCTCCTAGTTGCCTGTAACATCACATTATATTGACTCTATGTACTTCTTTCGTATAATTAACGGTTAATCTTTTGCATATGTACCAAAATTTAAGAATTCGATATGCCTGCTTTTGTGAAAATTTTTGGAATTAGGAACTTGTTGTAACACAATGCTCGGTTCACATTCTATGCAAAAAAAAAAAAAAAAAATTGATAATCTCTAATACAAACTAGGTGTTAAGAAAATGTAGCGATGCTTTTGAAACTATGAAAATATGGAGTTAATTCTAAAAATTTAATAGCAGTGCATTTACGTAACCCTTCAAAAACTGTAAAATTTCTCTTTTGATATTATTTCAAGTTAGGTCCTTTTTATCGCTTGATTTAATTTGGGCTTCTCTCAATTGGGTTGATATTTTGAGGGTCAATTCAGCTGATAAATCCATCTTAAAAATAATTACAATTTATACAAAAATATTATATTACGAGAAGAAAGATTATGGTTGTTGTGGTTTGCCTTTGCCGTAAGAGTAAAATAGGGGACTTACTCTTTCATGTTGTGGGCAAGTTCAAGATTGAAAATCTGATCTTTCTCACCCCAGAGTAAATGTATCCTCTGCAGAAACAAATGTATATGGTAATAGAATCGAGTTTGAATCTTGCGGCAAATTTATTATTGTTATTATTTTGTAAAAGAAAACTGAAAAAAAAAAAAAAAAAAAACAAATATTTGGATTACCTGGGAAAATGTGGGAATGGTGGCGTCCTTGTTGCTGATGACCAAACCTTCGAGCAGTTCCGCTCTTTCCTTCCTGTTAGTAAACATGACCTGATTTGTGCAGTTTATTTTCATGAGAGTTCTGGTTAAATTAGCCTTTTAAATGGTTTATTTATTATTATTTTTTGTTTTGTTTTCCTTATTTTATTATAATTGAGAAAAATGGGAATTCGAACTTCATCCATTTTGTTAATATATGCTACACTTTTAAGACAATGGAAAAAGATTAGTTAAACCAAATTGAATTCGAAAGTGCGAAAATACTGGACGACGTTATTGATGATTTGGCAATTGAAAAAGCAGACGTCATCTGACAAGTAGAAAGTGTTCGAAGAAGATTTCGGTTAAATCCCAAGGCCTATGTATTATCTCTTTAAAACGGTTATTTCAAAAATTAAATTTCTTTACTATTCGGTTGTATTTATTTATATATATAATTTTCCTTAATCTTATAATATATATTAATAGATGGACGAAGTTATACTTATTTTATATGTAACCGGACTGGGATTTTATTATTATTATTATTTTTGTGGGGTGTGCGGGAAGAAATAGTAACATGGAAAGAGGAAAATATGTTCCATTTGGGTAGTCGAATTGATATCGCCTTTAGTACTGAACCTTTAAAATGTTTAAATAGGTTTGAATATTTGATCTGGCATCTTATTTCACGAGTGTCACAGTTAAAAGATTGGTACCCATGAGATTGTTATTATTATTATTATTGTTATTGTTTTTGTAACTCCTGTCCGGAGCAAGTGAAGTTATTTTAATCCACTCGTGAAGGTAAGATGTTGGGAAAAAATGTTATACAGCATGATTATTAGGAGTTATTTCTCCTTATTCATGTGAGTAACTTAAATAGTAATCGTATGCTATAGCAGCTTATGTTTGATATCAAATGCTAAATGCATCATTTGAAATCTTCATGTTAAGAGGAGAAGAATAAAAGGAAAGTGCAGTTTAATTCAAAGAATTAAGCAATTATTATGAAATAATATCAATTGTTTAGAATAACTAATATCTGAAGTTCTTAATATTAGATTTTGCATTTCGATAATGTTATTATGGAACTCCATTGTACTTTTTTTTTTTCCACCTATCCTCTTCATACCTTCTCATATTATTTCATTTTATCTAGTATTTGGAGCAAAAGATAAATATAATAATAATATAAGAGCAAAGATCTTTAGTTGCACAAGAAAAGATTTATAAGTTGAGACATGCTGGCTGCTTGATAGAGATGTTTGTTTAATTTATTCGCAAAAACAGGGTAGGACATACTTACAAGATTTTCCATGAAAGGTAGTATCTATTCTAATGGCTCGAAAATATTCGGTGGAAGTAAATTGGTTGTGCCCTATATTGCTCGTTCGTTTTACATGTTATACTCGAAAGTGATGTTTGCTTCTCATGTACACTTGCGGTGAAAGTGCGTTGATAGGTCTTTTTAGAGATAAGCCTCTTAGGCTCGAACAAATAGGCTCACAATGAAATCCTAACTCTAATAGCTCAGTTTAGATATAATTTAATCTCATTCTCTATAAATAGTGAAAGAAATATCCAAGTAGGAGGCTCTCTCTCTCTTTCTCTCTTTTAAGTTCTACAACTACTATGTTGACTTAAGTATCGGAGTGACTGTGCTAGAGTAGTCTTTTATACTGCTCTTGTAGCCCTCTTTCCTTATCTTATAAGAGTCACACGACGGAATAAACAATTTCAATTTCTACCAACAAAATTATGAGATAATAGTGTCTAATCCAATTACTTGGCCCTATTAATAATGCATGTCTAACTTGAGCAATTGGACCATGTTTTATCCTATTACAATTATAAACTTATTTGTGTTTTTTTTTGTCTAGTACAATTAACTGCCTCATTAATTACTAATGCATGTGTAATTTGAGGGTTTTTCCTTTTTAACCTCCTTCCCCTTCATTTATTGTGTATTATAATTAGAAAAGAGATAATTGAATCTAATCAATTTAGTTAGGATATTGATATATATGATCCTGTGTTTTACAAGCACCTTGATGAGTAATTAGAATAGATGGTGAATGAAAATTTCTCTTGCGATAAGCAATAAGATTTTATATCATAATTCATGCTACATACATACGTTTGTATATTTTTAAGTGGATTACAACCTATTAAAATATAAAGTTCTCGAATAAAAACTATATGATATAGGGTCTTGAAGCACATATTTTGTACAAACAATTAGCAAATATAAACTAAAGCAAATAAATAATTCTACTTAGAATATATCACTTAGAGGAACAAAAAGTAGAAGAATAAAATACTTAGCACTAGAACCTACATGTTCATATAATTTTCTAAAGTTTACTATCTTTTGTTTTCTTGGGGGGCAGCGTCTCAATTTGCAAATGGCCTTTCTTTCTTATGTCAATAATAAACACCTCCACGTTTACGTAAATGCGATTTACATTTATCACAACAATGATTATTAAATGATACTATTCTAAAAATTATGTGTATACTTTTTTTTAGTTTTTCTTTTTTTCGGCGAATTACTAGACATTCAAAATTTTGTAAGAAGATTGCATCATGCTACTTTGTATACTTTCCCAAATATCGATGTCCCGCCATTCACGTTAATATTCCCGAAGTAATGTTGTAAGACTTATCATTGGAAAAACTATTAATTGAAGAAACTTTGCCAGAAAATAGTGAAGAGCAAACCTCGAGATAGTCCTTGTGAAAACGGTCAGGAAACCAAAATTTCCTATGCATAGCAACAGACTGCAAAGCCTTGAGTCCCTTGACAGAGGTAGGCATCAAAAGCTCAGAGGAAGACTTAAAGCCCAATCTCTCCAAGCTTTCTTCACTTATGGAATCGGTCATTGCCAATATGGATCCAGATATCACCAAGGCCCGAACAAACTCCGGTTCCATCTCCGCCATCTTAAATGCCACCATCCCGCCATAGCTGAACCCCACCACCGTGCACCGGTCTATCCCGAGCTTCTTCAGCCCCTTCATCAAGTACTCCGCTTGGAATGCTGGTGATCGGTCAGGCTTGTCGGTTGTGGAACCACCAAAGAAGAGGAGGTCCGGGACATACAAGGAATATTCTTTGGTGAACCGGCCCACTTGGAATTGCCATGTGACAATGCCCTCGGCTGCAAAACCGTGAATCAAAACAAGAACGGGCTTTTTGGGCTTGGTTATTGTGACGTTCGGTTTATCCGGGCTTGGTTTCGGGCCTGTTGAGTTCTTCTTCGGCTTCTTAATGGTTTCAGCCGGGATCCAAGTGCTCATGGTTGTACCGGGTTCGATCTCAACAGCGTGCAGTCGAACCCCGGCCATTTTCATTAGCCCATGCAACAATGGCTTTTGGGCTGCCACAAGATTGACCATTTTTGCCCTTGTGTATCACAAGTTTTGGACAACGTATGGCAAAGAACCACAAAACTTTCTTGCTTTACCTCGTATCTTCCGAGCGGATGGGTTCAAATTTGAATCTTTACGAGAGTGGAATTTAAACTGGAAGAAGGATATGTTTGGTGCTGGGTTGTTGTCGATTTAATAAATGTGGGCTCGAAAAGCGGTATTTTGAGATGAATAATATAATATATGCGGTTAATTTGGAAGTTTTCTCTGAACTTTATTTGAATAAAATTTAGGATTGCTGTATAGAAAAATGATAAATAGACAGCAATTATTGTAGGAAATCGTAGGTTTCTTGCACGGAATTGTGGGGAGCCAGTGTTTGTTAAACAGTATGTTTATGTGTGGAAATTTTTTATGATATGTTGCTCGTGTGGTGACGTTGACATCTTTAGCTTTTAATGTACAAGTGGTTTAATTTTGATCAACTGCCACCGCCTACCCCTCGGACGAATGTTTAAGGTAGACAAATAAAAGGTCAGAGGTCGAGAAGATTGAGGCATGCCAGTGCGATGATGCTGTAATTACAATCCTTTCTTCAATTTAATTATGTAGTTCAAAGTAAAAAGCTTAGTATGCTACTTATTTATTTGATAAAATAAATTAAACCTCGAGATGGAGTTGATGAAAGAAAATAGCAGCTCATCTCTCATAAATCACGGGGAGAAAATCACTGTTCAAACCGTCAATTTACTTATTACTTTTTAATTTTATACTTAAAATTTGAGGCTGTTGTCAAATATACCATGCTCCCTTCTTCATCTTCCCTAGTGCTCCTTCGTTTGACTTGTATTCTTTTACGAATCACCATTTAGCATGATATCTTTCTTAAAAAATAATGAAGGAAATAAAAAATTGGACTATGCATTTATTTAGCAACTTTAAATTTCATGTGTGAATTAAAAAAATAAAAAAATTAATTAAGTATTATATTTAATAATTTTAAATTTTAAATATAAAATTTCAAATATAGGTAAAATTCAGATAATATATTTAACATTAAACGAGATCTCCGTCCAGTCATATATATGTCTACTATCATGATAAATTGTCCCACTAACTAATTGACGTATTCCTGCCATTATCTTATAGATGAGGTTTCCTATCCCACCAATGGCTCGCAGACGAGATACCGTATCTAAATTATTGCATGGTTTCTTAAGCAGGTCTTGAAAACAAATGGAGGAAAGAGCATTAAATAGCTAGACGCGAGTGCGATTTGGTATGGTTAATTCCTCCTCCTCAAACCACTCTCGCTCCTAAATTGAGTTAAATATGATATAATGGCTTGATTTTTGTTTTTGTTTTTGAAATTCAACCTAATTATATAATTCAGTTTGTAAATTTTGAATTTAATTAAAATCGATTCGATTCACGGTTCGAGCTATTTATATCAAACTCTTATTGAACATTTTCATCTCTAATAACAAATTTTCCTTTCCATTAAATTTTTATATAGTTTCAGTTAATTTTTTATGTATTTATTATATGTAACGATGTTTAATAAAAAGTTGTATAATATCTTGATAAATCCAATTTAATTGAATGAGGATAACTAGGGGTAGGAAAAAAAAAAAAAAGAACAATCAAATCAAACCAATCTGTAACTGAACCAAACCAAACCAATTATTTTTTTTTTACAATTTGGTATAGAAAATTTCTAAACAGAACTAAATCGTTAATTTATGGTTGATTTAGAAAGATAAACTAAACCAATCTGTAAAATAGAACTAAACCATTTTATAAAAAAACATAATAATATTTTACTTATAGCTAAATATGTTCTTTTTTATAATATAATATTTAAAATAATATTTTGTTTACATTTATTGACATGTATATATATTGAGTCTTTATTGCTATAATTTGTAAATTATATATAGTTTGACTCAATGTTTATACTATATGCTATTTTTATGGATAAAATTAGCTATTAATAAACTTTGAAATTTTTTAGTTGTGTGAATATTGACTTTATTAACCTCTAATATAATATCAATATTTATTGTTATTGAATAAATTCAATACTTTCATATAAGATTACATATTATGCAAATATACTTTAATATATTAGAAAATATTGTCTAATTTGTGAATCAAACTGAACCATATTGAAATTTTATGTTTTGGAAAATTCCTAATCCGAACAGTATAACTTGGTTCAAAGACATAAAAAATTGAACCATATTTTTATAGCTTGAAGAGAAAATCAAACCAAAGATTGGAAAAGTGACACACCAAAAACTATTCCAACGAACAATAATGAGGAGGGAGAAATAGAGCTACCCATATAAAAGGGATACGAAAAAGATAAAAAAGGTATACTAAAGATTAGAACAGAGACAAGAGACATGTAAAGAATATCAAGGTCAAACCTTTAATTTAAAAATGTATAAGAAAACGACAATTTAGAAAATAAAAATTTTAAACATAAAATTTTAGATGAAACTCACTCAACTTAATCTTAATAATCAATTTAGAAATAATAGAAAGAAGAATAAAATATGAAAAATTTGATGAAATTCATAAAGATTAATGGGTAAAAAACAAAAAACAATTGTATGAATTTTTTTGTTAAACCAAATGATTCGATTTGATTTACCTCCTCAAACTAAACCGCAAACTATTTATATATAACCAAATAGAAATCACAAACCATACAATTTACAATAAAACCAATTTTTTGGTTTGATTCATTTGATTCATGGTTTGCTCTGTAGTCTGTGGTTTTTATTTTTTTTTGTTTTTTCATAGCCTTATTAGATACCATTACTTTGCATGAAAAGTGAGATGATACAATAACATGTAGTCACCAAAATTTGTAAGCAATCTATTAGATAAATGATATGGGGATTCAAATTGTTTAAAAGGTTACAATGTTATTAGATTATTGTCTTTAGACCTAGATTGCAAGTCCAACTAACTTGAGCCCATCGATTCATAGGTTGGTTTAATGTCTCATAAACCAATATTTCAATTTTTTAAAACTTTTTTCATGATTATATATATATATATATATATATATTTATGTATATATATCCATAGTAACATGCATTTACATACGTATTTATATTTAACATACATATATATATTATGTTAAATATATACACATATTTATATAGATATTTATGTACATTCATATATAAATATATATATATATATATATATATATTAACATGCCTTAGCCTCTTAGATAAATAGAATACATATATTAATATACATACATATATATCTTGCATGCATTACATTTTTTTTTTCAATCAACTTTGCTTTAATAGGGTAGGTTAAAGTCCAACTGATAGGTTGGCCTATCGATTCGACGAGTTCATAAGGCTAAACAACTTACTCTTTCGAAATTGCAACCATAAAGAATACATCATTGTTTCTTATATCTTGTGAAGATTTAATTCATTTTGGAGCAATTTTTGAATATCGCCTCTTGATAAATGCTTTCATATCATCACCTTAATGGTTTTGAAGTATGTTGATGTAGGGATCAATTGGATATGGTAAGGATAATGGGCTTGAATGCTAAGGAGGATACTGTTAAACCTGGATATTGGGTGTGCTCTTAGCTCCTAAGTACCTAGAAAAAGCCCCTGATGGGTTGGTCCACTAAGGCCCTCTAACTCTTAATTTAGCAAGGATGGGAAGGGTGAAACGTGCTAATATGTAGGGATTTGAGCACTCTTCTTTAGGGTAGCGAAGGGGTACTAGGTTTGCAAGTGATGTATATGTGGGTATAGAAGAAAGAAGATCCTATACCTTTAGTTCCTTGTGCTATTTATAGAGTAAAGAGCTTATTTACCAAGGATGCGTGTGAATCTAGGGTTTGTTTATACTTACTGTTGATAAGGGTCATACGCTGCTGGGATGATAGGGTGGCTCTATCAATTGATCGGTTGTGAACACTTTAGTAACTACGTTTAAAACCTAAGTTCTTAAAAGATGTTAGGAGTGCTAGTTGTACTATGGATGTAAGAGGTATAATTACTAAGGAGAGAAGGAGTAAGAGACAAAGGGCCCTAAGAGAAGAAACATTGATCAATTTGCAAGCTATGAAAGGATCATTTGTGGAGAGCCTATAGGGGAGAAGGCCTATTTAGCATGGAAAATGCATACTTAGAGGTTGGAGGGAGGCTACGAAGCTCAAGGTTGGTCGAGTAGATGGTGAGGTGCTCAATAGACCAAAAAGCACCTACGTGCTTAAGCATGTGGAGGACGGGGCCTTGATATGCTCGAGCATAGGTGAAGTGCTTGATTCGTCATTAGCCAATAGGCTTCAATAGGTCCTTTCTTGGATTAAGCCTCAAGTTAGATCTAAAATAGCCTATTAACACTTGCACCCCCTCTCCCCCCTTACCCTCCTAACACACTCTCCATGGTATCAAGGAAGCGAGGAGAGTAAGTATGCTTGAGCATCGAGGTATAGGCCCAATGTATCAATAGTTGTTTTTCTTGAGAGAGGTAGTCGAGAGTTGAGCTCACTAATGTTCGGAGTAATGTCTAACATGTCAAATAAGACCTGTTGGACTGTAAGGTGACCTTTGGCTTGATTAATGTGATTATTGGTCTACGCAAGGTGCAATGTTGGCATCTTGGGAATGGCAACATGCATGGTACTTCGGCATGCATGGCCACATCAATGATCCACATCTATAGGGGATCTAAGTCATTGAATGTTGTATTAGGGCACATGGATGATGGAGATACAATTCCTGTTTTGGTAGTTAAAAAATTGCTCATCTCCTCTTTTCGCCCCTTTTCGCTTGTCAATATAAGGAACATTAAGGACCTTCATTTTTCACTCTTACGCATTAGCTATACTGAAACTCTATCAAATTTTTTCCTTAAGAGAGCATTACGTGCTTATGAATTTCTCACTCCAAATCTCTTTGAGTTTTTACTTTTCCCTATGAGTGAAAGATGGCCGATTAGAGAGTATCTAGTGCTCAAGGTAACTAAGTGACCACATACATGTTTAGAGAGATTGAGGGGGGCTACGAGGAGATGCTCCTATAACAAGGTGGTAACCTCTATCAACATTTCCCTCGTTATGACTTTAAATGAGGCCTAGAAGAATTATACTATAGTAGTCATATTAGATGTTCACCTGCAATATGAAGACAACCTTACCAATTAGAGATTATAAGATTTTAACTATTAAATTACTCATCTTATTCAATATTAATAGGTATAATTGATTAAATATAAAAATAACTATAGAGACCAATATTCCATAGTTCACCAAAATTGTAGAGAATCAGCATTTGATAGGGATCAAGGACTAATTACACACTCCCGTGCCCGAGGGCTCTCTTAAGTGGTTCACTGAGCTGTTTGAGGTGAGTTAAGTATCAAGGAGCAATGCTTATCTCAGTCTAATCTGTTAAGCTACTTTGCTCTCCATGCTATCCAAGATGTTATGGAGGTGATCAACTAGTATGATAAGCCGAACCTTCCACTAAACCATAGTCCAAGCGCTAAATCTGAGTATAGCAATCTCCACTGTATTACGCCTAATCAAGACTATTAAGAGCTAACCCTCCAAGACCAAATCAAGATGAGCTGTCCTTGAACCAACCATAGTTCAGCCCCTTTTGATACCAAACAGGCCTGAACAGAGGCATACAAATACTGTTAGAATCATAGTAAAAACGTGTGTGCATCTCCTTACTGACAATTGTATTGTCCTTTCTGACAAACGATGTTCGCTGTGTACGATTTTGTGTCTCCTTATATAGTGATTTCCTTTTTATTTAGCAAATAGGAATTCATTTTTGTAATTATCTATAGCATAGAACTTGCCTTAACAAGGTACTATAAATAGTCACATAATGTAACAGCTGTAAGAAGATATACAGAAGAATACACTGGACTTTTACCTTCTTTTGAGCTAAGTGTCCTCTTACTCTTGAGCTACTCTTATCTAGCTCATTCGAGCCTGGACTAGTGGCGAGTGATCTCCGGCTACATTTGTGTGTCATATCAAGTGCGACTTGAGCTTGTGTGAGATGTTGGTGCATCATATCCAGCATTAGTGCATCATATCTAGCATCGATGCATGGGAACCCCTGCTCCCCCTTTACTATTATTTACTTTTCAGGCCATCTTGCGACTTAGACCTATCCCCTTTGATTACACATGATATTGGGTTTGTGTGTTCATCCATGAGTTCGTATCATCTTGGTATCAGAGCTTAGCTACGTTCAAAGTTGGATCCTATTATTGTGTTCTTTTAATAGTTTGTCACTACTCTCGTGTAATAGTGGTTTTATTGTTAGTTTTGAATTTTAGTAGTGAGAAGTGTTTTGTACTTCGTTTTCCCCTATTTTTGTTATACCAAAACAGAGCGTGGTTGACTCTATGTTTGTAGTGAAGTTGTCATTGTGAAGTAAACATCAATGTTGGATTCAAGTGTGTAAGGGACTTTGGGAAATCAAGAAAGTTGTACTCAATATGGTCAAGGATAGAAAGGATGCTTCTCACCTTAGTTAGTGAGTGACTGCTTAGATAAGTTTATCGATTTGGTAGTTAGTCTGGTGACTGTCATCTAAGAAGACAAACATTGAGCTAGAAATAGCTTTACGACGGAACGTGAACAGCAAGGTTGAGGCAATGGTCAGTTTGGCTAAGATAACGCCTTAACTCGACTACCCCAAGCTGAAGGAATTGGTAGGGACACTAAATGAAGACTAGTAAGATTGAGGAGGAAGTAGAAGGAGGTGATGAGGTAGAGGAGTACTATGAATTTGAGGAAAGGAATGTATGAGCCCTTAGAGTTATGGGATTAAGGATGCGTATTCTGAGTTTCTTTAGAAGTGGTGATGTTAATGACTACATAGATTGGGTAGCTTAGATTGAAAAGTAGTTTGAATGCCATGAAGTGCCCAAAAATGCAAAGGTTAGGCTAGCTCTGTTGGAGTTAACCTGCTATGCTGCCTCATGGTGGAAGAACTTGCAAGCCTCCAGAAGAAGGGAAGGAGAATGAGAGATTAGGAGTTAGGATGACATGAAGAGAGTTATGCGGAGAAAGTTTGTGCTAAGCTATTATCTGTAGGATGCCTTTAAGAGATTGCAAGAACTGAGACAAGGAGGATCGAATGTGGATGCTTACGTTAAGGGGTTCCAAATGCTAATGATCTGGTACGAAGTTATGGAGCCAGAAGACTGAACTGTATCTTGATTTACTGGTAGATTGAAGTATGAGATTGGGGATGTCTTGGAAACCTTAGACGTTAGAACGCTCGATGATGTAATTTAAGCCACCTAGAGGATAGAAAGGTGCCGAATAGGAAGATTTTGACCACTTGTCAATCGTCCTAGCAGTAGTTGACCTGTTCTGAGTAGACCTGTGCAAACGGAACCGAGCAAGATTATTGAGACTTGACCTACTTAGATTACCCAAGTAGAGGAGAGGGAACCATCGACGAAGTTCGAGAAAGGCTAGAGTTCAAGGAGGAAGATAAGTGAGATCAAGTATTTCAAATGCTAAGGATTTGGACACATGGCTGCTCGGTGTTCAAATAGGTGAACAATGGTGATCATAGGCGAGGCACCGACCATTGAGGTCGATAGTATTGATGAGGAAGAAGTAGAGGAGTTGAAGGAAGATGAACACATTGAGCTGTTTGAGGAGCAAGTTATCTACAACAAGGAAGGCAACTTCATATCAAAGCTCTAGTGTTGAGGAGGATAATGAGTATTAGTCCTGTACTTGAAGACAAGTAGAGAGAAAATCCCTTCCACATTAGGTGCAAGGTGAATGAATCACTATGCGCGCTAATCATTGACAGTGGGAACTATACCAATGTAGCCTTTGTATTTATGGTCTAATAGCTGAAATTGCTGACCATGCCCCATCCGAAACCTTACAAGCTTCATTGGCTCAGTGATAAGGGAGCCTTATAAGTGAACAAATAGGTGTTTGTGCTAATCTATATAGGTAGGTATTGAGATGAAGTGTTTTGTGATGTGCTGCCCATGAGTGTGTCCCACCTTCTACTTAGATGATCATGGATGTTTGACTGAGCAGTTATATATGACGATAGGAGGAACATATGTTTTGTGGAGCATGAAGGAAGAAGATCGAAATTGAGTCCCATGAATGCCGAATAGGTAAAAGTCATGCAGTCCCAGCTTAGTTGAACCCTGAAGAAGGAGGCTTTGGTACTGACCCGAGCCGAACTAAAAAGAGAAATGGAGCTAGAGGGACCAACCTATCTACTTGTCAGGAGGCTTCTGGAGATGAGACCCGAGGAGGAAGAGTTGCTAATCGAAGTAAAAACCCTACTAGAGGACTTTACCGACCTGTTTCTAGAGGAGCTACCGGAAGGTCTACCCCTAATTCAAGGCATTGAGCATGCGATTGACCTGTAGCCAAGAGTCACACTGCCAAATAAGCTTGCTTATAGGTTGAACCTTGAACAGGCCACTGAACTACAGAGGCAAGTAGATGACCTCATGAAGAATGGTTATGTGCACAAGTCCTTGAGCCCCTGTGCTATGTCGGCCCTGTTAGTACCGAAGAAGGATGGTTCTTAGAGGATGTGTGTATATAGCCGATCCATTAATCGAATCACTATCAAGTACAGGTATTCCATACCCAGGCTTGATGATATGCTAGACGAGTTAAGTGGAACAAAAGTGTTCTCTAAGATCGATCTCAAATCTGGATACCATCAGATTTGAATGCGTGAAAGAGATGAGTGGAAAACCACATTCAAGATACAACATGGTTTATATGAGTGGCTTGTAATGCCATTTGGACTATCCAATATGCCGAGCATATTTATGCGACTTTTGAATCATGTGCTCTAAGAATTACTAGGAAGGTTTGTCATGGTTTATTTTGATGACATTCTAGTGTACAGTCTCAACCTGGAGACTCATTGAAAACATCTCTAACAAGTGCTTGTAAAACTTTGAGCTAAACAACTCTATGCCAATTTGAAAAAGTACAACTTTTGCTGTTTCGAGGTGATCTTCTTAGGATTTGTTGTGAGTGGAGGTAGCATTTGAGTTGATGAAGAGAAGATAAGAGTGATCATAGAATGGCCTGAGCTGATTTGTTTTGTCGATGTGAGAAGTTTCTACGGCCTAGCATCGTTTTATCATCGATTCATCAGGAACTTCAGTACGATTGTGGCCCCACTCATTGAACTCTCAAAGAAGAATGTTGAATTCAGATGGGGTGAGAAAGAGAGGAGGAGTTTTAAGGAAGTAAAAGAGAGGCTAACTACAGCCTTTGTCTTAGCTTTACTAAGCTTCAACAAGATATTTAAAATAAAGTGCGATGCATCCAGACTAGGCATAGGTACTGTGCTGATGCAAGAAGGTCGACCTATTGCTTACTTCAGTGAAAAGCTTCAAGAAGCCATACTTAACTACTCCATCTATGACAAGGAGTTCTACTCCTTAATCCGAGCCCTAATGGTATGGCAACGCTATCTGTTGCCCAAGGAATTTGTGATCTATACCGATCATGAATCCTTGAGATATCTAAAGAGCTAACTAAAGTTGTCCCAAAGACAAGCCAAGTGGGTTGAATTTATAGAGGGTTTTTCTTATGTCGTAAAATATAAGAACAAAAAGAACAATGTAGCGGCCGATGCCCCATCGAGATGACATACCCTCCTGACTAAGCTGCAAATGAAGTTACTTAGTTTTTCAATCATCAAGAATTTGTATGCTGAAGACTACACTTTGGTCTTATCTATACCCGTTGTGAGGAAGGACAAACACTAGACGACTATCACAGGGGGGGTGGATACTTATTCAGGAAGAGGAGGCCATGTATTATTTTATGTTGGAACTACTAATGCAAGATGTGCATAGAGGGGGATTGACAGGATACTTTGGCCAACACTGAACTTATGAGGTATTATCCTTTAGATTTTTTTGGCCAAAGGTGAAGAGAGATGTCTAGTCTATGCTGGAAAGGTATGCGACCTATCGAAAAGTAAAGAGTCGAGTCGAGCAAGGACACTACCAACCTTTGTCGACCCTGACCAAACCATGGTTTAAGCTAAGTATGGACTTCATGTTAGCATTGCCGAAGATGTCCTAAGGGAAGGACTCCATCATGGTGGTTGTGGATAGATTTAGCAAGATGGCACATTTTGTGCCCTGTTCCAAAACTAACGATGTTTCGACTATCTCTTTTCTTTTCTTGTAGGAAGTAATCAAGTTGTACAGAATTCTTAGTACCATTGTTTCAGATTGAGACCTTAAGTTCATGAGCTACTTTTGGAGAATGTTGTGGAGGTGAATGGAATGAAGTTGCTATATAGTACACTTGCCACCCACAAATCGATGGGCGGACCGAAGTCATCAACAGAACCATGAGAACTTTGCTGTGAGTTGTTGTTGAATGAAACATGGCTGATTGGGATCTATGCTTACCAATCATTGAGTTCGCATACAACAAGACTACCTACAGCATAACAAGCATGTCTCCATTTAAGATTGCCTATGGGTTTAACCCTGAACTACCATTAGACTAAGTACCCCAACCGATGCTTGATGAAGACCAACCAGCCGTCGAGAGAGTTGAGGCCATCAAAGCCATGCACTAGAAGGTTGTAGAGCAACTGTGTTGAGTTGCTATTAAGCTTGAGAAACGAAGTTGAGGACAGAAGAAGAGGGGATTTTGACCAGGAGATTTAGTTTGGATACACCTTAGCAAGGAACGATTCCCAAACTTAAGGAAGTGTAAGTTATCTCCCAAAGCTAACAGACCTTTTAGAGTGCTTGAAAAGATCAATCCTAATGCCTATGAGATTGAATTACCCGAAGGATATGGAGCCTTAGAATCCTTCAATATTATCAATCTCTAACCTTACACTCCTGAGGACGAACAACTAGGAATCAAACCAGATTGATCCCAAATCTTAAACAACCCGGAAGGGATTATAGGGATCAAGGACCCATTATATGCTCCCGAGCTCGAGGGTTCTCTCAAGTGGTTCACTGAGTTGTTTGAGGTGAGTTAAGTGTCGAGGAGCAGTGCTTACCCTAGTTTAATTTGCCGAGCTACTTTGCTCTCCATGCTATCTAAGATGTTGCCGAGGTGATCAACCAGCATGCTGAATTGAACCTTCTACTAAACCATAGTCCAAGTGCTAAATCTAAGTGTAATAATCTCTACTGTGCTGAGCTCGATCAAGACTGCTAGGAGCCAACCCGCTAAGACCAACATAAGATGAGCTGTCCTTGAACCAACCACAATCCAGCCCCTTCTAATGCCGAACAGGCCTGAATAGAGGCTTACCTATGCTCGGACCACAATACTATTAGAATCATAGTTAAAACGTGCGTGTACTGTCCTTATTGATAACTGTATTATCCTTTTTGACAAACAACGTTCACTGCGCACAATTTCGTGTCTCCCTATATAGTAATTTCCTTTTTATGTAGCAAATAGGACTTCATTTTTGTAATTATCTGTAACATAGAACTTGCCCTAACAGGGTACTATAAATAGTTACATAATGTAATAGCCACAAGAAAATATACAAAATAATACATTAGACTTTTGCCTTCTCTTGAGCTAAGTGTCCTCTTACTTTTGAGCTACTCTTATCTAGTCCATTTGAGTGTAGATTAATGGGGAGTGACCTCCGACCACACTTGTGCGTTATATCAAGTGCGACCTGAGCTCATATGAGGCATTGGTATGTCATATCTAGCATCAGTGTACGGGAACCCCTACTCTCCCTCTATTATTATTTACTTTTCAAGCCATCTTGCAGCTTGGACTCACCCCCTTTGGTTACGCATAATATTGGGTTCGTATGTTCATCCATGAGTTTGTATCAGCATTCCCTACTAAATAATAAGATAATGAAAACAAGACTATTGAACTTGTAGATTCAAAATAAAGCAATAAAATATTAAAAAATTTGATTTCAAATAAATATATATCTATATATAAGTTTTATGGGTGTTTGGCTTATAATCTCATATAACTCTTCAACCCTCATTAACTAAGTGTAATTCTAAATGTCGAGTTGAAATCACGCTACGCTTCGATCTTAGCCTAAACTTGGTATAAAAGCCTACAAAATTAGTTATAAGGGTATAAGCTACAACTAACTTAATGAGATCTCTACTCATATCATCGACGGGCAAAAACACTTAAGTTATCAAGCATATGAATGTAACAATCAACCATATGAATGCAAGATCTCATGCAATCGACGAAGAACTGTATGAAGTCTATGGTTTACACCACCTCTTTGACCTTGGGTTGAGGATTTTTGTTGTGAATTGTGACCAAGAATAGATAAAGCTGGTCGTTGGATAGGTCTAAACTTGCAGAAAGCTTGAAAAAGGATTAATGAGAGAAGTGCGAAAGGGAAAAATGACTAATGAAACAGTAAGCGAAACATACGAATAGCTTCAGAGGATATGACGCACTAATGGAACTTCCGAGGACTTACAGCACAATTCGATATGATGTACGAACCGATTTGGTGAAGTTACTCATCACCTAACCTTACTTAAGGGAAATGATAAGAGTGATGTTGAGAGTAAAGAAACAGTGTTTAGGCAAAGAAGAAAATACTCAAAAGTGTATTAAGAATGATCTGTCTACTCATAGTTACAAGTATAAGGGTATTTATACCCACAAGTTAGGGCAACTTGCCTAAAAAGGAAAAGACAAAAAGGGCATTTCCTAAGGAAGTAAGAATTAGGATACAAAAGGGAAAAAATGAATATACAAGAAAAAAAATCATTGGTGCAATAGATTCTACACATGATACTGTATACGTGGTGATGCTACATTGGCGAGGTTATTAGAAGGTACGGACAAAAATATATGGATAGCTGGCTTGTCAGAGCAAGGATGACTTTGTTAGTTTATAGTCTCTTTTTCTCAGCTTCTCGGTAAGGAAGATGCTGACTAATTGGTTAGCTTGGGTGCGAGAGAGTAATCTTCAACTTGGCATGCTATAGAAAGATGGGCAATCATATGGCTCGGCATGAAGGGTGACTCGATAGGAAAGTAGTTAGCTTCGGAAGGGGTTAACTAGAACAAAAGGATTCGTCGTGCTAGTCCCTCTAGTCCTTTGGCTCAATTAATTCGTAGTCTCTCTTTCTTGACTTCTCGGCAAGGATGATGCCCAGTAATTGGTTGTCTCGCGGTGCGAGAGAGTAATCTTCAATTCGGTACACTATAGAAAGATAGGCGGTTATGTGGCTCGACATGAAGAGTGACTTAACAAGAAAGTACTTAACCTCAGAAGGGGTTGACTAGAACAAAAGGATTCGTTGTGCTAGTCCCTTTAATCCTCAGGCTTAGCTGTATGTTAGGGGTTCGGTAGCTTGATTCCCATAATTCCCTCTAGTTTGTTTTGGATTTGGGATCAAATCCAAATGGTCTTCGCTCAGTTCTCTGTCAAGGTGATACAGACTGAGGTCAGTAATGTTGAAGGTGTTAAAAACCCCATAGCCCTTGGGCAATTCTAATTTGTAGGCATTATCATTGATTTTCTAGAGGATTCTGAAAGGTCCTTCTACTTTTGTAGATAATTTGTTCCTCCTCTTGTTCGAGAACTGTTCCTTACTGAGGTGTAGCCACACCAAGTCTCTTGGTTGAAATTGTTTGGCCATCTTACCCTTGGTCTTTTTTCGCATTCTTCTAGTAGCTTGGTCGGTGTGTCGAGTGACCTTATCATAGATGTATTGAAGGGATTGTGCTCTAGTAGAGGCATCAGGGTCCTCTTACGCAAGTATTGGTACATGGGTGTGGTTGAAGGGCAACTCGGGATTGAATCCATAGACAACTTCAAAAGGAGTCTGCTTAATGGTATTACGTACTGCTTGGGTGTAGGCGAACTTGACCATTGGTAAGCAGACATCCTAATTAGCCAAGTTCTTGCTTACTACAGCTTAGAGTAATGATCCCAAAGTGTGATTAACCACCTCTATCTGGCTGTCAGTTTAAGGGTGACATGAGGTCCCAAAGAGTAATTTGGTCCCCAACTAATGCCACAAGGTTCTCTAGAAATGGCTCAAGAACTTTGGGTCTTTGTCAAAAACTATACTTCTCGGCACGCCATGTATCTGTACAATCTCCTGCAAGAAAAGAGAGGTAATATCCAAAGTGTCGTTAGTCTTTGTGCGAGGCACAAAGTGTACCATCTTGCTGAACCTATCTACAACGACTATTACAGAATCTTTGCCTCGAGCAGTTTACGGTAGTTCGAGAACAAAGTCCATGCTCAATTTAGCCTATAGCCTCATTGGAATAGATAAGGGCATTGATTTCCCTTGTTCAGCTTGGCATTTAGCCTTCTTGCATACGGTACAGTTTTTGACAACTTGGTGCATATCTCTCCTCATTCTTGACCAAAAGAAGTAGCCATTCAACAGTTTAAAGGTCTTCCTTTCTTCAAAATGTTTGGAGAGTCCTCCACTGTTAGTTTCCTCAATCAGTAGCTCCTTCAGTGAACAATTCGGCATGCATGATTTTCCACTTCGGAACAAGTAGCCATCCTCTACATGATACTCGTCTACTGTCCTCCCATTGACGCATCGTGAAATTATGGGTCCAAAGTATGGATCCTTGGAGTACTATTCTCTGATACTTGCAAACCCAAACAGTCTGGTTTGTAGCTTTGATAAAAGCGCATATCTCTTCAAAAGAGCATCTGCAACTACGTTGCTCTTTCCCTGCTTGTACTTTATAAAAAAATTGAATGCTTCAAGGAATTTAACCCATCTTGCTTGCTGCTTCAACAACGTAGTTTAACTTTGGAGGTACCTCAGCAATTCATGGTCAATATATATGATAAATTCTCTTGGTAGCAAATAGTGCTGCCATACTTATAGTGCTTAGATTAGTGTCAAAAGTTCTTTGTCATACACGGAGTAATTCAACTAGGGTGCTCGGAACCTCTTACTATGGAAGGAAATTGGTTGGCCTTCCTACATTGACAATACTTATTCCAATACCTGATGTGTCGCATTCCAGCTAAAAAATTTTGTCAAAGTTAAGTAGTACTAACACCGGGTTGAAGGTCAACCTTTCTTTTACCTTGGCAAATCTCCTCTCCTCCCTTTCTCTCCATCGGAAGTTAGTGTTTTTCTTTTCGTTAGTTTAGTAAGTGGCACAGCGAAGGTGTTGAAATTCCTAATGAATCTTCTGTAAAATGAAGCTAGTCCGTAGAAACTTCTTACGTCTACACAAGTAGTAGGAGTCGACCACTTGACAATTACTCGAATCTTTTCATCATTGACTTGCAAGCCTCCTCTAATAACTACATAGCCCAAGATTGCTACTTCCTTTTAGCAAAAGCAACATTTCTTTAGATTGCTGAATAGTCTTTCGACATGGAGGATATCTAGGATTGCTCTGAGATGTTCATAGTGACTCTACATGTCGGCGTTGTAAACTAGGATGTCATCAAAATACACCATGGCACACTTCCCTATGAGATATCTTAGCACATGGTTCATTAGTCTCATGAAAGTACTTGCGGCATTCAACAAGTTGAAGGGTATGACCATCCATTCGTAAAGTCTATGTTAAGTTTTGAATGCAGTCTTCCACTCATCTCCTAGACTCATGTGGATTTGATGGTAACCAGATTTAGGATCAATATTGTTGAAAATCTTGGCTCCTAGCCTTAGGATTGGATACTTATATTTGATTGTGATTTTGATCACGGTTCGGCTACCTATGTACATCTACTAGGTTTTATCCTTCTTTAGTACTAGAAGCATGGGCACAGCACAAAGGTTAAGACTCTCTCTTACATAGCCTCTCTCCAGCAACTCATTGACTTGACATTGGAGCTTAGAAGCCTAATTAGGATTCATCCTATAAGCTAACTTATTTGGCAATGTAGTGTTGGGTACTAAGTCAATGTAGTGCTTTATGCCTCGAGTCTGGGGCAACCCCTTAGGTAACTGTTTTGGGAACAGGATTCATCTTATAAGCTAGCTTATTTGGTAATGTAGTGCTGGGTACTAAGTCAATATAGTGCTTTATGCCTCGAGTTGGGGGCAACTCCTTAGGTAACTATTCTAGGAACAGGTCGCCATATTCATCTAGCAACACTTTGATTTCCTAAGGTAGCTCACCCTGCTTCTTCATTTCTAACAGTTGCCTGACTAACAAAAGGGTCGGCTCATCAGAATTAATGGCCTCTCAAGGCTTAGGTATACTCATCACTAGAGCTTTCTTCAATTCGTAAGCAAGTTTTGTCTACTAGTTATTAATTTCTCTCGGTAGCATCGGGTTCAATGTGATTTTCTAGTTATCCTTCTTGAACATATACGTATTCCTATAGCCGTCATGTATTACTCTCCTATCAAACAACTACGGCCTATCCAGCAACACGTAGGAAGAGTACATAGGTAGTACATCGTAGAGAATTTGGTCAGACTAATTCCCTATAGTGATTGGTAGTAGTATTTGCCGAGTGACATGTAATGCACCTTTCTCACTCAACTAATGCAACTTGTATAGCCTTGGATGTGTAACAGTTGGCAACTTCAGTTTTGAAACAAGATCGGTAGATGCCACATTAGTGTGGCTTCCACTATCTACGATGATGGTATAGAACGAGTTCTCTCTTTACTCTTCTTCTCGTGAGGGTTCCATGTTCATAGTGGGTTGGATAACCATGAGTAACTTGTCTAAGTCCTTGGCAAACATGTCCTCTTCAATCAACTCCTTCTTGGCATTTTCTTTCTCGACAAGAACCTCTTCCTCCTCCTTAGGTTCCTCATTAGTACTTTCTACTTTTAGCTTCGGGACATCTCCCTTAACGACCATTGTCCTACAGTACGGGAACTAAGCAGCCATATGTCTGAACCCTTGATACTTGAAGCACTTGATCTGACTCATCTTCCTACCAGATCTTTGCCCCTTCTCATAAGTTTAGGTCAGCAATTCACCATCAAGTCGGCCCTTCTGCTCGGCTCATACATCAATCTTTTTGTTTGGCTCTATACTCGACTGAGCTCAATGACTTATTTGTCCAGGTCGGTTAGTCGGTACCCTAGCCGTTAGTTGGCTACTCCTTTGTTCTCTACTCGCTGGGAAATCTTAATAGCTTCATCCATTGTGTCAAATTGTTGCAGCTCCACAATGTCTTAAATGTCTCCTCTCAAGCCAATAATGAATCTTAAGACTGTTTGAGCTAATAGCTCCTCTACTTCGCAATGTATCATAAGCATTTAAAAGTCTTGAACATACTAGTCAACTATTCAACCTCCTTGTCTCAGCTTCTGAAGCCATGTAAAAGTAGATAAGTTTCTGGTATGAATCTATTTCTAAGTATCCTCTTCATCTTTAGCAAAGTATTAATCTCTCAGTATCCCTTTTGTCTTCTCATGGCTTGAAAATTCTTCTATCACTTGGTGGCATATCTAGAGAACTCGACAATGGCAGTTCTTACATTTTCATAATCCTCATATTGATAGTAATCAAACATACACTCCACTTTCTCTTCCTACTCCAGATATTCATCAACATTCCCAAATCTATTGAAACTCGAAATTTGAAGCTTCACATGGTCCAATGCTTTAGGGATTCGTACATGCTCTTCTTCAAAATACACTTCTTCCTCTTTATCAAGTTTCTCTCAAGTCTATCCTTTGCCTTACTCGTCCACTAACTCCTTTACCTTAAATGAGTCGAGCTAGGTTCTAACCTTTAATAGGTTCAACAGCTTGTAGGGTGTTTTATATAGCCTCAGTGGGTCAACAAGATAGTGTATGAACAGCTGGGATCAGATCTACTAAGAGGTTAGTTACTTCATCAAGCCTTGCGTTAGTGCTTCTGGGAGTTCCTTGAGATTGTCGTCCATAGTGGATAACTCTACTGTCGTCACTAGTACCAACATTCATATTTAGATCTGTCATTTTTCCTTACAAGTTCAAATCTCAAACAAACACTTCAAGAAATTAACAGTTAACAACACAACAATCAAATGAACATAGTAACTTGCTTTGTTTCACACACGTAAAACAGAGTATAATAGAACTTCAAAAAGAACTAACTATAGTTCATACGAAACCTTTGCTTTGATACTAAGATGTTGAGAACCATGACCAAGAACAGACAAGGCCAGTCGTTGGATTGGTCCAAGCTTGTAGAAAGCTCGAAAAAGGATTAATGGGGAAAGTCCAAAAGGGGCAAAATGACGAATGAAATAGTAAGCAAAACCTACAAACAATTCTAGAGGAGATTATGCACTAATTGGACTTCTAAGGACTCATGACACAATTCAATATGATGCTTGAATTGGTCCAGTGAGGTTAGTTGCCACCTAACCTTACTTAAGGGAAATGATAAGAGTGATGTTGAGAGTAAACAAACAATGTTTACGTAAGGAAGAAAAATACTCAAAAGTGTATTAAGAATTATTTTTCTACTCACAATTACAAGTATAAGGGTATTTATACCTATAAGTTAGGGCAACTTGCCTAAAAAGGAAAAGACAAAAGGGCATTTCCTAAGCAAGTAAAGATCAGGATACAAAAGGGTAAAAATGAATATACAAGAAAAACAATCATTGGTGCAATGGATTTTATACATGATACTGTACATGTGGCGATTCTACATTGGCGAGGTTGTTAGAAGGTGTGGACAAAAAAGTATGGATAGCTGGCTTGTCTGAGCAAGGATGGCTTTGTTAGTCTAGAGTCTCTCTTTCTCAGCTTCTCAACAAGGAAGATACTGAGTAATTGGTCCGCTTGGGTGTAAGAGAGTAATCTTCAATTTGGCATACTATAGAAAGATGGGCAGTCATACAGCTCGGCATAAAAGGTGACTCGACAAGGAAGTACTTAGCCTTAGCAGGGGTTAGTTGGAACAAAGGATTTGTCATGCTAGTCCCTTTAATCTTCGAGCTCAGTTGTGGATCAGGGGTTCGGTAGCTTAATTCCCATCAATTTTTGTAGTTCCATCATTGTCTAAGCAGTCTAAATTGCATCATTTCACTTTATACACATCTTTGGCTACTCATAATCGCAATAAAATAATGATGCCATAGGAGAAGGATCTCCTAGCTACTTACTTAGGAGAGAATCTCTTGAGCTACCACCCTAGGGAACGGAAAATGAAATGTTCTCTTAGCTACAGACACCTCTAGATGCATGTAGCCCTTAGCAGAATAATGAACACAACTCATATAATTACACGATAATCCTCAGAATCACTTAGTTTGCAATTGCATGAGAAGAAACTTGACTTAGGATATTCTTTTCATTATCTATATAGCAATGATGGCAATAAGGATGGAATATGCAAGGATGCAATGCATGACTTGTTTTTTTTTTTTTTTTTTTGTTGCAATATGCTTAAATTTCATTTATTTGATGACCAATCAATTTCCACAAACAATCAATAACAACAATAATTCATAAGCACCAAATAAGTTTATTTTCGACTTTTGCTTTAAGTAACTTATCAATCAAATCAACAAAACATACGTAGGCGCTTCCCAAATCCCCAAGCAAAACTAATTTAGAATATCATTTAATTGTAGCTAATACTATAAACACAAAACAAGATGATAGTCATTATATGGTATGCCTAGGAGCTTAGTTATCACTAAGACTTATTGTAGCAAATCTAACTAAAATAGGTCCTTCGAAATATCGAAGAAAATTAGAGGGAAATGGTCCACAAACAAATTAGAGTAGTTGACGTGAAGCTGCTCGAAGGATGTGACTTACCAATGAACACAATACAACTTGATACCTTACTTGATATGACGTATAAGTTGATGTCAAGGTTCACCCGTCACTAATCTTAAGCCACTCGGTAAGATTAGATAAGAATGTATGAAAGATAGACTTAGAGAGGGTGTCTCACAAGAATAGAATATTCAGTATTAAAATGTAAGTTATCTCTGTCTTATAAGAGAAAGGGACTATTTATAGTAAGTTCTTAGAGCAACATTACAAATAAAGAAATTAGAAGAAAGTATATATAAAAAGGGGATTCCTAGTACATAAGAAAAAGGGTAAAAAGGACAAAAGACAAAAATGGAAAAGTGGTACAGTGTCAAATGAGGTGGACAGGTGGTAGTGCAATATTAGTCTTGTATGAATATTTTATGAGTATAGAAAGTGAGAGGAATCAAGATGTTGTGGTAATAAAGGGGTTAGGACAAGAGAGATGTTAGCATGTTGAGGGAAAACTACTCGGCTAATAAGTGAGTCTCTCGTCATTCGGCAAGAACCTCTCGACAGTAGTAGGTCAGATTACTCGGTACAGGATCCTCAGCAAGAGAATAGTTAGCATCATCACTACCAAGAGCATATATCATAGTATGACAATGCGGGGAGCTTAAGGAGTTTAGCTATCTTCCTTTGGTGTAAACTTTCTTGTATCAATAGGTTGGTGAGAGATAATTCTTCAGGTGAGGGATTTCAAACCTCAAAGTCGTGTGCGAATAATGGGACCGTTGGTCGGCAGTTCATCATCATAGATATTAACTTATCCATTGGATTCAATTAAAATAATCCTCTAGATAATCCTGTAACTCATCGATGCCATCTATATAAACATAAACAATAATAAGATAATTGTACCAATCACTTATATGACTTTTGATCCTATTCCAATCTTAATATAATACTAAAGTTAGTTCTTTAACATACTTCTTATATATAGTATATTTTCCATCCTTTAGGGTTTTCCGTATCTTGTTTCATTCTCTAATCATATTCTTATTTCTCATTGTAATGTTATAGGTAATGACATTAAGATATTTGTAACCTTCATATATTAAAATATAGGGTATTAAATTAGTTTACCTTAGTTGGCACATTTCTTAGGCATGTTTAACTTGATTTTACTACCTTATCATTCCATCTTATCTTATCTTATATTCTTGACATATGTCAAGTTAAATTCCTTTAAGCTTTATATGTCTACCCACAATTTATTCTTTCAAATCCCTTTTTATTGAATTTCCCAATTAATCTTTATAATACGACCTTATTGACACTTACAAATTCTTGTTGATTACATCATGTAAATTACTAGTCCTTCTTATAATATTATTGTGTAGTAATCTTAAAACTCAATTTTAGAAAAGTCACAAATGATCCCTATTACCCTATATTGGTTGGAACCTTGACATTTAGGGTTTGATTCTTTTAACTTGCTTTAATATAATTCCAATAACCGTTTATTCCATCTATATATACTACATTATCTATGATTTCATTATTTATGCATAAGAAAAAGTTAGGAATAATATACACCCTACTGCACCGCAACTTAAGTAAAATAAAAGGAAGTTATTTTTAAAAAAAATTCTTATTACATCTACTAATTGCATATGTTTTAGTAATGTTCCTAAGTGGTTTATACAATATCTCCTAAAGGTCTCTCAACAAGACAAGTATATGTATAAGTTATATTAAAGGTTCTACAAAAACTCTTTGATTTACCCTGATTTTCTTGAACCTAAGCATGTCCAGATGCCTATGGATTGCAAGACACTCTAAAATCTAAAGTAGAAGATGAGTTAGATTGAAGTATTAAAAATGGAAGCAAGATGTAAGGGAAAGGGGCATGGGGAGTGATGGCATGGAAGTAGGGAGGAAAAATGTTGGATGACTTTATACTTTTAGCAAAATGGAGAGTAAAAGGCAGAAGAGAAAAAGGTTAGGTTGGTTTGAACTTTTAATGCAGGCTATCCAAAAGTTAAAGCTTATTGAAGAAGAATGTATAACTTGAAGTTCGGAGAGATATTTTTAACTAGCTTAGTACAAAAGAGATAAATAGAAAAGTTGACTTTTGTCCCCTCTTTTTTTTTTCTACATAAGTAACATCAACATGTAGGAAGAAAGAGAGTACCGAAATTTTTTTTCCCTTCCCTTTCTCTATTTTAGAATTATCTTTAAGATATAATTAATATTATTTTTATTTCACTTAATTAAAATCGAATATTAGTTGTTTTTGTATTCATTTTGCACCATATAAAGAAGTAGGGTTTATTTAAGATCTTACACTAGTCCTAATAATATAATTTAACATTATCTAATCTAGTTTTTCTTTTTTTTTTTAAATTGAATTCTAATTAATTCTCTATGCGACTCAACTCTATTATTGATTGACAGGTTAGTAACGATAAAATCTTAAAATTATTATAGCTTAGTGCTAAAAATTCTAGTGTTTACAACAAACCTCTCCTTACCCCCACCCAAACCATACACCGCTCCTACCCTCCCTATACCTCTACCCCTACTACCTACCCCACAACCAACAATGGTGGTGACGGTGGCAAACGGTTGTTATTATTGGCTGAGAGAAGAGAATAGAGAGCACTAAGGCCTCAGGACATGTATGCCTTGGATAATGAAGGTAGGAAGGCCATAGAAGATCTTCAGATGATGAACACAAACAAATATGCTTGTTCATAAGTTAGGTACAAATGTAACAATGAACTTTACTAGATGGTTTGCCGAGCTGTCAAGGGTTTCTTTAGTTCGTAGGGGAGAGATTTATGGCAGACAAGAGGGCATTCCAGGTGGGGGATGAGTACTCATTTTCCATGTATAAGAAGCCCTTTGAAATGGGGTTGCGGCTACCCTTTTCAAAGTTCTTGGTGGAATTCTTTAATTACTTTAGGGTTGCTTCAGCGTCGTTACGTCTAAATGTGTGGCTACAAGTGCTCGCACTCAAGGCTATGCTTTTGTTTTAGGTTCGGAGACCAATAGCTTGTTTATTTTGATAACTTTTTAAAGTGAAGTCAGGGGCAGATGGTTGGGTATATATGTCCTCTCGAGGTGGTCTACTAAAGGTGTTTAAGGGGTTGCAAAGCAAGGTAGATAAGTGAAAGAAGTACTTCTTCTACATTTTGTCAGTGAAGAAGTTGTCTTTCCTAATAGCTTGGATAAGACTTATTTGGACATCTTCGATTGGGCATCTAGGTCTTGAAGATGATGAGGCTATGGTGGAGGTGCTTGATCTTACTCATTAGAGGAGGCCTAACCTATTGTTGATTGCTTAGGCGTATGCCTAAGATAGGTCATTCTTTTGTATGGAGACAAGTATTTGTTATTCTTTGCCAAAGATGGATTAGTCAGGAGTTTGCTTCTACATGTCACCGCTGTGATGTAGGAGCTTGGGGCTAGCCATCCTTGGTTTTGTAAGTGCTTCTTCTCTATCATTTCATTAACTCTTTGCTTGCATTTATAGGTATGAAGCTTGCTTTTGACTCAATTAGGTTAAAACTACTTGAAATTTGAGAGAAGCGGATGTAGGAGCTAGCTAGTTTACACAAGGGAAGGAGGTGTTGGAGTTGTAGAGGGGGAGACTCCTTGGCCACATAAGAGGAGTAAGAAGAAGGGTAGGTAGACGACCATCCTAGAGTCAATTGGGGTTATGCCAAAGGCCAAGCCAAAGGTCGTTCCCTTGGCAAGTGTTACTATACAAAGACCCAAGGAAGGAGGGTTTGGTGCTAGTAGCACGTACTTTGAATAGTAGTTTAAGCTAAAGGGATCGTATGTCTGTAGGTAGGGGTGGTCATGTGCGAAGGTTGATAGTACTGGAGGCAAGGATTATGTAGCCTCAATCGACCAAGGGGCTAGAGGACGTGAGATCTTGGAGTGAGCTGGTGAGGCATCCTCAGCAAAGGTAACAGCTAGGGGAGTATGAGTAGGAGTAGTAAGAGGACTCGAAGGATACCCTCCAAAACAACGGCATTGAAGCTATCAAGATTTTAGATGATGAGCTCGAGTGCCTTTCTAGTCATAAGAAGTAGCTAGCTAAACGTTTTGTAGACCTTAAGGTAAGGTTCAGACGACTCTTTGATGATAAGAGTGATGTCCAGGCTAGTGACTTGTTGTTGCGCCAGTTGCATGATGTAAGTGATTGTTATGTTTTTTACTTAAGTGTGTTTGTTTGCTCATCCATTTGATATCCTATTGTTCTAGTGTAGGTCGTCAATATGTGCTACTATATGCTTGCGGACAATTGTAGTTATCAGAATTTAACTTCTTGGGAAAGGAGGTTGCACTTAGAAGAGGAAGTTAGTAGGCTCTGGTCTTTTATCTCTATTGAGAGGAATTGGGCGGATGACCTTTTAACAACGTACGTCGACCTTAAATACCAACACTTAGAACTCAAGGGGGATGATATTGAGGTAGAGGTTGAGTTGAAGGCTACGAAAGGTTTGTTGAGGACTTAGGATGAGGAATTGGCTAAGGCAAGGGTCGAGCTGGAGGGTAGTAGGAAAGAGTCGCATGATGCTTAGACAGCCTTTGCAAACAAGGAAGTTGAGCTCAAGGACAGTAGGGACCTTACTATGGAAGTAAGGTGACGAGTCTTTGTAGTGTAGGTTTTGATCTCGCCAAGATGGTTTGGGATGAGGTCTGCTAGAAGTTACCTGAAGTTGACCTAAGATTCTTGTAAGGGCTTAATGCTTTGAGCCCATGACTCTTCAAGATGAGAAAGAGGAGTAGCCTACCGAAGAAAGTGCTTGGTAAGGTAAAGAGAATGAGGAAGTTGGTGGAGAGCATGTTGATGTGGAAGATGGTGATGAGGAGAATGTCATGATTGACTAGTAGAAGATGTCTTACATTTTTTTTTTTTTTTTTTGGTTTTGTTTCTTTTGTTTCCCTGTTCCTTGGCTAGCTTACATATTTCTCTTTCTTGAATATGTTTGTAATGGGGTTAGGATGCTAGCCTCTCGATCATTTGTAAAAAAAAAGAAAAAACCATGATTTATTAATCCTGTTTTGCTATCACTTTATACAAGTTTTTCATGCTCTTCATTTATGTTGGCTATTCATTTCCTTTTCATTATGCAAAGTCTTTTATCCTACCCAACTGTTAGGATAGTTGGGCCTTGCTTTGTTGCTTATTTGCTCTTTAGTGCAAAGTTTTGTACAGGCTTCGATCATGGGCCCACGAGTGTGTTTAGATGATTCTTGGCACCTAATATATGGTTTTTAAGGCCACGCGTCCTTAGGTAGAGTGTACCTTAGTTAGAGTGTCTATTTTGCATCCATAGAGCCTTGGGCAAAGCACCTTCTAGAAGGTATTAAATGCGAGTATAATGCATTTATGTTGTCATGTTGTCGGTTCGTATGCCTGTTAATCTAGGTTGTCGAAGAGGAGTATACGTAAATGGTTGGGTTTGCACTAAAATCCCTATATAAAGGGCTTGTGAGGCCTTTGCTCCCCCATTCCCATTCAAACATATAAATTTATTTACTTCAACATTTTCTGAATCATTTTAAGAGTTTTTGGTTTCATGGTCCTCTTCAGTAGCATGAAATGGCCGCATTAAGGAGAATTATAGTATTAGAGAAGGTATATTAGATCGAGAAGAGACCCTTAGTTCTTTTCGGGTGATTAGAGGAGTAGTGATAGAGGGATATAAATGGTTACCCCATAGGTAGGAGTAGCCTCTAAGTATCAATTGAGGGGTATATATAGGCCGCTTGGTCAATTTCCTCGTTGAACAAAGCAAGTTTAGATGGTAAGGGGACCTCAAGGGTATATCCTCCACCAATTGTTCATAAGAATCAACTCCTTAGACTAATTACCAATAGCTAAGCTAGAGGACTCCAAGGACTCACTCGAAGGATGCTAGCTTAAAGCCATATCCAAGATAGAGATTCCTATTCTAAACTAATCTCTTGCCAATTTGACTGTCAGACCCTCACGTGTACTAAATCTACTCCTGCCCAGCAATTGTACTATGACAAGACATCAAAGAACATAACTCCAAGAATATCTAAGTTGAGCTCCCGAGTCGATCACAAGCACCTGACCCTAACTCAAGCTAACTACTTTGTAATAGGACTAGGTTGGCCCTTGACTGCAGCCCCTCTTTTCTCTTTTTCGCTACCTTTTACCATGTTTTTTACATCTAGCCATTGAGCGACACATGTCTTCTAGTACGACTTTCTAAAAGGATTCTTTACTTTTCCGTACTAAATATTCTTTGTCTCTTTTACCCTTTTTAGTATGTATTTTGTAACCTAATTGTAAGAATACTCTTTTGTCTTTTCATACATGTAAAGTAACCCTAGTGGTTGGGTGTATAAGCCTCTCCTTACTTATATGCAAACATCCATTAATATCAAATTATCATTGAAGTTTTCTTTGAGAAACCTTAGTATTCTTATTACCCTTAAACTCTTATCTATTCCCTTTAATAAGGAGTAGTGACAAGTGACCCTTTAGTTCGAACCATTAAGTCACATTCGATGAATTGTTGATCGAGTAAGATCGAGTGGTGCATTATATCCATTTGATAGTTACTCGGGCTTTGTTAGCTTTGTTTGCTTTTGGTTCACTTCATTGTGGTGCTTTTCTATGTGTTTTACCCTAAAGATGCATAAGTTTCATTGGTATCAAAGCACGGTTTTATGAGTGGCATGTGAAGTTGCAATAAAAATTTGGTTTGCTTTGCTGTTAGTGGTGTTGTGTTCCTTCCGTAGTTACTATAGTATGTTTGTGTGTAAGTAAGTGTAGTCTCATTATTAGTCTGCTTTTCATTACGAAAATAGAACAAGTTCACTTCTATTCTGTTCGAGTGATTATCGAGTATTAAAGTTGTTAATCTATTCAAGAAGTAATGCACCATGTTAGATTTGAGTGTTCAGGGTGTTATTAGTGACCAGAGTAATGGTGCTCAACTTTGTTGTAGCCATAATGGTAGTAACACCCCAGGTTCAGTTGATGACAAACTTGACAAACTCACAAACCTCGTTGATAGTCTAGTCATAGCAATATAAGTTAACAGACAACAACCCCAAGGTGTACAGCATTATAACCCATAAGAAAATGCCCTTGAGAGACATTATGGCTAAGGTAACTGAACCAATCACCCAGTTTGACCACAATAAGTTGGCAGAGTAACAAATTGAGCTACTAGATGAAGATTAGAGTTGGAGGAGATCGAGGAAGATGATAAGGAGCTAGATATTGAAGATTTTGGGGAAGAAGAAGAACCTGGTTATTACTGAACACAGGAATGAGGACCCCAAGCTCCTCAAGGACTAGACAATGTCAAGGTCTAAATCTCACCCTTTAGTGGAAGTGGAGATGCAAATAAATATTTAGAGTGGGAAGAGAAGGTGTTCAATTGTTATAGGTATATAGAAGTTGTAAAAGGTCGTCTTATGGCACTTGAGTTCTTCAAGTATGCTATTATGTGGTGGAGGAATCTAAATGCAACTAGAGCAAGGGATAAAAGACGAGGTATTAGAATTTGGGATGAGATGAAAAGGTTGTTAAGAGGTAGATTTGTACCGAGACCTACCTACAAGATACATTTGCAAAGTTATAGGAGCTTCGCTAAGGAAGCTGATCTATTGATGACTATGTTAGAGAGTTTTAGAGGCTTATGATTTGAGCCAACTTGGAAGAACCAAAGGCCTGTACAATATCGAGGTTCATTTCTAGGTTAAGTATGAGATTTGTAACATTGTGGAAGTATAAAGGTTTTATACCTTAGAAGAGGCGATTAAGATAGTGTAAAGGGTCGAAAAGTAGAGGAGAAATGCTCTAAGCTGACTTAGGCCAACATTTTCACGAGCCCTTATACCATGTCAACCTTTTTAAGCTAAGTCGAGGAGGCTATATTGAGCAGAGGATAGGAATGATCGACCTAATAATAGTCGAACAGGCTAACAAAGTTGAGCCAATCAACTAGGCTAAACTGAGGCTAGGTTGACCCTGAGGACATTTGAGAAAGGTCAAACCTTCGGACGAAAGACCAACGAAGTGAAGTGCTTTAAATGCTTAGGCTTTGGATATATAGCTGTTGAGTGTATGAACCGATGTGTCATAGTACTCCGAGGAGATGTAGTGGATAGCACTGATGAGAGCGAGTCTAAAGAGGAAAAAGATGTTGGAAAACTTAAAGTCGAGGAAGAAGAGGAGACTTATGTTTATGCTGATCAGGGAAAAGTAATGACCTTAGTCTTGAGACAAGTACTAAGTTCCCTACTGAACTCTAAAGAGGACTAGAGGGAGAATTTATTCCATACCAAGTATACCATCAAGGGCTAATTATGCACAATCATTATGGATGAGGAAAGTTATGCCAATGTCGTTGCACAATTCTTTGTGCAGAAGTTGGGTCTACCGACCTAAAAACATCCCCGACCTTACGAGTTACATTGGCTTCATGATAAGGGTGCATTGTACATAACGGAGCAAATGACTATGCCATTCAGTGTTAGAAGTGTGTATAGGGACAAAATACTTTGCAATGTCATCCCTATGGGAGCTTCACACCTGTTATTTGGACGACCTTGGTTGTTCAAATGACATGTTACCTACGACAGATATAGGAACACCTATGCCTTTGTTAAGGATGAAAAGAGGATTGTATTGCAGCTTCTGATCCCATCCTAAGTAAATGAGAGCCATCATCAGCTTACTCGAGCTAGTAAGAAGAAGATCTTAGTTATGAGTCGAAGAGAGCTCCGATTTATTGAAAAGGCTGATGAGCCCATGTTTTTGTTAGTTAGGATATTGTTGCAGGTGAGAGCTTTGGAGAATGTTCCAAATGAAATCCGAAGCCTACTAAATGAGTTTACTAATTTGTTTCCTAAAGAATTGCCTAGGGGATTACCCTTAGTCTAAGGTATAGAGAGCTGTATTGATCTACAACCAAGTCTTACCCTATTGAATTGACTTACATATAGAATGAATCCTAAACAGGCTACCAAGCTGAAAAATTAGATAGATGAACTCATAGAGCAAAGGTATCTGAGGGAAAGCATGAGCCTTTGTGCGGAACCAACTCTACTTATTTTGAAGAAAAATGGTTCATGGCGTATGTGCATTAACAGCCGAGCAATCAATCAGATTACTATCAAGAATAGATATCTGATATTGAGGCTCAATGACATGTTGGATGAGCTTCATGGTGCCAAGATGTTCTCGAAGATCAATTTGCGAAGTGGCTACCACCAAATTCGTATGAGACTAGGCGATGAATAGAAGATTGCCTTTAAGACTAAGCATGGACTCTATGAATAATTGGTTATGCCTTTGGATTTACTAATGCACTAAGTACATTCATGAGGTTAATGAACCATGTGATGTGCCCTCTGATTAGGAGATATGTGGTCATGTACTTTGATGATATATTGGTATACAGTACCGACTTGAGCAATCGTGTTCAACATCTTTGAGCAGTATTTGATATTTTGTGGACTAAGAGGTTATATGGGAATGTGAGGAAGTGTACTTTTTGCTAGAATGAGGTCATTTTCTTAGGGTTTGTAGTGTCAGGGGAAGGAATCTAAGTAGTTGAGGAGAAAATCTAAGTTGTTCTAGAGTGGCTAACACCAAAGAATGTTACTAAGGTTTGAACTTTTCATAGCCTGGCTTCTTTCTATAGGCGATTTATTAAGGACTTCAATACAATCGCTACCCCTTTGACCAAGCTCACAAAGAAGGGTGATGGATTTTAGTGGAACGATCAAGTTAAACAAAGCTTTAAGGATATTAAGGAGAAGTTTACCTCGATGCCTATCCTATCATTACCAGACTTTGACAAACCCTTCAAGTTAGAATGTGATGCATTGGGAGTTAGAATTGGTGTAGTCTTGATGTAAGAGCGACGACTTGTCGCTTACCATAACCTTAATGGTCTTACCCTGAACTATTCTATATATGAAAAGGAGTTATAATCTCTGTATCGAGCGCTTACTGTTTGGAAACCTTATTTACTACCATGAGAGTTTGTTATTTATATAGACCATAAGTCTTTAAAGCATCTTGGGAGTCAAAACAAACTCTTGAAAAGACAAGCCAAGTGGTTGGAGTATATCGAAGGGTTGGAGTATGTCATTCGGCACAAAAAGGGAAGTGTAAATGTGGTTGTCGATTCTTTGTCATGACTGTAAACTTTGCTAACCACTTTGTAGACAAAATTATTGGGATTCTGACTATGAGCATTATGCTCATGATCCTCATTTCAGCCCTGTCATAAAACAATATAGGGATGGAATTGATGTTAAGGGATATTATCTTAAGGAAGGCTATCTGTTCAAAGACTGAAGGCTATGCATACCAAACATGCTAAGGGAAAGTGAGAATCCCATAGAGAATACAAGCCTCTACTAATGCCAACCTTACCTTGGGCAGACCTTAGCATAGACCTTATCCTAGGGTTTCCCTAGACATCTAGAGGGAAAGGTTCTATATTTGTTGTAGTAGACCGCTTTAGCAAGATAGTGTATTTCATTTCGTACCATCAGACTAATGATGCTTTATATATTGCTGATTTGTTTTTGTAGGAAGTTGTCCAACTACATGGAGTATCGAAGATTGTTGTCTCAAATTGGGACACAAAATTTTTGAGCTATTTTCGGAAAACTCTTTAGAGGAGACTTGGAACTAAACTTTTGTTAAGCTCTAGTAGCTTCTCTTAGACTGATGGCCAGACTAAAGTGGTAAATTGAATGCTAGGCAATCTACTTAGAGTTATTGTGGGAAAGAACTTGAGGGATTAGGATTTGTGCCTACCAATTGTGGAGTTTGCATGCAATTGGACTGTCCACAGCATTACTGGGAAGACCCCATTCATGGTCATCTATGGCCTTAACCCTACAATTCCCTTAAACATGATCAATACTCTAGCAGCTGCTGAAGAGAGTCAATCTGGAGTTGATTGAGCCTAAAAATTGCAAGTACTACACCAATCTATAATTAGGAAGATCACCAAGTTTAATCAGAAACAACATGAGATTGGTAGCCAAGGCCATCGAACTGTCACTTTCGAACTAAGAGACTTAGTATGGATTTACCTTAGCCAAGAGCGATTCCTACACTTAAGACAGAGCAAAATATCTCCCTAAGCTAGTGGTCTATTTAAGGTCCTAAAGAGAGTTAACTAGAACACCTACCAGATTGAGTTACCTAATGACTACGGTGTTTCCTTCACCTTTAATGTATCTAACCTAATTCCGCACCAACTAAAAGAAGGCCCTATGAATGCTTATGGAGGAAAACTAGGGACTACACTTGATTTGAGGACAAGTCTTTTCGAACCCCCAAGCAAATGATAAGAATCAATCCCCTGGACCAATTACTTATAGCTGAGCTAGAGGACTTTAAGGACTCACTCAAATGATATTAGCTTAAAGCCATATTCGAGATGGAGATTCCTATTTCAAACTAATCCCTTGTTGACTTAATTAATAGACCTTCATATGTATTAGACCTGCTGCTGCCCAATAATTGTGCTATGACAAGACATTCAAGAAGGTAGCTTTAAGATTCTCTGAGTTGAGTTCCCAAGCTGATCACAAGCACCTGACCCTAAGTCAAGCTGACTACTCTATAACTGGACCGACTAGGCTTCGACCTAATCTAGATTAGGTCAGCCCCTGACTATAGCCCCTCTTTTCTCTTTTTCACCACCTTATACCATATTTTTGACATCCAACCATTGAGCAACACATGTCTTCTGGTACGACTTTCCAAAAGGATTCTTTACTTTTCTATACTAAATATTCTTTGTCTCTTTTACCCTTTTTAGTATGTATTATTTAACCTAATTGTACGTATACCCTTTTGTCTTTTCATACATGTAAAGTAACCCTAGTGGCTGGGTATATAAACCCCTACTTACTTGTATGTAAACATCCATCAATATCAGATTATCATTGAAGTTTCCTTTGGGCAACCCTAGTGTTCTCATTACCCTTTAACTCTCATCTATTTCCTTTAGCAAGGAGTAATGGTGATTGACTCTTCAATTTGGACCAGTGAGCTACATCTGATGAATTATAGGTTGAGTAGGATTAAGTGTTGCATCATATCCATTCGGTAGTTGCCCAAGCTTTACCAGCTTTGTTTGCTTTTGGTTCACTTTGTTGTGGTGCTTCTCCATGTGTCTTATCCTAGAGATACATCAATGTTGGTAATGTCAATGCAAATGTGCCATTGTGTATAGAGTTGCTTTAGTAGATGCTTAAGTGTTTCTACTAAAGTACTTGTGCATACATGTCATCTATAGTGTTTTCGATAGCTAAAAAGGACTTCCTCATGATTTGGAGGTACCTAAACTGAGGGTAATGTATGGGATCTTTAGCAGTTTCTCATGCCATGTGGTACGAAGGATCTCATACCTCCAGTTTACTACTCAAGCAAAGCAATTGTGAACATTTTCGCATGTAGTTTGTAAGCTCCTACAAAGGGTATAGGCAAATCACCCTTAGGTCACCCATTATGGAAGGCTCCTATGGAAGGTTGGCTCATCTAATAAAGAAGGAATTCTTCTTAAGCTACCAAAGCCATAAGACCATAGCCATTACCTCGCCCAGTGGTTGAAGGGTTCATCATGGTTCTCTAAGCTAAGGCTTGGACATGAATCTTCTCTGGGCAACTGAGTTGAAGTTATGAGTGGACTGACCTAGACAAGAATCTTCTCCAGGTAGCTGGGTTGAAGTTGTGAAAGGACAACGAGCATCAATGCCAAGCAGTAGATTAGGAAGGCCTCATGTTAATTGTAATCATTTTTCATTGTTTTCTTTTTGCTTGTACTTAGGCTTAAGATAATAACCTCTAAGGTATTGTGATAATCTTTAATTAATGAGAATAAGTTTTTTCCTATATCCATAATAGTATTTCTTTCTTGCTCATCTGTTTATAATTTCTACTCGTTGTACTTGTGTGTTGAGAGTAGTTGGTAGTGTTCGGGCAAGTGTACCACTCGAGTCGGTATACCATAGCCTTGATTATATACCCTTTTGTCGTGAAAGCTAATAGGGTGATTTAGAGCTAAGACCATGTGGGTTCATCAGCCCAAGTGACATTGAAGCTCTTGAATCTAAGGGCTACACTAGTGCTTAGATGTTAGTGGGGGAGCTCATCATGACAATTTCCAAGGCCATGGTCCTTATATCATTAGTGTGAATACTAACTTAGGGTTTAGCTTCAAGGATGAGAATACACGATGCAAACTAGCAAGAAAAACAATACAAAAGTGTGAGGAACTTGTTGTATACATATATTCATTGAGTTCCTACAATTATTGCAAATTGGTTACAAAACATAAGCAAAGTACACTCTCAAATTGCTTACATTCCATGTTTTAAGAATAGGTTGTCCATCAAAGGTTTCAAGGTTGCATGCTTCGTTGCCTGCATCCTCTTTTACATGAACGGGCTCCTTCTAATTACGAGTGAGCTTACCTAGCTCTTCTCTTGATTCCAATTTTTGGCACACTAGGTCTCCGAGTCAGAACACCTTATGCTGGACTTTCTTGTTGTAGTATCGGGCCACTCACTGCTAGTAAGCTACCATCTGAGCTTGTACTATGTTGTGTACTTTGCTGATTATGTCGAGACTTGCTTGGAGGGCCATATGGTTGCTATTGACATCGAAGTTCTAGACCTTGTTTGTAGGTAGCTCGAACTCAATAGGAAGTATGGCTTTGGCACCCAAAGGTAAAGCACAAAGGTGTTTTTCCTATGGAAGTTCTGTAAGTTGTATGTAAGGTTGCAAATGAACCAAGTTGCTTGTGAGTTGCTTAAAATTGGCTTGGCTCAAGCCTAATTAGTAAATGAGTTGAGCTTGAGCTCAAGATGAAGGTCATTTATCTAAATGAGTCGAGTTCAAGCTTGAGCTCTAGTTTATGTCAAGACCATAAAGAAGGCCTATTAGGATTGGTTAGAATTTCCAATATGTATACCCATGATATGAAAACCGTCTTGTAAGTTAGAGATTATTAAACTAATTAATTAACCACTAGGGCTTTTGATTTTTTTTTTTTTAAATTTATTAACTTATCATAAAATACGAATAACTATGGATATCCAATATTGTATAATCCATCAAAACCATAGAGAATTGGTATTCCTTAGAAATAATAAGACAAGGTAAATCAATCTTATAAATTACAACAATTACTAAATGATAAGAAATCTTAACATATAAATGCTTCTTACATAGGATGTTCCTATAGTAGTTATACATTTTCCATCTATCTCTAACTCTCTTATGTATCTTAGATTGCACTTTACACTCGAACCTTGGGAGTAAGTTACATGAGCTTAGTGAGATATCCCTATTATTATACTAGCAAGTAAGTTATCAAATAATTAATTAACAAAATATATGAATGTATGAACAAGTAGTATGCCAAATAATGTATTCAGTTGACCAAGTGTTGCATACAACTTTGGATTTAACACCCATCGAAGTAAGGGTTGGAAATTCATTGGCACCCATTACAATTGGGTTCTAGTACCTAGGTTTTTTAATCATCTATTGAAATTTCGTATTTCACAAAATATATTTCCAATTCCAAAAATTTAGTAACACACAAATTTCCAATTCAAGTGGTGAGATAACCCTTACAGTCCATACTCAAGCCTTATAGTAGAGGTTTTTAGGCTTAAACCCCTCAGCCACTCATAATTAGTGTCTTCAAGTGACAAGTAAGCCTACGAGCTAAGGGTAAGGTCATGTTGTTCGAGTGTACCCTATTAAAACACTTTAATTCAATATATAGAAACAAACCCCCCATAGCCTCTCTTTACCTCCATGTGTGGTGACAACTAGAATGAGTAAATCAAAGCATGGTTGATGCATGATCCTTTTAATTTAAGATAAGCCAAATATAATTAAGTTAAATTATAAGGCGATTGAGCAATATCAATAAATCATCCAAATCATGCAGCAGTTAATCAAACAACCAACCTCTTAGTTATCATATTTAATAACATTTTGCACAACAACCAAACAATATTTAACGACATGCATACCGAACCCTAACTATAAGCATAAACAAGTATAAAGTCATCGAGAGTACTCACTTGACCAAAGCTGCTATGATTCACAATAATCAATGGGTAGCTTGCCTTCCTGATCGATGTCTCTTGATAAATAAAATAATAAGAACCTAACGAGTACCTAGATGTAGTGCTAAATAGCCTATTTAGCAAACAATCTATCTTATGATTCCATTTCTGCTTAGGTTTTGAATCGCATGTGACTTTTTTTTTACCTTTTATCTTTACATTCTCTCAATAGATCTTATTGAGTTCGGGTGTACTTCAATGATTTAATTTATTTAATGATATTTCATGTTACCTAACTTATATTTTGCGATAAGTAGAAAATATCATTTTATCATATGAGTAATAATATACAACTTAATAATGTTATATGAGTTCAAATTTTCTCATTTTTTGTAAATTTTACATTAATAGATTATTATATTATAATTTAATTGTAATACCCGTGTATAGTGAGATAAATAGTAGTATGTTAGTATAAGTTAGATAAAGTAATAAAGTTGAGTAGAAAACATTGAAATTATGTTGTTAATTCAATAACCAGGTCATTAAAACTCTAGCCCATCCATATTATAGCATTATTATTATTATTAGAACATATCATGAGTATGTGTTCATAGATATAGTTGTTTTTAATTCTTATATGTGTATAATTCTATATTATTATTATCATCATTATTATATGTGTATAAATATATATATGTTTATATATTTACATACAATGCATTTTCCTTTAAGGCTAGTCTCATATATTTATACACATATATGTATAAATATGTATCTTCTCCTTATAATATATATATATATATATTGCTATTCGTTGACAATAGATCCTCTAAGTACTTGTGTGTGCACATGATTTTATTTGGGAAAGTCGATAATCTAAAAGAAAATAGGATAAAAAGCTAAGTCTGGCATTTACTAAGCGAACTTTAGTTTCCTTCTTCTACAATAAATTTCATTCATGCTCTATGTTAAGCAATTTTCTATATATAGAGAATCTTCATAGCCTCCCTATTCATGTGAGACGCATATGAGCAGCAATAATATCAACAGCGTATACTCATACAATAATCGATATTGACTTAACTTTTCTTGCTCACGTTTTCCTTTAAATTGAAGACAAGTACCTAATATCTATCCTATTCCACAAGATCTACTTAGTCATGCAAAAAGTTTCATAAAAACGAACATAAATCATGGTCAAATCATGCATCAAAGTAGCTTACTTAAGCTAGAAAATGAAGTAGTATACATACATATATTCTTGATTTTGATCCAATTTTTCAAGCATTTTTAAGTGTGTTCTCTTAATAAAGTTGTTCGAGATGCATTTTAATATGTATTATCTTTCATTATATGTAATTTACTGTGAGATTTTCCCATAAAAATTGAGACTTTAATTAAAACCATGTGTATACATGTATGTAAAAGTGTAGGAAAGAAAATGAGAATGTTGAAGATTTGGGTTCGATTTCTTACCACACAGTTTGAGTTTGGTCATTATGATGGCTAAATCCGATAGTCCTCTATGTTTGCAACATGATGGTGGTGGTTGCTTAGTGAGTGATGGCTGGCGATAGGAGTTATTAAAGCCTAAAGTGATCGGGTTGAGATACTTCAAAGTTTAGAAGTTCTTACTAAGTCTTAAAAGTAGCTTACTTGGCTTACTTTGATGGCTTTTTTTTCTATGTTGAGGTGGTAGCTCTACCGTTAAGAGGTAGTTTTGTAATAGTAAGTTTGGATAGTGTTTGGATGTGTGTTTACTTTAGAGAGGGAGTACATAATTTTGAAGAAAATGAAAGAGAAAACAAGGACTTTAGGCTTGGTTTTCTGACAAAAAGAGGATGGAAAAGCTATTATACCACATGGCTTAAAACATATTGAATTGTCTTTCATATATATGATTGTACAATGATGGCTAATAAGATCATGATAGGTAGATGGTTGGGAGTGAGTGGTCGGAGTCCGCTTATTCTACATGATATAGACTGGGTATTTTGACTATTTAGTATTGTCAGGTGAAATCTATATATTTTCGCATCATTTGATTTTATTTGCATGTACAATTTACACATGTGTAAAAATTGTTTTAATTTTACAACCATTTTAGATGAGATTTTACAAGTGAACTTGATATAAATTGTATAACACAAACACTCATAGGATTTGTTATTTTCACATTGTTACTTTGTTCTATTTATGCCTACAACTCATACGTGTGGCAAAAATTATTTTTATGTCCTTTCTAAATGAAATTTTACAAATGAATTTGAAATAAATTATATAACACAAAAACATATAGAACTTATTAATTTCACATTGTTACTATATTATTATTATTATTAACATCTATTCTAATGTTAGTTAACCATTCATTACAAAAAGCCTAATATTTTCAAATTCCAACTTTTTTGCATCAAACTCTATATCATATTTGTATATCGTCTTCTATATTTTGAAAATTGTTAATTTACTTTCTTTTGTTCATTATTTTATTATTTTTATTGTTATTATTGATAAGTAGCTAAATATAGGATTTGATATTATAGGTTCGTAGGTGGCTATTGTTGATAGATTAGACTAGGCAATTTGACTAATTAGATTAGACTATTTGAGTATGTCATGTTAACATTATATTTGTTAAATACACTAGTAAACAAATAGCATGTTGTATAGTTTTGTCTACATGAGAAATTACGTATATCATCTATTGTATAATATAAAGTACGAAGAAGATTATACGTAGTATGTATATGCATGGTGCTATAAGTATATTTTAGGGAAGAATATGCAATTTCCTTAATTTAACATTCAATTGGTTTAAATTTAAATATTTGATATTATTTGGTATATTGTATATTTTAACATATGCAATTAAAATTATATTATACATATATATACATGTAGGTGGTACTATCATATATATAGAGGTAAAATAGTAACTTTATTAATTTATTTTTTTGATTGGTTTAATTCATCTAATTGCTATTTTTGAAGTGTATCTCTAATCGTTTGGTATCAAATTTACATGGTTTGACGTAATTTGAGTTAAAGTTACTACTCTTTTAGATTTTCTTTTTGTTTAGATTTTAATTTAGGGTCTTGTGTCTTGTAGAGTTTAGGGTTTAGTTTTTAGGTTTCTTAATAGGTTTGTGATTTCAATTTGTGGTTATATGAATTTAAGATTTAATGCTTTCAATTTGGAATTTTTATCAATTTTAATTTCTTTGGTCTTGTCGAGCCTAATGAAGTAGCTATTGGTGTTTGAGTTTGGCTCTAACTCCAAAATGCTAAATTTGTGAGGTTTACAATTCAGACTCATAAGCCTTCTCACTTAAGATCATAAGTCGGCTTTTTAAGACTCGTGAATAAGCTTATGAGTTTTATATATATTATAAATATTACAAATATTATATATTATTGAAATCCAAAGACTAATATTTATACAATATATAAAAATAAATATATAATCTGTTATAAGATAATATATAATATATTGTATAATCCTTGTTCAACATTCATTAATCTATTTATTTATATATTTCTTCATTTTATATACTTAGGCTTGGAAGTAGGCTCAAGATCAACTCGCTTTAGGCTCGACTTGACTCAAGCTCGATTAGTAAATGAGTTGAGCTTATACTCAAGAAAAAGCTCATTTATTTAAATGAGTTGAGCTATGAGCTAAGCTTGAGCCTCAATTACAAGCTCGATAAAAAGCTCGGCTTAAGCTCGAACTTGATAATTTTAAATAAGTCAAGCCTAAACCTTTAGAAGCTCGGTTCGGTTTGATTCAGCTCATTTGTAGCCTTAGTTGTATAGTACCCCTAGAGGATGTTAGGGAGCTCATCTACTCATCTGCCCTCTTCTTCAAGCTACCAAGGATGATCTTGTTGATTGCCTTAACCTAGCCATTGGTTTGGGGGTACACGATTGAGGTATAATAGAGTCTTATTTTGTGCTTATTGTAGAATTTCTAGAACTTGGTGTTGTCAAATTGTCTCCCTTTGTCTGTGATTAGGGCATAACATACCTTAAAACAGGAGGGGATGTTTGTGAGAACGAAACCCTTAGTTGATTGGGTGATGATGGATGCCACTACTTAGTCCTTTACCTATTTTGTGAACTAATCTACTACCATTAGGATGAATTATTGGCCTCAAGATACCTTCAGGAGGGGTACAAGCATGTTTAAGCCCCATTGGATAAATGGCTATGGGCTTGTCATAAGGTGGAGATTAGAGCTTGGTGTGTGAAAAATGGGAGCATGCTTTTAACATTTATGACATTTTTAATCCATGGCGCTTACATCCTCTTTCATGGTCGACTAATAATATGCTAGACAAAGTGCTCTAATGTACAGGGCCTAGGACTAGATGTGATTGCTACATACTCTAGCGTAAAGCTCTCCTAAGGTATCGATGCCTTCTTCTAACTTAAGGCATTTGAGGAGTGGTATGCAGTGACCTCGATGATAAAAGATGCTATCTATATGTACATAACTTGCTCAGGCATAGGCTAGTCTCTTCGCATTGATTTGATCCTTAGGTAGCACTTCGGTCTTTAGGTATTCTACTATGGGGTCTACTAGTAGGGTTGGGATTTTGTAGGTCAAATTTTGAGTATCTCTTGTTCTTGCTCTTCTATGCTATGCTTAGGGAGCTACTAGATAAAGAGTGACTTATCACCATCATATTATGCTAGGACGATGGTAGAGGCCAACTTGGATAGCCTATCAACCCCAAAGTTCTTTCCTCAGGGGACTTTATGGATTTTCCATGAAGTGAAACCCAAAAGGAGTCCTTGAACTATTAGAAGATACTTGACCATTGTTTCTCCCTTTGTTTCGTGTTCTCCCTTCACTTGCTAGACTATTAGCATGGAGTTTGAGTAGATCTCTAGCTTTTTTGCTCCAATGTCATTGATGATCTTTAATTTGGTAATGAATGCTTCATATTCAACCTCATTGTTATTTGCTAGGAGTCTAAACTCTAGTGCATAGAGTACCTTGGTGCCATATAGGTCTTGCAATGATATGCTTAGCCCACTCCCCCCTTCCCCCCTTCAAGTGGAGGATCCATCAATGTAGAGAGTCGACAATGGTATCTCAATGGCCAACTATGCTTCTTCCTCTCCAATTTGTTCTATGACAAAATCTACATAGACTTAAGCTTTGATTACTTGTTTGAGGTAGAATTGGATGCCATAGGAACTAAGTTCTAGGGAATACTTGACCATCCTGCTTGAAGGATCTAGCCTTTGTAGGATAGCTTAGAGCAATTAGTTGGTTAGGACTACGATTAGGTGGGCCTAAAAGTACGATAATAGCTTTCGTGTTGCGATCACCATGATTAGGGAAAACTTTTCGACCTTGGTATATCTTATCTTTAGGCCTTTTAAAATGTGGCTTATGTAGAACATAGGTTTGTATTCTCGTTTGTCTATATGAATGAGCACCAAAGATAATGCTCAAGGGTTAACGGTAAGGTACAGGAATAGTTCTTCGCTTGGTATGGGTTTTGAGAGCACGAGTAAGATTTCAAGGAACTTTTTCAGGTTATTAAAGGCTTATTAGCATTAGGTGGTCCACCTGAATTCAAATGGGTTCTTCAAGTTCCTAAAGAACTTCAGGCATTTGTTTGGACTTCTAGAAACAAAGCGGTTGTGGGCTGCAATTCTTCCTATAAGCCAATAAACCTCTTTGAATGTCTTAGGGGGTTGCATGTCACAGACTATTTTGATTTTGTTTAGGTTGGCTTCAATGCTGCGCTCAGTGACCATAAAACTAAGAAAATTCTTAGATGTTACTCTGAAGACATACTTCTTCGAGTTTAACTTCATTTGGTAATGGGCAAGGGTAGTAAAGGTCTTACGGAGGTCCTCTATGTAATCTTTCCTCCCCTTGCTCTACATAATCATATCATCAACATACATCTCAACATTTCGATTGTTTTGAGGCTTAAGAATGGTGGTTATTAATCTTTGGTACATTACTCTAATGTTCTTAAGGCTAAAGGGCTTCACTTTGTAATAGTATGTACCAAAGTTGATGAAAAACGAGGTGTAGACCCCGTCCTCAGAAGCCATGTAGATCTAGTTATATCCTAAGTATGCATCCATAAAGTTGAGCATGGCATGACCCGATGTAGAGTCAACGAGTTGGTGTATGCGAGGTAAAGGAAAACAATCTTTTGATCAAGCTTTATTGAAGTCGGTGTTATTGGTGAAGTTTAGGGGTTTGAAATATCCTGCAAAAATGAGAAAAATACTTAGTACCGGGGCCAGTCCGGTACATCCACTTCAATGCCTAAGTCAGTAAGCAGGAATGAGAGGGGTAAAGTAAAATAATTAAGAGTTATCAGATGTCTCTTACAAAGTTTCATTCTCGTATTTATAGGAGATAGCCATGCTTGAAGGAGCACTTATCGAAATAACTATTGAGACATGTGGAAGCTTGTTGATTAGATACCTTCCCTACAATGTAGGGAGATCAAGCAATTATGTAATATAATCATGCTTATGATAACTATTCGTACCATGAACTTGAATTCAAATCAGTAACGGATCTTTGTTGCTTGGCATATTCTCAAGAATGTCGATTACTCGGTGAGGTGTCAAGAATATAAATTACGCGGCCTGTCGGTAGTCGAATGGACGAGTAAGATGGATAGACGAAAACAAGCTATCAACATTTGCTCCCCAACTGCCATGTTCAAGAATTCGACAAAGGGAGTAATACATAATGCTTTAGAGGTCGAGTAGGGTATAGTTCTTTAGATGTTAAGCAAGATAGGCAACAATACGATTTGCATCCTAATAGAGAAGTTGCAACTTTCAAATTCCTGCCTATTTAAGAAACCAAAAAGTATTTAGTATGACACTTATCGCTTCGATCATCATTACACTATAGGCCTAATAACTATTGGGGGGTTGTTAACCATCGGATTTTTGTCTAGAAACATGCGTCAACAATCCATACCACTATCAAATCAGTGCATCATTACCGTTATAAGCAAATCTTCAGTTACGAGGATAAGTTGTCCATATTTAAAGGACTTTTCAAAATTAGAGTTCATTTTTGCTCAAAGTCATAAAAAAAATTTCTTACTTTCTCTTCTTCACTCTCAAGCGCTTCAACTTCTATGATATCATTCTTCATAAACATTTAAGTATGGTTCTCAACGTCGTTTGCTGACTTGTTATCTTCAATTCCAAAGCAACAGAAACTGAGGCCACTTCTCCTCCCCCCAATAAGGAGAGAGGTGGCATGTTCTTCTAGTAGCTCAGCCAATAATATTGAGGAAAGGTAGGGCAAACTCACTCAAATAAACACCCTTGCTATGGATAATTATCCTGAGGAGAAAGAAGTGAAATCCTCACTGAGATATCTATATAACAACAAAGCCTACTACCATGACTCTCTAGATGGGACTGCCAATTCTACCGATAGAGTTCTTGTCACGAAATACAACAAGTATTGGCAAGATCTTTCTAGAATGTGGAATCTGAGAAGGCCGAGAAAAGAGGAGAGGGTATGCTTCCTATGGGAGTGCGAATTCCATATATACTTGAAATGTTTAGATTTTAGGTTACGCTTCCCTTTCTTGGCTTTTGTGAAGGGATTCTTCAACTACTTTGGCGTCACACCGAGTATGTTTTCACCTAACAAATATTGGCTTCCAGCGGCTTTTGAGATAGTTTGCAAGAAAGTCAAAGTTAGGGTTATGCCTCAATTGTTTTGGTTTTTCTTCACGATTAGGAGGCAACCTGATGGGTGGTATTTTGCCACTGTAAGGTATGGGCAGAAGTTCATGGATAAGGTAGAGTCCAAGATCTGCAAGTGCCATGATAAATTCGTGTCAATAGTATCTGATGAAAAGCTGGACTTCTAGACTCAATGGATGAGCTAATCCATACTAAAGATATTGATTTGATGTCGAATGATGTAGCAACGACAAAGAAAATTCAGGAAAGGAGAAAGAACAAAATGTTCTTCTAGGATGCTGAGAGAATTATACGGCGTTATGAAAGTGGAGACCCAATCTTTTTTGAAAAAGAAGTTAAGTTAATGAGTTACCACCATACTGAGTATAGCTACAAGAGGAAAACCGTTTTCGTGACTTAGGGGGAAAATTGTTGCCTTTATGCCTTGTTCAGCTCGGAGAATGTAAGTTTATTCTTTTCTCGTGTTAATATTAACTTGTATGCTCATGTTATAGATATGGGTGCTGGTGAGGTAAACCTTACTAAGCTATTGGCCCAAGTAAAGGCCAAAAAATCGAAGGTAGATAAGAGGGCAGCTACAACAGTAATTACCACTTGACCTATTGCCATAAAGAAAATGGCAAAAGAAGATACATCCAAGCAGACGACATCATTGAAGAAGACCTCACAATTATCCGATAGGTGGAAGGAGAGCAAGAAAATAATGCCAACTGAGGTCCTTCATTCTGTGGAGCCTCCAGTCGAAAATATTCAACCTTCTATCGAGCCGAGAAAGGTAAGCTGAGAGAGCCAACCCCTTAGGGAGGTCGAGCATGCCACCGCTGTTGAGGGGTCATAGTTGGTGCTAGAGGCAGTGCCTAGTACTGATAAGAGACCGAAAGAGGAACTCGCCAACCAACCCTTTGCTAAAAGGTCAAGGGTTTAGATGAGAGGATGAAGGAGGCAATGCGCTTCAAAGCTCTCGGCATCACTAGCACCAAATTCGTCCCCAATAAGGAGGTCAACGACTACTGTGTCTCGTATTGGAGCTAAAATGTTTTGGATAACGACTTGGCCTTAGGTAATAGGATAAAATCTTTGGCCTTGATGGAAGGAATTATTCTTCCAAGGGACAGAGATATTACCAAGATGGATGTCAAAAAGGTCGGCGGTTGCAATAAGGCTCATATTGCGGCTAAATTATATGACGTGAGTATCTGTATCCATCTTTATAACTATTGAATTTACTCAGTTGTTGATATTCAGTTTCCTTTTCAGATGAGTAGCCATATTCTAACGGCTTTAGATGAAGCTAATAAAGAGACTAAAAAGGTATGATCTATAGTAGTCTTTATGTATTATATTAAGTCATTTTTGGTACTCATCATATTTAATGAAATTGTTGTAGAAAATTGAGTATGTATATAATGGATCTAAAGCCCAGACTACTGTTGCCAAGAATGCAAAGATAAGCATCGAGATGGAGGAGAGAAAGCTCCAAGAAAACCTTGCTACCGAGAAATCGGCACATACCCTTGCTACCGATGAAGTCTCAAGCCTGAAAGTTAAATGGAAGAGTAGTACAAAGAGTCTGAAGGCTTAAAGGAGGAGCTGTAGAAGAAGAAAGAAGAGTGCTGGGGGTTATGCCGAACTCTTTGTACGATGAGCGACAATGAAGACAAGCTCATAATGCAAATTAAAGAGTTTAAGACCAACAACTCGAACTTACAGAGTTGTATTGCCGAATTAGAGGAGACTCTAAGGAGAGGACCATTAGTTGAAGAGGCCTTCAATATAGTCACTCCTAGTCAGCAGTATGTGAGACTTCTACGGAAGAAGTTGTTGGAGGTAGTCTAAGCAGCAAAAGAGGAGATCCTAAAGCTTCACCTTGGTTACTATCTCTCCTACCTCGACTTTGCTGATGTTGATGACAAAGTCAGCAGTATTGACGAAGAGGATGACGATGAGGCAAGTGATAAGATTATTAATGAGGATAATGATGAAGCTCATGCGGAGGATCCAGGGAAAGATGAAGAGCATCTATGAAAAGAAATCCATTATGTACGGAAAGGGAAATTTGCTGGCTCTAAGACCTTAGGTATCGAGAAAGAAACTTTCGCGGAGAAAGCCCCAACTTCTGATCCAAAAATTACTCGTGTTGATTTCAAGAGTAGGCCATAAGATTTTCTTTGTATTCTTTGTACGTTACATCCTCTCATGTAACTGTTTGAATGAAATATTTTTCATATAATAGGCTGCACATTTGTAACTGCATTGGTTAAATGAAATATCTTTCATATGATTTTTTTAGTACGTTCTATTTCACACACCGCAAGTTCCTTGTGTTTTATTTCATACGTTCTTATTTATTAGCATGTTTCATTTCACATGCTAAGTATCTTTTAGTATGTTTTATTTCACACACATAAGTAATTCTCAGCATAATTTACTTCACATGCCTAATTATTTCTCGGCATGTTTTATTTCACATGCCTAATTCATGCATCTTTATAGACATTGTCCGTTAGCCATTTGAAGTGTAGACTAGCTGCATTATTCGGCTGTAAAATTAATTTATGTAGTTTGTTAATCTTAATAGGCTAGAACTTAGGTAAGTTTGTTTTCCATACAACTTAGAACTCATTAAATCAGCAATTATAAAAAGAGTAAGAAACATAAGGAGACTTCAAACATAATTCTCATAAAAAAGTATTGAAGTCTTATAAGCATATAGGTTGTCACCTTACAAATAAGTGGAGATGAACGTCATTTGAGCAATCAATTGAAATATAATTTCAAATTCTCGATGTTCTATGCTCAAAGGATGATAGATCCATCTAACTTGTCTAGTCGATAGGACCCCTTGCTAACGACTTCTTAGATCTTGACAGGATCCTCCCAGTTTTTATTGAGCTTCCCTTGACTCACTTGTGTGCCAATAGCTTTTGTCTTTTGGCAAACCAGATCCTTAGGTTGAAAAACCTTATGCTTCACTTTCTAATTGTAATACCTTACCGCTTTATGTTGATATGTTGCGACCCTAGCTCTTGTAATACCCTGGATTTCATCAATGGTGTCCAAATTCACTGTTAATCCAACTTAATTAACCATAATGTCAAAATTCTATGTTTGTAGATTTGGTAAATCCAATTCAATTAGCAACATGACTTCTGTATTGTATGTTAACCTAAAGGGCGTCTCCTTAGTTATAGTTCTATGGGTCGTTCGGTACCCCTATAAAACATTTAGTAGTTCATTAGCTCGTTTCTCGTTGCCATGATCTACTTTCCATCTTAGGCTATACAGAATGATCTTGTTTATGGCTTCAACTTATCCATTCATCTAAGGGTGTGCTACAGACGTATAGTTGAGGCGAATGCTGTACTTCTTACAAAATGCTCAGAACTTACTATTGTCAAACTATGGGCCGTTATTTATGATTATTATGTAAGGAAATCCGAATCTTGATATAATAGAACTGAAAATGAATGCTTCCACTTTCTACTCGGTGATCTTCACCACTGCCTTGGCCTTTTCCCATTTGGTAAAGTAATCCACAACAACAATGACAAATTGTCACTAGGTGATAGACTTCGAAAATGGTCCGAGAATATCTAGCCCCTATTAGGCAAAGGGCTAGGGGTTGGTTAGGCTACATAACTTAGTTGCAGGCATATGACTAGGCAACTCATGCTTCTGGCACTAAGGATAGAGTCGGACAACTTCCTTTGCATCTTCTCTCATGGTTGGCTAGTAATAGCCAAGTTGCAGTACTCGAACATACAGTTTCTACACTTTTATGTGATTATTGCATATGCCAGCATATAGCTCGAATAACACCCTTTATGAATCTCTCGGAGGAAGGCATCGAAGATAGGGTTGTGATATGCTACGTTTGTATAGCTGACCATCAATCAATGTATAGTTCATGGCCTAGTAAGCCAACCTTCGCGCTCCTTTCTTGTCATCTAAGAGAATATCGTCTATCAAATAATCCACTAAGGGATCCATGTAAGATTCTTCTCTTGGGCAAAGAGCCAACTCATAACTCTGTGAAAGAGTGGATAAACTTTTTTGCAGAAGAAATTCGAAAAAGGTTCATCACTTAATTCGAGGAATGCCATACTAACTAATTTTGATAACTTATCGGTAGCAGTACTCTTGCTTCTAGGAATTTTGTAGATGGCAAAAGATTGAAATTCTTCTACAAGCGTTTGTACCACCAGCAGGTACTTGGTCATCTCTTCTTCCCTTGCTGTGTAACTACTCATGACTTGATTCACCACCAATTATGAATCAGATAACACTTCAAGTTTCTTAGCACCAATCTCTTTTGCTAGTTTCAATCCAGCAATCAAAGCTTCATACTCTACTTCATTATTGTTGGCTAGGAATCCAAATTTTAAAGCATAATGAACTTTAACATTGTAGGGGCCTTAAAGAACAAGGCCTACACTACTTCCTTCTTTTGTTGAAGAACCATCTACATAAAGAAACCAAACAAGTTTCTTGGCAAAATCCATACTATCTTCCTTCGGCTACAAAATCTGCCAGTACTTAAGCCTTTAGTATCATTCTAGGTTTGTATTATATGCCATGGGCACTTAGCTCTAAGGCATATTTCATCATCTTCCTGAAGGAGTTAGGTCATTACAATGCTTGTCGAAGTGGTTGATCAATAAGCATTATGATCTAGTGAGCTTCAAAATACGACTTCGACTTCCTTGCTGAGAGAACTACTACTAAAACAAAAATTCAATTTTCATGTACTGAAGCTCTGGCCCTTGCAAACTATGACTCACGTAATAAATAGGTCAATGCTCTTTGCCGTCAATTTGAACTAATACGGAAGAAAAAGCTCGATAATTGACCGATAGATATAAATAGAAATTCTCTCTTGAAAGAGGTGTCAAGAGTATTGGTGGCGATGCAAGGAATTCTTTAAGATCACTAAAAGCTCTCTCTCTCAATCATTGAGCCATTTGAATTCTTTAAAATTTTAAAGAATTCCGCACACCTATTAACACTTCTCGGCACAAATTTATTAAGGGCGGCTATACTCCCGGTAAGTTCCTATACTTCCTTAACTGTGTGAGGGGATTTCATGTTCCTTATTGCCTCAATCTTTTTTAGGTTGGCATCAATTCCACACCGAGTAACCATGTATCCCAAAAATTTTCCTGATGTTGCACTAAAGATACAATTATGTAGGTTGAGTTTCATGCTGCACCTCCTCAATGTAGCAACTATCTCCTCAAGGTTGATAAGATGCTGATCCTCCTTCATACTCTTCATAATCATGTCATTGACATATACTCAACGTTTCTGTGAATCTGGGGTTTAAATATCTTGGTAACAAGTCTCTGGTAAGTTGCACTGGTGTTTTTTAGCTCAAAAGGCATCACCGTGTAATAATATGTTGCAAAATTAGTAACAAAAGATGTATGGACTTAATGCTCTTTATTCATTTTGATTTGGTTGTAACTAGAGAAAGCATCCATAAAAAAAAAGTAACGCATGTCCAGTGGTTACATCTACCATTTGATCAATTTTCAGCAGTGGGAAACAATCCTTAGGACAAGCCTTGTTAAGATCCATAAAGTCTATGCACATTCGCCACTTGTCATTACACTTCTTAACTACCACACAATTGGCTAGCCAAGTCAGATAAGGCTCTTCTTGAATAAATCTTGCCTTCAATAATGTTGGACTTCTTCCTCTATTATTACTTCTCTCTCTTGTGCAAAATGCCTCTTCTTTTGTTGGACCACCTTTACAGTTGGATCAATCTGAAGCTTGTATATTATAACTTCTCCTGGGATGCCTAGCATGTCTAAAGGAGACCATGCAAACACATCAGCATTGGCTTGCAAGAAGTTAATGAAACTTTTTTGAATATCTACTGACAAGGGTTTCCTAATCCTTGCAGTTTTCCCAAGGTCATCTCTTAAAGAAATTTCCTCAGTATCACTCTTAGCATTCTCTATGCCAACCGACTTGCCTTCCGGATAGGTTTCCACCTGAAATACCTCTTCTAGTCTTAAGGCTCTCATATATAAGGACCTTGGCAATTGCTGGTCCCTTTTGCACATGCCAACTCCCGTGGAAGTAGGGAACTTGGCTTTAAGATGTGCAATTGAAGGGACAATGCTGAATAGATACTGATACAGCCATCCCATTATCATGTTGTATGAGGACTAACATTTAATGATGAGGAAGTCCACTTTATCCTTTATGACATGCTCATCTAGCTAATCTGTGTCAGCAAAGAAATTAGTTCGGCTACTTGAACTGGTTGGTTTTTGAAGGTGTACAAATCATACTTATAAGATCTTAGCTATGCCTTGATCATGGGTCTCATTTAGTCGAATGTATGCTAGAAAATGATATCAACCAAACTTCCTATGTCAACAAGAATCTTCTTGACTTCTAAGTTTGTGATTCTTGCACTAATAATTAGTGCATCATCATATGGTCTTTGGATGCTCTCAAAGTCATCCTCCATGAAATAAATTGTGTTATCGATCCTAACCTTCTTGCCTTGGATGTTGTAGGCGTAATTTTTGGCAGTTATCAAACTCAAAGAGCTTGACTAGCCGATAGTAGGTTCATCAACAATGGTGTTGATCACTCTGTTGGTTGCTCTACTAGGATTTGCATCCTTTGTATCTCTCCTAGCCATATTTAGCCGAGTGTCATTCTCTTGTTCCTCACGTCTCCTCTAGGATGGTCTCTCAATATTTTCGGTATCATGAGTTAGGAATTTTCGCAAATGCCCATCGTAGTGGAAGTCATTCTTTCCAACCACTGCAGAATGCCTCTTTGCCTACGTAACTCCATCAATATGTTCGAAATTGTACAATTGTTGGGTGTATGGCATGAAAATGTTGGAATTCTTAATCTCTTGCTCTTAGCATTTGAACTTTCATCATCATCTAAGCCAAGTTTGTCCTTCGTACTATTTCTCTCGTCATTTTTTCTATCTCCTTTGTTCTAATCGGCCTCTCACCGAGCCTTTATGTTATCTTCTTAATGGATGTATGAGGTGGCTTTAGCCTTGAAATCGGCAAAATTTTTCGACTTGTTCTTTGTGAGAGACTTGAAAAAGTCTCCATAGGGCTTAACTCCATCAATCATGGGTTGAGGGTCACATTCATATCTAATTCTAGGATTTGAATGACCTCGGCCATAAACTTAGCTAGGTAGTCTCTAATTGACTCATTTGATTTTTGATTGATAGTGTTAAGGATTGAGGAATCCATAACAGGAAGTTTTCTTGCAAAGAAGTGTTGAAGAAACGCTTCTACTAATTCATTGAAACAAGAAATGGTGTTTGGTTTTAAGTGTTTGAACCATATACTGGCTGCATTCCTTATGGTTGAAGGAAAAGCTTGGTAGGCTACTACATCATTCAAACCATGCAATTTGGCTAACGTATGGTAGTACTCCAAGTGGTCTTCGGGGCCCTTTGTTCCATCATAAGTTTCAAACTGTGGTAGCCTGAAGTGTTGAGGTATCACTTCCTCCAAAATCTTTAAAACAAAGGGACTCTTTTTAATTTAGAATTGCTTGCTTGATGCGGTAGGGGTACTGGCATGCGATGGGCCTGTATAGTGCACCAACTACGGTTACTTGCCTTTGTCATTCTTTTTGAAAGCAGGAGTTGAGGGTCTCATCGTAACCTCGGCTTGCTTTTTCTGTAACTAAGGTGAATAAATTGAATCGTCACTATTATCGGTATCATGATTACCATGCTCATTGTTCCAATTTGGATGAATACTATTATAAAGGAGGTCAAGGATCTATTCATGCTTTTTGTTTAACTCCAAGTTTTCCTTAGCCAAATCAAGGCATAATTGCTCAAGTCTAGCCAGTTGTTGCTCATCAATATGCTGACTACCTCCTTCATGGTGTTAGGAGGAAGTGCTAACACCTGCACTCTTGGTCATTCTAATTTTAGCCATGTGAGTGTATTAAGGAAAAACAAATGGCGCCAAATGTTGTTGGTGAAGTTTGGGGGTTTGAAATATCTTGCAATGATAACAAAAATACTTGGTATCAAGGCCAGTTTAGTATGGTTACTCTAATGCCTAGGTCAATAAGCAAGAATGAGAAGGGTAAAGTAAAGAACTTAAGAGTTATTAGATGCCTCTTACAAAGTTTCATTCCTGTATTTATAGGAGATTATTATGTCTAAATAAGTAGTTAGTAGAATAACTATTGAGATACGTAGAAGATTGTTGATTGGACACCTTCCCTAAAATTTAAGGAGAGTAAGCAGTTATGTAATATAACCGTACTTGTGATAACTATTCATACCATGAACTTAAATTCAAATCAGCAACGGATCCTTGTTACTGGACGTAATGTCAAGATTGTCGATTACCCAGCAAGGTGTTGAGAATATAAATTACGTAGCCTATCGACAACCAAATGGACATATACTAACTATCAACAGTCAGTGTCATCAACATACATGCATCACTTCTTGTTAGCTTTCTTGACAAAGGCTGTGTTTACAGGCCATGTTGGGTGCCTTTCCTTTTTGATGAAATCGACCTAAAGTAGCTTTCGGACCTCTTACTCGATTGTAGCCTACCGTCTAGGTACGAAGTATTGCTTCTTCTATTTGACTGGCCTTATTTTAGGATCAACGTTAAGGTAATGGGTTGCTTTGGGTATATTGATTAGACCGGGCATATCTTAGGAAATGAATGCAAAGACATTAGTGTTTTGATGGAGAAAGTTGGTAAGCTCGGTCTTTTGATCTTTAGTTTAGGCTACCCTAATCTGGGTTATCATTTCTAATGTGCTTTTGAGCTTGATCTTCTCTACTTCTTTTGCTAGTTCTCTACGAGAGTTAGACTTCTCTTTTAGGTAGGACTCGATATGTATGACATTATCTAGAGTATGGGCTTTTAAGTGGAAAGACTTAGATAACTTGTAGTCTCCTCATGCTTTGTCGTCCCCTTTCGATGTTAGGACCTTTGCCTTTAGGCATCATTGGCTTATGAGCATGTCAAACTTTGTAATGCTCAGTCAACCTAAGATAGCACTATATGGTGACCAATGGTTGATGACGACAAAATCAATCCACTATATTGCAACGTATACACCATTGCCTAATCAGACTAATAAGGTGATGAGCCCCTCACTCGGCACTGGTCTACTACCTTTAAAGCCTATAAGGTTATGTTAGTAGGGTTATGAAGGCTCATTGAGCTAGTCCTTCATTTGCTTGTACGTGATCTGCTTAAACTATATATATAAAAATATCGCGAATACTCCAACAAGTATATTAGGTCGAAATCAAGTAATATAGAGTGAGTAAGGTTGTCGATCCCTTGAGGATTAAAAAATTACTAATCCTATGATAGTTCTTATCAATATTTAGCCAATCAAAATTGAATTGTGAATTAACTAATCTAATAATTACCCTAAAATTGTCAAAAGGAAAATTATGATAAAATATCTAAAACTAAGCAATCAATTGAGAATGTGGGAAAAACAGAATCTACCTTAGTTATGCAAATCAAATTGTCATCATGTTATATAGATTAGTAACTATATGATCATTCAAGTGAAATTATCATGCTTTAAAGCTTAAGGACTTAACCTTTAATTAATCGGTTAACTTTTGTATCTCTAATTAATAGTGGACTCTTAATTATAATCATACATCTCCCAATGCTATGATTGTCTAATATCTTAAATCAATTATCTTTAAGGTCTTAGCGAATAATTAACTTGAAACATTACATCAATCCCTTGATAATTTCTAATTAATCTAATTATCAATGCTTCCGCATTAGCTAATCAGTTTAATCAAGAATTTCTAACAAACCCTATATCAACTCCCGTATCAATAATGTTTCTAACAATTATAACCAATAGAGAATTATAATTAAAATCGTAGAAATTTCAATCATAAATCATCCTTACATCTATTAACCCCATAACATAACTACAATTATCATCTCAGCTTTTTAGGGTTTCATCAATTTCTCATAATTAAAACCTAGCCAGCCATGGAAATTAAAATAAAAGCATAGATAACAATTGAATTCACAAAGAAGTTCATGATTAGAAGTAAGAACAAATCATAGAATTGCATAAATAGAAATAGGATGGAAATCACCAATTTTATAATTATGATGAATTAAACTTCAATTACAAACTCCGAGGATGATCTCTACAGCAATAGCAAAGTCTTCTCAATGATCTATGAAATTTAAAAGAAAAACTCTTCAAAACTGTCTCCAAACTGCTTCTAAGACTCTAATTCTAAAGAAGATGTAAAAGTCATCTAAAATATCAATCACACGACTATTTATAGAGAAAACAAGGGCTAGCTTTTGATTGGATATCTTTCACTCAAGGTTGGTAGTATAGACATCAAAAGTCATTAGAGTAGAGTATAAGCCAGTTGCCTTTAATTCCCAAGTGTTACATGTTGATTCGAGCTTCTTTCGTTTGCATAAAACTCCTCTAAATTGATTGTATTTCCACTTTGAATCCTCTGTGACTTGAAATATCCAAATGGGACTACTTAAGTACCATTTCTTAATGATTTCTAGAAAATCAATAATCATTCAACATAATTCACACACTAAAATATGAGTAAAATATGCCTTTATCAACTCTCCCACACTTGAACTTTTGCATGTCCTTAAGCAAAATAAATAGAACTAAAGAAATCTATTATTGAAAATACAAAATTTCCCATTACAAATCTAAGTATCTGATATTTCACACTTTTAGACTCACTAATTTGTAATGCCCATCGCTTGAACCAAATCGAAATATGTGATTAAAGTACTGCAATTGAAATTAATCAGCTACTCTAGAGAAGACAAATTTTAATCCAAGTGTTTAGTCTAAAATTTCTATTTCAAAAGTAGATACTTAGTCTTAAAAGGAAAAATACTCATTTAAACTTCACAACTGTTAGCAGGCATATTGTCCCTCTAATTATCCCAACAAACAAGTTAACAAGATAATGAAAGCATATGATATCTGCTCCATCCCTAGGTTTTCTTCCTTTTTGTTATAAGCCTTAATTCATTTCTTGATTTGCATTCAAAGTTTCCATGTTTCATTCCCATTTTTTTTTCCTTTTCCTCTTTTTTCTTTTTCTTTTAGTTTAGATACTAACCTTTGCCTTTCTGCCCTTCTCGTTATAGTGAGTGCATTGAGTCGGCATATCCTGGGCTCATCACCCAAGTGATCAGGTTTTAAAGGGACCCCTACAAACTTTTCCTCACTCTAACATTCAAGTTAGGATACTCTTAGCTCAATTACTTGAGTTATTAGAGTAAAGACTCTAATTTCATAAATTATTTATTTATTTTCTTAGAATGCTCACTAAAATTTTTCAAACTTCTTTTATAGGAATCACTAAGTATAAAGCTTCATTTACCTCTTCCACTAATTGTTAAAGTGCTGTTAGAATAACTAAAAAGACGATATACTAACTAACCTTGCATAGAAGTAAACCTGTTTACCTTTCACTTAAGGACTTGACCGATTGTTAAACTTTAAATTCTAAGGCTAAAAATTAGGTAAATTAGGTTCCTAAAGATTTGACTAATTAATTTTAACTAAGTACAAAAATCACAATAATGGTGAGTAAGGCACTTGAGTAAGTAAATTATTCAAGTTAATCACTATCAGATGCTATCAATGATTTTCTTCATATAATCTCTATACTCCAAACAAGAAATTAAAAAATTTTGGCCTAAAAATTACCAAATACTTAAGAACAAATAAAGTTCAAGCTGATAGAAAAGTATAACCATTTATAAACAAAAACCAGCATCAAATGTCATGAAATTCAATTCAAAATTGATATTCAATTCAAAATCCATTTCCTATATTTCCTTCTCCCCATTTTAGAATGGACGTTGTTCACACTATCTCCATTTTAGTGTACAATAGGAAATAGAATAAATTAAAAATTCATAGAAAATGAAAAATTGATACTTCCTTGGATTTAAATTTTCAGCAATAAGGAGAATTCCAATCATGATATCATTAAGAAGAGCTTATATTTTAGATTAGACCTATCTTTACAAATATAAAGAAAATGAAAGACCAAATATAGGATAAAAGTGTACTCAAAAGTACGTGCATTTTTTTTTTTGCATAAAAGTAAAAATAAAAGAAAAATTAATTTGGTTAGACATGGGTTGCCTCCCATGAAGCGCTTAGTTTATAGTCGCTAGCCCGACTTTTCCAATCCTTACAACTGGTTTGTGTTTGCTACGATAGTAGCGTCACTGTCCATGTTTCCTGCTTTAAAATAGTGTTTGAGAAGGTGACTATTTATCTTGAAAGTGCGATTGTCTCTTGCCTTTAACTCAATTGTACCATAAGAAAAAACATTAGCTATCTTAAATGGCCTAGACCACCAAGATTTTAACTTAGCTAAGAACAATTTTAGTTAAGAGTTGTATAACAAAACTTTTTGACTAGGTACAAACTCCCATCGTTGGTTGTTCTTATCATGCCATTGCTTGGCTCTCTCCTTATATATCCCAGCATTTCCATATGCTTCTTCTCTAATCTCATCCAGTTGGTTCAATTGGAGCAACCTCTTTTTACCTCTCCTCTACCCAAGTACTGCTCTTATAGCATAGTCACTAGTATCACACATCAACTCAAAAGGAAGCTCCTAATCAGATGCAACGATCATTGGAGCCAAAATAAGCTTCTCCTTCAATAGATTAAATGCCTATAAACAATTATCATAAAAAACAAAGGTAGAATCTTTTTCAAGTAAATTATAAAGAGGTTTAGAGATTTTAGAGAAGTCCTTTACAAATCTCTTGTAGAAGTTAGCATATCCTAGGAAGCTCCTAACTGCTTTAACTGAAGTGGGTGGTAGCAATTTCTCTATTATCTCCACTTTTGCCCTATCAACTTCAATTCTCTTTTTAGACACCTTGTGACCTAAGACTATTCCCTCTCTTACCATAAAATGACATTTTTGCTAATTCAGAAGTAGATTAGTCTTCTTATACCTTTTAAGTACACAACCTAAATTAGTCAGACATGAGTCAAATAACTTCCCAAAGACTGGGAAGTCATCTATAAATATTTTAATAAAATCTTCTAACACGTTAGAAAATATAGACATCATGCATCTTGAGAAAGTAGCAGGTACATTACAAAAACTAAAGGGCATTCTCCTAAGGGCAAAAGTGCCATAAGGACATGTAAAGGTGGTTTTCTCCCAGTCCTCGGGTGCTATATGAATTTGATTGTAACCACAATAACCATCTAAAAAACAATAATAATTATGCCTTGAAAGTTTTTCTAACATCCAATCTATGAAAGGGAAGGGGAAGTGGTCTTTACGGGTGGTATTATTTAGTTTTCTATAATCTATATAGACTCTCCACCCAGTCACAGTGCGAGTAGGGAGTAACTCATTAGCCTCGTTTTCAACTATAGTCATACCACCTTTTTTTGGCACTACCTAAATGGGACTAACCTACTTACTATCTAAGATAGGGTAGATAATACCTACATCCAACAATATGCGCACCTCTTTCTTTACTACCTCCTTGAGAGTTGGGTTAAGTTGTCTTTGTAGTTACACTGTGGGTTTGTACTCAGCCTCCAACAATATCTTGTGAGTGTAAATTAAGGGATTGATCCTCTTGATATCAGCAATAGTCCACCCACTGGCTTCTAAATGCTCTCTTAGAACTCCTAGAAGCCGTTGCTTCTAATCACCTATCAAAGAAGAGGAGATAATTATTGGCAAAGTATCATTTGTTCTAAGATAAGCGTATTTCAAACGACTAGGTAGTGGTTTAAGTTCAAGCACTAGGGGTTATGTTAATGAGGGTAGTAGCTTCTTCTCATTGGTGCCTAGCTCCTCATAGTATCAAGCTTTAATTTTTGACACTTGTTCCATGGGTTCTTCCTCAAGATCATCATCATCGCTCCAATCATCCAAATCCCTAAGAATTGATTTCATGGTATCTAATCTTACTTTCTCTTCTATGGACTCACGGGTATTCTCATCAATAACATTAATAGTGTAATAGGATTTACAGTCATTAAATTGTTTTATGGCTTCATAAACATTAAATGTTACTTAATAATCCATAATTCTTAAAGTAAACTTACCCTATTCCACGTCTATCAACACCTTACCTATTGTAAGAAACAGTTTACCAAGGATCATGGGTACCTCTCTATCCTCCTCCATTTCCAAGACTATAAAGTCAACTGGGAAGATAAATTTATTTGCCTTTACTAAGACATTCTCTACAATACCCCTTGAGTATTTGATACTCTTATCAGCAAGTTGCAAGGTGATATGGGTCTCCTTGCAATCTCCAAGTCTTAACTTCTTGAAAATAGACAAAGGCATTGAATTTATACTTACACCAGAATCAATAAGAAGCTTATCAAAATGAAAATTTCCTATAGTGCAAGGAATAGTAAAACTCCTCTAATCTCTTTATTTTCTCAACAGGTTGGATAATTTTTTCTAAAGGATCTAAAGCACTCCCCTATAAGCATCACAGGTTTGTTCCCATCAATCTTTCTCTTCTTAGTAAACAAATCCTTCAAGAATCTAGCATAAGAAGGCATTTGTTGAAGTGCCTTTGCAAAAGGAATGTTGATCTGTAGCATCTTGAAAACATCTAGGAATTTAGCGAATTCGATGTCTAACTACTGTTGCTTCAATCTTCTTGGAAAAGGGACAGGAGGAAAATATGGTTTCACTTTTGATGACTTCTGCTTTGGTTCCTGTACCACTTGCTTCCTTTTTCTTTTCTTTGGATTCTCCTACTTTTTCCCTTCTTTGGATTCTCCTACTTTTCTTGAACTTGTTTATCAACTATTTCAACTTCCTTTCTACTCCTTAACATTATTGCATTAACGCCTTTAGGATTCTCTTTGGTATTGTTAGATAAAGACCCTAGTGGTCTATTACTCAACTGTTGAGAGATTTGACTAATCTAATTTTCTAAATTCTGAATAGTAGCATGTTGATTTTGTTACATGGTGTCAGTCTTTTGCATATAGCTCAACATGAGCTCTTTCATTCTAGACTAATTCTATTGAGGTGGAGCATTTTGAGTAGGACCCTACTTCTGGAATCTAAGTAGAGGTTTAAATGCATTATTCCCATTCCTCCATGAGAAATTTAGATGATTGCACTACCCTAGATTGTATGTATTCAAATATGGTCCTTGATTACTCTATTGGAAATTGTTGACAAAGTTCACTTGCTCTCTACTAAATGAAGCTGAAGGATTCCTAAACAGGCACTCAAGAGTTGAATGTGTTCTTGAGCATATCTCACAAAAAGCAATAGGATTAGCATTTAAAGACTATGCTGAGGTAAGTTTACTTACCTGGGTAGTGAGAGCTGAGATATGAGCTGTTAATTGAGATATAATGTCATTGTCATTGACTAATGCCATTCTTGACTTGCTTCTCTTGTTTTGCTAATTATTTGCAATAGAGGCCATCTCTTTTATCAGTATACTTGCTTCATCATAAGTCTACCCATCAAAGCACCTCCAACTGCAACATCTACTAAGGACTTTAATGTCTCATCTAGACTGAGATAGAAGATCTCAATCAGGAGATTGTCGAGAAAGCCATAATGTGGGCATTTTTTGATTGACTCCTTAAATCTCTTCCATGCATCATAAAGTGACTCACTACTAAACTTGGTAAAGCTAGTGATATCGCTCCTTAGTTTTGCGGTCCTAGATGGTGGGAAAAATCTCCTTAGAAACTTTGATGAGAAGACAACCCAGGTGGTAATAGACTCTTGTGGCAGTGAATGGAACCAAGCTCTAGCTTTATCCCTTAGTGAAAAGGGAAAGAGTTGTAATCTAATAACCTCGTTTGTAACGTTGTTCATCTGCACTATATTGTAGTATTGGAGGAATCTTGCAATATGCTTGTTAGGACTTTCATTTGGATATCTTCTAAACTGATTTGTTTGAACCATCTGAATGAGTGATGGTTTCAGCTCAAAGTTGTTGGCTTAAATGGTAGGCCTCCTTATGGTAGAATTCATAACCGTAAGTACTGTATAGTCTTAAAGTGCTCACAGGACTCCCTATATCTAATTATTATCATTATTACCTACCATCTCTTCTCTCTTTCTTCTGTTCTCTCTCCTCAACTGATGTAAGGTACACTCTATTTTAGAATTTAGTGGTAGAATTTTAACATTTCTACTCTTATGTATAAAACACTTGCAAAGAGAACAAAAAATAACACATATCATCAAGTGCGCTTGAATTACCAACAAAAATAAAAGGTTTAATATTTTCACTCTTCGATAACAATGCCAAAAACTTGATCCACTTAAACTATATATATATATATATATATCACAAATACTCTAACAAGTATACTAGGTCAGAATCAACTAATACAAAATAAGTAAGGTTGTCGATCCCTCGAAGACTAAGAAATTACTAACTTTATGGTAGTTCTTATCAATATTTAGCCAATCAAAATTGAATTGTTAATTAACTAATCTAATAATTACCCTAAAATTGTCAAAAAGAAAATTATGATAAAATATCTAAAACTAAGCAATCAATTGAGAATATGGGAAAAACAGAATCTACCTTAGTTATGCAAATCAAATTATCATCATGTTATATAGATTAGTAACTATATGATCATTCAAGTGAAATTATCATGCTTTAAAGCTTAAGGACTTAACCTTTAATTAATCGGTTAACTTTCGTATCTCCAATTAATAGTGGACTCTTAATTATAATCATACATCTCCCAATGCTATGATTGTCTAATATCTTAAATCAATTATCTTTAATGTCTTAGCAAATAATTAACTTGAAACATTGCATCAATCCCTTGATAATTTCTAATTAATCTAATTATCAAAGCTTTCGCATTAGCTAATCAGTTTAATTAAGAATTTCTAACAAACCCTATATCAACTCCCGTATCAATAGTGTTTCTAACAATTATAACCAATAGAGAATTATAATCAAAATCGTAGAAATTTCAATCATAAATCATCCTTACATCTATTAATCCCATAGCATAACTACAATTATCATCTCAGCTTTCTAGGGTTTCATCAATTTCCCATAATTAAAACCTAGCCAGCCATGGAAATTAAAATAAAAGCATAGATAACAATTGAATTCACAAAGAAGTTCATGATTAGAAGTAAGAACAAATCATAGAATTGCATAAATAGAAATAGGATGGAAATCACCAATTTTATAATTATGATGAATTAAACTTCAATTACAAACTCCGAGGATGATCTCCATAGCAATAGCAAAGTCTTCTCAATGATCTATAAAATTCAAAAGAAAAACTCTTCAAAATTGTCTCCTAATTGCTTCTAAGATTCTAATTCTAAAGAAGATGTAAAAGTCATCTAAAATATTAATCACACGACTATTTATAGAGAAAATAGGGGTTGGCTTCCAATTGGATATCTTTCACTTAAGGCTAGCCATGAAGACCGGCAGTGTAGAAGTTAAGGCTGGTAGTGTAGACATCAAAAGCTACCAATGTATAGTGTAGGCCAACTGCCTTTAATTCCCAAGTGTTACGTGTTGACTTGGGCTTCCTTTGTTTGCATAAAACTCTTATAAATTGATCATATTTCCACTCTAAATCCTCTAAGACTGGAAATATCCAAATGAGACTACTTAAGTACCATTTCTTAATAATTTCTAGAAAATCAATATTAATTCAACCTAATTCACACACTAAAATATGGGTAATATATGCCTTTATCAGTATGCATTGCAAAATAGTATGTATGCTTAATTTCCACTATCATGAATGTCTTAAGAATGTCAAAGTTCCCGATTTCTGCATTTATGACTAGTGCATTACTATGCGGTTAGTTGATACTCTCCTTGTCCTCAATGGTGAAGCTGATGGTAGTGTCCACTTTGGTTTTCTTACTTCAGATTATGTATACCTCGTGTTTGACCAATATGGAAGATGTGTCTCATAAAAAACCTACCTTGATGATCTTGGTCATCGAGGGCATCTCCTCTTAGTTGCTATTGCTATTGTTGTTGCTGTTTAATCCGACAACATTGGGTGGGTGTTGGACTTGGTTTCTTTTGTCTACGATAAGGTAGTCGATGCAACCTTTACAAACAAGGCCCTAGTGTTATGTTTGTATACTTAGTGGTAGTTATAATATTTTTTGGAATCAGTTGCTTTTAGCGTCTCTCTAATGTAAAAGGCTAGTGGGAGTTACCACCAGACCTCATACATAACTTCTTTGAAGGGGGTAGTTTAAGGGTGTATAGGACGTATAGTCGGCAAGTTTTTGTTTTTGCCTCTCATGTCATTCTCTTGAGGAGGGTGACTTGGTGTTTCTTGGTCCCAAATGGTCTTTTGTTGACCCTTTTATGCTATTATCAATCTCTAATCTTACTCTTATGGCCTCCTCTTAAGCTACATACTTCCTAACTAGTCACATGAACTTGTCAAACAAGTTAAGCAAGTCGAAGGAGATGACATCAAACAGTTTTCCTATGGAGTCGATTCTGGTGATTAAGGTCTGGAAGGTAGGCCTAGTATCAAGTTTAGAGAATTCAAACTTAGTATGATTGAATCGCTCCAAGTATGCTCGCAGTAACTCGTTGGGCCATTGTCTAATGTTGTATAGTATAGACAAATCTTTGCACAGAACCTTAGAATTGAGAAAATGTTGTTGATATTTGCTCGCTAGCTCATCAAAGGAGCTAATCAAGTTGTTAGGTAAGATGTTGAACCATAGTAGGGTGGCTTTCCTAAGCATATTGGGGAAGGCTTTACAAATGATGGCATTTTTGAAGTTATGGAGGCTCATCATTGTGTGAAAGTACATTAGGTCGTCATCGAGTCCTTTATCCTATCATGTGTTGAGGTGAGGCAGTCTTGTACCCTAAGGCAATGTTTCCTAAAGGATGATTAACTCAAATGGGCTCTTCGCTATGGTTAACCATGAGACATGGGCTAAGGATTCAACTTTCTTTTGGTTGTGCGTACTAGATGTACGATGTGTGTGTTCATCTAACTCTTGGACATTCATGTCTTCAAGTGGTTTTAGAGATCATTTTAGGGACAACTCCTTAAGTGCCCTGCTATTGTTGGAGCATTCACCTTGCATTGCATTTTGCCACAATTGTGGCCCAATTAATCACATAATTCTATGGCAATATGGCGATCATATTGAACTTGGTTGCATAAATGCATTAAGTATTCAATATTTGTTTCATTAAGCATAATCGATCATGTAGACGAGCTGACCATTGCCTCTTTATGGGGGCGTTTCCGTGATGCTTTTTTTAGAATGGCCAACTCCCTTTGTAAGACGATGCTAAATTGTTGAGTCTAACAATTTTTTTCAATACTTATTGAGTAAATACTGATGAGTTCTAAGTTAGTTATTTTTTATGATTTTCCCTTGAAATTTATGTTTATTTTTAGATAATAATACTTAATTGAGTAAAATTTCATTTTCTAGGTTTCAAAGTGATCTATGCGAGAAAACGAGAAGATAGAAACAAGTTTTACTTAAATCGGAGCTAAAATGAGTAAGTTATAAAGGTTCGAAAATCGATACAGTTCAATGACATCACTATATCATTTCCAAGCAAGATTAGAGTTGATTTTCTACTCTTACAAACTAAGATACGACCAAAAGACAAGACCATGTTGTCGGCCATGTCGTTTCTAGTTTTAAAAAAGAAAAACAAACGTGAAGTACAATCAAGTACATGATAGAAAGATACAGTTGTGTCCTTAGTCGCGTATTTTCCAATCGACCTATTTTTTTATCCCTTCATATATAAAGCCTTATTAAGGTTTGTTTAAGGGAGAGAAAGTTTTGGTACGAAATTGGAGAGATCTTTTCAAGACAAGAACACTCAAGGAGTGAGAGGATCATAATGAATTCAAGATTCAAGATTTGATCCTATTTAGACTTCATGATTTTCTTTATAATTTTTTACTCTCTATTTTTAGATCCTATTTTGCAACGTATAGTGAGTAGAATTTTTATATTTAAGTCTTGTGTAACTTAGATTTATTCATGTGATATGATTAGTATTTGATTAATTTAGTTCTTCATTATTTCTTGATTCAACTATATTTGCTTCATGATTTAGTTTATTATTTTAGCGGGTAGTAATTTAGAGTTTGATATCTTATAAGAGAATTGAAAGATTTCTTATAAGATTAGATCAAGGCATAATTGATGAAAATTATTACAAGATTAGAGATAATTTGCAAGATTCTTTTGGAAATTCAAATTAAAGCATAGAATATTCATTGTTCAATAATGCAATCTTAAGTCATGCTATTGAGAAGAGATTGTAATAAGTGATTCTAAGGCTAGGGCTAAGGTTAATTAGCTTGGGAAAGTAAATAATTTCAGTAGAGAATTCTTCCAGTCAAGAAAGATTAAAGAATAAATTGGATTATCTTTAGGAAAATCATATGTTAGATCTAAAGGAAACAAAATCTAGGTGCAACATTGATTCTTGAAATAGTTTCTAATTGAGTTACTTTCTTGTTAATTCTTGAATTGTGTCTTAATTAATCTTTAAATTAGTTTTTGCAGTAATTTAGATTTACTTTTTTAAGTTTCTTGAAATTTACTTTACTGGTCATATAATAAAGATCTAGTGAGTATTAGTAATTGTACTAGTCCCTGTAGGATTGACATTTGAACTTATATCTGCTATATTATAAATTGATAGGTTCACTTGCCTATATCAAGTTTTTAGTGTTGTTGCCAAGGACTTTTGATATTAAGAAAACTAGTAGATTTATTAATCTAAACCTTTTTTTTTTATCTCTTCTTGAATTCTTTTATTTCTAAGTGCGATCTTTAACTAAATTTTATGTTTTCTTTGGTATAATGCATGATAAGAAGCCGGTAGAAGGATTTAATTAAAATTGATCCTAAGATTGAGAGGACAACTTTATGCAATTTGAGGCAATTATCTATCAAAAAACTAGTAGAGGTGATAAACCAAGGATCCCCTATTAGATTGAAAGATGAAGTAGAGTTGTTAAAGGGCAAAGTTAAAGATCAAGCAGTAGAACAAGAATCTAATCAAGAAATCTTACGAGATCATGGCCAACAATAGGGAGTGGAATTAGACTATGTTGGACTATTGCTAACTGCCATTAACTAGTATCCAGTCTTGCATCAACCGACCAATTGATGCAGCTAATAACTTTAAGATCAAGCCAAACATTATTCAAATGGTGTAGCACTTTATACAATTTGATGGCCTCTAAGACGAAGATCCTAATGCACATATTTCTATTTTTTTGGAAATATGTGATACTTTCAAGATTAACAAGGCAATTGATAATGCTATTCGACTATGTCTCTTTCCATTTTCTTTGTGCGGTTGAGCTAAGCAATGGTTGAATTCCTTAGCAAGGAATTCAATCACAAGTTGTAACGAATTGGTGGAAAAATTCTTAGAGAAGTATTTTCCACCGATGAAAATTGCAAAGCTCAGAGTTGACATTTCATCTTTTGCCCAAATAGAGGGTGAGACCTTATATGACACATGAGAGCACTTTAAGGGCTTGTTAAGGCAGTGTCCACATCATGGCCTCCCTCTTTGGATGGAAATGCAAATATTCTACAGTGGTCTCTACCCTTCTACAAGGTAAATGATAGACGTAGCAGTTGGAGGTATACTTAACACCAAGACATTTGAGGAAGTTCAAGCTTTAATAGAAGGTATGACTATGAATAATTACCAGTGGGAGAACCTAAGGGGGAAGCAAAAAGTCATTGTCGTATTTGAGCTCAACGCTGTATAGTCAGTAGCCACTCAAGTGGAGATGTTGAGTAGGAAAATTGAATCCCTCTTGACTAGTTCACAACAACTACAATTCAACCACAACAACTTTATCCAAGAGGGGATTATAGGTTGTAAGTAGATAGAACAGGTTAATTTTCTATGGAAACCTGTAAGACCCCAATATAATCCTTACAACAATACCTATAACTCGGGGTAGAGAGATTACCCTAATCTTTCATAAGGAGGTCAAGATTAGAGTCAAGGCAGTAGTGGCAGGCAAGGAATCATCCACAACAAAGATTAAATTTACCTCTATCGAGATTTCAACAATCAACAATACCTCCGCCTACTCTAGAGGAGAAGTTAGAAAGCCTCTTAAAAGAATATACTCAATCTAATAAGGCTAGAATGCAACAAATAAAGGCCTCTTTAAGGAGCCAGGAAGCTTCTATCCATAACCTGGAGAATCAAATTGGCGAGATTGCTAAGATGCTAAATGAGAGACAATAAGGATCATTAATGGGAATACTAAAACGAACCATAGGGAAAATATGAATGTAGTGACCTTAAGAAGTGGTAAAGAGCTACAAGTTGAGAAGAAGGAGGATAAGGAAGCAATTGAGAAAGAAGTGAAGGTCAAGGGTAAAGAGAGTTTAGAACTGCTAAGATCAAAAGAGAATATAGAGCTACCAAAAGTGAAGGAGTACAAGTTGCCCATTCTATATCCATAGCGCCTTAAGCAAGACTGCTTTAATCTAACCAAGCAATTTGATAAATTCCTTGATCTTTTTCAATAACTACAAGTGAACTTACCTCTTGTTGATGTTTTATTGTAGATGCCAAAATACATAAAGTTCCTGAAGGACTTGTCAAACAAGAGGAAGCTGGAGGATCTTTCAACTATCATATTGAACAAAGAATGCTTAGTGCCACTCTAGTAAAAGTTGCCAAATAAATTACAAGATCTAGGGAGTTTTACTTTACTTTGTGTACTTGGAAAGTTGTCAGTAAATAATGCTTTGGTAGATCTAGGAGTTAGTTTTAACCTAATGCCATTTAAGTTATTTAAAAAGCTAGGATTAGGAGAACCTAAACCAATACGTGTCACGAACTGAAGATGGTCTAGTCGTGGCAGATACCGTATACTGTATGAAAAACCCCTCATTGGTTACCCTTCCAAGCAAGAACTCTTCACACAATATACAAGGTTCTACAACTACTAGCTTTCTAGAAACACACAAATTCAAAGGATATCATCACATAACATTTTTATATAACATTTAAACTACAAAGTTTACAGTAAGGAGTAATTTAGTATATTTAGGTCTATATTACTAATAAAACAAAAGTACATAAGTAAAAGTTTGCATAATCAGTTCTCTTATCACACTGAATAGCCCAGTCTTGCCCAGTTCCCTAAGCTAACCTCTAGCATCCCTCGACTAGCCTCAACGAATAATCCATCCTGCAGCAAAAGTCTAAGGGGGTATAAGCTTAAGTTTAGTGAGCAAAACTCTCGGCCATACTACAAGTAAGTTATAAATACATTATATTCACGCATATGAATGAATGGACAAATAGAATGCCAAACAATACATATAGTTAACTTGTCAATATACACAAGTCAAATTTAATACCCTTCGAAGTCAAGGTTAAAGTATATACGACACCAATCAAATCCAGGCATTATACTAGAACTTACTTCGCTATGGAAAAACAAGAAAAAGAAAATATTTAAATCAAACAAGTCCTTTATTTTTATAAAAAAATAAGTTCTAGTATAATCGTAAGAGAGCCCCCTTAGTCCACACTCACCCCCAAACAGAGGCCTTTAGACTTGACCCTTAGCCAAGAGGTTGGCACCTCCAATACCTAGTATTCTCGTAGGTCAGGGTAAGGTCATTTTGTACGAGTGCACTGTATAAAACCAATAAATTTATAATAACAACCCCCAAATGGCCTCTCTCTACCTCCGTATGATGTGATTATCAAAATAATATCTATGCAATGCATGTTGATGCATGAACTAATTTCTTCTTATGAGCCGAGTATAATTAAGTCCAATTATGATATGACCATCCAATAGCACATACAATCATTATCTATACTACCATGCAACAAACAAATTATTATTCATATTTAAGGTAAATTCACAATTTAGCACATAATACATACACAAGCATTTCCCTACCCCATATTACAATCAATTAACAATATCATTTAAGTCCACTATCTATAATCACATACAAGCGTAGAATCATAGGGTAAATACTCACTCGGCCATGACGACTTACTTTAGTCGTAGTAATCAATCGTGAGATCTTCGCCTGCGTTGGGATCACTTAATCAATATAATATAATAAGAATAGTAAGCAGTCAGTTTAACTAATGAATCTAGATATCTATTTACCTAATTCTACTTAGATTACTATCAATTTTTATCTGATTAGACTTTATCACTAATCATGTGTAACTTTTTCATTCAATTTTCGATATTTACGAACTTATAGTTGTTTTTCATCGTTTTCAGATATATGTTCACACGGTGATGTTCGTTTTGGATGTTAAAACCTATGTTTTATAATATAGACTAAATTTATTGAAATGTTATCTATTGAAGCTTAAATATTCTTATTGGCTAGTTTTATATTCTATTTTAGTAGTTAATGATTCCATCAGCCATTAATTTTTATACTTAGATGATCTTATGGTTTATTATTTTAGAGGCCTATGTCATCGCTTATATCATCATTTGCTTACATCATCCATTACATATGTATACTTATCCTTATGTATTCGTATACTTTACACATATGTTATATATATACTTAGTATGTATACTTGTGTACTTATACATGTACTAGTACATATACCCATATATACATATGGTTACATACATATTTTTATACATATTTTCGGATGCCTAATGTTCCCTCTTAAGAAAGCCTTACAAATTTCATATTTTTACACTTCAAGAGCTTATTTAGCAAGGTATATGTATGTATAGTTGGTATATACCTCATTTTAGGTTATGTACATAATGGGTATTTATGTACAAGGGTCTTTATACATGTATTTATCAAGTGTATTCCTATGTTCACATGCTTAAGTATACATATATGTGTGTGTGTGTGTTCTTCTTCCAATTATCTAAGGATTCCTACACTTCTAAGCATGAATATGGAGCTTCTACTTCTAACAACACATATGCACATATTATACTAAATTTCTACACTAACCTAACTTATACAATTAACTATTACATAAGATAGAAAATCATATGATAACATACCTTTTTCTCCTTGGTTTATGGTAGTAGGAATTGTGAAAGTGAAGTTAAGAAAGTGTTTGGAATTAAGGGAGCAAGGGGGTCACGGTTTTGGTAGGGAAGAAGAAAAGGTGTTTTGTTGTCTCAATTTGTATTTTTATAAAAGAAGTGAGTAGGGTCTAGATGATGGAAAGGAGTGGACGACAACAAGGAAAAGAAAAGGGGACAAATCCGAAAGAAAAGAAAAGAATTCAATAGAAAGAAAGGGAAGGTTATAGTGTGATAATGACATATTTATTGACTTTTCAGTATGTTGACTTGGTCAACATTTCAAAATTACATGTAATCTAAGTATACAAAATGAAGTAATTAGGGAAAATTAAGGAAATATGAGGTTTATTGAAATGATTAGTGAGAATAAGTAATGAGATTTTTCTTTAGGTATTTATATCTTATATAAATCATTTGGTAAGCTACTTAATGTAATTATCATGAAAAATGTCATTTAGCGTACTATTACTTACTATATGTAGTATAATCATCAACTAAGCTCTTAAATCTATATAACACTAACCTAGTTATATAATTAGAAGATGGATGTGATCTATAATGCAATATCTTAGTTCCTAAATGATTACTTTAGTATTATAAGTATTTATGAATGATTGAAAGTTATCTTTGATCTTTTACTAATGATTTGGTAAGATACTAAGGATATATGATCAATTAGGGTTTTATAGTAAGTTATGATGAATTAGTACTTTTATATCCTTAAAGTTATAGTTTTAAGGTTTTTATCACTTTCAGATGAAACCTTTAGTGTTTAGATACATTTAGGGTATAAAAGTTTTATACGTGATTAAATCTTCAATTATTATCTTAGGGTTTTTATTTTAACTAATCTTGTCAACCCTTAAAAATATCTAATATATTTGAGTCTACTTTAGAGTTAGGTCAAAAAATTTAGGGGTTTATAATACGTATGTGCATTCAATTAACTTATAGGTTCACCACATACCCTATAGGCATTTCACCACATACCCTAGAGGCACCATAGAAGATATTCTAGTGCAAGTTGATAAATTCATTTTCTCCGTAGACTTTGTTATCCTTGATATAGATAAGGATCTCGAGGTACCATTGATTCTAGGTAGAGTCTCCCTAGCTACTATTAGGGCTGTGTTTAATGTTAGTGACCGTAGGCTCATCTTAAGGGTTAGAGATGAGGAAATTATTTTCTAGAATCTAGGTTCAATATACAAGTCTCTTGACTTAGAGGACATAAGCTATGATGGCGATACTTCTAATGCTGTTGTTATTGAATGCGTACATGAAACACTTGTCAAAGAACCTATGAACAATTTCTTAGAAACGAGAGATGGAGAAATGGTAAAAACTCTTAATCAATCAGAAGATGTAGCTTAGTTGGGAGCTAATGAACCCAATGTGGTGAAGATAGGGATTGAACTATTTTGTAGACCAAACGAAGGAAAGTTAGAGCTCCCTAAAGTAAAACCACTAATCTTGGAGTGGAAACACTTAGAAGATTGTTTAGAACATGCTTTTTTAGTGAGGAGCTCAAAGCTACCGATAACTACTCCATCTAAGTGAAAAGCAAATAAAAAGAAGACACTCGAGCAACACGAGTTTGTACGCAACTAAACAAGAGAATTTATTATACCAATGGAAAAAGGGTAAGTCTAGCCTTATTTGGAAGGTTTAGAAGCAAGGTAAGGATGGAGATCCATCTCTACTTAGATAAAGGTAAGTAACCCATGCATCCTGTCAAGCTATCAACGTTAAATATAGTGCTATTGGGAGGCTATTCGAGTTATTTATTTATTTTCGTTATTTTTTAGGTTATAGGTTATTTTAGTAAATTTTTATTATTTATCTTAGCACTTTAATACTTTTATTTTTCATTTTAGGGTCAAGTATACTTTTATGTTGCGCCGGTTAGCAGGTAGGGGTCAAGGGGATAGCATCCCTTGCCATGTTTCTAAAGCAGCACCCTAGAAGCTAAACGAAATTTCAAAATTGATAAGTGCAACATAATAAGTTTTCCTTTTAGTTTAATCTTTTTCATTAAATTTCTTTGGTTCATTTTTTTAGTTTAGTACTTTTGTTTCTTTAAGTTTATTTTATTTTTGAATTAATGCATTTAGGCTAGGCATACATAAATTAAAATAAAAATAATAAAAGTTAAGAAAAAAAAAACCATAAAACAATGTACTACATGATTGTATCTTAGATCGTGTCAATTGCAAATAGCCCCTAACGTATAGTCATAGTAGGTTACATGGTCGTGTCTTGAACCATGTCAGTACCAGGCGCCCAATACGTATCATGAGACATGATCGTATCTCAGGTCATGTTATCTGTTGTATATATGTGTACATAAACCAGTTCGCCTTTGTCTTTCTCTTAATGCTCCTCACACAAATGCACACATGATCTTCTCTTTCTCTTTGCTCTCTTACTCATGCCAAACACAATAGCAAACACTTTTAATCGTCTTTGATTTATAATCCATCACTCATATCAGTTCACATTTTCCTAAGTGCACTCACTTCAACTACTATGGTAAGTTCTTGATATCTTTCGTTTTTCTTGAATTTTTCATGGAAGAACTCATTTAGATTTCACTTCTTCTTAGGGCTTTTGCATGATTCTATTTAGTGAGTATGGGTTATGAAGGATGTTGTTTGTTTTAGTATTTCAGTAGTGATGTACATGATGAACACAATCATGTTCTTGAATTGGTGCTAATCTTTGGGTTTGAAAGACATGAGTTATGGCATGAACATATCATTTGCAATACATTGCTATAAGCATGAGATTCTTGAATGTTTGAGTTGAAGTGCTAAACTTCATTGCTTTATATGCCTTTTTCTTCAATTTAGTACTTAGGGTTTTAGTATTGAATCAACATACAAGTGTTATTGATTTATGTCAATGAGGAATTAGGAGTTTAAACATGCTTGGAATCTCTTTTGTAATAATAGTTGTTAGGATTGTATAAAGGATTTCTCAAGAACATAGCTACATTTTGCATACATACTAAGTGTTTGACAAAATTCCTCAATGAGTTATATTGTTTATTTTCCACACTTAGTCATGATTTTTTTGTCTATTTCTTTATTCTAAGTGTAGGGAAACTCTGGTGTATTGGAAATTTGACTTGAATCTTTTTTCTTTTGTAGAAAAACGTGGTACTAAGAGCTAAATTACACGTTAAGAGGAAGGGGCTCAAGAGGAGAGTTCGGTTGAAGATGAGGAAGAGGAGGAGGATGAAAAATATAAAGAGGATGTAGATGATTTTATGGATAATGCCTCTAATTAGGAGGATTATAAGGTCAAGGCCTTGAAATCATGTTGGAGATTGCGTTTGATTTAGACTATTTCAAACTTCAGACTTCTTGCATTGATGAACACATTTCAGGGGAGTATCAGTTTTTCTTTCCCACTTTTATTTCGTCTTACCCATGATTGTTTTGATTGTTATATTTTCCATTATGTGACTTAATTCATACATTAAGGACAATGTACAGTATTAAGTGTGAGTTAAGAGATATAGAAATATATAGAAACTTTAGCTACTTAGGTGACTTTTTTTTTTTTTTTTTGCATTTAACCGAATTTTATTATTTTATTAACTTACAATTATTTGGAAATTAATAACTTTCAATGAGTTGTATATAATTTGAATACTTGATCTTTAATGCTTAAATTACACAATGTTAGAGTTGATAGACAAAATCTTTATGGAGTAAAGTTATGGATTATTTCGCTTAAGATTTTAGTACTTAAGATTAGAGTAATATCACTAGTTAGAAGTTAGTCATACCTATTTTCAAAACTTACTTTAATGTATACTTTTCTTTTAGATGACTTTAGAGCTCTATAATTCTTAGTAAACGAACAAATGAAATTTATTTTTTGAGAAACCCTTAAAATGAAATAGTTGGAGGTAGAAAGTGATATAAATGAAAAAGAGAAATAAATAAAAGAGAAAAATTGGTAAAAATTTTCCTTGATCTCTTAGAAGAGTGAGGTTAAATTTCATTACTAACGCCAAAATAAGCTTAAAGAATGACTTAGTATAGATCGGTCTTGATCTCTCAAAAAAGCAAAGTTTTTTCCCGCTACTAATATGAAGGCTAGTTGGTATGGATCGATCTTAGTCCATTAGAAGAGTGAGATCCTTTCTCATTATTAACATAATCGTCCTTAATTAATGTGTTTAATTCAATAAATTTGAAGCTTTCCAGTTAAAGCATAAACTAAAGGGAGGATCAGAGGATGAGTGGAAGTAACACATGTTTACTTTGAATTATGGTGCTTAGCGAGATTGAAGAGAAAGTTGTATACATTTTAGTTAAGTAGATTAAATTCTTTAGGACTCTTTCCTTATTGGCATGATGTTAAATCTGATCTTGAATATGGGAATCTTTGATTAAAAGGTCTAGGTAAACTATAATTTATATAGATTAGCTTATGAACTCTAGTATTTTGTATCTTTTGGACAATGCGTAAAAAGATTGAGTATAAGAATTAATGAAGTTATTTAAAGAAAATTGATTAAAGTTGCAAGTTGAATCTTTTCGAGTTAATTATAATTTTTTACTAGTTTCTTAGGTAGTGATGGTTTTTAACTTAAGAATTCATGTCTTGATTTTTCTTTGCTTTATTTGCTTAAGAATAAGCAAATTCTTAAGTTTGGGAAAGTTTGATGAGTTCCAAATTGGTTATATTTTAATTAGTAATTTTTCATGATTTTCCTTTGAAATTTAAGTTTATTTTTAGATAATAATATTTAATTGAGTAAAAATTTGTTTTTTAAGTTTTGAAACGATCTACGCAAGAAAACAAGAAGATATAAATAAATTTCACTCAAATCAGAGTTAAAATGAACAGATTATAAAGGTTTGAAGATTGACATAACCGAACAACATAATTGTGTCATTTACAAGCAAAATTAGAGTTGATTTTTTACTGTTACAACTTAGGATACAACCAAAAGACATGACTATATCATTGGTTATGTAGTTTTCAGTTTGAAAAAAAAAAAAAAAAACAAAGAAACAAACATAAAGTACAATTGAGTATATGACCGAAAGATATGGTTGTGTCCTTGGTTGTATCTTTTCCAACCGAACTATTTTTTTATCTCTTTATATATAAAGCTTTCTTAGGGTTTGTTTAAAGGAGAGAACTTTTTTGTATGAAATTAGAGAGAGCTGGAGCGAGAGGATTATCATGAATTCAAGATTTAAGATTTGATCCTATTTAGGCTTCATGACTTTCTTTATAATTTTCTACTCTTTGTTTTTAGATCTCTATTTTGTGATGTATAGTGAGTAGATTTTTTATATTTAGGTCTTGTGTAACCTAGATCTATTCATGTGACATGATTAGTATTTGATTAATTTAGTTCTTTATTATTTTCTTGATTCAACTATATTTGTTTCATGATTTAGTTTATTATTTCCGCGGATAGTAATCTAGAGTTTGATAACTTATAAGAGAATCGAAAGATTTCTTATAAGATTAGATCTAGATATAATTAATGAGAATTATTACAAGATTAGAGATAATTTACAAGATTCTTTAGGAATTTCAAATTAAAGCATAGAGAATTCATTATTCAATAATGTAATCTTAGGTTATACTATTGAGAAGGGATTTTAATTAGTGATTCTAGAGTTAGGATTAATTGGCTTGAGAAAGTGATTAACTTTAGTTGAGAATTCTCTCGATCAAGAAAGAATAAATAATAAATTAAATTATCTCTAGGAAAATCACATATTAGATCCAAAGGAAACAAGATTTAGGTACAACATTAAATCTTGAATTACTTTCCAATTGAATTGCTTTTTTGTTAATTTTTGAATTGTGAGTTAATTAATCTTTAAATTAGTTTCAGCAGTAATTTAGATTTATTTATTTAAGTTTCTTAAAATTTAATTTGCTGGTTAGATAATAGAAATTTAGTGAATACTAGTAATTGTACTAATCCTTATGGGATTGACATTCAGATTTATATCTGTTATATTATAAACTGATAGGTATACTTGCTCATATTAAGCACTTTGAGCTACTACATCTTGTAAGCTTAGGTGCTTAGAGTTAGGAAGTTGGTGAGCATCATAGTAGCAGTGGTGGTAATGATTGATTACCATCGACTTAGTGTAATGCTTGAAGATGATTGTTCTTGCTTTTAGCCATATGGAGTGGATTGGCTGATAACAATGGGCACCAAAATGTTGATAAGGATATCAGCTAGATATGGTAAAGAGAATGGGCTTGAATGCTAGGGAAGGTACTACTAGGCTTGGAAATTGGGCATACTCCTTACTCCTGAGTACCTACAAACAGCCTTCGATGGGTTGGTCCACGATGGCCCTCCAATGCTCATGTTAGCAAAGAAGAATGGGTGGGGTGAAATGTGCTACTATGTAGAGATCCAAGCACTCTTGTTCAAGGGAGAGAAGGGGTACTCGGTTCGCAAGTGATGTGTGTGTAGGAATAAAAGAAAGAGGATCATGTACTTTTGGCTCTTTATGCTATTTATAGTGTAAGGAGCTCACTTATTAGGGATACGTGTCAATCTAGGGTTTGTTCATACTTGTTGCTCATAGGGGACATGTGGTGCAAGGGTGACAAGGTGGCTTTATCAGCTAATTAGCTATGAAGACTCTGGTAACCACGTTTGAAAACCTAAGACGTTGACATTCTTAAGGGATGTTAGGTGTGTTAGTTGTATTATGGATGTCAAAGGTGTAATTAATAAGGAGAGAAGGGGTATAGGATAAAGGGCCTTGAGAGAGGAGGCACCAATTGATCCGTAAGTTGTGTGCATATCTTTTGTAGTGTGCTCGTAGGTGAGAAGGCGTATTTAGCATAGCAAACACATGCCTAGAGGTTAAAGGGAGGCCATGAATTTGGGGGCTAGCCAAGTGGATGAATGGGTGTTCAATAGACCATAAAGTGCCTAGATGCTTGAGCACGTGGAGGGTAGATCCCTAAGATGCTCGAGCATAAGTGAAGTGCTTCGGAGGCCTACGGAGTGCTTGGATGGAGGTAAGGTGTTTGATTCCTTATTTGTTAGTGGACCTTGATAGGTCTTTGCTTGGATCAGCCTTAGATCAGGCCTAAAATAGCTTATCAACAAATTGAAAATGTAAAACTAATGAATTAAATTTAAAAATATAACAATAACAAGTGCAACAGAACTCAATAATGATAAAACATGACAATTTTCTAATTACAATTTTCAACGAGAAGTTTAGTTTATTAGAAAGATGGTTTAAACGTGACATAGTAGGTATTAGTTGAAAATTTTTAAAGCTTCAAGGTAGGTTATAGGGTATCAACTTATAATTATCTAGCAACCTTCGTGGAACCTGTACTTTACGTATCAGAAAATTTAAATTCTAGTATATCTTGTAGTTTATCATATATGTAGGTCATTGTAAACTCGATTTGTATAATATTACTTATAATTTAGTTTGATAGACATAGTGGAAATATTACCATGTGGGCTGCCTTATGATCTACTATTTCAAACTAACATTTGGTTTTGTGATCAAATCTATTTCAAATCTCCAATTGAAGAGGTATCATGGTTTATATTTGTCTTACTTTGACACGGAGGAAATTTTACCATGTGGGTTGCCTTATGATCCACTATTTTAAACTAACATTTGGTTTTGTGATCAAATATCATGGTTTATATTTGTGGTACTCTCTTATCATTTTGTGCTTTATTGAATCCATTAATATTTATATTTGTAATAATTTACATTAAAAAGTGATATTAACTTACAATCAATCAACAAATATCGTGATTTGCACATGAATAAATAGTTAAAAGAAAGTGAAAAAACACAAGCTTCATAGGTTATGTTGGAACTTGTAGATTTTATCAAAAACTAATTTAGATATAGTTCTAGAAGATCGTAATGCAATTCTCCGTTTCAATTTTTGGAAACTTATAACTATATGATAAGATACAAGATAAGACTCTGGTTAGAGATGCAACTAGATGAGTTATTGTAAGGTACCTAACCTCTTATCTCAACTCAATAAAAACCTTATAGGATAATCTTATAGGGTTTTTATTAAGTTTTGGGATATGATAATGTTTTGGAATAAAAAAGAAACTTGATGGGAGATTCAATTCAGTAAGAAAAATAAATTATTTCATTAACTTTATCTTATATTTTTTTTTATAAAAAGATTAATAAGAATATTAAGTATTTATTTATAAAAATCATTTATGAATATACTATCATCAACTTAAAAAATTAAAAAAAAAATATTTTATATAATCCAAATAAATGGTTCGGATATTGGGTCCATAACAACTTTAAGGGCATATCTTTGTTATAGAAGGAAGACTATAGGGTTTTGGGAAACCTAAAACTTAATAGGAATGGGTTTTGCTAATATAAGTAAAAATTCAATAAGAATTTTATAAGATCTTGAAAAAACTAAAACTCATAGAAATGGGTTTAGATTTTATAAAATTCGTTTTAAACTCGCTTCGATTTCATCCGTGACTTTCCATCTTGCCACCATGTGCTTGTGCATCCGTATCCTTCCATTTCTCATGTCAATAATAAAATGATTATTATGTGTGGATACGGTAGGTACACAACATATATGTGTATATTATATGTATAAGGTCGCAAGATAACTTTGAAGCTTAAATCCGCGGTAAGTGCGGCATATGATTGAGGCAATTGTAAGGTGTGACGCGATTAGGGGTATTGGTTTTTTGTGATTGGATTTGGATTGTAATGAATTCTGCTTAATTTCTGGTTCGAAAATGTTTTATGAATAATAAAAATACTATTTGGCCTTATTTCTTTGTTGATGTACTCTATATCATATTTGGTACGAAGAAATGATCCAGAATAAAATGAATTGAAATGAAATGAAATAGATTGAAATAAAATAGTTCTTTTTTATGTTTGTATAGTCATAGAATAGAGTGAAGTAGAATAATATTAAATATTTAAATATAATTATTTATAAAAAAGATCCTTAATTATTATATATTATAATTTCTTTTAAGGTTAAAATAATAATTTTAATTAATTATAATTGATAAAGCGAGAATGAGATCGAAATTTTGTTTTTAAGTTGGAATCGTCGATTCTTCGTAATTTCTGTTTTAAAATGTAATTCTAAACAAGAAGAATGGAAATGAAACCCAAAACTAAGATTTCATTCCGATCTATTCCCGCATAGTAAATGTTACAAACAATTCCATCTCGTATTTTAGGACATAGGAATTCTTCACGAAATTTGACTAAACATAAATCTGATGAATGCACAGAGACGTATTTTTTAAGTTCTCTATTGACATAACCACACCACGTTTCATATGTTGGGAAGCCATATCAGTAAAAGAAAATCAATTAGAGAACCAAAGCTTACCTCTTACCTAATAATTTTTAGAATATTTAGTACTAAAATGACAAACAAATAGGAACTAGGGATACAACTCAACAAATCGGTAATATGGGGTTTTTAATAGTAAGGTCGGGTTTTACAATTATAAAAAATTCAATGGAAAACCCAACTTGATAAAAAATATATATATTAATAAAAATATTTACATGCTATATATATCTTATACAAGTTCTATATTATATAATACATTTAATTCTTAATTTTTATTATTTTATAAATCAATAAATATAATATAATCCTACTTAACATTTTTTATTATAATATTTCATTAATCATATCCGAATTTTATAGAAACCTACTCTTATAATATTCTTGACCATATAAGTTGGTTTTAGGAATAAGGCTTTATAAGTCTTATAGAGCTTTTATAAGCTTTTTAAAAATATCAGTCTTCTATAGAGATCAGTTTCGTTTCATAAAACTTATTAGAGTTACGTCTTAGTTGCATTCTTAATTGGAAATTGCTTAGTTGCGTTCTTAATTGGAACTTGGGTATGTAAGTACACTGGTCTCATGGAATTTTTATTAACCTTAAGACGGCTTAGGTCTACTTTCATTTTTTATCCGAAGTCGAAAAAGAACCGTATTTATATTTCAGTCTGGATAGAATAGTCATTATCAACTTTCTCTTATTTTCTATCTTTTAGTTTCGCATACATATTCGATATCTTTATGATTTAAATTTAATAATGATTAAAAAAATGTTAAGGATGTTTATATAATCTTCAATGGCATTTTGCCTAATGTTTTACCATTTTAAAAACTCGTGGCGCATGTTTTTTGGACAATCGCATGACCGAAGTACCTAGTAGTTGTCGTGTCATGTACTTTGTTTCTTTTAAGGCCATACATACGTAATACCTTCCCGTTTGGTATACATTTCTCCACGTAACCTAGCATTTTTAACTATTGGCTACTATGATGGACTGCAGATTCCAAAATCAAAGGATTCACTCAATCTATTAATTAGGTATTGGCAGCATTGTATTCAATGTTTGATCCACCATTTACAAATCTCTGCAACATTATATTATCTTAAAAGCACCACTTGCACATGAGAGTAGTTAGGATTTGGATGTACTGTGTCCTCAGCTTAACTGTTTCCTTGAATAGCAGTATTTTGTGGGCCGTCTCGTTCACCTAACACAAGCAGCTTCCACTATAGTTCATAAGGCTGTCCATTCTTTTCTCGTTTAAATTGCACAGTTGCAGATGCCTCTTATCGTAGGACCTTATATAAAAACATAGGTGTATTTATTTCTGGGAAAACCTTTTCCTATATGAGAATCATTGGATTGTCGAATAACATTATTTGAAAAAAGTCTGGTTTTAAATTGTGAACCAATATAGAATCGACGTAACAATTTATTAAACCGGTCAAAAATTTCTCGGTTTATGTAGATTTAGACGGTTAAAGTCTTTGACCTATCTCAATAGGTTGGCCTAAATCGGGGTTTCCTTTTGTGCAATTTACATATATATATTTGTACATATTATATACTATATATATTATATTAACATATATATATTTATACATATTATTATGTATTATGCATATGAACATATATATTATACATATTAATGTATTATATATATCATATATATAATAAATATTAAAATATGTAATATAATATGTGTATATATTATACATGTTTTAGATATATATATATATACACACATACACTTAAGAACCAATAAAAAAAAAAAA